>OX243923.1:1257500-2507500 GCA_945859725.1 Drepana falcataria | reverse complement strand
TGCTTCTGGGCGGGCGGGAAGGCTCGTTCGACGCTGGGCGGCGGCGCGACGCGGCGCCCTAGGCGCGCCCGATACCAGGCAAGCAGAGCACACCAAGAGTTACCAACACACGTGCGTCGGGACGCACAGCGCATGCTCACACTTCATGGAAAGCTGTGGGAAAAGCAGCGCGTTGAAAAGAGACGGCCATACCCTAAAAATAGGGGTGCAACCGGCTCAGAGTATGGAACTAAATCGGGAAGCGCCAAGCAGTCTGAAAAGTTAACGTGATTTTGTCAGTGTGTTTGAGATTAGACGCACACATACCTGTTTTCATTGGAATAACTTTCAGCCTTCCAGTATTATTGTACAGGTATTTTTTGTCATGTTTTCAAACTTTGACGAGATTTCTTATGAGACTTATGTACACAATATCAAGTTTAAATAGTCAAATGAAATCATCTGAATTAAAAAAAATAAGAAAATGTACAAACTTTCCAACTAGGTTAAAAGATTACCATGTAATACATAAAAATATTATGTACTGAAAAAAAGTTACAGAAAATATTCCTTCGCACTTAGATTTGCCAACATGCTAATAAAAGAAATTAATTAAGCAGTTACTGCTTTAAGTGCAAGCTACCTTCATATTTTGGTATAATAATCAATACTTATCAAAGTACTGACAATAAATACAACACGCGACGAAAGTTTACTAATCATACAGGTGGCTGATACCACGCTCTGTTACGACGATAACGCACACAGCTAAAATTTCTACGTCATTTAGCTATCGGTATCCTGGACATTTATGTTTTCCTAGTACTTCTAACCTTATTACTGAAATTTCAAGGAAAGCTCCTGAATGATAGAAATTGGTTTCGTAAGATGAGCCAAAAAAAATGAGCAAGACAATATTATAAAACTGATAAGCCTTGATAATCTATTACAATTTTGTTTTATTTTTATTTTATATTTATTTTCATATTAAGTAGCCATATCTTAATTTTATCTGCAAATTTACAAGAAATTTAATATTGTCACAGAGCGTTTAAACAAAATAGTGTCGTTTAAGAATAAAAAATATATTATGACCTGGATAATATTATCAATATCCATAGTCATTAATCATCATGTCCCATCCGATCATTTTTCAAAAACTGATATCACCCAATATATCTCATATATAATGAGCACAGCCGCAGCGCAAATCTCATTAAATTATTATGTCATCAATCAACCTTCTACATTTCAGCAATTTTTCAACAGTTTCAGTGAAACGTCATTTTGACAGCCATACGTCCATTACGTCACAGCCGTCACTCCGCTCCCCGAATGTACCAGGCGCACATAAGTAACAAGGAGTTCGAAAGCACAGGTGCTAAAATAGAATAAGCTCCCACAAGGCACCGAAATAGAATTTGTTAGCTTGTGCGGTGCGCTTTTAAATAAAGAACACTGCCGCTCGGGATTCTAAGTCGGTTCAATTAAAGCATCTAATAATAGTATACGTTCTAGTGGCAGCAGCGATATTAGATAAAACGAATTACGGTGAACGGTGAAGGAAAACATCGAGAGGAAACCTGCGTGCGTCGGAGAAGCAATTCAAAGGCGTAGGTATAGTCGTGCTTGAGAAACGGCGGTGGACTCGCCATCTGTCACGTTGGTACCATAAATATATATCTGGCGGAAAGTGGGTGTACAATCCGTTTATGTCATATTCATGTAATGGCTGTACTACGGCAGGGTTATTTGTATTGTGGCCGGTAGATGGCACTGTACCTTTAGTAATACTTTGTGAATCGCGCTACCATGGCGTTCTACGTGTATGGTATATACTCGAGTTGAACACACATTAAATATTGGACACTTTTGGGGAATTTTATGTCGTTTCATTATTACTAACCCGATCCCAGTACCTACTTACTCGAGGAACAGAGCATCAGTTTGTTCATAGTCCTTCGAGCCGGATGACGGCAGGGCACCTTATGGTGCAGGTTTTTTGTGAGTTAAATTAATGTCACTGACGGTGGATCGCCGTTGCAAACGTGACATAGGCAGGAGCTGATAAGCAATCAGTTCCCCGGGAGGCGCACCGTGCTGGCGTGCTTGGAGCACCGGAGCAGTGGAGCACCCTGAGAGCCGCGGTTGAAGGAGAAAAACGGAAAAGGAGCTATTTGAAGACAATACATGCAGGGATGCGCATGTATGGAATTGTGATACTTGTGTGAGTGAGTGTCAAGAAAACTGTGAGTACATTTTATTTAATTTGTCACGCAAAAAGTCACTTTATTTGTGTGAACAATAAAACTTTGTAAAAATTATAAAAATTGGAGATTTGCCGATCGAATTGGAACTTTAAATATTAGTGATGAAAAACTTGTAAAAATTGTAAATTGTCATATTAACTTAGAAATATTTTGTAGTTTGTAGCTTAGGACTTAGAATAATTTCCTTAAAAACGAAGGTACGGGGAACCTATGCCGATTTTCGTTAGGAATAAAATATTGCAAAAAGACTTGAAATTTACTATTGAGTCAAATGTCATCTTTGTTTTGTTTCTTTTCGAATTCGGTTTGAAAGGTTGATTGACACCGATATAGATTTGTGTTGACATTTTATTTTATTCTAAATTTATTTCAAAAATGGAGTCTTTACTGAATTTTCAAGAAGACATTTACAATAGGTTGGTTAAAGCAAAAGTCAATTATTCTAAAAGTCCTAAGGTTCGAATTTCCAAAGATTACATAGAAGGAAGATTGGAGCTGTTAGATCAGTTATGGTTAGAGTTTACCAAGGGTCATAAGGAGTTGATGCGTTCCATATCTTCATCTTCGGAAATAGCAAGTAAGAGTTATGTAAAGAATGAGATTTATGATAGAGCTGAGGATGTTTATCTTTGTCATAAGATTGAATTGAAAACTGCTTTATCTGTATTCATTAATACAGAATGTATTCAACCTGCAACTGGTACTAGCTCTTCTAATATAAAAACTTGTAATGTGACATTGCCAAAAATTCACATTCTAACTTTCTCGGGGAAGTATTCTGAATGGAACACATTTAGAGACTTATTTCAATCTGTGATTCATAAAAATGAGCAATTAGATAGTGTTCAAAGGTTGTTATATTTAAAAGGTTATTTAAGTGGTGAGGCAGAACAATTATTAAAAAATATCCCAATTGCAGATAATAACTATGAAAGATGTTGGCAATTGTTAAATGAACGATACAACAACAAACGGTATATTTGTCATCATATTTTAAAACGTTTATTAAGTCAAAGAAATCTTGTACATGAGTCTGCCTGTGGTTTAAAAGAATTAATTAATACTACAAATGATTGTTTATCTGCTTTGTCAAATATTGGTATTAATACGGATACTTGGGATGTTCTTATTATACACATAATAACATTAAAGCTTGATCCGGAATCCAGAAGGCAGTGGGAATTCAAAGCAACATACAACAATGCTACTGATGAGTTGCCTACGTATAACTCATTCCAAGAATTTCTCACAAACCGGTATCGAGCAATCGAGTTTCTGGATTCCAGGTCTAATGCAGGTAATAACAATATTACTCATTATCCTATTGATAAAACTAAGGTAATGCATGTTGTAAATATAAAATGTCCTTTTTGTTCAGAAGAACATAAACTTCGTTTTTGTAAAAGGTTTATAGCAGAGTCTGTTGACTCGCGGCGTAGTTATGTTCTTTCTAATAATATTTGTTTTTGTTGTTTGGGTAGTAATCACTCTGCCAGAAATTGCCAACGCAATTTCAAATGTCGTATTTGTCAAAAACGACATCATGCTCTCTTACATCCGTCGGGTAATGGTTCGTCAAGGGATCATAATAGCGGTGTAAATAATAGCACGACTCAGGAGAGGTCGTCTATTAACAAAAATTCCAATTTTAATTTGGTTTCGAATGCTGCCGAAACTACTGATACGTCGCCGTTAGTATCCTGTTTTACAACCAGGAAGGTTCAGCACAGTCAAGTGTTACTTCCAACGGCGATAGTCGGAACAAAAGGTAAAAATGGTCAATATTATACAATCCGTGCATTGTTAGACCAAGGCTCACAGTCATCTTTTGTAACCGAATCGACGGTCCAATTACTTGGCTTAAAGAAACTTCCTATCAAGAGTCAAACCTCAGGAATAGGTGGAGACCAACGTTTTGTCTCCATGGCTGCGGTGAATATGCAGATTGCATCGCGTATTGATCGGAACGTAAAGATAAATGTAAAAGCTTATGTTTTTAAATCCATTACCACGATGATGCCAACTAATAAGGTAGCACCATTGGAATGGAAGGAACTTACCGGAATGGCATTGGCAGATCCAGAATATCATACACCGAGTCGTGTTGATTTATTGCTGGGTGCGGAAGTATACACAAACATTATTCAGGAAGGTATGAAAAAAGGCCCACTTGGTACACCAATTGCACAATCATCGACATTAGGATGGATCATATCAGGTGCAGTGGATGAGAGGAGTGTGTCACCTGAAATAAATTGTGACATGGATATTAAAGTACAAGAGAATAAAGTGTCAAAACAGTTTCAAAAGCTAGAAGATTCTTTCCCGATAACTGAAAGAAGATTAACTTCAGTGGAAAGGAGGTGGAAGAATGATGATCTGAAAGAAAAATATATGAAGGTTAATAGTGAGTACATAAATAAGAATCATATGAAAGTAATACAAAAGAAGAAAATATATAATTCTAAGGTTATATACTTACCACATGATGCTATAGTTCGTGAAGATGAAAATAGTACAGCGGGTACAGGTAAGTGTAAGGGTAATTTGGAAATACAGAAATATACGAGTAATTGCAATGAGTTAATTAAAGATAGAAAGCATAGTGGAAAAGCGGAAGAAGCAATAAGAGGATGGAAAATAAAGACAGATGAAGTAATAAAAATTGTTGGACGTACCTGGAAACGCAGTGACGCTTCTCGGCACAAAGTTAGAATAAAAGAACCTGCAACAAAGGGAACTGCTTCTTCTGGTGGTTATTTAGAACGGCATAGGTTCTGCAATTTGTCACAGGATGTCTTTCATCATCGATGCTGCTCGAATTATAGATGTCAGTGGAAAGATTAAGTAAAAACAGATACATAATGGGGCTTCAAGAGGTGTGACGCTGTCCGAGTTTAATTTGATTGATACTTAGTTTGGTTTCATGGTCCAGGATTTCCACAGAATAAAGTATTTCAATATAAGAAATGGATGCGGAAAATTCAGAGGCCAATCTGAATTCTTCAAAGTCATTACTTACGTGTGATGTATGCTTCAGGATTTTGGTGTCAGTGGTCTCGGCAGTATTTATCAAAATTTTATATTTAATCTCGAAACTCCAACCATGCTTATAAAGGAAGATAACTTACCTTATAGTGGCTGGTAATATGGCAATGTGATTGCGACTCACCCGAGTCAGGTTAATATTGTACATTGTAAGAGTAGTGACTCTGAAAGTAAATAATGGTATGCTCAAGAGGCCTAAATCTAAGTTGTGTCTCTTTCCTAATGCAAATTGGTAAATTGATTGTTTATTTTTGTGTTTGTTAAAGTAAGCTATTATTTAGGTTTTATTTTAATAAGCAAATAGTGGATTTATTTTAAATAGTGTGTGTTAAACTTACCTTTTTTGAATTGTATATTTCATAGTTTATCATGGTGGGCGATTTGTAAAAGGACAAGGCTTAGTTGTCCTTTGGTGGGCGATATGTACAATCCGTTTATGTCATATTCATGTAATGGCTGTACTACGGCAGGGTTATTTGTATTGTGGCCGGTAGATGGCACTGTACCTTTAGTAATACTTTGTGAATCGCGCTACCATGGCGTTCTACGTGTATGGTATATACTCGAGTTGAACACACATTAAATATTCGACACTTTTGGGGAATTTTATGTCGTTTCATTACTAACCCGATCCCAGTACCTACTTACTCGAGGAACAGAGCATCAGTTTGTTCAGTGGGTGTGTGGGTATTAGGAGTGAGCGTTGAATCAACGAACTAGTTGAATCAACCGTTGATCTCCTGTCAACGTATTAACGTTAACCGTTTATGAATCAACTAGTTGAATTCGTCAACGACGTTTATGAATTTAACTCGTTCGTCTCGTTCAATAAACGAGAACGAAAACGCAAAGAGCTGAGCAATTTAAAAAACTTACGTTGAAAATAACGTCATAGATTGCGAGTGACGGTCATATCATACAATTTGAACTCTTAAGTAAAGGATGAAAGAGATAATAATAAAATAATAATATCCTCACGCCTTCCCACAAGGGTCCCCGAAGGGGTAGGCAGAGGTGTATAGGTAATACCCACACACCCACTTTCCGCCAGAGGTATATTAGGTGCCAACGTGACAGATGGCGAGTCCATCGCCGTTACTCCAGCACGATTATACATACGCCTTTGAATTTCTTCTCAGACGTATGCAGGTTTCCTCACGATGTTTTCCTTCACCGTTAAGCTCGTGATGTGACTAATCACTGTACTTAAGTTCAGAAAAACTCATTGGTACAGTCGGGATTCGAACTTGCGACCTTTGCGTCGCAGGCAACAGCTCGAACCACTCGGCCACCACGGCTCTTTTGAAAGAGATGATTTTCAAAATATTATTTTAAGAATAGGTACAAGATATTGTCGAAAGGAATGGCGCGGCGGGGCGTTCCCGCTCGTCCACCCGAGAAAAACCGGTTAATACTAGTTTCTTTGTTTACATTTTCGGAGCGAGCGATGACGATGAATCGTATGACCACCTCTGTTATCGATAAAGCAAATAATCCTATTGCTATTTGTTTGTGCAAAAAATATATTATTCATATTAACAAATTACAATAGTTACATTGAATAAATTATGAAACCAGTACTTTAACGATTAATATTAGATACCCACAAGAAATAAATGGATTTTTGAAATCCAGCTAGAGAACTAGTTCCCATCAACAGATAACCTAATATATTCACGTCACGTCAAGATATTTTGATGAATGTTTCGGCATGTTTTTCATTAAAAACAATCAAACGTTTTCCAGTACATAAATTGAACCAAATTGTTTCTAGAATTTAACACGCAATCGTTAAATAAAAACCGTTCAATGAATCAACGGTTTAGGTACGTTACAAGTTGACATTAGTGGCACGTTAACTCGTTGACGAATTTAACTAGTTGATCAACTAGTTGACAAACGTAAATCAACGTTAACGTTTCGTTAACGGAAAAACCGTCAACGACCCATCACTAGGGTATTACCTATACACCTCTGCCTACCCCTTCGGGGACACTTGTGGGAAGGCGTGAGGGATTAATTATTATATTATAATGAATTTATTACGTGACTTTTTACTTTAATTCAACCATTAAATTATCATTTGAACGAGTTGAAAGGTTAAATAAGCGTTATGATAATATATAACACCAACAATAGTCACCTATAATAAATAGCAAACAAGACAATACTAACATTTATATAATTAACTATTAGTACATGCATACATATACATATCATCACGCAGAGTCCCTAGCGGGGTAGGCAGAGAGTATAGAGCGCCAGTTCTCTCTAGACTTACACATAGACCTCTTTCGCTTCATCCACATTCATCAGTCTCTTCATACATGCTCGTCGCTTTCGAGTACTCTTGACGTTTCCTATTAGTATCTTTTTATAAAGCTAGCAATAACGTTTTTGTATAGAAATATTACAATGAAAATATAGTAGAACAAGAGCTTTATCAAGGAATACAGTTTTCCCTAACAACCGTTACTTCATATGACACGCAGTGGCGCTAGAATGCCAGAAACCAACGACAAATAGTTTTCAGACGAAAACGTAAAAAAAAACACTTCAAACACTAGATTTGTTAGGTAATACATTATTTTGAATATTTATCAGCAAATTAAATAACCGGGTATACAATTTTGCAATATTTTAGGGGATTTGAATTGAAGCATTGTAACAACACGAATTTCATGTTGGTGTCTAACGTTGGCGATAGAGGGCGTTGACAAAAGTTTTATCCACGATAGAATATGTTTGAAATTACAATATAATAAGCCTTTTATTCCACGTATTCACAGGATATGTTACTGTGATAAACGGAGTCTCTTATTAAAATCGAGCAGCCTGATTATTCTGTTGGAGTAAATTATAGGAACAAAATTCATACCTATATAGGTTAGTTTTAGTGGTATCATATTTCTTTTACAAATAGTTACAATGAATTAGATAATAAATTGATGCATTTTACCTTACGTATTTTAAACAGATATAAATAAAATGGATATGAAGACAAATAGACGGTATCATATAATCAAAATACAAAAAGCACATTAACATTTCAAATTAATTATTTAACACATAGTCACCGCTATATTTTAACGCTAAATACTAATTGTGGTCTGACATTTCATATTAAACGCGTTCCCATATCTTATGGTTTGTATCGGTCCCAAGTTCTCACGTGTAAACAAGAAGCGCATTTAATGGAAGCACAAATGGCTGACATTTATGTCCCATATAAATAAAATCAAAATACTTACGTTCAAGTGCATGCCTAACTTGAGAAAAGGGTTCCGTAAGTATTATGTAGATAAAGAACGACGGTGTCACAACGAACGTTTTTCGGATTCGTGAGGTGAGGGTTTTTCAAGTACATACCTTAAATATCAGACACTTCAATTGATATTTGAATTTAGTTCCTTTCGCGTCCGTAACCTTGACCCAAGAATGTTCAGTTAAACGAGCAAGATATATATAAATAATATAATAAATAAATACCTGGGACAATTCCACACAAATTGACCTAGTCCCAAATTAAGCAAACCTGGTGTTATGGTAACTAACTAGACAACGATATATGTACTTATATAGATAGATATATACTTAAATACATAGAACATCCAAGACTAAGGTACAAATATTCGTGTTCTTCACACAAATATCTGCCCTCAGCGGGATTCGAACCCGCGACCTCAAGTTTCGCAGTCAGGAGCTCTAACCACTAGACCAGACGGTCGTCAAATATGTGCAGAAGAAAAGACGAATGGATTCTTCATCTATCTCCTTATAGGAAATCTCCTTCCTGAAGTATGTATATAAATAACTGATAAAAAAAATGGGATTCTTCATCTAGCTGGAAATCTACTTCCTAAAGTATGTATATAAATAACTGACAGAAAAAAGGAACTCTAAAACCAATGGCTTGTTTGCCCTTTCTCCAGGAAGGCAGTGCAAGGTCGAAATATAATGTATAATGCCACTGTCTACACCTGGGCACTAGTGTTACGACGGTTATTATGCATTGACTACTTCGAGATATCGATGAACTTTATAACATACATACATACATATGCCATCATCACGCCAAGTCCCTAACGGGGTAGGCAGAGAGTGTAGAGCGCCAGTTCTCTCTAGACTTACATACCTCTTTCGCTTCGTCCACATTCATCAGGTTCTTCATACATGCTCGTCGGTTTCGAGTACTCTTTCCGTTCTCATCCTTGAGCGTCCTTCGTAGAACGTGGCCTTCCTCTGCCTCTTCTTGAACTTTATAACGATAATAATTTTAAATAAATGGGTTATTTAATGCAGAGATAGACGGATGTAGGTACTCAGTGTTACCGCTTTAAAGTACAGTCTGTATAAAAGTATACAGACTGTTTCAGATACAAACTCTTTCGCTTCGTCAACATTCATCATATATGCTCGCTGGTATCCAGTACTCATGACGTTCCCATCCGATAAGTGCCCTATCGATTTTATTTAGGGAGTTGGAATGTGGTCTTAATAAATAATGATTTAATAAAGTGTTATAATTTAATAATATATTGTGAAGCAAAGCAGAGAGAGTAAGAGAGAGAGGCCCTGGATGTTGCCAGCGTCTATAGGCGGCGGTAACCGCTTGCCATCAGGCAGACTGCATGCTGGTTTGCCATTTCAGTGTTATAATAAGAATATCGATAACTATAGTATCGATTGTCCCCAACATTGCTTCAGTCAAGCCATATCTCAGTAGCCTTAAACGCTACATAAACCGATACGCAGTAAAGGGCTCGGCAATTTATGAAAACACTTTGCACAACAATGATCGTATTTTTCATACAAATTGTTTATGTTATGCATGTCATAACATAAACAATTTGTATTTGACAAACATTGACAAGGTGCTTAAGAAAATATTACGGTACTGATGTTCCGTAAAAATAATTAATGATCGAATGAAATAAAATTGTGCAAATTAAATCACACCAGACCTTACTATTTTTATAAATGTGTGAGAATTTATACGACCGTCTGGTCAAGTGGTTAGAGCTCCTGACTGCAAAACTAGAGGTCGCGGGTTCGAATCCCGCTGAGGGCAGATATTTGTGTGATGAACACGAGTATTTGTGCCTTAGTCTTGGATGTCCTATGTATTTATGTATATATCTATCTATATAAATAAATGTATCGTTGTCTAGTTACCATAACACAAGCTTTGCTTAATTTGGGACTAGTTCAATTTGTGTGGAATGGTCCCAGGTATTTATCATTTATAGGTATGTATTAATGTGTGTACCTTATTCACGAGAATACTACTGAATGGAATTGGATGAAATTTGGTATGGACATACATTATTAAAGATATACATATCCTATGTGTTAATCCAGCTAATAATTTATCTCTGTGCCAAATTTTATTCAATTTGGATCAGCCGTTCTGGCGTGATTGTGTAACAAACATCCATACTCACAAACTTTCGCATATATAATATTAGTAGGTAGTGTATTTCCGCTGTGTGAAAAATATCAACAAATTTGAACGTTTTATATAGTTTTTGCCTCAAGAACATACCGTAGTTTTTGCAAGGATAGATCAATATCTATTACAAACAAAGAACCGGCTCTATATCGGTGTAGAAACCTTGAACGCAGATTTAGTAGCGCGTAACAGAAATGTAGAGTCAGCAGCAAAATCATTATTTTTATAAATTATTGTTTAAAGACCTCACAAAATCGTGTAACATCAAGATTAGTTTATATGGGTAAACTTCTCTGTAACCCAAAGGTTGCAAGTTCGAATCTCGTCTGTACCAACGAATTTTTCCTTAACTGTAGTACTAAGACCACATCAAGAGCTAAAGGAAAGAGGTGAAGCTAAATTTGGAAAGGAAACCTCACATATAAATAATTTCAAAGACGTGTGCCATCGGCATATGTCATGTTGGCACTTTAATCACTTGCCATCAGTAGGGTCGTAAGCTTGCTACCTTTATAGCACATAAAAAGAAAATTAATGATACAAATTTGCAACTTGTACTTTTCACCTACAATCCGCATTCCACTGAAGAGCTGAATCATTCTCGTAACCTTCCAATGTCACTGCGGCTGCGTGTCGAGAGACGATACTAGTTTAGTGACGCACGTTCATTCACTCCTGCGCATCCGATGAGCAGGTCAACGGCCGGCGTGACCCGAGATGAGTACACTCTACTGGCTGTAGAGTATGTAAATTTTTATTTAAAAATCGAATGTTTATATTCGATTTTCGATTATGTTTTTTTTTATTTCGTTATTCATTTCTTTTGCGAAGGATTGTACATATCACGATATATTGTGCGAGCTAGCTGCTTTCAAAAGCTAAATAACTTGTGATAATCAAAACAAATTTAAAGTATTATTGATTTAAACATTGTCTTTCTAAACAGTTATCTGAGAATTCTTATTTATCTTATATCCTCACGCCTTCCCACAAGGGTCCCCGAAGGGGTAGGCAGAGGTGTATAGGTAATACCCACACACCCACTTTCCGCCAGAGGTATATTAGGTGCCAACGTGACAGATGGCGAGTCCATCGCCGTTACTCCAGCACGACTATACATACGCCTTTGAATTTCTTCTCAGACGTATGCAGGTTTCCTCTCGATGTTTTCCTTCACCGTTCAGCTCGTTGTGTGACTAATCACTGTACTTAAGTTTAGAAAAAACTCATTGGTACAGGCGGGGTTCGAACTTGCGACCTTTGCGTCGCAGGCAACTGCTCGAACCACTCGGCCACCACGGCTCTTATTTTAGATTATCTTAATTATATGAAAAGTGAAGGAAGTTTGACGAAACAGTTGTTCCACCGTTATTCGTGGAAGAAGAGGCAGAGGAAGAGAACTACCTAGATCAAATCGATCCGACACTCAATTATAGGAACGTCAAGAGTACTCGATCATGTTTAAAGACTTATAAATGTACATGAATAGAAAGAAGTTTGTAAGTCTAGAGAGAACAAGGACTGTACTCTCTGTGCCTATATATTGACGTTATAATATACATAATATATGTATAAATTAATGTGTGGGAATTCCGTAAAGGCTAGTCGACACTACACCCGGACACATAATCAGTAGACAATTAATATCATACCAAAGTGATGACGTCACACAATCGTGCAATTTCTTGTTACACTATTCCAGTCAAAATGTACATAAGTAAAGAAACGGATATACATAACTGATAACGCAGGTAAATGTTTGTATGGGGAGGTAAAAGAAGGATACGTTCCAACTACGTAGATCAAATCGATAGAACACTCAAAGATGGGAACGTAGACAGTACTCGAAACCAGCATGAAGACGCTGATGAATGTGGACGAAGCGAAAGAGGTATGTAAGTCTAGAGAGATCTGGCGCAAATATAAATTTGATTTCCTATAACATTCACCCGATAGATTTGAAAAAATCGTCTAAGGTTTGGGAATGTACTTTAACATCATACGATTTAGTCATTAATGAAGAGAAAGTAAACCATTTTATTCAGTGGCTTCATGCATTATGAAGAGACCGATGAATGTCGATGAATCAAAAGAAGTGTGAAGTCTACAGAGAACTGGCGCTCTACTATCTCTGCCTACCCAGTTAGGGTCTCGGCGTGATAATAAGTATGTATGTATAAAGAAAAAAGTCTGTAGTATTCTACTACGAAGGGGTAGGCAGAGGTATGTAGGAGGTATCTACTCTCCGTCGGAGATATATTTATGTTTCTGGCGATGGGATGGGGTGAGTAATGGGGATGGCGAGTCCATCGCCGTCCTCAAGCTCAAGCAAGCTCGTCAATACATATTTCTTCTCGATGTTTTGCTTCACCGTAAGGAACCCTTCCTTTCCTTTCAAGAAATATATTAATATACTATTATTCCGTCGACATTATGCCGCTCGAAATTCTTTTATATTTAATTACAAAACCTACATTTGAGTCAGACATTTATTTTCCAAGTGTTCCGACATGACATTTGGTTTGTCTGTCGCCCGCGCCTTTTATATAAGGACTCATAATTAATCGTTCAAGATTTTTTTTATTAAAACTTTACAAATATATTGTCCTTGGTTTGACGTAATGCTCACCTCGAGCGTACTCTATTTGGCGCCGAACGTAAAGCTTGCAATCCACATCATGACCAAGCGATATTAAAGTTATGATATATAAAAAAAGTTACTAAAGGTATAAAGTTATAAAAAAATTATTATAATAACTGGCTGTGTCCCGCAGTTTCACCCGCATAATATTTGATTATATTGGTCGTTTTTTCCTGGTATAAAACATGTATTAATCCTTAAAGCTAATAATCTCTGCGCCAACTCACATCAAATTAATACTCAGATAAATAAATACATTTTTTCTAATAGTCGTAGGATTCCGTGTATCACATCTACACGCCATCCCATGGACCAGAGTTTTCAAAAGGGTGTTCCCTCACTTGAGCTATGCAGGCGTCTTTGCATTTATTTCCGAGACATCTTATGCTATACATTTTTTATTTTCCTAAAAAATAAACCTATTGTATTTTTTTGTATATTTATTATATTTCTGTATAAGCCGTGGTGGCTTCGCAAGTTCGAATCCCGACTGTACCAATGAGTTTTTCTAAACTTAAGTACAGTGATTAGTCACACCACGAGCTTTACGGTGAAGGAAAACATCGAGAGGAAACCTGCATACGTCTGAGAAGAAATTCACAGGCGCATGTATAGTCGTGCTTAAGTAACGGCGATGGACTCGCCATCTGTCACGTTGGCACCTAATATACCTCTGGCGGAAAGTGGGTGTGTGGGTATTACCTATTCACCTCTGCCTACCCCTTCGGGGACCCTTGTGGGAAGGCGTGAGGATATATACCTACTATTTATGAAGCGACTCATTAGCTTAGTAGTATCTCAAAAGCATGTTGTTCGCTTCAACGTCGGTGGATTACAGCCTACAAGTAGGAAGGTAGCACCAGTACCACAATTATCTAACAACTTATAAGTGCCATAACATTTCAAAATGAGTTTGATCTTTAAATAAATTTATGTTCTTACTAACTTATTCTCGCAAACTAGTATAGGTATTACATCAAAAGAGAATACTAAACATATTTATCAACTCTGCCTATTTTGACTAACGAGATGGTAAGCGCTTCCGTTGCATTCGCATTTAAACTGAATGATAGAGATCTTGATCCCAGCTCAGATCAAATAGAAGGTTCCAACTTAAGGTTAATTGGGAACGTCAAAGTGAGAACTATTCTCCAAGTAACGTAAAAGTTCACGAACCGCATATAGGTAGCAATTAGAAAACACGAGATAGCGATGTTAAAGATCTCTTGCGCAAAGTTGGTACAAGCTATGAGCTATAAGCGTTTACGATATATGAAATATGATAAATAAAAAAAATAAAAAAATTAAGGTGATTTTTTCTCCAAAGAGTTAGATGTATTTTGAGATTATGAAAATGTTTGGCCTCCTCCATAGATGTTCTTACCCACATGCAAATAAAAATATGAATTTAAATAGTTATAAAAAGCTCAAGTTGGACTGAAGCTTGCTAACGAATACGATGTGCGATTCAGTCACATTTTGACTATGAAGAGGTTTTAAGTTTACGGTGAAGTCAAACATCGTGAAATAACCGTCCATAGATAGGTTTGAGAAGAAAATCATAGACGTACATATAAGACGTGCTAAGGAATCGAAGATAGACTTGCCATCGATGACGTTGTCATATATCTTTCGGTAAAAAAAGGACGTAGACAACGCAGAATCACTTGTCATACTTCATCGAAATCTCGTTACGTGACAAATCATTGTACTTAAAATCACGAAAAAAAACAAAAAAAAACTGAAAAAGTTTGAACTTGCACTTAAAAAGTGACTAATTAAACCACAACGGTATTATATAATAAAAATATATGCTCTCTTCAATCAAAAGCGCTGTCCATTACGCAACCTGTGACCCGGTTGCCAGTATGGTGCTCGAGGCATGCGCAGTGGCGTGTCGCAGGTTCAATGCCATGGTCGGTCATTACTTTTCGGACGCGTCTGATCGTTAGCTGTGTCGTAATATGTTAAAGTTATCGTACGTGTGAGATGAGCTTTTGTAAGCCAATTAAGCATAGCTCAAGCTCATTTTTTATCAATAGTTATGTAGTGCCGTGGTGGCCGAGTGGTTCGAGCAGTTGCCCGTCGAGCACTTGTTCGAATCCCGACTGTACCAATGAGTTTTTCTGAACTTAAGTACAGGGATTAGTCACACCACGAGCTTTACGGTGAAGGAAAACATCGAGAGGAAACCTGCATACGTCTGAGAAAAAATTCAAAGGCGTATGTATAGTCGTGCTTGAGTAACGGCGATGGACTCACCATCTGTCACGTTGGCACCTAATATACCTCTGGCGGAAAGTGGGTGTGTGGGTATTACCTATACACCTCTGCCTACCCCTTCGGGGAACCTTGTGGGAGGGCGTGAGGATATATTATATAGTTAAGTAGTGAAGCAAGAAAAAAAACTTGATCGTTTCTATAGTAAATAAAACGGTAGTAGGCCAGATATTGCAGGGGTACCACAAAAACGTCAAATACAATACAGACTCTCTACAACGTAAAGGACACAGGGATCACTTATAGAACATCACTTGCTAAATGAAAAACTAGTTACCATCATTTTCAATAAAAAAAAAACATCAGTAGAAGAAACGGCGAAACAAACTCCCCTGTTTCCTTTTTTAACATTTGTTTCCTCTGACGTAGGAATATAAAAAAATAAACTTACGTATAAACTCTGTACAAGAGGAGAAATTCATTGCCATCCATGGCCAACATTAAAATAATCGGATGTTTTTTTATGATTTACGTTTAATGGCAGCTTTAAACTCTACAAAAGGTGATTCAATTATTTTCTGAGGTAGTTTATTAAAAAAGCGTACACCTTGCCCGTCAAATGAGTCTACTACTATCTTGACATAGTCATGAAGACTATCTTGACATAGTCATGAAGACTATCTTGACATAGTCATGAAGACTATCTTGACACCAAAGTCCTAATAAATGTAACACAAAACCGCTTTCGGTTTTCAAATCCGATCCTTAAGAATTGTATTACGAACCTGGGAGATATCGAGTTCGTCTGAACGGTCCAATTCACGCAGAAACACGATATACTAGGATATTGCAGATTTGGGATTAGTTTTCATTCTATTTCGCATATAAATTGTTGGAAGATCGACACTGAAACATACATCTCACAGCTGTTCGAGTGTTAGCATCAGTTCCTTCGAATCATCATCATTCAATACACCAAGATGCAAGAGGTAAGCCTTAGTTTTAATAAATACTTTTTATTAATTCCTGTTTCAAATTGAGAATATTAAGATGTTCTCAATTTACAAAATATTTGAACAAACACGCTATATTTTGAGTTCCTCAAATTCCACATTTAATACATACCTGAACACACATACATACAGACTGTTTTCGCTTCATTCATATTCTTCATTCACAGATTTTGAGTACTCTTGACGTTTCCATTTCCGTGTATTCGTGTTTAAAAGTATGTCTTATTTTAAAAAGGTTTTTATTTGAGTGGGAAGGCAGTGCTTCCAAAATTCAATGTTCTTGGTACTATCGAGGGCCGACAACACTATTGCACTTAAGATTCAAACTACACTAGTAAACCCATTCCTTCACCTTGCATTGAAACAAAGTAAATTATCATATACCTACACGTATTGAGATCAATATTATTTAAATTTGCGTCTTAGCGTTCATATTTTACACCAGCTGTCCCGCCCAGCTTTGCTCGGGTGAAAAAGTTAAATTGCCCGTAACACGATCGCAGCGCCACCTATCGGGTCCAATTGTAAATCTAAACCATTCTCGAATCCACCTTAAGACACACAGAAAGGGATAGCTTCGCACGGGTGAAAAAGTTAAAATTCCTAAAACTCGATCGCAGCGCCACCTATCGGGTCCAATTTAATATAGCCTATGTTACTCGGGGATAATGTAGCTTTCCAAAGGTGAAAGAATTTTTGAAATCGGTCCAGTACTTTCGGAGCCTATTCATTACAAACAAACAAACAAACAAACAAATCTTTCCTCTTTATAATATTAGTATAGATTATTTTCTTGTCACGGCATCATAGTAACATTGAGCATCACTAGATATTATGAAATAAAGCCCACGTGCGTCTGACTGGTTGTTCGCAATAAACAGAAACAATAAAGGAATTCAAGAGTAAGGCTTAAAAGTAATGAAATGATGTAAATTATGAAAGAAAAAAAACGTGGGCATAATAATACATGACACGGCCAGAAACAAAATGAAATCAAAATCTAAATATTTTATTTCACATAGGCCTAGATGGGCACTAATAAAACGTCGAAAAAGGTGCACGGTTCGGGTTGGTCGTTTCCATGGAGAAGAACCGGCAAGAAACCCCATGGTTACTCTTTTCAAATCATTTGTTATACAATAACAATATTATTATGTTACAGCATTGGTACGTAAAACAAAAAAAATGTTTAAGCCACATGGAAGCTACGGCTAAGGTATTTGTTCATTGTATTATGCATTCACAGTTGGCGATACTATCCGGCTTGGTGCTGTCAGCGAGTTGCATGGTACTACAGCAGCAATCTGTACCCTTCTACGGTCTGCAGTACGATAACCCCAACTACAACTTCGCTTATGAAGTGAACGACGCTCACTCCGGGGACGTGAAAAGTCAGCATGAGAGCAGGCGAGGTGATAATATACTTGGACAGTATTCCTTAGTTCAACCCGATGGAGTCCGAAGAACTGTAGATTACAGAGCTGAGGACGGGGCAGGGTTCCAAGCGAATATCAACCACCAAGGATCACCAGGTACCCAACATGCACCCAGACCAGCAGACAACGGTAACACTGACACATCGAGGAATGCTAACTTGGGCCGGCCTTCGAACATCGGACATCAAGCCAATTATGGTCTTCAATCGAATCTCGGCTACCAACATGCTCCCGTGCCAGCCACACCGGTAGCCATCTCTAGAACTTCTGTCATTCAAACATTTACAAGTGGACATGGTCATAATCCTTGGGCCTAGTTTCAAAATGTAAATTCTACCTGCTGAGCATTGGTAAAAGGACGCTGACTCAAAAATCTTCTATAATAACCTAGTTTGCATTTATATTTGAACATCTGTATGTCTATAGACAATAGCTATGACTAAGTGAACGATAATACCTAATACGTAATGGATGACTAGTCCAGGTAACCTTACTACTGGATACATTCGCCACTCAAAAGGACATTGGCGTAGTTATATGGTTGCAATGGCGTTTATATAACATATCTCAAGATTCTTGTCTTTTTATTTTAATATTTATGATATATATAAGAATAGCTTATCAATTTTATTGAACGAATATATAAAAGCAATTGAAATGACGTCTTTAATTACATCCTCATTCTTGGTATTCATATAAAATTGATCATCGGGGAACTAAATCATTTTAAAGTTCGGCTGCAGCTTCACTCCCGTTCATGTTTCCTTTCACATTTTCGTCTACCCATGGTAAGCGTCCATAGGCGGCGGTAACCGCTTACCATCAGGCGGGCCGCATGCTTATTTGCCACCCAAGTAGTATAAAAAAAAACTGATTGCAATTTAATAATTCCAGTAGACCGAGTGGTCGAGACGCTGGACGACCGGCTATTTATTCGCAAAATTTCTATCCGACAACAGTTGCTTCTTCCTAGATTAAAAAGAATAGGAGTATGTACTTTTCTGTTCTTTTACGGGCCATGACGGCCGAGTGGTTTGAATATTCGCATGCAACGCAACAATAAGAGTTCGAAACACGACTGTAAAAATGATTTTTTTTCTGAGTAGTTCAGGGGTTAATCTCACTACGAACTTTACGGTGGAGGGAACCATCAGACGTCGTGATAGAGTAATCTTTACGTTGTACTAGTAGACTAGCCATCTGTCACCCAATACCAATACCTTCTGAGCGAAAATAAAGTTTCGTGACACTTCTGGTAGCCCCGTCCAGGATCTATTTGAGATAGTATGAATATGTATGAAGATACGTGTATGTCTTTTTCTCTTTGACATCGTGTTGTCAAATTTTAATTATGATTGGTTTAGTTTTTAAGACATGAAAGCGTAACAAACGAACGATAAAGCTCACTTTCAAAATGCCTATTATTTAGGATTTAGTTAGTATTATTTAGATCGAAATAGCATACGTTTGGTTTCTGATAAATCCTGAGTTGAAGACGCTAAGGGCACGCAACAGAGCCTACCAATGCCACCAGTAAGCTGTGTAAACTAGTTGTATCGACATTCTTCTGTATCGGCCCGGTTCGAACTTGACTTTAAAAGCACTTCCTGAATTTCTTCACAAATAATACAATAAATATAAAACTTGAACAATTCATCGATGATATAAAAAGCTGATGGAGCGGTGAGGACAACATCAGATTCACAGGATCTCTCAACGCAGACACAACTTGGAAATCTTCATTCAAAATGGTTGCGAAGGTAATTATCAATTTTATTTGAAAGAAGCCGCGGTGAACGATTCGAATAGTCGCCTGCAACACGAAGATTGCAAGTTTGAATCGCGCCTGTAGCAATGAGTATTTTTAACTTATGGACAGTGATTAATCATATCACGAGGCTTACGGTGATGGAAAAACTGAGAGGAAACCTGAATACGTTTGACATACGAGTCTGTACATAGTCATGCCACAAAGGTCCCCCAAGGGGTAGGCAGAGTTGTATAGGTAGTACCCTATACTCGCACCACAGTATGGACAGTACTTTGGAAAGAATGTTTGACTGCTGTCACGACAGTGTTGTGTTTTCTCTGCCTACCTCTTCGGAGACCCTTGTTTCCCACAAGGTGAATATTTATATAGAGTAGAAGCAAAAACGTCTACAAAATTACAAGTTGTAATGACAAACGTTTTTAGTGTATTTGTCAAATGTATTTTTGCGATCGTTCAGGTAAATGAACTTGATGCAGATCAAGGACGAATCCTATTATATCCTTTCGTGAATAATTTCCGTAAGATCGATACAAAAAATGGCATATAGTTTTGTTTCGTCAACTGTCATGTTTTGTAAGACTTGAGTAATCAAACACACAAGTAAACACATGTGGAAATATATGTATAATGAAAGAAACACATATGTGTAATAAATGCAAAGATGGATTCTATATATGTCAGCTTCTATATATGTAGCGTAAAATAGGTGCTACTATACTTACCCATTGAATATTTACGTTTAGTACGTGAGAAGGTAATAAAACACGAGATTATTTGAAGCGAAACAGATCTCTGCCTACTCCGAGAGGATATCTATGTCGGCATTAATAATGGGTATTACCTATACACGCCTACCCCTTCCGGGACCCTTGTGGGAAGGCGTGAGGATAAATATTATAATAATGTTCAATAAATTAATTTCACAGTTCGTTGTCTTCTTCGCCCTCGTGGCCGCCGTCTGCGCCTCTGACTACTCGAGCTTCGCATACGATGTGGCGGATCCCTACACCGGCGACTTCAAGAGCCAGATAGAGGCTCGCGCTGGAGGTAACGTGAAGGGCCAGTACTCCCTGCTGGACGCTGACGGCACCAAGCGCACCGTGGACTACGCTGCCGGAGCTGGCGGCTTCAACGCCGTGGTCAGGAAGGACCCTGCCTTCATCGCCGCTACTCCTGCCATCGCCACCCCATTAGCCTACCCCTACTCATACGCCTCAGCACCCTTCGGACTCGCCAAATTTGGTGGCCTCGGATACGGTGCTCCCTGGGCGTACTCCCGGTTCTACTAAATCTGGACTAAAATCGCATTATTACTATATAAAATGTTGTGTTCTGTAAATAAAAATATATATTTTCTTTGATTCCTAATGCTGAATATTATGTTTTATTTTTCGCTTTGCAGTAACCATAGCAATTACGGAACGCTTACGCCTTCCTTATAAAGGTTTCTGAGAAGGTAGGCGAGGGTAGAGGTGTTACAAGAAACCTCTTTTCGCCGAAGATATAATATATATATAGGTGCATGGCAGATGGAAAATCCGCCGATTAGAACTTACTTTCCATATGCCATTAAGCATTTTCTTAAAAAGTATGTAGGTTTCATTGCGTTGCTTTCCTTTGCGGTTGACCTCTACTTGAGAATAATCACTGTACAGAATAATTCACTTTTACAAACCGCTGGGTTTTGAATTCGGAATACACAGGTGGCGACGAAAACTTTTCAGCCACCACGGCTCCCAGATTGTAAATACCTACAATAATAAATGTAAATCAATATGACGTAGGTATTTGCGAGCATAATTTTTCTCATTCACTGCCTCGACAAATACCAAGGCCGCGGTTGTGACCAACGCATTTGCGCCGTACTTTCATTTATCCATAATTATTCTATTAGTGCTGACCTACAGCTTTAAGGTCTAGATTATTATTTGTTGTTTAAAAGGCAATTATCTAACGGTTATTTATTTAATAATATATTGACTTGAGCCGCAGAGGCCAAGAAATTGGAGAAGAAAAAATTGCAGGGTTGAACCCTGTATACCAACAAGTTTTTCGTAAACTAAAAAACAGTAATTTGTCATACCACGAGATCTACAATGCAGGAAACCTGCATGGTCTCAATCAATGGTCGGATTTGAGAAACGGCGACGGACTTGCCATCTGTCACGCTAGCACTCTTGAGAAAAGAGATTGTTGTAATACCCCCTATTCTGCGATTCGAAGATTCTACGAAGGTGTAGACCTTCGCAGAATCTTGTGGCATCATAAAATAGTTTGATATTATCAAACTAGACGCCGGCGAGATAGACCACGAAGGAGATGGCAACAAAACCTGGGCAACACATCTTTGGACTTGGCCAACACTAGCATTTGACAGAAACACTTGGAAATCATGGGGGGAGGCCTTTGCCCAGCGGTGCGATGTACCAGGCTAACATCATCATCATGGGGGGAGGCCTTTGCCCAGCGGTGCGATGTACCAGGCTAACATCATCATCATGGGGGGAGGCCTTTGCCCAGCGGTGCGATGTACCAGGCTAACATCATCATCATGGGGGGAGGCCTTTGCCCAGTGGTGCGATGTACCAGGCTAACATCATCATCATGGGGGGAGGCCTTTGCCCAGCGGTGCGATGTACCAGGCTAACATCATCATCATGGGGGGAGGCCTTTGCCCAGCGGTGCGATGTACCAGGCTAACATCATCATCATGGGGGGAGGCCTTTGCCCAGCGGTGCGATGTACCAGGCTAACATGATCATCATTAAAATTATCGAACGACTTGTTTATCTTTACTTAATAATATTATAAAGAGTTTGTTGGTTTGCTTCTATTTTTGAGAATCCTCAACTGAACCATATTGCATTAGATAGAACATTATACATCATCATCATGCTACCCAAACAACCAGAGTGGTTATCTAAGTTCAGCTCAGGTTAGTTCAATTCAGTGATATGTACTTCAAACGGGTGAAACCGCGAGACACAGGTACTAAGATAACAATTACATCTCAAATGCCAATTAAATGAAACCATTACATGAGATGAAACAAATCCCACCTTGAGATGCAAGATAAAATGTACAAATATGTGTGTTAATTGTGCTATCTATGAACACTACACTGTGTATTATTTCCATTACATAATATCATGTATTATGAATGAGCAATTTGAATTTCGGAGGAGCACATTGCCATTTGAGTGTAATTAATTATAAATTATTCTCACGAGCTTGCGATCGACTACGTTATCAGAAGAATTTGTCAATTAGATCTAATATAGGTGTCAAGAAGGCTTTATAAAGAATACAAAAAAAAACGATCACATTTTATATAGTACTATTGTATTTTTATAGGCCTTGTTACCTAAAATAAATAAATAAATAAATAAAGCTGAAATAAATAATAAAATATATGTCTGATTTAAAAAAATACGAAATATTGTATGTATTTTTAAACTTGTGTTTAAATTTGTATGTGCCAACAATCTTAGACGCAATAAGATTTACTATTCACGTCGTAAATATTAAAAGTTATCGTGAGATAATTAGCTATGAAGCCATATTCTGCTGAAACATCTAGAGCTATAACAAAAATGATAAATTGCCCATTTGTACCTAGTGCCTCAAATAAACATTTATGTATATACCTACATATAAAAATACATTAAAAAGCCGTGGAGGCCGAGTGGTTCGAGTAGTTACATGCGACACAAAGATCGCAAGTTCGAATGCCGACTATACCAATGAGTTTTTCTGAAATTAAGTACAGTGATTAGTCACACCACTGGCTTAACGGTGAAGGAAAACATCGAGAGGAAACCTGCATACGTCTGAGAAACAATTCAAAGGCGTATGTATACTCGTGCTTGAATAGCGGCGATGGACTTGCCATCTGTCACGTTGGCACCTAAAATGTATCTCTGGCGTAATGTGAGTGTGTGGGTACTATCTATGCACCTCTGCCTGCATTCGGGGACTTCAGGAAATCAACCTTCGCGTTACAATCTGAATGAGGAAAACATTTTTCTACACAATTATTATGATAGATTTTCGAAATTGATGCAGGTTGCCCCAAATATAATTGTATTTGGGTATGATTTTATATGAAGGGATAAAGTTTGTTTGTTCGAACGTGCTAATCTCAGGAACGATTGATTCGATTTGAAAAAACTTTTAGCGTTATATAGCCCGTTCATTGGGGAAGAGGATTAAAGGATCTAATTATAAAGGATTTTTCTCGATTGTAGATTAGTTCTGTTATTATTTCCACATATTGCTATCTAAATGCCTTCTCGAAGCAATACTTAATAGGAACTACTGTATTGTTTACTTATTATGTTATATGAATATCAAGACTACCCTCCTTTCGTTCTTCGAACCTTAATATTTGTGCTAGTTATAAGTAAACCTGTATTTCTTAATTTAAGTGAATTGTTATTTTGAGAAATAAATGTCTTAAACCATTAAACCAAGATTATTAGGCTATTTATCATTTTGTTACTACTCAGAGGAAGTGATAGATAAGTGAATACAGCGTGATGAAACTATAACAGTTAGTATTACTGTGGTATTACGTATGTACTATCATGTAACACGTGTCGAAGTAAAGGCTACATACTGACGTGGTCAATAATAGTTCCGCATAGCCCTCGAAATTGAACTCTTAAAAACCCTGCCGTGACCTAGAGCGCGCATGTCTCTTACTTCCTATTATTATTAGTACAAAATGACTGCGCAGGATTTCATATAAAAGGCCCACAAAACAGGGATAACTCATTCGCAGTTCACTGTGCAACATTAACTAACCAATCAAAATGGCAGCTAAGGTAATATAGTTGAACAATTAAATGTGCTCGTAATAAAAGCGGTGCTTGGAATTCTTAAGTGGTTTAGTGATAGTATCTCGTCTAGTAGTAATAATTGTATACTTAAACGCATTCTGGTTGAAACATAAATTTATCTACGACTAAGTATTTTACCACATAAAGAAATATCTTTATGAACAATATAAAAGAACAAAAGTGAAATTAAAGCTCAATTAGCGACATCTAAAGACCACGGTCATTCAGTTTAAAATAATTGTTTGACGAAATTCTAATTGCTTGAATATAACAAAGGTCATGATGTTTTGTTTCTTTTGCAGTTCGTCGTCGTTGCTTTGTTCGTCGCAGCCGCTCATGGCAGCGCGATCCATGGTGACTACACCAGCTTCTCCTACGGCGTGTCGGACCCTCACACCGGTGACGTGAAGAGCCAGCACGAGACCCGCATCGGAGACAATGTGGTGGGACAGTACTCCCTCCTCGAGTCCGACGGCACTAAGCGCACCGTCGACTATGCCGCTGATGCCCATTCCGGATTTAACGCTGTCGTCCGCAAAGACCCTGCTCTCGTGGCCCACGCTCCCGTCATCGCCGCCCCAGTAGCCCACGCTGCTCCCATCATTGCTGCCCCTCTCGCCCACGCTCCCGTCGCGTACGCCGCTCCTTCCCTCTCCATCTCCGCCCACTCCACCTCCCTCGCTCACGGTGGTGCCATCGCTGCTCCTCTGGGCTACGCCGCGCATAGCGTACCTCTGGGCTACGCTCACGGCGCTTCCCTGGGTTACGCCGGCCATGCCGCTCCCCTGGCCTACACCGCCGGCGCTCCCCTGGCTCATGCCGCGTACGCCACTCCTCTTGCTCACGGTGCCATCGCCTACGGAGCCCACGGTGCTGCCGGCTACGGTGCCCACGGTCTCTACGGATCCCACCTCGGCTACTAAACACTTCTAGACAAGTAATTAGGGCTATTATTTATAATACTCTGTCGTGAATGACGTAATGCTGTGATCAAATAAAATGTTTTATGAAACAAACCTATTGTTTTTGTTCAACCTCCACGAAAATTAAGTAATGCTATACAATTGTATGATGACAACATTCCTTAAACTCTCTCACAAAACTTCTGAAACATACCTTTGAATAGTATTTTAAATTGTGTGTTATTTTTATTACATGAGAAGCTTTAAGTATAAAATTGTCTTAATTTTTTAATATTGTCACAAATTTGTTACGTTTAACATTGACCAACCCAATGCGATTAAATTTAATACATTTGTGCGCAATAAGTGCGTGGTCGAGTTAGTGTTCTTTAAGATTTTATATATACCTAGGTATATATGTAAATTTTACATAGGTATATAATATTACCTCTTGAGTACCTCACGGAAAAGACGGGAAGATTAAAGCGCTTCTCTTCTAGACTTACAGACCTCTTTCGCTTCATAACCAGATTTTAAAAGATTTCTTTAAAGGTTGGTTTTTAGGAAAATATGGAATGATAAATAATGATAGCATTGAAAAGTGTAAATATGTTAGGCCTAGAGAGAACTTGAACTCTCTTTGCTTACCCTGTGGGAGACTGGTGTGATTATATAGCTTAAAAGTGTGTAAAATAATTTATCATTTTTTTCGGTACATTGTATAAATTTTATTTTATTTAAAACATAACAGACATATGTTTTGTCTTACATTAGGGAATATACCAACAAATGATATTGGTAAATAAATCAGTCAGGCATATTATCACCAAGATAATCCACGAGCGCCAGAGTTCGCTGAAGAAGCGTGAGGGGATCCATGCCCTACATTACCGCCATGTCTGCCGCCGTAAGTGCTAGGGTCATGGACCACGGTGTTGGAGTAATGTGAGACTGTTGGCGCACCTGGAGCCCCGTGCACTGCATTGCCGGCCAGAGGATTTCCGTGACCGCCATATCCAAGTGCGCCGGCACCGTATTGACCAGCGGCGTAAGGGGATCCAGAACGGCCGGCAAATGGAGAACCGAGGGCACCATTATTAGCGTAAGAGCCAGGATGAGCAAAAGGAGCGCTGTGTCCAGATAGCGAAGCTCCACGAACCGAGGGTGACCATGAAGCAGAGGGAGCAATAGGAGATCGGGGGCCGGCAGCGCCAAAGGGTGACAGAGGAGCAACCGGTGCAGACGAATGAGACAAGGCTCCAGCAGCGTGACCAGCTCCTGCACCATTAGGCCCCGGTTCTTTACGGACGACGGCGTTGAATCCAGACTCAGGGTTAGCTTCGTACTCGACAATCCGCTTGCTGCCGTCGGCCTCGATGAGTGAGTACTTTCCAACTACGTTATCGCCAACACGTTTCTCGTGTTGATCTTTTATGTCTCCAGTGTTAGGGTCGGTGACGTCATAGGAGAAGCTCGAATAGTCGCCACTTGATGCAGCGCCTGCGTAGCCAGCGCCTGCGGAGTGGCCCGGGGCACCGGAGTGACTCGTGGCACTGACATGGCTCAAAGCACCACCGCTAGCGTGGCCATAGTGACCAGCGTTCCCTGAGAACCCAGCCGCACCTGGGTATTGCACGCCACTGCCTTTCGTAGCTGCCACCAGCAACGCAAATACAATGAACTGTGAAAAAAACATTATAAATTTACCGCAGTGAAGAGATTCGCAGAACAGCTGGCGTGAACGAGGGTGTCATTGTAAAGGTGAATAAAGGCATGTTACGTTTGTTTGGACATATAGAAGACAGTCTTCACTCAAGAGAGAGACACGCAAGTTTGACGAAACAGTTATACATAGCGAAAGTGTGTGCACGAAGAGGCAGAAGAAGGCCATATTCCAACTACCTAGATCAAATCGATGAGACACTCAAGAAGGGGAACGTCAAGAGTACTCGGATATCATGAGCTTAACGGTGAAGGAAAACATCGAAAGAAAGCCTGCATACATTTAAGAAGAAATCCAAAAACGTGTAGAATCGTATTAACTGGACTCGCCAGCTGTAACGTTGGTACCTACGTACCTGGCTACCTCTTCGGGACCTAGTGGGAAGGCGTAATGAAATATCAACAAAATTAACCACATATCGCTAAATTCTGATGTAAGGTTTTTTTACTTTTTTTTTGACGAAGCGAAAGATGTATGTAAGTCTAGAGAGAACTGGCGCTCTACACTCTCTACCTACCCCGTAAGGGACTCGGCGTGATGATACCTATGTTATGTATGTATTTTTTACCAACTTTGAGATCAATAAATACCTTGGATGCCATCTTGTGATTCTTCGGCTGGTAGATTGTGACTGATGCTCCTCAGTCTGTATCTATTATTTATATTGAAACGTGTTCATCGCAATTTTTTTGGGGGTCAACATAGGAAATTATTGCCTATGCGTTGCTACCATACTTTCGAAACATCTCTGCCTTCTGAAACCATATTGAAGGCGATTATGATGTTTGATCTTAGAGATAACCATTTGACAATGAGCAATTACTGGGTAAATACATATTTGCTCCATCTTAAATTACTTTTAATAATGTAGAGTTGAATTCCTCAATGTCGATCGATCGCAAAACGTTGTTTATTTAATATTAATAAAAAACAGTGGGAGAAGCTATGGTGGCTGTATGGTTCGAGTAGTTGCCTGCGACACAAAGATCGCAAGTTCGAAGTCCGACTGTACCAATGAGTTTTCCTGAACTTAAGTACAGTGATTAGACACACCACGAGCTTTTCGGTGAAGGAAAACGTCGAGAGGAAACCTGCATACGTCTGAGAAGCAATTCAAAGGCGTATGTTCTATTATTATCTTTTACATATGAGTTTTTTAATTTTTCTTTTATTTACCTTTTTATATAAATAGTAGTATTTTTTGTTAATTTCTTATTTTCTCTTTCGATGCAGAGTGTAGCATAACACAAACCTTGGTGGTTTTCTCATGCTATTTTACCATTGTATTTATTATTAAGGTTTGTACGATAATAAAGGAAAAAAAAAAATGTATAGTCATGCTTGAGCAACGGCGATGGACTCGTCATTTGTCACGTTGGAACCTAGAATAGATCTCTGGCGCAAAGTTGCTGTGTCATTAGCAGTTGCAGTACCTATACTGCGTACCCCTTCGGGGACCCTTGAGGGAAGGCGTGAGGATATATTATTAATATAAACACGTACACTTAAAATAAACACACCATCATAGCACGCCTTGTGTAGTAAATGTATTTATATATATATAATAAAATTAATAATTAGGTTAAATAATATTTATTTAGCTAGATGCATCATCATTACTCTGTTCTTTTCATCACTCTCTTTTCTGTAATATTATCAAATAATATTCTGTGTCTTCTTAACTAATTAAGGATAAAGTGTAAAAAAAAAAAATTACAAACTGTACAAATATATTTTTGCATGCGGTGGTCACCTATAAGTGATTGTACATTTAGTCTATAATTTTATGTAATTGTTCTGTTATGCATGTATCGATGTAACAATTGTTGGTGATCCTTTCAATAAAAAAGAAAAAAAAAAAACATGCAAATCCCAATTATGAAACCTAATAAGTTTCATAATTGGTCATAATTTTACAACACTCAATATTCGTATCACATATGGGAATCGAATCTGTAACCACTAACAGCATACCTGCTGCATGAGCATTTGATCCAACTTGTTTGTCAAAGCACAGATAATTTTAGTTTATTGCGCCTTGCGTAAAATTTTGCTGGCCGACAAAGCTATCCTTGACAGCTTTTTAAGAATAATAATAGTTTTTTTTTAATAAACGGCTGCCATAAAATAATTTTATAGTTGCTGGTAGTATCTTTAAATTACTTTTTCACAATAGTTTAGTGAATCCTACGTACCGCAGTAGTAATATATATTTCTTTAATTATCATGAATTGTGCATCTTAATTGCTTAAATTAGTTTCAGTTGACATTTTAAAATCGATGCCGTGACTTAGAGAAATAGATTTGCTTCGTGCAAGTTATTAAATATGTGCCTATGTTTAAGTTATCCTTGCATGCACAAATATGTCATTGTTAAGCGGCTAACTCATTGAAAAAATAAGTTTTATATGTATATTTTTTATCACAATTACAATTTGCTCTTGATAAAATATATTCACGACATGGATACAAGGACCTTCGGACGCATTAATTTTTAATTTAGAATCTAAAATTATATTTATACGTTACTAAAACTGGTCACTCAGCGGAATCTTATTAAATCAACACAACAAAATATGAAAACCTCTTTGCTGTATTCCCGTCAAAAACTTGAAGCTGGTCTAAAAAAAAATCACATTTAGTTCTAAATTTGAAACATTTAACAACCCACAAAACAACAATTATTTCTTCTGCTTGGTTTGAATTTAAAAGTAGAATATAGTAATTTGATAGAATACAGAACAAATGTGAGTCGGAGTGAGCCCTTGCCCTTCGAGGGTTCCGACGTACCTGAATTCAGACTATAAATTTACTTAAACTTTAATTAAAAATATTGTGTTAGTACTATAAATTAAGCTGTGGTAGCCGAGTGATTCGAGCAGTCGCCTGCGACACAAAGATCGCAAGTTCGAATCCCGACTGTACCAATGATTTTTTCTGAACTTAAGTACAGTGATTAGACACACCACACACACCACGAGCTTTACGTATAAGGAAAACATCGAGAGGAAACCTGCATACGTTTGAGAAGTAATTCAAAAGGCGTATGTATAGTCGTGCTGGAGTAACGGGGATCGACTCGCGAGCTGTCACGTTGGCACTAAGAATATATCTCTGGTGGAAAGTAAGTGTGTGGTTACCAACACGCCTCTTCCTACCTCTTCTGGGATTATTATAGTAAGGCGTAGAAATATATTGTCATTATTATAATCATAAAAAAGTCTAAGTCTAAATAAATGTCAAATATTTTTTTTACTAAAGAGTGGCTTAGTCGTACATGGAAATAAAATAAACATGTCTTGTCAGTTTGTGTGTTTTGGACATAATGTCACGAAACATCGTGACATCGTTTAGGTGGTAACGTGACAGAGTCACGACAGAGTGGCGAGTCCATCGCCGCTACTCAAGCACGACTATACATACGTCTTTGAATTGATTTTCAAACGTATGTAGGTCTCCCTCGTGTTTTCCTTCACCGTAAAGCTCATGGTGTGACTAATCACTGGTAAGTACTTGAGTTCAGAAAATCTCATTGGTACAGTCAGGATTCAATCTTGCAATATTTCTGTTGCTAGTTACTAACTACTTGAACGGCTCGGCCATCACGGCTTTTTAAATGTTTGTTAATAAAACTAAACTTAACTGGGAAGAACAAGAATTTAAAATTCATTTAAAAACTATCAACTTAACCTCTTTTGACTAAATGGAGAATATCGCTAATGGAAGCAATTGCAAAAATAAATTTATAACCTGCATTTTCATCCTTGATGTTTTTTTCTTTTGTTTATTAATGAATGATTTGAATATTTCCATATCATTAATTTACTTACTTACCTCTTTGCAAACTAGTCTTCCAGTCGTCCATTTCTTTTATTCTCGTGTATTCACTCTTTCCCACAAGGTTCCCTAAAGGTGTAGGCAGAAGTGTAATTACCTCTTTTCACCGGTGATATATTTTAATGCAAACGCGACAGCCTGTTGGGTGCATCGCCATTTCTCAAAGAAAATTATTTGTATTTTTCTTCATACGAATGCAGGTTTTATCTCGATGTTTTCCTTCACCGAAAAGCTCGTGTTGATTTATCACTGTACCTTAGTTCACAAAAGTCATAGGGCATGCGTCCAGGTATTGCTTAGTAATTAATAGTTGTTTAGGAAAGGGGTTACCTGCCCCTATGCTACTTACATACCTAATCTTCTATTAGGTTACTTATAAATAATAGGGCTTTAGAGGATTTACCCCCTCGGCGCACCCACTTCCATCATCAATATTGAAACATTTTAGTATTGTCTCTTATTTTCATTCATTTGACGCCCTGGCTATTTCACCTATTTCCCAGTTAGGTTGTCTATGTAATCCCTAGAGAACCAAAACAACAATATTCCACAAAGATAATTTATTTAGTACATAATAAATAGTATATAATACAATACTTGTGGTAACAAAAACATAACTATTCGTATTTATGCAATATCACATTTTACCAGCCTTGGGGGCGGGCGCCGTAAGCACCATTGATGCCATGAGCTCCACTAGCTAATGGGTTAGCGAGAGCTCCGTGACCTCCGTGAGCTCCATGAGGCAGAGGAGATCGAAAACCTCCGTTGGCCCCGTATCTGTTAGCTCCGTACGCATTAGGTGCGTTGTGGATGACCGTGTTCGAGTAATGTGAGACTGTAGGAGCGCCGGGGGCACGAGGAGCGCCGTGGACAGCAGCATTTCCTGCCAGGGGGTTGCCATATCCGGGAGCACCAATGCCATTATGGCTGGCAAGTCCAGGAGCGTAGGGGGAGCCAAGTCCGGCGTTGTAAGGTGAGCTGAGACGGCCGTTATAGGGGGCGGCGAGACCAGCATTAAATGGGGATCCGAGACCGGCGTTGTAGGGAGATCCGAGACCAGCGTTGTAGGGAGATCCGAGACCGGCGTTGTAGGGAGATCCGAGACCGGCGTTGTAGGGAGATCCGAGACCGGCGTTGTAGGGGGAGCGGAGACCCGCGTTATAAGGAGACCCAATACCTGCGTGCGCTAAATGAGCGTTATTGCCAGAGAGGGGAGCGTTATTGTACGCCAGGGGATTTATCCCAGCCAGAGCACCCGGCGCTAGAGCACCAGCGTGAGCAAAAGGAGCACCGGGTCTAGCCAGTGGGGAACCATGAGCAAGTGGTGACAGAGGAGCGCGATGACCTAGGGGGCCAACAAAGGGCGATTGAGGTGTGAATGGTGATACAGAAGTATGGGACAAAGCTCCGCCAGCTCCTAGAGAATGACCAGGTGTCGCACCGGCGCCATATGGACCAGGCTCCTTGCGAACTACGGCATTGAAACCAGACACAGGGTTCGCTTCGTACTCCACTATACGTTTGCTGCCGTCAGCCTCAATGAGAGAGTATTTTCCTACTACGTTATCACCGACTCGCTGTTCGTGTTGATCTTTAACATCGCCAGTGTTGGGGTCAGTGACATCATAGGAGAAACTGGAGTAGTCACCGCCGCGAGCCGCACCTGCAGCTCCCGCAAGACCGGGGTGTCCCAAAGAACCAGGGTGGCCCAAAGCACCACCGGGATGACCCAAAGCACCGCTGGGATGACCCAAAGCTCCACCATGAGCCAATGGAGAAAAGGGTCCTGGAGCACCACCACGGTGCATGCCACCCCCCCGGGCAGCTGCCACCAGCAATGTGAATACTATGAACTGTGAAAGAAATATAGCATTTTATTAGGTTTATCCTCACGACTTCTCACAAGGATCCCCGAAGGGGTAGGCAGAGGTGTATAGGTAATACTCATACACCCACTTTCCGCTAGATATATATTTTTGGTGCCAACGTGATAGATAGCGAGACTATCGCCTTTCCTCAAGCACGACTATACATACGCCTTTAAATTGCTTCTCAGACATATGCAGGTTTTCTCTCGATGTTTTCCTTCACCGTAAAGCTCGTGGTGTGACTAATCACTGTACTTAAGTTCATAAAACTCAATTCGATCTTGCGATCTTTGTGACGCAGGCGACTACTCGAACCATTCGCCTATCACGGCTTGCCACGAATGTTTCAATTGTACTTTAGGATTATTTTTACCTTAGCAGCCATTATCTTGTACTATTGCTCAGTTGGTAATAATCAGAATGATGCTACTGCGAGATTTTCTCATATTTATATTCACACGGAATCATCGCAATGCTTCTTTGGGGGTCATCTAAGGAAATTATTGCCTAAAATTGCGTTACTTTCAAAATCTCGTCATATAGGCTCAATGCAGCCAATTAAACTGATTTGTCTGATCTTGTTGATAGTAGTTAAATAATTTTAGGTCTGTTGTTTTAAGATTCGTCTAAAAGCAAACATCGAACACAGGTTGTCGACCTTTGCTCATGGATAGATAACTAACGTTATATTATAGGACCTAAGCCTGATAAAATAATAGTGCTCAAAATATTTTTCCCTTAAAATTAGATTAGTTTTATTTAAACTTAACATCTCCTATTTTACTACTTTTGTATGCAAAAATATCAAACCTTTATGACAAGAATTAACAATACGTAACAATATACAGAGAATAAGTTTTTTCTTGGAATGGATCGTTGGCTATGTAGGTACCTGAGTAACAATTTTTAAATAGATCTGTAAAGTCTAGAATCTATTCGTGATTACATGTAGTGTCTCTTGTAAACCATCCTACCGAAATGTTAGTTTGAAGTGTAATAATAATTGTGACCTAAAACGTTTATATATTTCATTACGAAATACTTGTTTTTCTTATATTTTTATACATCAATACTAAATTTTAGCTATTTACAAAGATTATTTATTTATTATTATTTAGCTATTTAGCTATCCAGCGTGGCAATGCTGCTAGTCTTCTTGGCACGTTGCCTCGGGATACCGATTTGGGACAAATATTTTATCTGTAAGTAGTTAGTTTCAACTGTTCATTGTTAGCTTAATAACGTCCATATTGTAGACGTATGTGATAAAATCCCTTTTGATTGATTGCAACCAAGTGCTCAAGTGAAGTCTTAGAGATTCAAAATAAATGTATTCCCTTATGCGAATGAAATTATAACAACATAAGATATTCTAATTAGAATTAACAATGCCTTAATTACACAGTATTATGCAGCCAAGTTACACGTTGCAATCGCACGCCTATCTAACATCTAAGCTTTATAAATTACTCTTGTTATGATGGAAAATAAGAAATTCATTCTGAATATATTTTACGTAAATAATTTTTCTTTACACCAACGTTACAAAATGTAGACGCATAAGTACAAATTGCCAAGAATGTTAATTGTAATAGTTTCCACATGTGCTATAATTTCGCTTCTTACTTTGACCCTCAAAGTCACATTACGATGAACTCGTGCGAATATAAATAATGGCTAACATCATCTTGGAATCATATTGCATTCAAAGCTGAAGACGAGCATTACAAACATGGTTGTAAAGGTAAAAACTCCTTGGAGTATAGTAACAATTTTCTATCTCCTAGAATTGATAACAATTTAATACTTTCTCAATTATTCCAGTTTGCAGTCTTCGCTCTCCTCGTGACTGCTGTAAGTGGTGGTGCCTTGCACTCAGCAGTTCCTGGAGCTGCTCACCCTAACATCGGTCACCCTGGAGCTCTTGCCAACGCTGGGCTGGCACCTGGCGCGCTCGCTGGTGGCGACCAATCCAGCTTCTCGTATGACGTCACCGACCCCAATACTGGTGATGTGAAAGACCAACACGAACAACGAGTTGGTGACAACGTAGTTGGAAAGTACTCGCTTATTGAAGCTGATGGCAGCAAACGTATCGTCGACTACGAAGCCAACCCTGTGTCCGGATTCAATGCAGTTGTCCGCAAGGAACCCGGTGTCGCTGGCCCGATAGGGGCTAATTTGGGACTTGCCGGTGCTTTAGCACCAGGCTCCGCGTCTCCTTTTGCCTCTGGTGCTGCCTACTCTTCTCTGAACCGCGCTCCTTTAGGCTACCCTGGAGCTCTGGGTGCTGGTGCTGTTGGCTCTCCTTTGGGGCATGCCAACTCTCCTTTAGCGTATGGAGGTCTCGCTTCTCCTTACGCCGCCGGTCTGACAACTCCCTATGCAGGCGCTGCTGGTCTTGCCTCTCCTTACGCCGCCGCTGGGCTAACGTCACCTTACGCTGCATCAGCAGGTCTTGCATCCCCATACTCTGCGGGTCTAGCTGCTTCATACGGCGCCGGCGCCCCAATCTCACACACAACCCATGGCGGGCCTGGTACCCCCACAATCTCTGAATACTCGAACACAGTCATCCACCCCCCAAGTACTATCGGAGCATACGGCGCGAATCGCAACAGCGCGTTCGGAGGCTACGGGGCTCTTGGCAATCCGTTGGGAAATGGACTAGGATGGTAGATATGGTATAATAGTCTTCCTTTATATAACGACGATTGTATGGCTTTGTAATTTATTTTAATATGTATGAAATTATAAATAAATGAACTTCAATGTGAAAGATACACTCGTCTTCAAACTTATTTCTGCTATTTTTCTTAAAGCACTATAAATAAAACCGTTTTTTATGAGAAACTAACTGTACCCTGCCACGCTTCGCTGTGGATATGTGACTGATGCAAAAAATAGATGAAAACAATCCTTGATGCGGATTATATATCATGCTAAACTTTCAGCTCGATCGGTGCAGAACTTTTCGAGTTTTTGAAGCGTACACAAACCAACATAACATATATATAGATGTGTTGAATCCGTTATTGATGACATGACCAATAATCAGACACCCGACGGATGTAACCTGAATCTATAAGTCATCTTCGATATGATATAAATATAATAATAATATAATATATCCTCACGCCTTCCCACAAGGGTCCCCGAAGGGGTAGGCAGAGGTGTATAGGTAATAAATACCCACACACCCACTTTCCGCCAGAGGTATATTTGGTGCCAACGTGACAGATGGAGAGTCCATCGCCGTTACTCAAGCACGACTATACATACGCCTTTGAATTTCTTCTCAGACGTATGCAGGTTTCCTCTCGATGTTTTACTTCACCGTAAAGCTCGTGGTGTGACTAATCACTGTACTTAAGTTCAGAAAAACTCATTGGTACAGTCGGGATTCGAACTTGCGATCTTTGTGTCGCAGGCAACTGCTCGAACCACTCGGCCACCACGGCTTTTAAATTTTTAATTTAAACTAAACGGCTTTATAAATATACTATCACACATAAACACATTGAATTATGAAGATAAGTACAAAGTATATAATAGAGTGGCTACAGACTAAATATTATAAATACGTATACTATAAATTTTACGCCTTCCCACTAGTGTAGGTAGTACATACCCACTTTTCACCGGAGATATATCTAAGTGCCAACGCGACAGATGGCGAGTCCATCGCCGTTGCTCAAGCACGAATATACATACGTCTTTGAATTTCTTCTCAAGCATATGCAGGTTTCCTCTCGATTTCCTTCACCGTTAAAGGTTGTGGCAAGACTTGCTGTACTTAAGGTCAGAAAACTCATTGGTATAATCGGGATTCTTGCAATCTTTGTGATACAGGAAACTACTCGAACCACTCGCACTATATATAAATATAAATACATAATTTATTAGAAGGTGTTTTTAAAAGGGGACCGATACATGTAACAGATATGGAAGCCTCACACAGGTTATCTTAATAATATACGAGTAATAACTAAACCTTTTTTTTATTGAACGTAACAATTATGATTGATTTTCGTGCGTAAAGTGAGAATAAATATGTCGTTAAATTCATACATACTAACAAACTCAAAGTAAATGCAAAAGCAAATTAATCTGAAGCTAACCAGGTGCACCAAACATGACGACTGCTGTCAACATTTACGAACAGTGGCGAGGATGATGTCGACGGGTCGCGCGAGTCATAAGGAGAATCTGCTTTCCCAAAGCTATAAAAACAACATCCACTATTTATGCTAAGAGAAGAGGTAGAGGACGGCCACGTTCCAATTAAACAGATCAAATCGATCGGACGCTCAAGGAAGGGAACGTCAAGAGTACTCGAAACCGACGAGCATGTATGAAGAGACAGATGAATGTGGACGAAGCGAAAGAGGTATAAAAGTCTAGAGAGAACTGGCGCTCTATACTCTCTGCCTACTCCGTTAGGTACTCGGCGTGATGATATGTATTATGTATTTATTCTAATATTTTTAACTCAAGGACCTTGGAGTCCTGAGACTCATCATCTTTCTAAAGAGGTCTCGCGTCGTATAATCGAGACCTCTCGTGAAAGGAGGGCTGGAACATATCTCGCTCAGAGAATCAGCATTGCTATCCAGCGTGGCAATGCTGCTAGTCTTCTTGGCACGTTGCCTAGGGATACCGATTTGGGACAAATATTTTATCTGTAAGTAGTTAGTATACAAAAATAAAAATAATAATAATATATCCTCACGCCTTCCCACAAGGGTCCCCGAAGGTGTAGGCAGAGGTGCATAGGTAGTACCCACACACCCACTTTCCGCCAGAGATATATTTTAGGTGCTAATGTGACAGATGGCGAGTCCATCGCCGTTACTCAAGCATGACTATACATAGATACTTTGAATAGCTTCTCAGACGTATGCAGGTTTCCTCTCGATGTTTTACTTCACCGTAAAGCTCGTGGTGTGACTAATCATTGTAGGTACTTAAGTTCAGAAAAACTCATAGGTACAGTCGGGATTCGAACCAGCTGTCTTCGTGTCGCAGGTAACTACTCAAACCACTCGGACAGCACAGCTTCGGCTGTTAATATAAAAAAAAAAAACAAATTATATAAGATACACGAGGAAAATTTTAATTAAAGTCACATACTAAATACGAAATTACCGCTCCGTCTCCATGAAAACCCTGTCACGAGAATTCCTTCTCTCTCTTTCTCTCCTCGTCTCTACACTTAAGTGTAATTTTAAGCGAAATATCAATTCACTACTAAACAAATAAGTCTATACACTTGGAAATCTTATTCAATATACTTAAGGTCGATTTTTCAATGGTCAGATAAACCATCAAGTCGCGACAATAAAACTATTTGACCTTATATCAGTATAAAACTCGAAACCGTCGTAACCGAGAGATAACAACTAAGGTATTAAATTTGTTGCCCCTTCATAGCCGAATTAATTGCTAAGGATTTGAGCATCTTGACCTTCGTTGGTTGACATTCGATTGACAAGTATGATACATTTTTGGTTAAGTCTGAACAATTAAATAAGTAAACAATTATTTAAGTAAGAAGCCGTGGTGGCCGAGTGGTTCGAGCAGTTGCCTGCGACGCAAAGGTCGCAAGCTCGAATCCCGACTGTACCAATGAGTTTTTTCTGAACTTAAGTACAGTGATTAGTCACACCACGAGCTTTACGGTGAAGGAAAACATCGAGAGGAAACCTGCATACGTCTGAGAAGAAGTTCAAAGGCGTGTGTATAGTCGTGCTTGAGTAACGGCGATGGACTCGCCATCTGTCACGTTGGCACCTGATATACCTCTGGCGGAAAGTGGGTGTGTGGGTATTACCTACACACCTCTGCCTACCCCTTCGGGGACCCTTGTGGGAAGGCGTGAGGATATATTATTATATTTATATATTATATATTATTATTATATAAACAATTATTATACATAAATAATAAAACGTAAGGGATACAGGGAACACTTATTGAACGTCAACGTGGTAACTTTAGTTTTTATTAAGGACCTATGTTAAAGTAAAGTTACCACCGATTCCAGGAAAGGAAACGTTTTCGAAACAATCTCCCCAGTTTAATTTTTTTACATTTGTTCCCTTTTACGTAGGGATAAATTAAATTGCATATTAACTCTGTACAAGAGGAGCAAACCATTGCCATGCATGGCCATCATTCAAGTAATCTGATGTTGTATAATAAGAGTTTTGAATTAATTATACACATATACAATGCTTTGTTCTGAATGACTGACTGACGGATTTACACACAGCCTAAACTGCTGATCATAAAGACCTGAAATTTGAAGGGTGTGTTCTTTGTATGACGTAACATGCGAAATTCTACCCCTAAGGGTAAAAATGGGGGCGGAGCTTGTATGAGACAACGTGATTCCTTGTTCTAAGCTACTTCAAATTTTGCATAATAATTCTTTAACAGAATTTTCAGGTTTTAGTTTTTATTGCAAAAATATATGTGTTTGATTTGTTGTGCATAATAATATAGTAGTGGTTTTGTTTTAACATAGATATTTAAGTAGTTGGAAGTTGGTCATAAAAGTTTAATTTAGTGTGCTATTTATCGATATTTAAGTGCCAACGCCGCCGATTCTGTACAGGACCTTTCAATATCTGAAGAGCTGTATACGTGTTTTGCAGCTCACATCACAAATTATTGGACTTGAGAACCACCTTGTACAGTAGAGAGCCACCGGGACTCGAACCGGCGATTAACAAACATGGGCACCTCGGGTCTTTTTTTAATTATCTTTGTTGTGTAATCTACATAAACAAGTTCAAAACTGTAAGAATGTTAATTGTTACACTTTCCTAACATGTGTAACACTTGTAGCCTCTTTGACCCTCAAACACCACATTATGATGAGCTCGGGTGCATATAAATAACGGACAATAAGTTGGTCTATTCATACTGCATCCAAATCTGAAGACAAGCATTACCAAGATGGCTGTGAAGGTAAATCGAACAACCACACTTACGTGCATTTATTTTGGAGGAGTGATAACATGCGCATTCATTTCAGTTTGCAGTTTTCGCTTTCCTTGTGGCTGCTGTGAGCGGTGGTGCCTTGCACTCAGCAGTTCCCGGAGCTGCTCACCCTAACATCGGTCACCCTGGCGCTCTTGCCAACGCTGGGCTAGAACCTGGTGCGCTCGCTGGTGGAGACCAATCCAGCTTCTCGTATGACGTCACCGACCCTAACACTGGTGATGTGAAAGACCAACACGAACAGCGAGTTGGTGACAACGTAGTTGGAAAGTACTCGCTTATTGAAGCTGATGGCAGCAAACGTATCGTCGAGTACGAAGCCAACCCAGTATCTGGATTCAATGCAGTTGTTCGCAAGGAGCCGGGTATCGGTGGCCCGATAGGGGCTAATTTGGGACTTGCCGGTGCTCTAGCGCCTGGCTCTGTGTCTCCTTTCGCCCTTGGTGCTGCTTACTCTTCTCTGAACCGCGCTCCTTTTGGCTTCCCCGGAGCTCTCCCCGGCGCTCTAGGATCTCCTTTGGGATATGCTAACTCTCCTTTGGCGTATGGAGGTCTCGCTTCTCCTTATGCCGCTACCGCCGGCCTTGCAACCCCCTACTCAGCCACCGCTGGTCTTGCCTCCCCATACGCCGCTGCCGGGCTAGCATCCCCCTTCGCTGCATCTGCTGGGCTTGCATCTCCTTACGGCGCTGCTCTTGGATCACCCTACGCCGCGGGTCTTGCGTCCCCCTACGCTGGTAGTTTAGCAGGACCTTACGCAACCAGCGCTCCTATAGCGCAAACAATTCAGGGCGGACCTGGTACTCCCAATATATCTCACTACTCTAACGCCGTCGTCCATCCCCCTAGTGCTTTTGGTGGGTTCGGCGCCAGCAGAAATGGTGTGCGGGGTATCGGATACGGTTCTTCTTTAGCTCATGGAGCTCTCCCCAATCCTCTGGCTAATGGTGCTGCTGGCTTAGTGTGGTAAAAATAGTTTTACGTATCTTCATCCAACGACGACTGAATTGCAATATTAAATATAATTTGTACCAAAAACATGTAAACATTTGTAAATAAATTCATGTTTGTTAAAGATGTATTTAATTTATTAATGTGTTATATCCTTACGCTAAAGCTGCCTAAGACCTTATAATTCTATATGTATTGTAGTACCAAAGGGTGGTAAAGTAGAGCAATAATCATAATTAATATTAATGTATGAATATACATATATATATTATATTAATTTAACGCGGTCCAAGCTGCGGGGCACAGGTACTTTGAAAATGAGATAGACACACGTACCGAAATCGTTTTGCTCTATTTATTTGGTGGACTGAGTTAATGGTTCTGTCGGTAAAGCTTCGGGACTTCGATTCATGCTTCGGACTGGTTTTTCTGTGATGAACACGAGTGCTAACTTTAATCTTGGTCCCCGTGTGTGGAAACACATATATAACTGCAACCTGCTCTCGGCGGAGATGTGTTTTGGTTCCAACGTAACAGATGGCGAATCCACCGTTTCTCAAGCTTAAATACATACAATACGACTAAGAATTTCTCCTCATAATTAAGGATGGACCATGGAGCCATAGGGCTCGTATAGTATAGATAGTGCCATCCATGAAGACGCGCCCCGCTATTCTTCCCCATAGTTTATAGTGTATGTGTGTAACCTTCCACTAATGTTTGAGTACTGTCTATGAGTGCACAGGAACACTACAATTAATAGAATCGGGTCATACTTCCCGCATCCCGCGACCCTCTCGACTAGAAATTGCTATTGCACTATCTGAAGTATATATTGGATAATCTATGAATGTGTGTATCTACATACAGAGTTATCTCAGAACGTATTTTTTTGTTGAGTTTCTATAGTTTGTTAATTTCCTTTAACTTTCTTTAGAGACAATTTGAGGAACTAGCTGAGCCGAGCGGTGTTCCTCCCGGTTAAACGGTAACTAAGATGCTTCAGAAACATTCTTTCAGGATAAACAGAGTTAATATGAAATTTAATCTATCCCTACGCAAAAGGGAACGAATGTTAAAAAAGAAAACTGAGGAGATTATCTCGGAAACGTTTCCTTTCCTGGAATCGGTGGTAACTTTACTTTTTATTAACATAGGTCAATAAAAACTAAAGTTACCACGTTGACGTTCAATAAGTGTTCCCTGTGTATGTTTTATAGTAACCCTGATAACATGTATGCAAAATTCAGTCATAACTCGAATTGTTAAGACGGTAAAGCGTATCAAACAGACATAGAAACTCATTTTAGCATTTAAAATTTAGTTCGGCATTTTACTTAGGGGTCTGCACAAGTCATACAATAAGTAACCCGAACCCCTTCGCTTCGGAATCTGTGAAACTAATTTATTTTGAGAACTATCAGAGTAATCATTGTAGATACTATTATATTCAGGCAAAAAAATTGTGTCTTTTAATTTGTGACGTTAAATCTGAGTACTCATGGTTTTACGTCTCTCTAGTCACAATGATTTATTTTCCAAGAAATTTACCTAGACGAATCATTGTAATATTTTCATAGCTTATTCGTGCGCGAAGAATGACCTCAAAAAATTTGACATAAAAAACGTGTATATTCAACAAATCAATTATGAGACATCATAAAATACGAAAATAAAACAGCTTCTTTCTTACCTTTTGCTAATGAAACCTAAGCCACTGAGTATTACTCGCTCAACAAGGGGGCTCCGAACGAAAAAAGCCCATGTAAGCCATGTTTTTTACATTGAGCCAAATAACACATCAGTAGCCAAATAACACATTTTTTGTGTTGTGTTCCTACGCGGTGAATAAGGTTACCAGTAATGAGCTCCTTGGGGAGGGAGGAGGATTGTTATATTGTGTTGGCAGCAGAGGGATTAGTCCCATTATGCTGCCAACACAGTATAGTTCTCCGAACACAGAGTAGCAGCGGGCAAGTATTACTGCAACTGTAGCAAAGCACACGTGATAGCCTTAGTATTGGATTTATATGGATGAAGTAATCGTACTTGCATTTTTGATAATGCATGTGTCTATTATTATAATAATGTAATATTCTTGTTAATAATTTTTACGTTATTGAAATACATATCACATAATGTACTGGGCATTCGAACTTGCAATCTTTAGATTTAGATTCACAAATGGTCCCGGTAGGTGACGCTGCGATCGTATTTTAGGTAATTTTATTTTTCACTCAAGCGAAGCTGAGCGAGACCGCTTGTATATAAAGTACAGTGTAAGTATACAAGACAATATAAAGATGATATATAGATATCATTGTTATTTTTTATTAATTATTATCATAATATTGTATTACTTAAGAATTTGTTACATAGCCATATTATAATAAGCATTGATGATGAGAACAATTATATTTCTACCACGGAAGAGCACCATTAGCCAACGTGCTTCCAAAAGCTCCGTACCCACTGAATCTGTTCGCACCATATGCGCCGATGGCACTAGGGGGATGGACGACAGTGTTTGTGTAGTGGGAGATGGTGGGCGCTCCAGGGCCGGCCTTCACTGTATGGGTAAGGGGTGCACTAGGTGCGTAAGGACTAGCGAAGGGTGAGGCTACGCCAGCAGTAGCGGCGTAAGGGGAGGGGAGGCCGGCTGCAGCAGCGAAGGGGGATGCAATGCCAGCATAAGGAGAAGCGAGACCTCCGTACGCCAAAGGAGAGTTAGCGTTTCCCAAAGGAGAGCCAATAGCAGCTCCAGGGTAGCTGAAAGGAGCAGAATTCAGAGAAGAGTATGCAGGTGCAAAAGCACCGGCGAATCCCAAATTAGCACCCAAAGGGCCAGCTACACCGGGTTCTTTGCGGACAACTGCGTTGAAGCCAGACACAGGGTTGGCTTCGTACTCGACGACGCGCTTGCTTCCGTCAGCTTCAATGAGCGAGTATTTGCCGACTACGTTGTCACCAACTCGTCGCTCTTGTTGGTCTTTCACATCGCCAGTGTTGGGGTCGGTGACATCATATGAAAAGCTGGATTGGTCTCCACCGGCCAGCGTGCCTGGTACCAGACCAGCGCTGGCAAGAGCTGCTGGTTGTGTAGCGGCAGCTAAGGCAGCGCCAGGAACTGAAGCCTGCAGAGCGCCACCGCTCACAGTTGATAACAGGAAAGCGAAGGCAACAATCTGAAATTAATGCGAAATATATATAAATATTCTTATTTAAGCATATATCCTCACGCCTTCCCACAAGGGTCCTCAAAGGGATAGACAGGGGTGTGTAGATAGTACCCAGACCCACTTTCCGCCAGAGATAGCCAGAGTCCAATGCCGTTACTCAAGAACGACAATACGCCTTTGAATTTCTTCTCAAACATAGGCAGGGTTCCTCTCGATGTTTTCTTTCACCGTAAAGATCAGAAAACTCATTGGTCCAGTCGGGATTCGGAACTGGCAATCTTTGTTGCGACAGCTCGGACACATTTAAACGAATTTAACATATAATGTTTACTTAAACTAACTACAAAATATATTGATTTTTTTTACCTTCGCAACCATCTTGCTATAATTCGTCTTCACCTCTGGATTTAGTATGATAGGTCCCGTTGTTTGTTCATATATATATCCACCCGAGCTCATCATAATGAGGATTTGGGGGTCATGTAAGCAAATGAAACGCTTGCGTTTAGAAATTATTTCAATTAGCATTGTTATGAAACATGGAATTTGCTGAACATATGTTTAGTCCGAAAGTCATAATTAAGATGCATATTCATTGTATTGCTTCAAATTAGTTAAAAGGTAAGCGTGCTTCGAGCTAAGTTAATGTGGCATTAGGTCATAAATTTGCACTACTGTAATTTTAAAACTATGATTTAATTTGTAGTATAAATATAATTAATAACCTTAATCGTTTTATTATAATCAAATTTATTGGAGGTATGTAAGTCTAGAGAGAACTGGCGCTCTATACTCTCTGCATACCCCGTTAGGGACTTGGCGTGATGATATGTATGTATGTATTTATTTGATAGTAAAGTAGTACATTTTTGTTTGCAACATTTATTTTATATGGGGAGATTTCGTTTTTCTAATGTCAAAGTAACAGACAGATCGCAAGCACATCGCCGTTTGAAATGTACATACCTACTTGTATTTGAATTATTTGCTAGTTTCCTCTCAATGTTTTTCCCTTCACTATAAAATGCGTGGACTTAGTTCAGAAAAAAAAATGAGTTCGAGGTTCGAACCTGCAACAATGATTTTGCTTACTCGCTGTTACTTAAGTAAGATTTTTCCACGATATCTTGAATTACATTACACTCGTAAATCGTCGACAGATGTAGAAGAGAGTTCAAACATTACCAGAAATATGTATTTTCTTACATAAATTATGCATTTGAAGAATAAAGTGACGCGGTAGCTGCGTAGTTCGAGTAGTTGCCTGAAACTCAAAAAAAGAATGCCGACTGTACCAATGAGTTTATCTGAACTTAAGTACAGTGATTAGTCATACTACGAGCCATCATCTAGAGGAATCCTGCATACGTTTGAGAAGAAAATGAGGCGTATCTATAGTCATGCTTGAGTAACGACGATGGTAAGTCTACCATCTGTCACGTTTACACCTAAAGTATATCTCTGGCAGAAAGTGGATGTGTGAGTACTACCTAAATGCGTCTGCCTACCCCTCAGGGACCCCTGTGGGAAGGCGCAATATGAATTTTAATATAAAGAGTAGAATGTATGACATGGTATGTTTAAATAATATAGAAGTTTTTTAAAAAATAGGTTTTTTGGTAGAATGAGTAATGTAGCAAGAAATTATATTAACTGATTAATCAACACATTTGCATAATTTACTCTACTTTATTAATTAATGAGCTGTAATGTGAGGATAAAATGTACTTTTGTGTTTGTGGGTTAAATGCAATTCATCTAAGCGAGTATAATGGCATTCGATTCTTATTACTCTCTGTATGACGGCGTGAAAACACACAATGGAAGAAAACTCATTAACACTTTTCATGTCTCGATAAACCCAAACAAGCTCGAACTTCCTAAGTATTCCAGAAACACCCAAGAAATTGCTGGTACTAGTGCAAGAGTCTCAAGTATGCTGTACGATGCCCTTACGTAAGTTTGGGTAAAGGCGAGTAAATTCGTAAACGTTTGCCATTTTTCCTTTATATTATTGCATATTAATTTGTAGTTGTTTTAATTTATAATACTCTTAATTATTTTATTTTAATGTTTCCATTTTTGTTACCGTTATTAATTAAGATTGAAGATATAATTTTATTGCGATTAGTGTATTTGGCTCAGGGTGTTTTTTTTTTTTTTACAAATAAATAAACCCAGCTTATATCATCCCATGTACCTAGCGCATAGATGGTTCGCGAACTAGAAACTAGGATCGGTTGTGTTATTTATTATATAATCTAAATATTATTGTGGTCAAGAAGAGGCAGAGGGACACCACGTTGCAGCTACCTAGATCAAATCGACCGGACGCTCAAGGATGGGAACGTCAAGAGTACCTACTTGAAACCGACGACCATGTATGAAGTGACTGATGAATATGGACGAAGCGAAAGAGGTATGTAAGTCTAGAGAGAACTGGCGCTCTATATTCTCTGACTACCCCGTTAGGGACTCGGCGTGATGATATGTAGTTATGTAGTATGTATGTAAATGTTATTTGACACCGATTAAAATATAAGATACTAGTGTCGTGAATTTTTGTTTAAAGAATTACGGTGGTTTTTTAAATAAATGGTGGCATTAATTACCAATTATTAATTAGTTTTATATTATGGCACGTAAAATATATCTCATCGAAATGTTTGTCAAACTTTTGAGCTAGCGTATGCTAATCATACAAATGTTTACTATTGGCGGTGGCCAGGCGATTGATAAATGACTTTTATGTAATGATACTCCATACTTTAACGCTCTCCTCGAAGGTATACGCTCTGTAGTAAGATTTAATCTGGTCTTCGCTAACCAGGTGACTACTTAAACTATTTCTTAACGATAGATCTATCAAAATGTATGCTTTCTGGTCAACAAGTTATAGAAAAGAAAAACTGCATTTTGGTCATAATTATAAATTTATTTTATGCGTTCCGGTACCTATTAGGTCATTTACCACGCAAGTTTGTTGCCGTATCCAATCCCATGGTTGCCATAGCCTCCAAAGCCAAGACCATTGGCTAATGGTGATCCAAATCCACCATGAGCACCGAATCTGTTAGCGCCGTATGCTTGATCATGAACAACAGTGTTGGAGTAGTGAGAGACTGTAGGAGCACCGGGAGCACCATGCACTGATGTACTGGCCAATGGGTTGTTATAGCCGCCAAAGCCAAGAGGCGACGTAGAGAATGAGCCAGGAGCGTAGGGTGATCCGAGTCCAGCAGAGAAATGAGTAAGTCCTGCTGCGTAGGGGGAAGCTAGACCAGTTGCGTAAGGGGAGGCTACACCAGCGCCATAAGGAGAAGGTAATCTAGCATAAGGGTTGCCTAGACCAGCAGGATAGGGAGGAATACCAGCATGCCCAAGTGGACCGTTTAAACCATACGCCAGAGATGGAGTAGGGTAAAGTCCATCCAATACACTGGGTTGCGCGTGAGCGCCATTCAGTGGAGCGTAGTGGCCCAAGTGAGATAGAGGAGGGATAGCTGCGGGAGCCAGAGGAGAACCAGCTGCCAAAGGAGTTCCGATCGGTCCAGCAACACCAGGCTCCTTGCGAACAACTGCGTTGAATCCAGTCACAGGGTTGGCTTCGTACTCGACGACTCGTTTGCTGCCGTCAGCTTCAATGAGCGAGTATTTCCCGACTACGTTGTCACCAACACGCTTCTCATGTTGATCTTTGACATCGCCAGTGTTGGGGTCAGTGACATCGTAGGAGAAGCTCGAGTGATCACCATTAGTTGTAGCTGCAGCAGCGGCTAAAGCAGGTGAGCTAGTTAAGGGTCCAGCAGGGTGGGCCAACGGACTTCGAGGTTGGGCCAACGGACCACCAGGGTGAGCCAATGGGGCTACAGGGCTAGCTAGTGATCCAGCTGGTTGGTTTATGTGTCCAACGCCGCCTGCTCGGACGATTGCTACAAAAAGGGACAAAAACAAGACCTGTGGAAGATGTGTTCACATTAGTGTTGTTATAATGTTACTTGTTAATTCTAGTCTTGTTACTTTATACTGAACCTTAGTTGTCATGATGTTTTCGACGCCAGCTACAGATGGTTAATGCTCAAACCCTGCACTTCCCTTTATTTATATCCATATCTCTGCGTATTGTAGGTTTGGGGGCCAACGTCAGATATCTTCAACGCTCACATCTCTTTCGAAACGTACTTTCAGAGGTTAATTAAAATCTGAAATGGTTGTTATGTAAATGATGTGCACATTGTTTAGAATGAATAACATCTATGACCCCGTTGTTGGCGTCTTTGTGTCATCGCAGGGTATCGAGTTCATTTCCCATAGAATGATGAACTCAATATTTGTACAACTAGTCTTCAACATACAAGTTGTACCCGACGACTTAACCCGTATTTTATTTGATTATCTAGCTCTGATAACTAGCTTTCCTGAATATTATATATTTTTAATCGGATTTAAAGTTACTGACATGAGCGAGTACACAAACAAACTCCACCTATACACACACACACACACACACACACACACACACACACACACACACACACACACACACACATACACACACACACACACACACACACACACACACACACACACACACACACACACACACACACACACACACACACACACACACACACACACACACACACACACACACACACACACACACACACACACACACACACACACACACACACACTTTCCGCTAGAGATATTTTAGGTGCCAAAGTTACTCAAGCACGACTTCAAAGTATTAAAAAACATTAATGCCATTTCACGGCGGTCTGGTCTAGAGGTTAGAGCTCCTAGCGAAATTTGAGGTCGCCGGTTTGATTCCCGCTGAGGGCCAATATTTGTGTGATGAACCCGAGTATTTGTACCTAAGTCTTGTGTATTCATGTATATATCCATATATATAAGTGAATATATCGTTGTTAAGCTATACTTTAATTGGGACGATGTCAATTTGTGTGGAATTGTCCCAAGGTATTATCATTATTATTTTCATATGGAAAATGTTAGCGAGTGCCATATTTTTCGGTTAACATAAAAATATAATCAAAAATATAAAGCAGTTTGTAATAAAGAGTTTTCATTGTAGAAAATGTGAGCATCAAAATGTTCATCAAAACTGTAGTATTAATTCGTGCTAATTATATACATATGTGTATTGTTGTTACTACCAAATATTCTTCAAGCGAAACGTACTGCGTAAACGCACCATCGGATTTAATTCTGTTCTTGCTTATTAGTCGTGTTACGGTTTTTTTATACTCTTGTATCATCTGATTGCCGCTTACAATTACGAACTACCAGGCTATTAGCAAGGTAAAGCCTTATATGTTAATTAATTTATTTTTATAATGAATGATATTTAGAACGAAGCCATGGTAGCCGAGTGGTTCAAGTAGGTGCCTGCGACACAAAGATCGCAAGTTCGAACCCCGACTGTACCAATGAGTTTTTTCTTTAACATAAGTACAGTGATTAGTCACACCACGAGCTTTACGGCGAAGGAAAACATCGAGAGGAAACCTGCATACGTCTGAGAAGTAATTCAAAGGCGTATGTATACTGTGTATACGGCGTGCTTGAGTAACGCCGATGGAATCGCTATCTGTAACGTGGCACGTAAAATATATAATAATTAATAAAATAATATTGTTTATATTAGGCGAAAGTGGGTGTGTGGCTACCACCTGTACACCTCTGCCTACCCCTGCGGTGACAATGTAGGAAGGCGAGAGAATATATATATATAGATCATCACAACTTGTACGCAATTTATTCAATAGTAATCGTAGGACGAATAGCGTTACGCACATAAGATATTTTCGATATAATATATATATATATATATATATATATATATATATATATATATATAAGATAATACATAAGATATTTTCGATATCGTATCGAAAATATCTTATGTGCGTAACGCTATTCGTCCTACGATTACTATTGAATAAATTGCGTACAAGTTGTGATGACCTAATTAAATTCAATGAATATTATATATTGTTTACGTTTTTTGATTTAATTATACTTTTAAATAGAATCATTACAATTTAAACCTAATTGCTCTTGAATAAAGTTGTTAATGTAAATCGTACGATAACAGTTAGTTTCCTGTCAAAATTAATAATTGCATTAAATAGTTTAAAGAAGCGACTATAAAAGGCCCCGTATTGTTCATTTTCAGCATAATTTGTTGTATACAACGGACACCGCCAAAATGTTCTCTAAGGTAAGAATTATTTAACTAATATTATATTAAATTGCTAACATAATTTCATGCATCACTATTAACTCACCACTCTCCCTCGTCCTTGCTAGAAAATGTTAGTTTACATCGTCTTCTGCCTCAAGTTCAACTTATTCAACAATTGTGCTTCAAAGTCCGCATTTATACACAAAAAGATTAGTATTGGAGTTGTCCAAGTGTTATATTAGGGTGACTTGATGTGTGTAAAGTCAGAGCTGGTAAAAGATAATAGCTCAGTTACCTGTCACTTATCATTAGCTGAGCCATATCATGGTACGCTACTTTCCTTACACTAAAGATATTCTACTTTAATAGATACATACATGCATACATATAATCACGCCTCTTTCCCGTTGTGGTAGGCAGGGACCACTTCTTTCCACTTGCTACGATCCTTACATACTTCTTTCGCTTCGTCCACTTTCATTCCTTTGTATTCCATTTCCTTGTACTTCATATTATTATTCATTCATACATGTTCTTCGGTTTAGGGTACTCTTGACCTGGCCTTTTTTCAAGACATGCCTAATTTTGTCTAGAAACGTCCGCCTAGGTCTACCCCTTCCAAAACTTTCATTCACACTCGGCTTATACGCTTTTTTCGTCAATCGTTATTCATTCATTCTCTCGACATGGCCAAACATATCAGCATACAAAAAAAGTAAATCATTTTATGGACAAGCTAATTAACAATAACACTTTCCAATAGGCTACAATCTTCGCCCTCATCTTGGCTACGGCCTACGCCTCCATCGGCAACGGAGACTACTCCAGCTTCTCTTATGGTGTATCCGATCCTCATACTGGCGACGTGAAGGCACAAAGTGAAAAGCGTGTTGGAGATAGCGTTGTTGGCCAGTACTCCCTCATCGAGGCCGACGGCACTAAGAGAATCGTCGACTACGCTGCCAACCCGCTTTCTGGATTCAATGCCGTCGTTCGTAAGGACCCCGCCTACGCCGTACCTTACTCTGGATTAGCTCCTGTATACAACAGAGGATACTACGGAAATGCAGGCTACGCTGGAGTCTATAATGCTGGTTACAACACAGCTGGCTACTCCCCATATACCTATAATGCCTACAGACCTAGCGCATATGGAGCATACGCGCCATTGACATCTGCCTACGCGGGGTACAATGCGCATGGTTTGGGATACAGCTCGCTGTACTAGGATTGACCATAACTTTCAAGAATGCAGATTAATAACGGATTGTACTAAGAAAACAAAATGTTGATTAACAGGGTTGGTTAAAGTATATCCGAAGGAGGCTTGGGATTAAACTATTGAATAAAAATATTTTCATAGCAAAACACTGTTATTATTCATTGAACTGATTATTCAGATCTAGGTTTAAGTTCGTTTGTGTGTAAGAAGATGTGGGTACAAATTAATGCCTATATGTATTCATACACCTTTGATTCACTTTCGCGTGATATATATTAATGTATTGATCAATCAATCAGTGCAAAAAATATAAGCCGTGGTAGCTGAGTGGTCCGAGTAGTTTGCCTACAACACAAAGATTGCAAGTTGGAATCACACACTAAGTCGAGGTCCGTACCCCACCCGGGGTGCCTTTAGCTGTTTGCAAGTTTTTTTATAATATTGTAATCTCAACAACAAAACACACTAAACTAAATAGATAGTTGGCATTTTACTGATTAATAATCAAACGAGAAATAAAGGTACGGCATTATAATAATGTTGCAAATATGTTGCCCAATATCGTTTAGGAGCATTTAGCAAATATACATTTACATATGGCAATGTAATAAACAATCTTGTTACATTTTGTGATAAAAGTAAATTGCTTGCCATTAATAACTCTGCGACAAATATAAGGCGTTAATAAAAACCAGTCTCAATTATTTGGACTGGGGGCACTTGGAGTGCTTTAACTAACGTATTTCCTGATCGACTGGTTTGGAATTGAAATGGAAATTCGAAATTGCCCTGGCCAAACTAATCCTACTTGTTTATGTTCTAATCGCGAAATTTTGTGACGATCTCTGTTCCTCTTTCACGCAAAACCAACTAAACGGAATTGGATTGAATTGCCGGTTCTTCTCCATGGAAATTACCAACACGAACCGTGCACCTTTTTCGACGTTTAAAGGTGCCCATCGAGGCCTATGTGAAATAAAAATATTTTGATTTTGATTGATTTTTTATTTTAGATCAAATTTGCCATAGCTTTGGCATAGAGATACAGACAGGACTATACATAATTACATCATTATTGGAAACCTTATTTATCGCGCTGGAACACGACACAAAAAATAGTGTTATTTGACTACGGTCTTCTATAAGGTGGAGGTCCTTCCCCAGTTGAGCAGCTCCAATGGACGGGAAACTCGTTATACCCTGCCTCTCTTTTGAATCTGAATCTCGTTCTAAATCTGGACAAGCTAAATTCTGTATCTACAAAGTAAAGGAAATATTAATTAATTCTTACTATATTGTATATGCAAAGTACCGGAAAGCTAAATACCAACAGGCAAGGGTTTAATATGAAGACGGCCTTGAGTGCGAATCTGGGGCAACGCGTAATTATATTCATCTGAACTGGCGTTTTTACTTCATCTACATAGATATTAACTTATGAATTGAGCCGTTTACTTATTAAACTGTGCTAATATAGAAGCCGTGGTGGCTGCGTGGTTCAAGTAGTTGCCTGCGATATAAAGGTCGCAAGTTCGAATCCCGACTGTACCTATGAGATTTTCTGAACTTAAGTACAGTGATTAGTCACACCACGAGCTTTACGGTGAAGTAAAACATCGAGAGGAAACCTGCATACGTCTGAGAAACAATTCAAAGTATCTATGTATAGTCCTGTTTGAGTAACGGCGATGGACTCGCCATCTGTCACGTTAGCACCTAAAATATATCTCTGGCGGAAAGTGGGTGTGTGGTACCTATACACCTCTGTCTACCCCTTCGGGGACCCTTGTGAGAAGTCGTGAGGATATATTATTATTTATAAATCAATCTTTGTTGCCTCGTTGGTATGTAAATATAGTAGATATTCGTTTGACTACTAACTAAACTAACATTTAGTTACTCCTCCTAGCGCAGGGCAACGTGCGAAATATACCTTTGGTATTAAAAGGTATAAGCTGTGTTAACCATCAAATGAGACGTATATTTTGTATGCGTACCGAAAAGTAACGAAAATTTTTACCGTAGTAAAAATCACTGTTCTTCAGGCGCAATGTTTTACGTTACTCCAAGGATATTCATTACTAATTGTTAGCTATTAGTTAAGGGCTTTAAAATAAGAATCATAGAATCACAATTACAGTCGGCTGTTATTTATATCAGAAATGTGTTCATAATACAATCTTTAAGCAAACGAACAGCACTGATCTCAAACATTTTGCGGAATACAATTCAATAGGAGTCGAGCAGTGCTTTTGACAGTGAAAACATGCAGTACATATATGTAGTACATTTTTTAATTAATTCAAATGTATTCAAGTAAAAATCTATACACGCCCGAATATAGATAGATAGGAAAAATATAATACGACTTGATATAAAGATACTAGAATTACGCCGAGTCCTACACGGTTTAGGCAGAGAGAAGAGCGTCAGCTCTTTCACTCAATCCACATTCAAAATGAATAAGGACGGAACTAGGAATGATAAAAAAAAACATTTCTGGGTAAGTGCTAAAGATTATTTGAAGCTGCTCGACGGTCTTTATATGAAACGAGCTGTGGCCGCGACTTCGTATGCTGCAATTTGAATAAAAGTAACCTAAGTTACTCCTTTTTACATCAGCTATTTGCCAGTGAAAGTCCCGTCAAAATCGGTCCAGCCGTTTCAGAGATGAGCCGGAACAAACAGACAGACAGACAAAAATTTTAATATATATGTTTTGGTTCATGTACCGTGTGTACATCTATATGCATTAGTAAATAGCGGTTATGTTAATATTACAAACAGACACTCCAATTTTATTTAATTGTAGGTATAGATATGTGAGAACATTGTAGGCTTTGTAGATTCTTAGATCTTGCTAACATTGTTATAATTATCTTGTTTTATGTATGCTTTGTATAGTAAGCAACGACCTATTGTCGGACCTACGTTGTTCCCCCATACTTGGGTACTATTGCTGTAACGAAAAAAATATTGTATATGCCTAATGATTTGAAAAGAGTAACCATGGAGTTTCTTGCCGGTTCTTCTCCATGGAAGCGACCAACCCGAACCGTGCTTCTTTTTCGACGTTTTATAAGTGCCCATCTGGGACTATGTGAAATAAAAAGATTTTGATTTGATTTGATTTGATTTGATAACACAGTGCGTTGACAAATATAACTTACCAAGTTATTTCCTGGACAAGTCCGATCAATAAATAAAGAAGCGAAGAATCCCACGATTATTTTGAAATAAGTTTCCACACCAACATAAGAAATGAGACGGTTAACCTTCACGAGAAATGAATAGCCAGCCGGTGCGATGTGCTTTCGTACAAACTAGTAACGAGCTCCATTTCTTTACAATTACATACGGCCTTGCTCTTCCAGGTTCGTTCGGCTTCATTACTTATGCCTGACGTGTGTTTAAAGATCACCGAGTGGCTGCGTCGCCACGCCCTCACATCGGCTACTTCATATATAAGCACACCGCGAGCTTCCAAAGTATCATTCAACGACAAACCCTCATCTAACGCAATGGCAGCCAAGGTGAATTATCTCTTCTGAACCTAGAATTAAATTGCCTACTGTTACATAAATGTAATGTCAGTTTTATTGTGTCGTTGACAGTCTTTCTTCCTTTGTTCTATTGGCTACATTAGAATCACAATATTTACTTAAGGAAGAAAATATAAGTTTTTTTTTAATTTTTGATTCCATAAACTTAACTTACAAGTGTTCTAAATTTGAAATAAGAAACTTATAGCTTTTGGAGTATTCGTTCTATAATAATTGTATGCGAAACTTATGGCTTTATAACTATTCGTTCTAAAATAGTTTTGTTCCCTTTCCAGTTCGTCGTAGTGCTCGTCGCGATGGTGGCCGCAGCCCACGGCTCGGTGGTGCCCGTGGCGCGAGTAGACAATGACTACACCAGCTTCGCTTACGACGTGGCGGACCCCAACACCGGCGACTACAAGAGCCAGGTGGAGACCCGCGTGGGAGGCACCGTGCAGGGCCAGTACTCCCTGCTGGACGCTGACGGCACCAAGCGCACCGTGGACTACGCTGCCGATGACGTCAACGGCTTCAACGCCGTCGTCCGCAAGGACCCTGCCTTCGTGGCCGCCGCCCCCGCCGTGGTCGCCGCCGCTCCCGCTGTGGTCGCCGCTCGTACTGTCGCTGCCCCCGCAGTCTACGCTGCCTCCCCCGCTGTAGTAGCCCGTACCATCGCTGCTCCTTCCGTATACGCCGCTTCTCCCTCCGTATACGCCGCTGCTCCCTCCGTATACGCCGCTGGTCCCTCCGTGTACGCCTCTGCTCCCGCCGTCTACGCTGCCTCAGCTCCCGTGGTTGCAGCCCGCGCCTTTGCCGCCCCCGCGGTAGTGCCATCCGCCTACTACGCCAGGTCTCCTCTGACTTACGCCGCTTACTCCGCCCCCCTCTCTTACTGGTAATCATGTAAGCTTCTCACTCAGAGCTAATAATAAGTAATAGACCGCAAGGTGTTCGAAACGTGTAAATATTGTTGCTAGTGTGTACATACAGATGTATGTATTTTATAAATAAAACGAAACATTACATTATACGTTCCTTTTTATTGATAATAACCTCCTTTAAAAAATGTATCATAAAGCTACTGGATCATTGTCTATCTACCTAGCCGGTAAATAGATTCGAGGTCTATATACATACGCACGTATGGTATTAAAATTCGAAGATGTAAGAACCATATCGAATACAGATATATGTACAAATACCTATACATCATTGTATATATTTACATACGTTTTCAAATTAAAATAAGTCTATAGATTTTATAGAGATAGACCTTCCTTTCTTAAACGAAATATTTAAGGCTAAAATATTTTTCAAATTAGATTATTATTAAACCCAGAGAACGGCATGCTCGTGCAAACAAACTAAATTTTTCTATAACATTGTATCTTTTGTATTTATTAACTTGATTAAAATTAGCGGCTTGTTCATAATTTACCAATATTTTTAACAACACTCCGTGAAAAGCGGTATACAATCCTCCGAGTAGGTTTAAAACGTCATTATATCCTTTTTAATGCGCCAATAAAGTTGTCAACAAACGAATGACATACTATATGGAAGATTGTGTAATTTTTTACACTGTAATAAAAGTAAACCCCACTAGATGAATCGTATTAGTCGTATCCTGCTCATTACAACATTTCAAGGACTTTTAAAATTTCATTAAGTATTCAGTTGATTCGCACAACTGTATTTATTATTCTGTGGCGTGCATTTAAATGTTGCCAAATAAGTAACAATGAGTGGGTAGCATAGTTCTACTCGATCATACCACGGTCCATATTGTCCGAGATATAAACAGCAGACGGATACGGAATAATAAGTTACTATATATACATATATACTAGCTGTCCCGCCCAGCTTTGCTTGGGTGAAAGAATAATGGTCGGGTCAATTGTGAATTTTAACCAATCTCGACTCCACCTGAAGACACAGAAAATTTCATTGAAATCGGTCCAGCCGCTTAGGAGTTCAGTCACATACATACGCACAGAGAAATATAAAGACTAGCTGTCCCGCCCAGCTTCGCTCGGGTGAAAAAAAAATGTTAGGGTTGGAACCCTTATTACTTAAGAGTATGAAAAATAGATAGCAGCCGATTCTCAGACCTACTGAAAATACATATAAAATTTCATAAAAATCGGTCAAGCCGTTTCGGAGGAGTATGGTAACTAACATTGTGATAAGAGATTATTATATATAAGATATATATATATATAGGAGATCCCATTTGTGAACTGACTCATCACGAAATCTCAGGAACTGTAAGGCCGATTGACTTGACATTTGGTAGGAGTATTCCTTACACGATGTTGAGGTCAGCTAAAAACGCTCAAATATCAAACAATATTAATGAAAATCGGAAACCAAGACTATTCCAAATTCGCCTCTTTTTCTCTTATTTAATAAATAACGAAATATTCAAAGATTTGTAATGTGATCATAGGCACATATTTTTGTGCGCTTAAATCGCAAACGCTGGGTAAACCTTACGAGATAGATCAAATGAATGTACTACGGAGTAGTATATCTTCAAATGATCGATATAAAAGTCCGCGATTGTGTTTAATTATCTCTCAAGGATATACCACTATAACCATTTTTCTTTTCATTATTATTAGTATCAATATTGCACCCGTGCGAAGCCGGGGCGGGCAGCTAGTACATATATATATATACGTTAGTTGGGGCAAGGTCCGGTAAGTACGGAGTGTAATGGAGAGCTTCCAGCTGTAACTCTAGTAGCTTTGCGATGGTCTACAGTGAAGTTTGAGCTCGTTATCGTGAAGAAGCAATGGGGAAGAGCTGTCTTGGTTGTTGGTTGCGAACTTCTCCATCATTGTTTGTTATTAATAGCGCTATCTGCCGTCACAGTTGTGCCAATCGGTAAGGAGCTGTGATGTACAAATCCAGCACTGGTGGACTTCAATGCGGCTTTAATCAAGTGATAGACTAATTCAAGACGCTCGTACGAACTATAAACCTTTATGATTTTTACAAGCTTGCTGGTTTTAAATAGGTACTCGTGACGATCTCATTCTTAATTGCTCGACCGATTGGAACTGGGTATATGGAACGTGTCATTCTCTGCCTCTTCAAGAGAGCTTCGGCTCTGCAGCCGGGAGCACTTAACATTTTCTCGTAAACCTTTTTGTACATATATGATGCGGAGAAACATAAGGGCGAAATGTAAATGAGATAAATAAGTAAGTACTTTCACTTTTTATTTATAAAAAATATAAATACATTATTTACATAGAACACCGTGTATGGAATGCGCGCCTTCTGACTAGTGAATATTTACCAGTATTTGAGAGGAGAAGCATAAGTCAAGGAAGAAGCCAAGTAGGGAGATGCCACGTAGGGAGAGGCGATGTAGGGGGAGCTGGCGTAGACAGAGGGAGCGTAGGCGCGGGCGAACACGGGGGCGCCAGCATACACAGCGGGAGCAGCGACGGTGCGGGCGGCGACCACGGCGGGGGCGGCGGCGACCACGGCGGGGGCGGCGGCCACGAAGGCAGGGTCCTTGCGGACGACGGCGTTGAAGCCGTTGACGTCATCGGCAGCGTAGTCCACGGTGCGCTTGGTGCCGTCAGCGTCCAGCAGGGAGTACTGACCCTGCACGGTGCCTCCCACGCGGGTCTCCACCTGGCTCTTGTAGTCGCCGGTGTTGGGGTCCGCCACGTCGTAAGCGAAGCTGGTGTAGTCATTGTCTACTCGCGCCACGGGCACCACCGAGCCGTGGGCTGCGGCCACCATCGCGACGAGCACTACAACGAACTAGAACAATAATCATGATTAAATACTTGCAACTTTCCTATGTCCTCGTGAAATATATCATCGACAAGGAAGTGCCAACCGCGATAGTTACCTTGGCTGCCATTGCTGATCTCGTAGTAATCCACACAACGAATGAATGCTCAGTGCGGGCGTGCCCGAGCTTATATAGGTACTAGGCCATCGTCCACACACGTAAGAGTAATGCGACGAAGCGGTCACTGGACGATCTTGAAAATAGGCCGGATACACTGTCCTTACATGCTGGGTAATGATACATTAAATTGATGACATTATCATAACTATAAATATATCTGGTGACCTTGGGCTTGAGTTTAAAAATGTAGGTGCATAATCACCCCTTACTGTTGCGTCATTTAATGATACTAAATATATGTATCTGTATTTTATTGGTAAACACCGCAGCATGCTCAAAGACCCGCTTTCACGTGCGGACACGAAACGTATTCCCAACCCAAGTTTCGAGGCGATCTCAAATAAATAAATAAATATATACCTGGGATAATTCCACACAAATTGACATTCCCCGTCAAAAATTAAGCAAAGCTTGTGTTATGGTAAGTAGGCAACGATATATTTACTTGTATAGATAGACATATACATAAATACATAGGACATCCAAGACTAAGGTACAAATACTCGTGTTCATCACACAAATATCTGCCCTCAGCGGGATTCGAACCCGCGACCTCAAGTTTCGCAGTCAGGAGCTCTAACCAATAGACCAGACGGCCGTAAAAGCATGTCGATTTGAGATTGTACTTCTCACAGTATTCCAATAATTGGTAAAAGATAACAATAGAAAACGTGCACAATAAAGTCGAAGAATCAATAGCACTTCTAAAGACAATCGAGAATAGAAGAGGAAAGATGATTAAGCCACCTGATACTACATGATAGCTTCTTTAGAAATAACTTTAAGGAAAGGTAGAGGGGAAGGGAGGAAAGAGGAAGACCAAGATTGTATGTCAATCAAGAGTATGAGTAAGAATAAAGATAAAGTGTCTCTTAAGACGTATAAAGAGGTCAAAGAGGTTGCGCTGGACAGAAGCAAATGAAGAGACTGCATCAAAGACGCCGGCAAGAGCTCGGCTCTTTAATTTATGAATTAATTATAAATCATACCATGCAATGACCATCAAATGGTCATTATGGGTACTTTTCTATAAACTACGTGGTGGCCAAGTGGTTCGAGTAGTTGTCTGCAATTCAAAAATTTGTTTGAATCCCGACTGTAACAAGTTTTTCTGCACTGTATTTAACAGTGACTATTCACACCATGAGCTTTGAGGTGAAGGAAACCTGTATATGTTTGAGAGGAAATTCGAAGGCGTATGTGTAGTCGTGCTTCAGTAACGCCGACGGCCTCGCCATCTGTCATGTTAGCACCTAAAATATATCTCAGGCGGAAAGTGGGTGTGTCCCGAAGGGGTAGACAGAGGTGTATAGGTAGTACCACCTATACACCTATACCTTATCCTTCGAAGACCCTTGTGGGAAGACGTGAGGATATATCATATCCTATAAACTGGATTTCGCATTTTCAGTAATTTGCTAAGCTTTACATATTGCGTTTTGCGTTTGCGAATCGACTTGCCTTTCTCTTCATTACGATTGTATTAAAAAGGCATGCTCCAACGCATGTTCTCTATGCATATCAATTAACAATTTTCAGCACGCTTCGAATGCTTAAATGAGATATTCGGTACAAATATTTATTTATTTATTAATATTATAATATGGTTTAATTACTTTCGGTATGGATAGGTAGACGGGATAAAGCGCCAGTGCACTCTAGACTTACATACATACCTACATACATACATACATATCATCACGCCAAGTCCCTAACGGGGTAGGCAGAGAGTATAGAGCGGCAGTTCTCTCTAGACTTACATACCTCTTTCGCTTCCTCCAAATTCATCAGTCTCTTCGTACATGCTCGTCGGTTTCGAGTACTCTTAACGTTCCCGTCCTTGAGAGTCCGATCTATTTGATCCAGGTAGTTGGAACGTGGCCTTCCTCTGCCTCTTATTGCATACACTTTTGCTTTGTATATCTGTTTCGTCAATCATTCTTCACTCATCCTTTGTATGTGTCCAAACCAACGTAACATGCCTTTCTTCATCTTTACAATCACGCCCTCATTCACGCCAGTTGATTTGCGAATCTCTTCATTGCGGATTCGATCTAATATCGTTACGCCGCACATTTTTCGAAGAGATCGCATCTCGACTGCATTCAGGCTATTTTCATACTTCCTCTGACATACCCAGGATTCGCTGCCATACAATAAGGTAGGTACCAATATCGCGTTGTGGACAGCAACTCGAGCATTCTTGCTCAGACTTTTACTGCCCATCAACGCCGACATGGCTCCATTCACCTTATTTCAGGCAGTTATCCTTCTTTCAATATCTTTTTCATACTTTCCATCTCGTGTGAACATGCTTCATACATACCTCTTTCGATAATATCAAAATGTTCATGCTAAATGTTAAATTAATTTGAAAACCTGAATAATAATTCGATGTGACATAGTTAGTTGGACTGTCGTCTTCCTCTGCCTCTTATCCTAGACTATTTCACAATTTATGTTTCTTCTCTTACATACATACAATTATTTTATGTAACATGAGGCATTTTACGCATGTGCACAATCACACCGACATTCGTATCACTACTACAGATAGTGCCATCCACGAAGACGCGCCCCTTCAATTTATAGTCGAAGGGGTCGCAGGGAGTATGACCCGATTCTATTAATTGTAGTGTGCGTGTGCACTCATAGGTAAACAGTGTGGAGCGACAATACTCAAACATTAGTGGAAGGTTGCACACTTACACTATAAGCTATAGGGAAGAATAGTGGGGTGCCTTCGTGGATGGCGTTATCTATAACCTAATTTGTCAATATTGTGGATCGTGGTGAGATATGAGGGGATGAGTGGTCGTGTTTAAAATACTTACACATATTACTGTCAATTACATGTCAGGCACACGTGAGAATGATCATGATATTGACCACCTTTCTTGTTTAAATTACTAGTATTTTACTTGATGGCAAAAAATATAGAGCTTAATCAGATGGGCTATCTTATTCACATACCTGCATTCTTGTGTTATACATACATACATACATATAATCACGCCTCTTTCCCGTAGGGGTAGGCAGAGACCACTTCTTTCCACTTGCTACGATCCTTACATACTTCTTTCGCTTCGTACACTTTGTGTTATATGAGCAAGTAAAATGTACAAATTAATTTAACTTAACTGTCTGTTCGTGATATATTTCAAACTGGGAGCGTGTTTTGTATGAGCAAATAAATAAACTTGGATACAACAGTGGATATCCAGAATAGACCCCATATTATTTTAAACTGCGTCTGCGAGGAATTTAACATAAAAAAATATTGTTCAGTTTCTAAAAAAAAAAATTAAGTTACTCCTTTTTACATCCAAGTTACGGTAAGCTTAGATCGGCGGAAATTTTTATCCCCAAGTCCCTCGCCTCAGATACCCGGTGCAAAGATGCCAAGTAGGGAGATGCCACGTAGGGAGAGGCGATGTAGGGGGAGCTGGCGTAGACAGAGGGAGCGTAGGCGCGGGCGAACACGGGGGCGCCAGCATACACAGCGGGAGCAGCGACGGTGCGGGCGGCGACCACGGCGGGGGCGGCGGCGACCACGGCGGGGGCGGCGGCCACGAAGGCAGGGTCCTTGCGGACGACGGCGTTGAAGCCGTTGACGTCATCGGCAGCGTAGTCCACGGTGCGCTTGGTGCCGTCAGCGTCCAGCAGGGAGTACTGGCCCTGCACGGTGCCTCCCACGCGGGTCTCCACCTGGCTCTTGTAGTCGCCGGTGTTGGGGTCCGCCACGTCGTAAGCGAAGCTGGTGTAGTCATTGTCTACTCGCGCCACGGGCACCACCGAGCCGTGGGCTGCGGCCACCATCGCGACGAGCACTACAACGAACTGGAACAATAATCATGATTAAATACTTGCAACTTTCCTATGTCCTCGTGAAATATATCATCGACAAGGAAGTGCCAACCGCGATAGTTACCTTGGCTGCCATTGCTGATCTCGTAGTAATCCACACAACGAATGAATGCTCAGTGCGGGCGTGCCCGAGCTTATATAGGTACTAGGCCATCACACGTAAGAGTAATGCGACGAAGCGGTCACTGGACGATCTTGAAAATAGGCCGGATTTCACGCGTTGTTATATTACCATAAATATTGATACAGCATGGCAATCTTTGGATTTATTGTTGAGATTTAATAAGCTTACTACTGTTAAGCTTAATGTATACTTATATTTATTTATACCCATATATATATATATAGTATACATTAAGCTTAACAGTAGTAAGCTTATTAAATCTCAACAATAAATCCTATATATATATATATATATATATATATATATATGGGTAAACGTCAGGATATATTATTATAAGATATGTATATATATATATATATATATACACAAGGAACCCCGAAGGGTTAGGCAGAGGTGTATACACACCCACTTTTCCCCAGAGACATATTTTAGGTGCGAACGTGACAGATGGCGAGTCCATCGTTACTCAAGCAGGACTGTACATACTGAATGACTGACTAATCACAAAATTCAGAAAAACGCATTGGTACAGTCGAGATTCGAACTTGTAATCTCCCTGTTGCACGCAATTAGTCGAATCAGCCTGTTCACAAATAAATATCCGCATTGTTTGTTCCTCATGATAGATTTGAAGATCGATACCTACGGAATTTTGAATCATCGAGAGGAAACCTGCATACGTCTGAGAAGAAATTCAAAGGCGTATGTATAGTCGTGCTTGAGTAACGGCGATGGACTCGCCATCTGTCACGTTGGCACTTAATATACCTCTGGCGGAAAGTGGGTGTGTGGGTATTACCTATACACCTCTGCCTACCCCTTCGGGGGGAATTTCAAATGTCCATAAATGTCGATAGTTATCATTAGAGAGGTCGCAAGCTTATTTACCACCTTATAGTTTTAAAAACTTCCTGAAAATACTTATTGATCGCAAATTCCAATTTGCTATTTACTTACCTAATTTACATAACGAGTCTTTGAATTTCCGTGCCAAAATGGAGCAAATTTAATTGCTCAACGCTATTGGTAGAGACGTGTACTCGTTTTTAACATAATATTAGTCGTTATTTAATTTCCATTACAATTACTTCCGTGTTCCTATTTCCTCTATTAACATTGACTGACGAATGGATTGAATAGTAAAGGAAATATTACAAGTTCGAATCCCGACTGTCCCAAAACACAAATGTACATAATCAAGCAAAGCTTGTAGTATGAAAACTGGACAACGATATATATACTTACGGATGTATACGTAAAAACATCGGATATCCAAAACCATGGTACAAATACTCGTATTGATCATTGATAGTACTATCTGCTCAGCGGGAATCGAATCTGCGACTTCAAGCTTCGCAGTCAGTAGCTTTGAACACTAGACAAGACGGCCAAATCACACATAACGGGTTTCATCACGATAGTTTCCTTTACCCTCAATCTCGTGATTAACAAAGTGTACCTTTCAGGGTAGGCAAAGAAAAAAGAGTACTATTTATACCACCATACATTCCATTTCGCTTCGTCCGCTCTCATCAATCTATTCATCCAGAGTCACCCGTTTCGAGTACTCTTAACGTTACCAAAACTCTTGGATCGATTTGATCTAGGTAGTTGTAATCATGTCTTCCTCTACCTCTTCTTCCAGACTCTTTTTATATCTATTATGAGATTAGTTTTTCTTTTTCTCAGGTATTTCATGTGTCCATTTAATATCTTGTTATCAACATACCCTAATTGTAGCACATTGTCGTATTCGCTTATTAATTCGTTGCTCCAAACGCTATTAACGAAAAGGAACCCAGTTAGTTTTAATTTGCCCCCGTGTCACGAGTACTTGCGTAATTGGTTTTTGTACTTCTAATTGGAGGACAATCTTGATTTTAGGGGAAATGTCACGTGATAGCAATCGCTGTGTATTTGACATTCAACAACAGTCAACGAAGGTAAATATGCAACTTATTTGCATACAATAAGATCTACTTAACTGTGGCCATACCTAATTGAACAGTTTGAGGCGACCGAGTCGAAATGACACCCAAAAGTGCATGCAGCTTATTCCAATTGTACACATACTATCATAGCTCAGCAGGCAGAGAGAGAGAAAACTCCTAAGTCCTTTATAAACTGCTTTCTAGAATGCTGAAAATTTAATAAACAGTGACAGTTATATAATAGAATATTATTTATTATATAGATATTTATTTCGAAATTTTTTTATCAATTTCGTCTAGAAGTTGGAATTTTTTTTTTACTTTTTTTACTCTTTAATTAACGCTTTAATTTTGAAAAATAATTTCAATCTCTTCATAAAAATTCAATAGATATATAATAATAAAATAAAAAAATCGATTTACATTTATCGTTTTTTCTACATAGACTCGGAATAATACTGACTGTGGCGTGAGATTCCTATGACCATTAATGAAAATTCCTACGCCTCTTTTGTAAAGAAAAATGTCTTTTAAGCCAAAGTAAAATGATACTTCACTTTGTTATCGCCACACAAATGTTACGAAACGTAGTTACAGTCAATTTTGAAACAAAAAAATCATTGTGCGGACCAATTGGGACAAGTATGCTATTCTAGGTCCGTGCCAGTTGCAGCCTTTCTTTCTTGAAGTAGATCTTTGCGTAAAACTCCATGCATAGAATTGTTAAGTTCATATTTAGAACTGGCTGTGTCCCGCATCTTGGCTCGCGCTAAATTAATACGTGTATATGAAATTTTGTTCATACCTATGTACATATTTGTGAAAAATTAAAGTGGCCTTGTTTATTCCTTATAATGTAAGCTTATTATCACTGCACCCGTTTTGATGATCAGAACTGCAAAGAGTCCGACAGATAGTCGTAGAGTAGATATAGTGAAAAATTCATGCAGGGCCGATATCCCTGGTGTTGCAAGAGTCCAAAGGCGGTAACCGCATACCATCAGGCAGACCGCATGTTTGTTTGCCACCAATGTTGTATGAAAAATAAAGATGGACACAAAAAAATATGAATTGTTTCCTGAAGATACTAAATGAAAATGAGCTGATTAAAACACCTGTCTCAACTCGTCCAGTGGGAGGGTGCCAAGAAGGCTGGCACGTGGCGATGGCTTGCCACGCTGTATGGCAATGCTGGCTCTTTGCGCAAGTTATCAGCCGTCTTGTCAAGGCTATAATTGCTGGCCAACAAATTGTAAGATAGAATATTACAAACGGACAACTTAATTTTATTTATTAGTATATATATGCAGATGCGGAAGGTAACATAAATGTCGCTACATTCGCCAGTGAGCAGTTTGTTATTCTGTCCTCACTGCAAGGCTGCTCCTAAACTTGCTATCTCAATAAGAACACATTTCAACGTCAGCCTTCTTGTTAAGCAACTCGTAAAAACAATTACTTAAATTTATTTACAACAGTTTTTGAATTTCATCTCAAATCTTATATATGAGATGAAATGATAAATACAGTTTACTCGCGATATTCCCACAAGTGTCCCTAAAGGGATAGGCAGAGAGGTACACACTTTCCGCCAGAGATAAATTTTAGGTGCCAATGTGATAGATGGCGAGTCCATCGCCGTTACTCAAGCACAAGTATACATACGCTATTGAATTGCTTGTCAGACGTATGCAGGTCTCCTCTCGATGTTTTCCTTCACTGTAAAGCTCGTGTACTGTACTAATCACTGTACTTAAGTTAAAAAGAAACTCATTGCTACAGTTGGGATTCGAACTTGCGATCATTGTGTCGCAGGCAACTACCCGAACCACTCGGCCACTACGGCAGTAGCGGCCACACCTTCAACTGTAGAACAAGTAGATTGCCTTAGAGTGATATAATAGCAAAGGTCTGTTATTCAAATTGATTAGGATACCAATTGATACAAAAAAATTTGGAAACGAACACGAACATAATATTATATATTTAGACATGATTCCTTTTACTTTAAATCTTCATATCATCTTTTTAAAGAGGTATCGCGCCGTCTCATCGATACCTCTCTTGACAGGCGGGCTGGAACATATCTCGCTCAGAGAATCAGCATTGCTGTCCAGCGTGGCTATGCTGCTAGTCTTCTTGGCACGTTGCCTCGGAATACCGGTTTGGGTCAAATATTTTATCTATAAGTAGTTAGTTACACAACTGTTTTTTGTAAATATAGTTAATTGTTGTTGTTGTAAATAATGAAATGAGACCAAATATATAAGCCAAAATTTAACTCGAATTCTAAATTTCTGCATAACCGCTAACTAGATAATTTGCCTAGGTAAAAGCCTTGCTATGGTGAGGGGTGGTTAAAAAATAAAACACCAAAAACTTATTATTTTAGCAACATTTTTTTATTAATTTAAGAATTCCACAATGGAACAAATTTTTCTTCAATATTATAACTAGACCTAATTCAAATTGTATGTATGTGTTAAAGGATTCAGGTAACTATTATCGTATTAATATATTGTTATACAATTAGTGCATACATCATGGACAATTATAATTCCTGTAATAAATACGAGTGTAATAGTTGATTGAACGTTGATTATCACGGTAAACGCCTGCCATAAATCCATGAGCCAAATTAAATGCGTAAGATATTTTTGCTTTATTCGTCAAACAGGCAGTCTTCGTTCGATTGCACATGTACCGTGTTAATCGTGTTCTAATAAACTAAAGTTTTTACACTGACAATACTTACGTTAATTTACGATCGAAAGTTTTAATACACGCGCCAAGTAAGTAGATTCAAGATGGCGCCAATACGCTTAATTTCTCGCTTACTTAAGTTCGTTAAATCAGTTGTATCGCGTACTGCTAGTAGCGAAAGTTTTAGTTACGTGTCGCAAACAGACTATAATTTTGGTTTATCGATATTTTCTCGTCTTTAAGTAAAGATAAAGTGACTCTTGGCTCTAATGTTTTCGTGTAGGTAAGTTTTCGATCGCAAATTTTGTATCTGGTTTTGAAACTCAATTTTGCTCTGGAGATATTGTTCTTGTTATTTGTTTTTATATCGTATCTAGTTACATTGATAACGGCGCCACTGAAAAGATTGGTGTGGCAGCATCTAACATTTATATTTATATATTATTATATCTCTGGAGGAAAGTGGGAGTTTGGGTACTACCTATACAGCTCTGCCTACCCCGGGGAACTTTGTGGGAAGGCGCGAGGATTTATATCGTGAGGATTTATAACAATTATATGTATATTATATACAAGCTATTGCTATTACTGACCCAGTATTGCTAAACTATTCGCCATATATGCTTTTCTTATTAAATAAATATGTATAGTTCTATATATGTATATTTCGTAAACGTATCATAATCCCGTGATATCTGAAATATACTGCTCTCTAACATCATATTTTGAACTACTCAAAATAAAATTCTGTGAGATCATAAATTATTTTATGTGGCAACACTATTCAAGTACAAAATCTATATCAACATTAATATCAACGTCTTTTAAATGTTATGTACCTCGATTATTCCTATTTGTAGTATAAAAAACGTAATCAAGTTTAATTGCAACAGGATTCTGAACAATATCTCCAGTGACAGCAAGGTATATTTTCCCATAGCAAAACATAACATCCATCTACTACGTTTACCACAAACTAACAAAATACGCCAAAAATGTTACCACACTAAAAAATTTGCTAATTTAAGTCTTAAATCATTATCGTTACATCGAACGCATAATTAATTAATTCACTAATTTCTGTACGAGCCGCGTGCACTCCACATAGGGCTAGATAATTCGTATGAGTGTCATTATTTCAAATGACAGACAGAAACACACGCGACCCCAAACACAAATAAGCGATGTGGTCTAACCATATCCCGAACAATACTCGGTGTCGGGGACACCGGCTTGTCATTATGCCAATTTTTTATTTATACATTATGTAAAGAATCTATGTACACTCAACCCGCTCCGTTCAACCCAAACCCGACTCTACCATTATTCCTAATAATATAGTACAAAAAAAGAAGTCCAACTAATAAAATATCTAATGTAAAATCACAAGTAGTGCTATACTTATTGTTAAAGAATTATATATTCTTCCATATATATAAAAAAGTCGCTTAAAAAAATCACAGACAATCACTTTTTCCTTTACAGACATAGACCACCAAATCGACGACCGATTATTTTTTTTTCATTTAAGCATTACTTCGCTACGTACAAAACCCTACATACAAGTTTTACAACCATCAAGGTTTACGTTAAGTCACCGTTTATAAATCGTTCTATTTCCAACCACTTACTCAGATGTCCGCCTTTTTGTATACCCTTACATTCACTTGAAAACTAACTGAAAATAATTATATATACATAAATGCCCTCAGAATCATCCCCAAACCGCGGGCCGCGTATCAATCGTGTCATTCGGTTTTGTACTTTCAAATAACCTACATTAAAATTAATATTTCTCTTATTGATGCTCCAAAAAATACAATTTTGGCAACATTCACATAAAAAAAACAAACATTCTTCATTATTTTCTCTTTTTAATTAATTTGTACTAGCAGTAGTTTTAAAAAGACTTCAGAAATTTGTACTTTAGTTCTTGTTAGACAGAGTGCTCGTTGATATTTTTTTTTATTTTTAGAGATTTTTTCTAGATTATACTTTATAACTTCGTGTACACTTATACAAAGATGACATCGAGATCATATTAAGTGACACCGAGAATACTCCATGCGAACTTAACGAGATGAAAAGATTTAAATATATTTACAGTCATGATAATGACTATCTTCAACGCTTGAATATGGCGGAATAGCTAAATCAAGCTCGTCGCCGTATATCAAATATAAGAAGAATATGCCTGTTTAAATAGAAACATCAAATTATTTACGACCAGTTTGCAGCGAATAACGGGTTCAGGCTTATTTAAGGGTAAAGTTACATACTAGAAGGTTTTTTTTATTTTTTCAGTATTACAGATTCCTAACAAAGAAGAATGAATACGTGTGTAATAAGATGTGATTAAGTCAATCAATAGAAATTAAAACAGACTACGAAAAAATCTCGTTTCGTTTCAAACTCAAAACATGGCAAAAATATGTTTGAAAATAAATAGTGTTTAATCAGAATCCCTTTAAAATTAGCCAAACTCCCGTTACACCCTATAAAGTGGAATCATAAGATGATTGAAAACGTCGTATATTTCAAATACATGAATGTCTTATCTCCTTACATCGTGTCCGCAAATCCAAGTTAGCCATCATTTACCCAAAATCATCCGTGAGTTAATCTAGTGAGGGGTGAGCATAATTTTACACTTACACGAATAACATCAAATGCGACAGAACAATTAAGTTTCATTTTAAAATTCGTAATGATCGTCGAAGTTGTCTCGAGATCGATCAATTTATAGTGCACCCTTAAAATATAAAAACATCCAATGATTACTTAAATATTTTTTCTGGCCAGATAAGTGAGACTATGTTATGAATATTAGGTACTTAGATGTCAATTCCTTAAATAATGTACTTAATTATAATAAACATTAAACACGATGGACGGGTGTAACTTGTCAAAGGTAAATGAATACGAAAACAAAGAACAACGAAAAGGTAAAAGAGAAAAAAAATAAACAAAAAAAATAATTTTGTTACAATTTTTAATTCGCAGAAACCTAACAAACAATAATTTTTAAATTTTTTTTCATCTCCTTAAAACATAGTAACATCTATGCAACACAAAAAAGTAACTGGGAAAAATTAATAATAATAATAAAAATTATGAATAAAAATGTTTTATACTCCTGGGAGTGAAGGAAGGTACATTTAGATTACGCTGAGATAAATGATTTTAGGCCGACTCCCCTAGGCGTGCTTACAAATGAGGTACATCGTTGAGATTATTAAATCTAACCTAATTAACACTTATATACTAAAACATAGGCCGTCAACTCAGCCCATTCGGAGCTCATAGAGTCGCAACCTATTCGTCGATGTAAAAACTCTTTTGAGCATACACTGAGTTGAGAGCGCTGACTACCTCGCAGAGATTCAAATTAATGTGCTTTACATTAAATTTTTCACATAAATTTAATGAAACCAGCACTTATTTTAACAAGTAGGACAAAAGCATCTGTTACGCGTAATATAAGTATCCTTAAAACATTAAACACATTTGCATGACACTAAGAGGTTCAAATGTCGAAATGTTGAATCCTGAGGTAGTATATTTTGTACTTTAAATTATTTTTTTGTTATTTTTCACATTACGCTTACACACTAAAATTTATATTTTTATTTTGTTTCATATAAAAAATCTACTTAAAAGCTTACTTACAATCTATTTTTTATTCATCGAGGTAGATAAAATTACTTTATACTAAGCGAGCTATCTGAGATATTACATTATTATTTTCTTTTAAAGATTTTTGTTGACCAGAGCAAGTTGTTTCACACTGAATCCCAATGTAATATCGTCATATAGCTCATGTGACGGCAGAGGGTCACCATACCCGTAACAATCTTTGGCTTTACCATCACGACATATCGCGATTTATATACAATTAAAAGAAAACTTAAAAATAAACCTATATAAAGAGACCTTATCAATCAAGGAAAAACGAATCTGAACACTTAAACTTAAATGCAGCTTTGATCCAGCAAAACAAAATAAAATCTAATGCTGTTGAAGTTACGAGCCATATACATTTTGATTACTATTAATATGGTACTGGAAACAAACATTTGGCCCAACATCCTCCAGATATCCTCGGAATGTTAGATAATATTTATGAATTATTGGATCCCAAACATTTTACAAGTACCATGCGGATCCATCAAAAGTGCTTCAATTTGATCAGATCCGTATGATACAGCCATTTCGAACCATTGCCTTCTTACCAGAATTACCGCCGTTAGCTAAGGGGAGATCGGCCAAAATCTTGATGAAGGGGGATTGCAATACACCGACTAAATTTGATTATTCTATCACATCAAATACAAATTTACACCTATTAGGGACCACTTATAAACTTGTCCTCTAATTAGCTTTAACAATGTGACAACTTAATTAAGATGTGACAATCAATACCCCGTTATGTATTTGAATTTTATACAATTTAACCTTTCAAAATAAATTTTACAAACATTGTTTTACGACAAACGACATGAATTGAAATTGACACTAGATATTTTAATGTAATCTAAATTTTGTACCTTATAAATTTAGAAAAAAGCAAATCCAATGATTGATTTCAATCTTCCAATGATCCTTAATGTCGCCACTAACTCAGCCATCGTTCATAGACAAACACTTAACCCTCATTCTACTTAACCAAAAGAAAAAAATGAATAAAAAGCTAAATCGTGATGCACTTATGCAATTCTCTTTTAGGTATCACAAAAAACATTAAATGTCAAAAGAAATCACAACTATGAATTTTTAATTCATAAGACGAAAACGAAAAGACAAAAATAGAACTTTTTCCAATAATAATAAAACGTAAAGTTAACAATTTCCAATTGAAATAGAAAAACATCATCTTAACAATAATACACTTACCGAACGAATGCCAATAATCAAGAAACGTGATATATTTATACAATTTAAAGAAAATTCGGTCAACGTAAATCACACAAATAATGTTCTTGTTTCAAACAATCCCGACCGATTGTTTCCAACTACCTAGATACCAATCGCAGAAAATATTGCTCATTAAGATGTTTTACGCAGCACAGTTAATGTAGCGTCTAAATTAAACATCCAATGCAACCGGGAAGAATTTACATCATCCATATAGCATTATATGGGCCGGCTAAAATTTCATCCTCTACTCAATATCGTTCCTCCGAGAGTCGACAGACAACAAACCGAAATAATTTCCATGCAATATTTTTTTCGTATTAACTCAATCGTGCAAATGCCAATCAAACTAACTTTTTAAGCAATTTATTGTAGTCTCAACTATTACGAATAAATGTCTTTAAAATTCACCCCCAATATGAATAGAACCGGTATCTGGCCGTGTTTTTTGACAATGCCAGATATGTACATTCACTTTCCACACTTTAGTATATATTATTCTGAACCGGTATCTGCCAAATGTCATAATATATTCTTATTCCATATACCCTTTTGCAAATTATTATGCCATCATTTTGGTCTTAAAACGATATTTATCGTAGAAATCAAATGCTAGGACAGAAAAAGCATTCACCCCCAAAAATCAATGCCACTGCGAACTTTTCATAAATCATCTTCTAACGCGAACCGTCTATTGAAAAGAAATCAACACAGATTTACTCATAGATGTTTTATGAGAACCAAAAAAAATTTAAATATATTTTTTTGTGTACGGTAACACAATATGTGTTCATTTGTAAAATAAAATATTCTGATTCACTGGTCTAGCTTCTATTTGGTCTATTGATAGATACTAATAAAATATTGTAAATTAACTCATACATTGAAGATCAATTAGCCATTTTTCCATTATGAATGTATATGTGGGTTTTCGTCAAGTAAAAATATGATAACCTTTTGACAATTTTAAGATGTACTATTTCGTCGTTGTTATTAGGACCCTGATTCAAAACCAAAATGATACGATAAATGAAAACGATCTCCTTCAGTTACTGTTTAAATGCATTATTTAATAAGAAGGACCCAATCGTGTATATCTGGATGAATTGATAATTAATAGGTATGGAACTAATGATCTTCACAATAGTCTTTAAGGGACTGGAAAGATAACTAAAACGCTGTCTTTCAAATGGATACTTTAACAGAAGCTAAATTATTGTATAAAAGTAACTGAGCCGTAGCTTGTTAAAGCATTTCCTCGTCACAAAATATATTCAATCACTGCATCCTAAAAATATAATAATAAATATGAATGCAACGTATTCCTAAATATCAGGAATATAACACACAGTCGCTACATTCACACTTAACAAAAATAATAAATAATAGATGTGAACTTAAAATTGAGGATATTTGGCACTGTACCGTCTACTTGAACTAAGACCGTGTAGGTATTGCAGCTGTGTTGGTATACACCAAGTATAACACTCGAGCGGCGCCGGCGCAAACTCAACGAAATATAATACAACAGCGCCGACAAACGCACGAAAAATTACATTTAAATTATTTTTATTAAAACAAAATCTCAACTGGTTGCACATGAAATGACTAGGAATATAGAAATAGTAAGTGGCCTTCATCTAAATGCACTACGACAAAAACATTATAACGGAATGTTAAAATCGATACCATCCCATTGAAACATATAATTATTTGGTCTCAATTGTAACACCCGTGCAGGCGAGCCCGTTACGAATGACAGAAATGGATTTATTAAACACATTCATGCATCGAATCTTACATGCAATTTCTTTAACACGATTTTTTACCTAACTACTTATGTACCTAGGGCAAAATTGTACTTTGTACAAAACTAAAACCGTCCATTGATCACTGCTGTGTAGGTTCAGTAAACTCCTACATCCGTATGTTCTAAAACAAACGAGTATGGTGGCAAAAACTGAAAGTAAATTAATTGTTGACAGCCTGTCTACTATTGTATCACAGATATGTTCAAAATTGTAACTTAAAACCGTAATATTTAGTCTATTGTCATTATATTCTGTTCGGAAATGCAAGTACTAAAATCATAACCTTAAAACAAAGAGGTAGTTTTGCCACAATGTACCGGTAATCGTGTTTCAACCTAGGCCAAGGCATTAATAACATTCTCCTATTATTTACATACACTAGCCTATGACCATCAGTCTCAACGTCATTTCTAAGATTGCCTAGCTCAGGTAATTCAATAAAAGCTTTGTCATAATTCAAGCGAGAAAAGAAAATATGTCACTAAAGGGTAACTTTATCTCACAGTCAACTGGACATTACATTACTAAAAGTTTGCAAAAAATAAGGTACATTCACGCGATGAGGGTGCAATGATAGGTACAATATTTTATAAACACGGTACCAGACAGAGACGAGTACTGAGCAACCATTCATAGTCACACTTGAATATTAAATTAAGTAACAATTATCGCACAATTCCAAAACCTTAATAAATCTTAAGATCAATTTCTGAGGTAGATATTGATTACATAATATGCATCAACGAGGTAATTTATTGTACGCATGTTTACGAGTTGCGACGCGACTCGGGTGGCAATTAAGTCAACCTCGACTGCCGAGAGTACGAACCCTCAGTCGATTGACTAGTTCTAAAATAATAATCAAAAATAGAGTTGAGAGGTAGATAGAGCCTTACCCGCGCCGGTCTTTAAAAGCAGAGGTAGTTTGGTTGAAAATATAATTTTGATAAATATAGTTCTGATTTACTGTGTGTGATTGGGAAGGGGGCCTGGGGTGAGGTGAGTGGTGACCTGATGGCGATGCTCGCGCTGGATGTGGCGGCGCACAGTGTTGTTGCGCGTGAATGTGCGCGTGCAGTGAGGGCAAGGCACCCGGATACCCTGATGCCGTTGCCTGATGTGGGCTCGCAGGTTCGTCTCATATCCGTAGAGTCTCTCGCAGTATGGACATTTTAACTTTTTACCTGAAAACAGTCGGTGAAATTTTTTTTAAGAGCTGCTTAAAACTCCTATGAAAAATGTGTTTCACATACACATACACACTATTTTCTTCTAATGTTGCTATTTTTTGCTGTGGAAATTGTAACACTTCTTTTAGGCGAAGACTAGTTTGAGGACATAATAATGTTATTATCAATATGCCCCTTATTAAAAATATTTATTAGAAAAATTTTTTATAGAAATACTACTAGAGCAAAATACATAATATTGGGGCCCCACCAGCATCAGGATCAGGGTCGAAGATATCAGTAGCTAGGTTCTCAGAAGGAGGAACTTACTCACGGGACGTGAATCACGCTATTATTTTAATTAGGTTCCTACTCAGTATCAGACTTGGTTTATGTAAAACTAAATTTTCAACAAAACTTTAATTGTAGAAAAAAAATATTCAAATATAAAATTTTACAATCAGATTTAAAATACTATTAACCTTTTTTTTTCAAAAACTTTTTTTTATTTTTTTTCAATAATAAAATATTACATTCTCACCGTCAGCAGTAGCTATTCCACCAGATTTACTCGTGATTATTTTCGTCGGCCATGTGTCAGGACTGGGCTTGGGCGGCACTGGTGACTTGACAAGCGGTTTGTCGTGGTAGTTGGTAGTGGGGAGCGATGCGGCGGGCGGCGGTGAGTTGTTGTATGGACCCTGGTGATAGTCATTCTCGTTTTTCACCCGTAAATCTGAAACGTGAAATAGGAATTATTAAAATACCTATAAAAGTCACGAATTAAAAAGCCATTGTGTTTTATGTTCAGCCAAGTCACCACAACACAATCAATATTGCTGTCTTGAATAATTCAGTACCATTAATGGAATACCAGTAAATGTAATGTAATACTTCGTAGTCACTGGATATTATAGAATAGAGTCCCGCTGCGTTCACAATAAACCCCAAAACTTCTGAACATTTTTCATAAAAAATTAATACATTTAGATAGATGGATAAATTGTAAAAATTTTGTGTAAATTGATGAACTAAATTGAAAAATTGTAAATTGAAAATTTCGGAAAAAGGAAACTGATGGCCTTTCATATTTATTTTCATTCTTTCACTTCACACATCCTTCTTTCTTTAAGGCTTGTATAAAGCTTAGGTCACAGCATTCACTCCGCATCGTAATATAAAGCTGAACATACCTTCGGCACCCTGATCGTTAGGCACGCGTTCCATAAGTTCATCGTTAACTGAAGCGCTACGTTCGTATCCGTTGTTCTTAACAGGGTTGCTTAGGGTCGAGGTGCAGTCGGGGTTGTTATCTTCGTATCGCGTGCCAGCGCCGGGCGAGGACCGTGTGTCCGGCTCGTCGGCGACACTGCCACAGTGGGATGATGATGAACTTTGCCTGCAAACCATTAATCTAATATTATACATATCATCACACTAGGTCCCTAAGAGAGTAGAGCACCAGTTGTTACTAGACTAACAGACTTCTCTCGGTTTATCCAATATCAAATATCAAATGAATACAATTAGATTTATCAGTATGATCAAAGTTATTTTAAGCTCGATAAAGTGTTTTTGTCATGAAGTGTTTTCAGAGATAATATAGAACTATCTTCACGACTTCCTGTCACATTTCTACACGAATAATTTTTGATTCAATTAATTCAAATTATTTACTTTAAGAATTCAAGGCCGTCGAATTTCCCGAAAAAACTTAAGTTGTTGCTTGAAACCGTAAAATAATTGTTCCCGTTTTAGTTTAATTATAATTTGCTTAGTAAAGTATGGGGGGTCAATGTGATTGCTCTGGAAAGATGCAAATGGAAGGGGTTGCATGCCGACAAGACCCCTTTAACGTATGATGAAAGTGATATATTTAATTACCTGTAATTCCTAGCGTGTGGGCTCTGAGAGGGTGAAGGCTTAGGAGGCGCCTGTCTGCGATGGGAGCCCTGGTGCATTGGCAAGTGCGCTGGCGGCGCGTATCGTCCTATACCCCCACTACCACCGTGGATTGGTATGGCGTACTGTGGCATGATGGGGGCGAAGTTTGTGTTGTGAGGTTGAGGCGGCCCCGATTCCTGGACTTCACAATTCCCTGTTCCTGATACCGGGCTGGTCTTTATACGGGTCTGGTGGCGGTCGCCCGAAGACAGTTGGGTCTGTTGCTTTACCCAAGCGTCTTGGGACATTTCCATTGACAGGCCCTTGACCTATAACAATAAACACTTTGAACTACTGAGTACTGTAAAAGCACCCACCGTTTAAAGAAATTATTTCTTGGTTATGTCCAAAGGGCTCACGCTAGAGGCTTAAGAATTTTAAGCCCTTAGAATAGATTTTTGCATAATCCTAAGCTTCTGTGATGATCCAGTTGTAGCAAACGTCTATAGATGGTATCCGCTTATTATTGGGCCTTAGAGTTATGGGCAATCAGGCTAGGCTAGATCATCAGTACTCTAGGTTTTCTAATGATATTTCCTTCATCGATCAAGTAAAAATAACTGTAACAAAAGGACTAAAGATACGGCTTATTAAATGCCTACGAGAACTGACCTGCAAATTCTCTCCGCTCTTGAGAAAGCTAGAGAGGGCGTCTTGGCTGACGTGGACTTCTCCCTTGTACATAAACTCGAGGAGTGCCTGCATATTGTCAGCCGTTGTGGCCTCCAAGATAACGTAGCACGCGCCTGCATGGCTGGGCGGTGCTGTATCGAACAGCTCTTGGAAATGTTTACTGCATGCAGCTAGTATCACCTTGTGTGCTTTGAACTGCCGACCTGAAATCAGAGATAAAAGGAGCCGTCAGTACGTTGAATAATGCAGTAATAGATTATTGTTTATTTATTATAGAGAGCAAAAGATTTACTGTTCGTAAGATGGTAAAATTGTTTGTAATGACAAACTGTAAAACAGCTTAAATGATTAATAATCTTTCACTTATGGAAAGCTACATTATTCTGGAGTAACATGAGTCATACTTTATTTAAGGTGCCAACTTGACAAATGGCAAGATCACCGCCGTTACTCGAGCACGACTATACATACGCCTTTGAATTTCTTCTCAAACGTATGCAGGTTTCCACTCGAAGTTTTCATTTACCTTAAACCTCGTGATGTGAATAACCACTGTACTTTAGTTCAGAAAAACTCATTGGTATAGTCGGGATTCAACTTGCGATTTTTGTGTTGCAGGCAACTACTGAAACCAAAGCCACCACGCCTGCTAGTACTTCCATACGGTCTAAAGTAATATGTATTAAAAAAATACATTCATTCAAAAGAATATTATTTCGCAAGAAAATATCATTAGCATTCTTAAACTTCTTACATACATACATATAATCACGCCTCTTTTCCATAGAGGTAGCCAGACACCACTTCTTTCCACTTGCTACGATCCTTACATACATGTTTCGCTTCGTCCTTTTATTATTCCCGTCATACATGCTCTTCGGTTTAGGGTACTCTTGACCTGGCCTTTTTTCAAACTTCTTCAACACAGGAAAAATATTTGATGTAGATTACAAATCTTACTGAATGCATGTGTAAGAGAATGATAGACGCTACCCGGAGGTAGATTAATGAAAATCAATAGAGCTATTTATAAATTTATCGCTAAGGGCATTTACCTAAAGTACGGCTACGAAGTTCCAAGCCTACGGAATATTCAATTATGTACCGTCGTGAAGACAATTTCCACGACTATACTAATTTATTTCCGAAAAGATCCACGACGTGGATACAAGATGCTTATAGCATCAGGATCTTTGGTTGAAATTTTAATGTTTTTGTCCAACTAGATAGCAGGTTACAAACGATCGGAGTGAAATAGCCACTGTTACGCAGTAGTGTTTGCTGCGGTGTGTTGGCCCTTATGCTGCTAACACACCAAAAAGATACAAATATCATAGAGAAACAGTGTTTCATTCAACGCGCTAATCTCTGGTATAGATAGCGCCATCTACGAAGACGCGCCCCACTACTCTTCCATATAGTTTATAGTGTAAGTATGCAACGTTCCATTGACGTTTGAGTATTATCGGTACACACTAATTACCTATGAGTGCACGCGCACACTACAGTTAATAGAGTCGGGTCATACTACTAGCATCCCGCGACCAACTAGACTAGAAATTGGTGGGCCGCCTCTTCGTAGATGGCACTATCTAAACTACCAATACGGTTTTTTTTTATATTTGTATATTAGATAGCTCGTTTAATGAAGTTATAAGACATTTGTGTAAATGTACTACCCTAAGATTGACGAAACAGATATACAAAGCAAAAGTGTGTGCAAGAAGAGGCAGAGGAAGGCCACGTTCCAACTACCTGGATCAAATCGATCGGACTCTCAAGGACGGGAACGTTAAGAGTACTCGAAACCGACGAGCATGTATGAAGAGACTGATGAATGTGGACGAAGCGAAAGAGGTATGTAAGTCTAGAGAGAACTGGCGCTCTATACTCTCTGCCTACCCCGTTAGGGACTTGGCGTGATGATATGTATGTATGTATGTACTACCCTAGGGAGCGGAGCTTGGATCACATGCATGAATTAACTCGCGCATGTGACATAGGTTATGTATGGCACTAGCGCGCGATGATACAAAAAGTTAACATGAATTCCTGTCATAAAAACAGGATTTAAACTCAGTTCTGAATTTCTCCAGCATTTGCTCAACCAACTTGACCCTAAATTACATGGTTTTATTTATTTTATAGAAAAAAAACAGCCCACGCAGTGCCATAAACAATAAACACTAGTCAAGGTAACAAATTCCGTAAAGTATGAATCTCTTGGAGTCGGAATAAACTTTGCATGCGATAATACATTAAATGGAAGAGCATGAAGAATTCAATTTCAAAAAGAGCATTTAATCGTGATCTCTTTGTTGAGCAAGTCTGGGGTGACTATCGCTATCATTATTCAAGAGTGTTTGTCAGACTAGAAGGTACTGAGCTCCATATCTCTGCGTACCCGTATAGATGTCATGTGTCCGCAAGATTTGAGCTCCTTATGGAGGGTCCCATTATGCTGACAGCACACAACCCGCCGAACACAGAGTAGCAACGCGCAAGTGATACTTCGGTATCGTGAGCGTGAATAGGGTACGATAACCGTTACCCATCAGATGGGCCGTATGCTTGTTTGCCACTCTTGTTGTATAAAAAAAAATTCAGCAATTTCGTAATAATATACAAAACTATATATATTTCAGTCTGCCGATGGTGGCTAGAAACCGAATAGTCTATACTAATATTATAAAGAGGAAAGATTTGTTTGTTTGTTTGTTTGTAATGAATAGGCTCCGAAACTACTGGACTGATTTCAAAAATTCTTTCACCTTTGGAAAGCTACATTATCCCCGAGTAACATAGGCTATATTAAATTGGACCCGATAGGTGGCGCTGCGATCGAGTTTCAAGAATTTTACCTTTTTACCCGGGCGAAGCTTTCTGTGTGTTTCTGTGTGTCTTAAGCTAGATTCGAGAATGGTTTAGATTTACAATTGGACCCAATAGGTGGCGCTGCGATCGTGTTACGGGCAATTTAACTTTTTCACCCAAGCGAAGCTGGGCGGGACAGCTAGTCCCTAATAAGGATATATGGACAATTATCCACATTCGCCTCTTAATACATGATCATCGATTTCGAGTAGTCTATTGACCTTCCTAAGAGTGGTTCCTCAATTTACATTTATATTACCCCTTTTACATAACAGATATTATTTTTGTCACTGAACATTCAAATTCTAATATGTGTTTCGATATTAGGCCGCCGTAAGTAGGTAAGTACTCCCGTCCCATATCTTCTCCAGTACAGATAAAGCCGTAGTAGTGGTGACGTCACGACTGCGCGGAACAAAATACGTTTAGCCTTGGAACGTATGCGCTAAGGCCAAGCGAATGCGCTGCGACTGTGCGACTTCGACACGGTCGCATAGTCGCGTACTTCTCTAGTAGGGGATTAGGAATACTAGATAATTAGAACTAGGAATAATCCATAGTTCTAGGGCCCTAGAGACCAGATGCTTGGTTATTTTTTAAGCTTCCCGTAACTTGAGGATTTGGGAATATTTCGCTAAACAAATTAGCATACTATACAGCCATACATACATACACATACATATAATCACGCCTCTTTCCCATAGGGGTAGGCAGAGACCACTTCTTTCCACTTGCTACGATCCTTACATAGTTCTTTCGCTTCGTCCAATTTCATTATTCTCTTCATACATGCTCTTCGGCTTAGGGTACTCTTGACCTGACCTTTTTTCAAGAAGTCCCTAATTTGGTCTAGAAACGTCCGCCTAGGTCTACACCTTCCAACACTTGCCTTATACACTTTTTTCGTCAATCGTTCTTCATTACAGTCATACAACGTGGTAATCTCGCCAGCTTTCTTAGCTCCTTCATGACACGGATTAAGTACACTTGTATTACTTGTAAGTGTTTACGGTTGGTTTAGTAGTTTTGTTTTCATATCAATTGTTGTACTTAATTGAATAATGAATTATTTACTACAATTAACCTACAAATTTCTGATTGGATAGAGAGCACATTAAGTGACAGATAATCAAGATAATGCATGGTTAACTTTAATGTATTGTTAATAACTAGTGGTCCGTCCCGGCTTCCCACGGGTGGACAATTTTTTTTTATTTTAAAGGAAAAATATAGCCTATGTCGCTCAGGGTGAAAATCGGTCCAGTAGTTTCGGAGCCTATTCAATACAAACATACCTACATACAAAAATACCTACATACAAACATACATACAAATCTTTCCTCTTTGTAATATTAGTATAGAAGAGGCTGAATACGGAAATGAGAAAGAAAAAAGGGAATTGTGATGTTTGCGGTCTTTACTTATCACACTCCGAACGAAATCCCTAATCTTATAAATATATTTTTCTTTATTTTATTTGAATTTTACCCACATCCGGTATGTACACAAATGTGCGGTTTTCCGTAGTTACTAACTGTGCAGTGTATGTGAGCAGATAACGTGAACACTATCCATATTTTTGGTTATCCCTAAAAAGGCATGTCTGTAACAATACATACTTGTGGTCAAAACTAAGAGAAACGCGACAATAGTATGCAGAATATCATTGTATATATTTTCAGACACATATTCCATCACACGCTACGTTCATGTTACTAACTAGCTGTGCCCGCGACTTCGTCCGCGTGGAATTAACTAATTTACAAATTAATTAATTTACAAATAAAAATATTGTTCAGTTTTCAAAATAAAAGTAGCCTAAGTTATTCCTTTTAACATCAGCTATCTGCCAGTGAAAGTCCCGGTTTCAGAGATTACCCGGAACAAACAGACCGACAGACAGACACAAATTTAAAAAAATGATATTTTGGTGTATGTACCGTTTATACATCCTTAGGTTACATCCATAGGTTATTTTAATATTACAAACAGACACTCCAATTTAATTTATTTGTATAGATAATGCAACAGAATAACTCATGAACCTGACTGTACTACTCCAGCTAACGTTCGATTACAATAATGCTACATTTAAAACACTGTTCCTAAGGTCTTCGTGGCGTCGTCGTTCTGGTACTTTTTAAATTAGAACTATAATACAATACAATAAAAGAATATGACAAGATAAATGTAGATCTCGGAGTACGGCTTGTTGCTTCCATATTTATTCGCTTACATAAATAAAAATTTGCAACAGTTATTTATCCCAATTAATCGCAAGTTATCGGGCGCCCTAATACAGTGCACAACCGTTCCGCTTGTTCAAACTCCGCCCACGATTGTACGAAACACTTCCTCGTCTATTCTCTGTAGTACTTTTGTTTTACTTACATCTCAAGACACCCAAAAGATAACTGAATTTGCATTCCAACATATATTAATCAATATAATAATAATAATAAATAATAAAATAATAATAATAATATTAATAAAATATAATAAAATAATAATAAAATAAACTTAAAAATTGCAACAGTTATTAATCAATATATGTTGGAATAATAAAAAATATAATATTAATAATCTGGCTTTATAAGAAAAAACTGGAGTCGTTACCCATTCTAAACCGAAAAGGCTGGCTATATCCGTCAAAATTCAAAAGTGCGGATGGCTAGCCTATAGCAAGCTCTAAAGCACTAGGCTATGCTTTAGGCTCTTCCCCGTTAAATTCATATTTCTTCTGAGCGTGTGTTTGTCACTGAAGTCCTCTTAAACTTAAAGGTCTTAAAGGTCAGATTTTTATGAAATTTCCTGTGTCTTCAGTTGGATTCGAGAATGGTTTATATTCACAATATGGACCGAATAGGTGGCGCTGCGATCGTGTTTCAGGAAATTTAATGTTTCACTCAAGCGAATCTGGGCGGGATAGCTAGTATATGTATATAATACGATTACTGTGCCGCCCCTTTTAGTAGCTCGATGGTAATTAGGCACAGCGTAACCTTCCTCGATAAACGAGTTAGCATAGTGCCAAGCCAGTGTTGAATTGAACGACAGTCATAACTTCAAAGTCCCTACTAAACAGTAGGGGATTTTTTATGTATCCTAAATTTAGAACTAACCTAACTCAAACTTTTGGATGATAGAATATTCCCATCATATGCACAATACATTTTCAACTATAACACCCACACCAAAGATTTCAAGTGGAACTTTACCAACTGGACTTAAGTAAATTACAGAAAAACATCGAGAGGAAACCTTCATACGTTTGAGAATAATTCCAAAGATGTGTGTGCTCGAGTAATTCCGATGGACTTGCCATTTGTCACGAGGCTCTTAACATATATCTGTGGCGGAAAGTCGATGTGTACTACTTATATCACTCAGCCTACCCCTTCGGGAACCCTTTTGGGAAGTCGCGAAAATACGTATAAACAAACATTCGCATGTATAATTATATTAGTCGGATGTTTGTTGCTCTGTCACGCAAGAGCTACTGAATGGAATTAGATAAACCTTGGCACAGACATACATTTTTAATCCAGAAAAAAACTATCAATGGAATTAAAATGTATGCGAGTCAAGCCACGGGAACGGCTAGGTAACAATTGCTGTAAGTTATGTCTTTGATAGTCAATAAAACTATTGATTCTCTCCTCTTACATACATACATATCATCACGCCAAGTCCCTAACGGGGTAGGCAGAGTATAGAGCGCCAGTTCTCTCTAGACTTACATACCTCTTTCGCTTCGTCACATTCATCAGTCTCTTCATACATGCTCGTCGGTTTCGAGTACTCTTAACGTTCCCGTCCTTGCGCGTACGATCGATTTGATCCAGGTAGTTGGAACGTGGCCTTCCACTGCCTCTTCTTGCACACACTTTTGCTTTGTATATCTGTTTCGTCAATCTTTGTTCACTCATCCTTTCTATGTGTCCAAACCAATGTGACTCTCTTCTTGTCTACATAATACGTAGTATTTAGTAGGTATTAGCATATACTTAGCATATAATGTAAAATATTGATATGTATTTGAATCTCGTCTATAATTCGCTTTCAAGCCCTTACGATACCAATTGTACCTTCACACTTGAATAGGTATTTACGTAACATCCATTATAAGGAAACGCTGCGTATAATATAATATGTATGTAAATTCCACTTGTGAAACCTTGAACTATTTTTGATACAAACTTAAACAAGCACGTTATAACGTCAATATACATATACTCCTTTTAATAATCTTACTAATGTTATTATTGCGAAAGAACGGCTGAATGGATTTGGACGACATGTAGAATAGAGATTGGTGGCAGAATGATCACATAGAATGTTTTATTCTATAAAAATCAAGTATTAAAATATTTTTTTACACGGGTGCAACCGCGGAGCTTAGTTTTTGCTATAATATATAGAACAGATATTATCGCTTCGTACAGACTCGCCATCTGTCACGTTAGCACCTAAAATATATCTCTGGCGGAAAGTGGCTGTGTGGGTACTACGTGGTTTACCTCTGCGTCTTTTCAAATGCCTGCGGTGTCCAACTCAACATGGAGACTACAAAGAGATTCCCAAGCTACTCGCACCGTTGAACCTCAAGGTAAAAAAATGCGATACCTTTGACATTGCTTGCGCTCTTATGCAACGAAAAACCACTTAGTATCGGGATGTAATACTCTCGTTTGCCACCATTGTAGTGCAATAAAAATGTTTAACGAGACATCTCATCTACAAAAAGGAATTTAGAGGCAGAGATCAAATATATCAACGGAATAAATCACTAAAGCTAGACACTGCAAGCGTTTTAAAGTCGGTTATAAAAATTAGGCCGCCACCAAATTATCACACGCGATGTCACAATCCAACCCATCACAAATGCATCTAGCCCAAATGTTGCAACATGCATGCAGCCGTACAAGCCTCAGAGTATACACCTTATATCTTCTTTAATAAAGTTGAAATTACTTTGTATATGGTTATAGTCTATAGCTAATGGTTGAGTGGGGGTTTTGCTATGTACCCACACTTCGTTATTCGTGATCATCAATTTTATTATCAACTGGATTTTTGTTTCTGTGTCAAATGCTAAAGTAATTACGGTTGTTCTTGTAAAAACCTTTATATTCACGTAACGCAATTACTACGCTATTTGGATAGGTCATAATGTTAAATACATAATATATGCTAATAAAGCGAAATAAATGCAGCCAACATTGGCATAGGAAATGGGCGAGCGACATTGGGCGGGTTGCAACACCGACATTGGCCCCGTTGGGAGACCTACTAACGTTATCTTGCATGCGCACACGCCGATATCAAAATGATTTGGATTTTCGGTGAATATTTTGAATTAAGAACGTGCACTGTTCCCTTTTTAAAATTTGACAACGCGGTTAGGATGTAACACAAAAACAGTAAGTTATAAGTATATTTAGTAGATAACTATTTATTTTCTTTAATCTATAAAAATTTTTGGATAATTTGCTGTCGTATATAAATACAATTTTATTTTTAATAAACAGATTTTTATAAAAGAGGGACCACTCAAACGTTTACTTCAATGAAGAGCAGCGCCGAGAAACCAGTTCTGTGAATAAGTACGGATCGATTGATATTACACACAAAGACGGCATACATATCCAATTCAACATAAAGAGACCAATTTAAATGGTGCATGGTGACCTACATTCCGGGAAGTTTGAACGACTTTTAAATCTGTATGCGTTGCCTGGCCTCAATGACTATTGCATCTTAGGCAAGGCGAGCGTAAATAGGTCAACGTAAAATAATAGGCGGTTATAGTGAATTTATAGTTTTGTTTTTAGAATAGTAATTGAGGGTGGATTAAAAAGATTATAGGCAATGTACTTGTAATCAACAACTACGTAATTGGACGAATAAAATTTAAATCTACCTATAATTTATTCATCACGTGGATACCAGTCTTTTGGCCACATAAATTAGTTGTATACACCAGTGACAATTTAGTTTTGGTTTGAAAGCGACGGGTTTGACTACGATGTTACGTAAGGACTGGAAAAAACGATTTTTTGATGCCCGGATTTTTTCTTGACGCCTTACATCGGGAACGTTGTAGGTGTAACAGTGCCTTCTCCTGTCAAACTTATAATTATTACCCGAGCACTAGTAGTCTTATGGTTAAGACTAAAAGAGAGGTCAAAATAAGTGAAGGCCCTCTCATGACACTTGACACCCTACGATTTCTAAGAAAGGTACGTAGGTAAGGGCACAACGGATCTCCCCTTCTGAATACGACTTGCCGACTGGGGCACTACCTCCATACAAAAGAATGCAGCCAAATAGCACTGTTTTGAGTACTTGGTATTTATTTCCTGCGGGTTAAACACGTGGGTGTGTTTAATCACTACATTTAAAAAAATCGCTTGCACAGTCGGGATTCGAACTTGCAATTACTTGTCACCCATCCAAAGTTAACTTCGCATTATAAAACCAAATAGGTAACCAATATCGTCACCACTGTCCTTCATGCATACTCAGTCTTTTTGTAACACCACATGTGTACTTCTATTGTAATGCAAAACACTTCAGCATTGCTTTGCCAGATTATTTAATATTCTAAGGTTTGTACTTACTAACGAGTATCATTGAAATCTTATAATCTATACTAATATTATAAAGAGGAAAGATTTGTTTGTTTGTTTGTAATGAATAGGCTCCGAAACTACTGGACCGATTTCAAAAATTCTTTCACCTTTGGAAAGCTACATTATCCCCGAGTAACATAGGCTATATTAAATTGGACCCGATAGGTGGCGCTGCGATCGAGTTTTAGGAATTTTAACTTTTTCACCCGTGCGAAGCTATCCCTTTCTGTGTGTCTTAAGGTGGATTCGAGAATGGTTTAGATTTACAATTGGACCCGATAGGTGGCGCTGCGATCGTGTTACGGGCAATTTAACTTTTTCACCCGAGCAAAGCTGGGCGGGACAGCTAGTGAATAATAATAAGGGAAACTATGGGTAATACCCACACACCTATTTTCCGCCGAGGTATATTAGGTGCCAACGTGACAGATGGCGTGTCCATCGCCGTTACTCAAGCACGACTGTACATACGCCTTTGGATTTCTTCTCAGACGTATGCAGGTTTCCTCACGATGTTTTCCTTCACCGTATCACCGTAATCTTATAATGATAAATAATAAATCATAGAAATATTATAATACAAGGATTGGATCGTCAATAGCGCTCGAAACGCAGCATGAATGAAGAGACTGATGAATGTTGATGAAGCGGAAGAGGTTAATGAGTCTAGAGACGATTGGCGGTTGAGATACTCGGCGTGTTGATTTGTATGTAATAATATATTATCTTCACACCTTCACGCAAAGGTCCCCGAAGATGTAGGCAGAGGTGTACACATCCACTTTACGCCATAGATATATTTTAGGTTACTCTAGCACAACTATACATACATACATTGAATTTCTTATTTAACGTGACGTGAATTTAACGTATCTCGTGACTAATCACTGTACTTAAGTTAAAGTTTTTTTCAACAATCTTTGTGTTGCAGGCAACTACTCATAGGTACCACACTGCCTCCACGGCTAGTGTATGTAACAATCATAATCTCACCCAACAATACTCTTTCATAAACTAGATAAACATATTCTCTAAGAACTGATTAGTCACAACTCGAACGAGAAGAGTGGGTGTGTGGGTATTACCCATACACCTCTGCATACCTCTTCCGGGACCCTAGTGGGAAGGCGTGAGGATATATATTTTTTTTTACTCTAAGAACGGCAATCCACCCACGACTTATTATTTCGTTCGTTTCATCTACATGCTTGAATATTTTTGCACATAACCTATATATTTAGAACATTGTCTAACCTCTACTTCTTTCAGAAACATTCGCAGTATGTGACTTATCATCACATCATCACGCTGAGTCCTTAACGGGGTAGGCAGAGAGTACGACGTCAGTCTCTTACTACAATGTAGTTACTATTTAAAAGACCGTTATTGACTACGCAATCAGTAGAGTCACTTCATTTAATACACATTTTTCGTATTTCCCCAAAAACTCATGATGTAAAATAACCATAATAAAGGTGAAAATCGACAACGCAATTCGAGCCCTCACCTCAAAACATCCGCTCCGAAAATTCGCAGAGAATCCTATTTGGAATTCGAAAATCGAGTTGTGCGTTACACGCGCCCGGATGCAAGTGGATAGGGGGAGGCCGAAATGCCCCCCATACCCCACACAGGCAGCCATATAGATGACAACGCATCCCCGCCCGCCCAAATTCAAGGTCGGAGGGGGAGAGAGACGGCAATATCCACCTCTCTGAAAGTGCAAGCGAAATGCGCGACAGAAAATCAATCTTGCACGACCGGGACAGAAACTAGGTGAACGCTACGCTATACCTATTTGGGGTTGGGTGTTGGCTTGCAATGGTTTCTGGTACCTATACGAGCAAATTGAGGGATAATGAGCTGCATGAATAATGACTGAAAACCCTTTGATGTTCACTAGTTCAGTTTGAAAGGGGGAAATAGTTTCAGTTTAAACGCAATGGCAAAAACTAGAAGCAAAAAAAGAGATTTTTTTTGGTCCAAATGAAAATGGTCCAAGTAAATTCAGGCGTCATATCCAAAATACTGATTTTAATAAATCAGATTCATTTTAGACCTCAAAACAATCATAGTAATTGAGGCTTTTCATTTGAGATTGGTATCGAAATTATTAGCCCATCGCATGCCGCAATGCATAAAAACGTAGCTAAATATTTTCGCCTACTAATATAATAATGGACTGGTCTAAAACGACCACGGAAAGCTGTAAATAGTTCAGTATTAATAACTACGCGGCAAACGACAAACAATTTTCAACTTAGTAGTTAGACGAATAAAGACTAAAACGGTATATCTCTTGACTGTGGTTAACAGCATGATCAGCTACTGTAAAAAAATGGTAGGTTGTGGATTTTCGGACTTCCAGTACGAGCCTAAATAAAACACACTTATCTACCATTTGCCAACAAAGCATGAAAAACCACAGACAAAAGGGATTTTATCAAACAAAGCTAGGTATTCTCCCAACCGACGGCCAAATCCGCGAATTCAAACCGTTTGAACAACCCTTTATGGATGAAAAGTAAACAGTGAAAGCGCGTCTAACCCTTTCACTGCACATGATCGATTCAGGGGCCGCTCAATCATCGCGACTACCCAATTTGGGCGAAGGTATATACCTATTAAACCCTTTCAACGCATCCCTCGCTAATCAATGGATACATCCCTGCATCTCCCTGCGGAGGGTGAAATTAGTACATGCACAACTACACGAGTAGATTCCAGGGATTTAGGGGGGTTTTGTTTTACCTATAATGCATTATAGGTAGGTAAGGTAGGGGGCGGCCCTCAACACCCTATGATGTTTGGTGGTCGCAACACCTTGATTGCTGTCGGTAACAACGTGATACATTTTGCTTTTATGTGAAGATTATTAGAGTACAAAGTGCGTCACGGCGGTGTGTTAATTATTGGCATTTTATAAAGATACAATAAAAAAATTGCTCACATTAAGTATAAATACTCGAAGATATAGGAAATTAAAACAAATACGTATGAAAAATGGTAGAGCCATGGTGGCCAAATACCAAGGAGGTCTCAGACCTTCTCATTCCACAGAGAAGAAGACACATCACGGTTAGCCCCAATTAGGTTTTCGTAACAAAGAACCTGCTCACGTCTTAGACGAAATTCAATGCATGAAAGTCTGAATAAATCGCTGCCGGAAAAATTATATTATTACCTCTCCTGGGCGCCCTTGTTGGAAGGCGTGAATATAGGCTATGCATATAATGAAATTGCTACATAGGCACCAATAAAGCCAGTTGAAAACAACAACACCAAGTTTTAATTAACGATACTATACTAAATCAAAGAAAAGAACACAACAAAATGGTTGGCTTACAAATTAACTTAGAAACTCAGGAACTTGGCTTATAAGTTCAAGTACTTAAGTTATCATACACACATATCGTCTCGCCGAGTTCCTCGCGGGGTAGTTAAGTTATCAGGCTGGTATAAGATATTTGATTTGTTAAATACCTTGATACAGCGATATTTCACAAGCATGCTGTAAAAGAAAATGAGGAAACTTTCATACGGCCGAGAAGAATATCAAAGATCGGAGGAATTATGCTTAAGAAAGACATAAGACGTACGGTGGACGCCGAAATGTGGATATCATTACACCACTGCCCACCCGTTCAGAGATCCTTGTAGAGAGGTGTGAAGAGATACGCAATTTTGTTTTTTCATTTTTTATTTTCAACATATGACTTTATTAAATATCCTAACGTCTTGACATAAGGGTCTCCAAAGGGGTAGGTAGAGGTGTAGTACCCACAGTAGTACCCACACACCCACTTTCCACCAGAGATATATTATAGGTGCCAACGTGACAGATGGCGAGTCCAACGCCGTAACTCAAGAACAACCTTACGTACGCCTTTGAATTTTTTCTCAGACGTATACAGATAGGTTTCCTCTCGATGTTTTTCTTCACTGTAAATAGATCGTTGTGACCAATCACTATTCTCAAGTTGAGAAAAACTCATTGGTACAGTCGATATTCGAACTTGCAATCTTGGTTTTGCAGGCTTGCGACTACTCGAACCACTCGGCCACCACGGCTACTATTGAGGGATACGGCTATCAAATCTGAGTTTAGTTTTTGTTTAGTCTAGGCTGCTATAGATAAGATATGTGAACTTGCACTTATTATTTATCTATGATAAGATACGGATGATGGAATAGATACATTGTTTGTTTCAACCTATGCCATACTCGAATATATATTTTAGGTTACTACAACGAACAATGCATGAGAACAAAGCAAGTTTTTTTGGTTAAAAAATAATGTATTATTTAGAAATATACATGTACATATCACTACGCCGAGCCTTGCAGTGTAGGCAGAGAGAATAGAGCGATTTTTTTCAAATCAAATCAAAATCTTCAACATAAGGGATACAGAGAACACTTATTGAACGTCACGTACTAAACTAGTTACCACGAGCTAAAGACCTTTTTGGTTTCCTCCACACACATCAGTCGCCTCATACGTGCTCAATGGATCAATGGATTGGATCTACGAAGTTGGAATGTGGTCTTCCTCTGCTTCATCTTCCATGTATTTTAGTACATAGTTCATCAATTGCCTCAACGTCTCGTCTCCTTCCCTTGCTATTTCCAAATTAACCTAAGATAATGATTTTTGTGTGTACCTCATTCTGACTAGTATATAATCTACAAGATTATATTTAAAATCGTTACATGAGACAGTTTCCGATGGAAACGCATCTCAACTGCATATAAACTAGTTTCATGCTTCAAGCAGACTATCATTTTCTTATTGACGACATAACTACATTCGATGGGTCGGTCGGCAGTATATGAAAAGGTTTCGCTAAATCTCACCCGCCCAACAATAAGCCGAGAAATGAAATTCAAGGGTCCCAATCCCTCCGAATTTGAATAACTGCAGGCCCCAAATTCACACCAGAAGGTGTAGGTGTAGGCAAGGCAGGAATGCTGACACAGAACGACACTGTGTTATTGAGAAATATTCGTAAAACATTCGAGCGAAATGCGATGGATTTTTTTTATAAACACCATTTATCTTGCACACAGAGTTACACAGTGACTGCATAAAAAAAAGGGGGTTAATAACATATTTTCGGTTTTAACGTCTATATTACGTAACATTCACCGTGAACATTATCCATAGTATGGTTGTACAGTCAACATTAAATGTTATTTTAAAACTTAATTAAGGAAGGTACAAATTTGCAAAGTTGCTGAATACAATACACTGCTTTCTGGTATTTAGTTGATGCTGACTGTACCAGTAACGTCAACCAAGTCTGTTAATAAAAATTAGAAGCTCACCAACCCGACATGAACCACCAACTGTGACATTTGTTGTGACATTTATAGCGCGACACTGTACCATCAAACGTTGCATTAATTTTCGGGGTTAAATCTAGCGATAAAATAGGTTACTTATGTCCAGATTGTAATATAAACGGATGCTTTTAGAGCTTGATTTATATTTATCCTACTAATAGCATATATATAAAAGTTTGTGAGGATGTACGCGTTTGTTAGTCAATCAGATCTGAACGAAATTTGATGATTTTTGGAGACAGGCTATTAGCTTAACACACCACGTTATATTTAATTCTACAAAAAAAGAAATCCATTTTTACGCGGGTGAAACCGCGGGGCACTGCCAGTATACAGCACTAATTAATAAGTACTCTACTCGTACATATGATTTTGAGACCTGCGAGTATAAAGATACTTTGAGAAGATGAATTTAGATGGAGCCAAAGATCTCTGTTAGTTTAGAGAGGGCGCTCTATGTTGCCGTCATAAAGAATAACAATAATAATTGTTGTTATTATCACAAAAATATTATATCAAACCTTGTTTATTGCGTAATAGCTTTGCACGGCTGTTAGTCGTGCCAATTAAATGGTAATCAAAGAATAGACAAAGCACATATTTCCAGTATATTTGTATTTCATCCCTATTTCTTTAACGTCCAATTGAAGGCACTGCTTTTGTGATCGCGCGCATTTCAATGCAACGCTGACAAATTATCAAGTCAAGTTTTGAACGCAGGTAATATTTTATACACATACATACAATGGAAGCCTTCGCAAGCGTGTGGATAAAAAGCATTCGACACAATTTTCAACGTAAAGCAGTGTAACCTGGAATATTAGGCAGTAAAACTAGTAGTAATTTGTGTGTCAATAGCTGGAAAGCGCCAGTCTGGGGTGTGGTGGGTGGGAGGTGGTCGGTTGCCCCGCGACACACATACCGGCGCGGTCGATAAGGGCAGGTCCTATGCGTTCGGCGTCAGCTCGAAAACGCAGCGATTGAACGGCTTTGTGAACGTAATTTTCTTTGAATCCTTGTTTCGGCCAGAATTCGCTAGATGGCTGTAGTGAACTTGAAAATGGGATCCTTTTGTCAATTGCGTAGTTTCAATTGCCATTTCAATTGAATTTCGAATATAGTTTCTTTGGTGTGCCTAATTATTTTTATTATTTATCTCCAATGCGTTTCTTAAGCATTGTATTTAAAATTTGCATGATTCGAAAATTATTTTTTTAATAATATAGGTACCTAAAACAATAGATACCTAATGTTAATCTACACAGTTTAGTTTAATCTACAAAGTTTCCAGAATTCTGTGGAATAGAATGCCTGAAGATAAATTAACTGTTAATATATTAAATTTTATTGCCTTATAATATGTTATTACATATTTACGTCCGTCATAATTAGTTTTGGAGAATTCAATAATTATGACAGCTGCAGTTTTTATCTCTCTAGCGCTTTGATAAACAGCTATGTGTAAATTAAATAAAACAAAAATAACTTGACATAAAAAAATGACATCATCCTATAGCACAAATTATTTTGATAATAATTTTCAATAAGTTATCGTTACTTCGCGGATTTTATTTTTATTTAGCCCTCAAATACAGTCAAACGGTGCCAATATTTTTATTTGTATAAATCATTATATTAAACAGTATAAATGTAGATAACTAAGTATATTCATATTTTTCATACTCATTATGGGCAGGACAAAAACTACAAAAGAAAATATAAATTTTAAATATAAATCCGATATCTCTTTCGGTGGTTTCTCCCATATATAACGAATGAACCACAATATTTTCAATTTTAAATATGAAACGTATATTACATGTACGCCTGATAGCCAAGTCAGTGATCACAGTAGAACGTATGGTTGCGGGTTCAATTTTGATCTGCATCTATTGATGTGCATTAAATATCTGCAGATCACACTAGGTAGTAGGTCTACATATATTGTTCCTATAATACAAGTTCTGTAGATTGGAAGTAAGTAAATTTGTATGAAATTGTCACAAAATATTGCAATCAATACTGCTAATTGAATTATATTTGCGCCAAGTTCCACTTTGAAGATTGCAGCAGATCCTTCATGACCCAATTTTGCAGTACTTACTTTCAAAGGGAGGGGGCGTTATACGATATTTGAACCAACGATGCAGAAAATAAGACTTGTCGACTCGAGAGGTAAATGGAAGAAGAAATTCTAGTGATCCTTCTCTCTGGAGATGCCAGCCTTATTGCCAGTTTCCTCATTTTTTAGGTGAGGGGGAATCTTTTCATATTATGTACTAACTTATCGTGTACTTCAAATAAAATACAATGAAAGTAGGTAATGGTGTAATAACTTCCATATTTCATCAATAAGCCGCAGTGGCCGAGTGGTTGGAGTTCTGCAACGCAAAGATTGCAAGTTCGAATCCCGACTGTACCTAGTTTTTATGCACTTAAGTAAAGTGATTAGTCACACGAGCTTTAAGGTGAAGGAAAATATGGAGAAGCAACCTGCATACGTTGGAGAATAAATTCAATGACGTATGTACAATCAGTCATACTATATCTCCGGCGCAATGTGGGTACTACCTACACACCTCTGCCTACCCCTACGTGGACCCCTGTGGGAAGGCGAGATATTACATCAACGGTTTGTAGGTGACCGACAACGAACCATGTTCAGTCTCTAATTACTAAGTGCAATATATCTTGCAAATAAATCAGTATTTCTTATCATGAAAAATATCTTGAAAATATTTTTTTTATTTCATTCTAACTGACATTTCGTACTATACATTAATTATTACCTGATTGTAAGATAATAAAAAAAATCTTTCAAGGGCTTCATTTTGCTGCGCATAATATTTTAATCTTGTGACCGGTTCGTCACAAGTTTTATCTCATTTCCATTATCCATCATTTCCATATTAAAATAATGTGAACACATTATTTTAACATATCCTTAAATATAAAAGAAAATATATCCTTCAGCATCCGTGAAAGGTCGTATTAAAGGGAATACATATATAATACTAAATCAGTTTTACTCGTTAAATTTCCATCTTAATGTACACATATCATCATGTCGAGTCCGTAGGCAGAGAGTAGAGCGCCAATTCTCTCTTGACTTACATACGCTTAGCCTCGTGCACATTCATCAGTCTCTTCATACATGCTTGCAGGTTTCGAGTACCTTTGACATTCCCATCCCTAAATCTACCATCGATTTGATCTAGGTAGTTGGGACGTGGTCTTCCTCCGTCTCTTCTTGCACCTATATCTGTTTCGTCAATCTTTCTTTACTACTCCTTTCTATTTGTCCAAACCAACGTAACATGCCTTCTACATAATAACAATGACACTTTTAATGTATGGTTTATTTTATTTGTGTTATAATACCTATCAAATGATTACTATTCATAAACTAACTAAATGAAAAATTGTGGCTAAAAATATTAGGCAAATATTTGAGCGATAGGCTGTCAAAAAATATTATGTAATATGTACATGATTATTGATATTAAAAATATTACTCTAGAATAGCTAGAGATACCATTTGTGGCTAAATTTTAAAATCAGCACATCAGTAAATACTATTACAGACGGTACTGTTCGTAGGCAGGCATCAGGCGACGCAACAAACTATGGACGTAAACCGTTAAGCTAAGTGTCTCTGAAACTCGTCTCGTTTGTTCACTGTAAGCCTTCCATTTCCAAAAAGCGGCCTCCACAAGTGCAAACTTCCTTGCCTCCCTCTCTCAACCCCAGTGCTCACGCAGCGACGGGAGGCACAATCCTCACACCCTCCATACCTCCCACAAACCCGCCACCCCCTCCCGCTGCGTCTAGCACACTCGTTGCGACCTCAAAAACTCCGAACCACGGAAAAACTCGCATAAAGGAACCGCTCACAAATGAACTGCAATTAAAGGCTTTGTTAGGTTTAAGGTCAACATGACGTAGAGCTGAATTCCTTTGAAAACTTTGAGCTGCAATATTTCATGATAGTTATTATGAAAAGGTTGTACTTAATAGCCTGAAAGTGTGATTTTTTATCATTCTTAGGTAGCTTTGGCAAACAATCATGCGGTCCGCCTGGAAAGCGGTTGTCACCGCCGCAACACCAAGGGTATCACCTGAACGTTTCCGAACCTGTAAGAATCTTACTGGACCTTTCTGGAAGATTTTTTTATTTGTATAGATTAGTACGGCTAAAACCTAATTACATAAATTAGTAAACAAGATTTACTACATAGTTTTTGGTCTGCGCATCCGGCGTCAGCTAGCTGATAATGCAGTTTTTTCTTTCAACTATGACATAATATTATACACAACAGTGTTCAGTGTCAAAGATGGGAATGTCAAGAATGCATCGCTTGAATAACTTTCTTCGTCTTTGAGTCCCTTTTCAAAAGTATGCATTTTTCCTGTCGATTCTTTACCGTGAAGTTCGTAATGTGATTTATTGACTGTATTTGTGTTCAGAATAAACTCATTGGTACAATCAAGATTCGAACTCGCTATCTTGGCACTGCAGGCGACTACTTGAACAGCTTGGCAACTACGGCTCTATTGAAGAATTTGCATTGAAATGCATGCGCATGAATTTGCGCTATCGCCATCATCACTGTATCAGACGGCCATCAGATTGATTTAAGAAAAACATGCAGAGGATAGGTACCTACATATATATCCTCACGCCGAGTCCCTCACGGGAGTCCCGGGTGGAGGGTAGAACGCCATCTGTAGACTTACATACCTATCTCGCTTCATCTACGCTCATCAGTCTCTTCATACATCCTCGCCGGTTTCGAGAACTCTTGACGTTTCCATCCTTGAGTGACAAGGATATAATAATGAAATAATATGAACATCAACGTTAATAAAATATATTTTGTTGTATGCATCCAAACGATACCTACTCAGAGACCATAAAAATGATAATGGATATCGCAAATACCGTGAGGAAAAAATACTGTGCCAAATTTATCATACGACGGAGTCAATGACCTGTTTATCAATTTAGCAAGATTTCGGGGACATGCATGTGTAGTCGTGACATTATGAGCGAATTGTGATAAACTGTGATAAACACTTTGACCACTTATTACGAAATCTATTAAGGTGGGTAATACATGTCGCTAACATGAGGCAATTATATTCCTATTTATATTACGTTACCTGGGCGATCTAAAATCAATTCAGCTGTTCTTCCGTACTCAATCCGTCTCTTTTTATTCCCTAAAGTATTATTTAAAAGATTCTGGTCACGTCCGCCCCTATTTCGACACCAAATTTAATTGGAGACATACCTAAATTCGCATTTACAATAAGAGTAAGGAAGACGAAAAAGTTAATAAAGACGAAAAATAAAAATATTGAGATAGGACAAGAGGAAGATTAATAAAGAGGTATTTATTCTGTATATTTAATTTAAAACATTATCTGTTCTCTGATTACATATCACACCAAGTCTCTCACAGGGTAGGCTAAAATAATATATATATATATATATATATATATATATATATATGTATATATATAATATAAAGATAAAATAAATACTAGAAACCGGCGAGCATTTATTAAGAGACTCATGAATGTGGACGAAGCGAAATAGGTTGGCACATTAATAGAACGATTAAAAAAATAATATTCTAATGGGGAAATTATTGAATTACGCAAGAATTTTCTTAAAATATAAATAATAATATCCTCACGCCTTCCCACAAGGGTCCCCGAAGGGGTAGGCGGAGGTGTATAGGTAATACCCACACACTCACTATCCGCCAGAGGTATATTAGGTGCCAACGTGACAGATGGCGAGTCCATCGCCGTTACTCAAGCACGACTATACATACGCCTTTGAATTTCTTCTCTGACGTATGCAGGTTTCCTCTCGATGTTTTCCTTCACCGTAAAGCTCATGGTGTGACTAATCACTGAATTTTTTTGATATGTAAAAAGATCACGAACGAACACTGTATCATTTCAATGTTCAAAAATTTGTAAAGAATTAGCACACTTTTGAGTGAATTGTCAACAAACTGTATTAGAAAAAACTTGGACCGTTTCCAGCTGTCAACAGAGTGTTTCTATTTAGCCCCATTCAGATACTTTACGATACTAGATAGGATTTGTGACAGAACTATTAGAGGATTTTTTTTATTGCCTAAGGGGTTTAGCTCCTCTCAGTTTCAGGTCAATTCCCGTTCTTAATCTATAGAGTGTACCTGGTTCTTTCTCACTCAACAAACCAGGTCCCCTCTATATATCACTAGCTGCAATGTAATCCGGTTTTTCCGAATTCAATGCGAAAGTTTGCGAGGATAATGAAACATAGGTTGCCTACAACATAAACACGGCTCATCCAACAAACCAACCACTCTCACGCACGCAAAGTAATTTTTTTTTACCAGAAAGGTGGCAAACGAGCACGTCCGCTTTCTGGTAAGCGGTTACCACCACCTATGGATGCTCGACACTCAAGTTGCCAGCCCTACCTTATTCATTGTAAAAAACAAAAATAGCGTAGTACCAGACCACTCAAGAAAAAGTTTATTTTTATTTGAAAATAGAACGGTATCTTTATTTTTAATTAAATAGGTACTCATTAAATATGTTACAATGGGGTGCAGCAGTGTGAACTACACGTGTAGATATTTGACAACTTGCCAAAGTGATTCTTGTGTTATAGACATATATGTAATATAAATGGTCGTGTTTATTAATTAATTAAATAAAAAATAAAAAATAAATATCCTCACGCCTTCCCACAAGGGTCCCCGAAGGGGTAGGCAGAGGTGTATGGGTAATACCCACACACCCACTTTCCGCCAGAGGTATATTAGGTGCCAACGTGACAGATGGCGAGTCCATCGCCGTTACTCAAGCACGACTATACATACGCCTTTGAATTTCTTCTCAGACGTATGCAGGTTTCCTCAAGATGTTTTCCTTCACCGTAAAGCTCGTGGTGTGACTAATCACTGTACTTAAGTTCAGAAAAACTCATTGGTACAGTCGGGATTCGAACTTGCGACCTTTGCGTCGCAGGCAACTGCTTGAACCACTCGGCCACCACGGCTTTTTAATTAATTAAAAAATAAAAATACATCGTAATAAAATGAATTATATAACTAAAATCCTGATATGTGTATCAATGACAGGTATACATAACACGTACGACGTACAAACGGTTTTAATAATATTCTATCAACGTTTAAAGCATATTCAAGGATTTGTTGGAAGAATGGTGTGGGTAGCCTGCAACACAAAGATTGCAAGTTCGTATCCCGACTGTACCAATAACTTTCTCTGATCTTTAGTACAATGATTAGTCACACCACGAGCTACAGTAAAAACACCGTGAAGAACATTCAAAAGACGTATAGTCGTGCTTGAGTAACGGCGATGGACTCGCCATCTGTAACGTTGGCACCTAAATTATATCACTGGCCAAAAGAGTAGGTACCCGAGGATCTTTATGGGAAGGCGTGAAGATATTTGAATAAAAAAATATATCAAAATGTTAATTAATTAAAAGATTAATTTTCTTTCCGCTACATTCATTCTACTAGCAAATATCTTATTTACCTTCCCACAGGGGCAGTGGCTTGTAATAGTTACACACCTACTTTTCGCCAGAGATATATTTTAGGTGACACCAAATAAATGGCGAAACCAACGCCGTATCTCAAGCACAACTATACGTTATATATATGGATTTCTTCTCAAACGTATGCAGACTTCCTCCAGATCTTTTCGATTTCCATTGGGCCACTACAACTCAACTTGTGTTTAAAGAATCAGTTATTTAATAGTGAGGCCATGTACTAAACAGGAGGTGTTTAAGTGACCTCTAAGTTGAATTATATTTAGAATCTATAGTTAAGCAGCGTTATCTCTCAAGTCGTGACCTTGAAGTGCTGCCATTCAAGATTTTGACAATTTTAAATTGCAAATTTTCTGTCACGGAATATGCCTATGCCTTTTTATTATATCTTCAAATTCCTGTGGCATATTTTAGACAAGATATCTTGCAATCTAATTAGTGATTCTTACTCGTAACAGAGGAAAATTACGAGACTTGAATTTCTTCATGTATTCAGGTTTCCTCACGAAGATTTCTTTCACCGTAAAGCTCGTGGTGGGATTAATGCAGAAGTGGTGAAAACTGATGCACAGTTCGAACTTGCAATCTAGGCGACCACGTGAACTCAATAGCCACGGCTCTCGAGGTATTTTTCAATTTATGCAAGGGAGAGGGTGGGCAGGTGGTTTAACGACAACTCGAGATATTACAAATCACTGTTACCAACTTCAACTTGTCTACTTATCGACGCAAGGTAACGTATACCACGGCTCCTATGGCAAAATACTTACAATTTACTTACATTTCCTTGCAAACTTTAGCTCGCGTGTATATTTAGGTATGCTTAGGACTAATAGTCGCTGATACCATTCCGATATCGCTGCGTTATCTAACGTCGCCGATAAAAATGTGCGTTTTTACTATATCTAACAGTGTTCCTAAATTTTGATAAAAACACAATATTGTGATTCATTCATTGTGTTCATAAATGAATATATATCATCACGATGAGTGCCTGACTGGCAGAGAGAGTAGAGCTCAGTTCTATTCGTGTACTCATGGCGTTCCCGCCCTTGAGTGTTCTAGCGATTTGATTCAGGGAGCTGGAACGTAGTCTCCTGCCTCTTCGCGTCACTTTACTACCGTCCATATTTCTTCACTCATCTTTTCTGTATGTCCGAACCAACGTAACATGTAGTTTTTTCATTTTTACTATCTCAAGCTCAACCTATCTTCGTTCACCCCAGTTACTTTGCAATCTCTCAATTGCTCATTCTGTCTGATATCATTACGCCACATATTCGATTATTCGCCATATTTTCAAATGGATCGCATTTCTACTGTAATTATTCTTTCATGCTTGCAAACATTGCATAAATAATGCTTTCAAGGTAACTGGCAGCACTGCCACATTGAATGTCAATGCAGTTTCTGATTTGTTTAATAAAAACTACATATTAACAATGTTTTGTTGTTACACTTTAACGACAGAGTCCAACGCAATTATGCCAACCTTGAAAATAGCAACAATGCACTTTGGTTAACATACTTCGTGAGATTTAAAAATAAAATATACTGTCATGTTATCCGTGACATGACGCATGTTTGCATTTAAACAATGCCATGATACATCATGAAAGTTGCAGCTAAATAATCTATAATTCCTTTTCATTATTTATTATTAAAAATATTGAACGCCCCCCACGAGGGTCGCCGTAGTACGCATACGGCAGACATGTACATCGTCTGTACCCAAGAGAAATACACACATATACAATATAGGTGCCAACATGATAAAATGGCAGGCAGTCATCGTTACTTAAACTCGACTATGCATACGAGTAGGTACGTCTTTGAATCTTTTCCCCAAAAAATATATTTATGTTTTGGAAAAATCTTTGGCATGCCCTCAGGAGACGTAGGGGCAATCTTTATTTGTATTATTACTTTAACTGTACAAAAGAAAAAAAATTAAATAATACATTATGCTTGGAGCTTTTCTCTAGCAGCAATAGACGCAGATAATAACGTTACCGCAATTAATTCTTATAATATTTGTATATTTGTGACGTAAACGGGTCGAAATATTTGCATCTAAAACAATATAAAACAATGAATGAACAAAGCTTTATGAGCTTCTCTACGATCGTAATAATGTATAACTTTGACAGGGCAAAGATCAATAATGACGTCAAACTCACGTCACGTCACGTATGTTATTTTATTATATAAAGTCATATATTACCACTTATATATATGAGAGCTCTATTAAGTTCGGCACCTATTAGTAGCCCTTAACACTGCATTTAATTATGTAACACCTTGTACGTAAACACAATACTGAAGGACTAGTATTCTTGTCATGGATAAATAAATCAATATAAAAAATAACTTGCTATACTTTTCATAAATAAAGAACTCACCTTCGCAGTATAAAGTGACATCTGCGAGACTCTCCGAGTTCCAGAGGTTCGCAAACGACGTTGCCAGGTTCGACCCGAAGCTGTTCCATTTCAGGCAGTACTGCTGCTGCTGGGAATCCATTCCCGGACCGCCTCGTATACCTGCCCTGTAACAAAAATTATACTTCACTGACAGTCCGATATAAAGTGTAAAAATCGATAGTCTTTTGTTTAAAAAGCAAAGTTAGGTTTGCAGATTCAACGCCGGTGGTGTGGACCAATAAAATTTCCTGAACAGTCGATATATCATCACTTCATGAGAGGCTGGGTATACAAGCAGTGGGGGCTGAAAATTAAAATCTAAAAGACCTTGCTCAACGTATTGAAAATTCCCTGTATGAGAACATTTATTATCGCCAAGCGCAGGCGCTCACAGAGTAGACAGAACTCGGAACATTGCATGTTCCGAGTTCTGAAGGGACTTAGGAGTGTGAACAAAGTGAAGAAGTCTGTAGGTCTAGAAAGATATGCCTTCCCATAAGATTGTAATTAGTTGAATGAAATGAAAATTTTAAGAGAAGCGTTTTAAGTGGGAAGAAACTATGAGTTTAATTTATTATTGTGACGGTAACCGCTTAAAAGGGAACGGGTCGATTGCCACTTCTAATGTAAAAAATATATACCTAAATTCGATTTACTTAAACCAACTCTGTATCACTACTACGATAGAGAATTAGTATATTGAAGTAAGCCATATCGTTATATCATAGTTTATCAACCATTTTAACCAATGTCACCTTATCTAATGTTTACTTCATTACAAATGCGAGGACACCTAGAACGGCTTCTGATCCGGGTTCTCAAAAAACTATTTAACAGATATCATCGCCCAGGCAGTATCCCTTGAACGTGGCTTCCGGTGAATTATTATAAGATAATAATATAATATAAATAATATAATATACGCCTTCCCACAGGGGTCCCCGAAGGGGTAGGCAGAGGTGTTTAGGTAATACCCACACACCCACTTTCCGCCAGAGGTATATTAGGTGCCAACATGACAGATGGCGAGTCCATCGCCGTTACTCAGGCACGACTACACATACGCCTTTGAATTTCTTCTCAGACGTATGTAGGTTTCCTCTCTATGTTTTCCTTCACCGTAAAGCTCGTGGTATGACTAATCACTGTACTTAAGTTCAGAAAAACTCATTGGTACAGTCGGGATTCGAACTTGCGACAGATATTATAAGATAGGCGAGGCAAAACTAATACTTCCGTTTTAAATTGGAGCGTCTGACTAAGGCAGTAGCGCCACCTTCCAGAATATCTCAGGCTATGTGAGTAGTGGTGCACTAGCGGTTCGAGTTACGCAAAAATTTAAAATTGGAATACCAAAATAATGTACCTATGAGTTTTCTGAACTTATGTACAGTAAGAGTACTCGAAACCGACGAGCATGTATGAAGAGACTGATGAATGTGGACGAAGCGAAAGAGGTATGTAAGTCTAGAGAGAACTGGCGCTCTATACTCTCTGCCTACCCCGTTAGGGACTTGGCGTGATGATATATATGTATGTATGTACAGTAACATTATACCACTAGGTCTTCGGTGAAGCAAAACATCGAAGTCGTGCTTCAGAAACGGCGATGGACTCGGTACCTGTCCATTTGGCACCTTAAAGACTTCCGGCAAAAAAGCACCCTTTATTGAAATTACATGGCATTAAAAACTGTATCCTCAACATGACATTATCATAGAACTCCGTTTCTTTCGTTATAGGAGTACCGAATGGTACATATACTATTATAAAGAGGAAAGATTTGTTTGTTTGTTTGTTTGTAATGAATAGGCTCCGAAACTACTGGACCGATTTCAAAAATTCTTTCACCTTTGGAAAGCTACATTATCCCCGAGTAACATAGGCTATATTAAATTGGACCCGATAGGTGGCGCTGCGATCGAGTTTCAAGAATTTTACCTTTTTACCCGGGCGAAGCTTTCTGTGTGTTTCTGTGTGTCTTAAGCTAGATTCGAGAATGGTTTAGATTTACAATTGGACCCAATAGGTGGCGCTGCGATCGTGTTACGGGCAATTTAACTTTTTCACCCGAGCGAAGCTGGGCGGGACAGCTAGTCTTAGTATAATTTCGGTTATAATACGTGGCCGCGGTAATAATTTATCTATTAAACACGTGATAAAAACTTAAAAGTACTCGCAATTACTTTCATACGCCACTTCTAATAAAATGTGTAATTTTGGTCTAAAAACAGTGTTGTGTAAAAACTAAGGGAACTACTTAATTAATTTCCACGCACGTTACAATAAAACTGGTAAACGCATAAAATATACCGCGGGTGGAATGGGGCAAGGCCGGCCGGTGAACCATGATGCAGGATCGATGCGACCCCAGCGCGTGGAATACTAAATGACCACTTCTGGTCATTCCCACGATCCCATAGATCCAACATTGAGGAAATGTTCAGTTTTACGTCAAAGGTATCGATTCAACAGTGGCGTTTCGTGAATATTGTAGTGAGTTCGTTTGCATGGGCTGTTAGAACTAGAAATGTACCAACGAGCCTTTAACAATAGGTTACGCAGATGATTAAGATATAACTATGATAGGCTCTTTGGCTAACCGTTTGGGTTACTATGAGTTGGCCTGCTTTCAGTCATGGTTGCGTGATTTGATAACAAACACTTTCTATGTATGGTGTATTTTCACAAACTTTGTCATTTATTATATTAATCGGAAGACTATCACTACATCCTGCAGGGTCGGCAACGCGCGAGTGATACCCCTGGTGTTGCAAGCGTCCATTGGCGGCGGTAACCGCTTACCATCAGGCGAACCGCATGCTTGTTTGCCACCCAAGTGGTATAAAAAAAACTAGACAGTATTAGACTTTTACTTTTTTACATCAGATTATTTGAATGATGGCCATGCATGGCAATGAATTGCTCCTCTTGTACAGAGTTTATATATGTAAGTTTAATCTTTTCTACCCCTACGTAAAAGGGAACAAATTTTGAAAAAGAAAAGCGGGGTGTTTGTTTCGCCGTTTCTTCTCCTGGCAGGTATTTTTTTTTTGGAACTTCAGTTTATATTTATTTATTTATATTATTTATTATTCATCCCAATTACTGCTATTTTTACAGGATGCTCCCAATACAATAACGAAGCCAAAAATTCAATATGTGGCGTTCAATAAGTGTTCCCTGTGTCCCTTACGTTAAATAAAATATTTTGAAACTGATCATCATGTATCCTTCATTAAACGTTTTTACCAATACGAGACGTGTGATTAAAACCAATCAAACCAGGTGAATGATATGTTATGGACAGGGCTCAATTAGTATCGATTGACCTCGTAGCCTGTTTCACCATAGAGTTCATCTCATTTTGAATTCTGGTCCCGGCTTGCGGGCAATATGACGTATTCAGTATTCCTTGGCTCTGTATAACTTTTACGTGGCATCGGTGTGTACTCGAATAGTTATTAAGAGCGAACTTTTTTTTTTTTTTTTTCACTTCATTCATTCACTTCATTTCACTTCCTTTAAACTTTTTCTTAAAAACATTGTTGATATAAATCCGTTCGAGATCTCATTATTCATAATTATATTCATGACATCTCAGCTGTTCATAGATTTTATATTAAAAAAACATATCATGCAATGTCTTTTCGTTTAAATATATGCATATCGATTGTATTGAATATCCCCTTTCTACCCAAAAATAAATCAACACGCTATGATTTTTTGACATGCATATCATCACGCCAAGTCCCTAACGGGGTAGGCAGAGAGTATAGAGCGCCAGTTCTCTCTAGACTTGCTTACCTCTTTCGCTTCGTCCACATTCATCAGTCTCTTTATACGTGCTCGTCGGTTTCGAGTACTCTTAACGTTCCCGCCCTGACATTCAATCGAAATATTAAAAGAAGCATGTAGCATGCTTATGAAAGTTAGAAAGGAAGATGTATCCGTCCCTATCATATGCCATCCTAATGCCTCCGAAAACTTCTGTCTATGGGTTCTAAAGTATAACAAAGCGACATAGATTAGTAGAAAAACTACTCTTAATTTAAACTGAAACAGGTCCCAAATAATTGTTAGCACAAAAGTTTTTAATATATATTTCGACGTAAAACTATTTAGATAGGCTTATTGTATTAATGGTATTAGGCCTTCGCATCTTTGATAGATAATAAACCGGTTAGCTCATACTTAGGCTTAGTAGAAACGCAATAGGACATTGATAGTACGTAAATGTTTTTTCCGAATTCATGTTGGTAATGTTTCTTGCAAATGCTTTAGAGTAACGCCATACATTTTGTTCTACAATAAGCGATCAGAGAACTTACATCCCTTTTTTTATCTTGTATCTAATCTGTTGCAAATACACTGGCAATCAATTCTGTTACATTCAGGCTCTTAAAAATCAATACCTTCTATCGTGCCTGGGCATTAATGCGAGTATTACGTATGTCAACGTTGAATTGTAATAATCGAATACGCTACATGCATAATATACTGCAGCTACATGGATATCTTACAATTCCCGAATCACATCAACTGCACCCCCAGATTCAATACAGTATTGATTTGACTCCCATCCTCAACTCCGTTACAGCCTAACTGTCTATTTGCATGCGTGCACGTATACTAACCAGTTCTGGCTGAGCTGTCGTTCTTCTATTCGGAACTCCCATTATTGGGTGCTTCAGGTTCGTTGAGCGGGGCGGGGGAGGTCTAGTTAGATTAGACAGTTCGGAATTTCGGTTGCGACCTGGTTCCGGTATGCAGTACACGCGCAAGCGTACTAGCCAAGGGGTCAGGAGAGGGGGGTCGGCTGCACCGAGTTGCGCAAACAGACGCAGCGGTCACTCTGCACCAGTGAAAATGAGAAAGTGGAATGTACTTTTTAGAAGCGATGTACTCTATTCTTTGTGATATTTGTACGAAAACGAAGCGAGGTTCAAAGTCGACGACCTTAATACCTATTTGTACAAGTATTTTACGTGCAAATATATTTTAATTGTTGATTAGGATTATCGGTGTAGTTGGTTTTCTAACGTATATATCTTAGAATTTTCAAGTTACTTCATAGGTAGAGAGAGTCAGTCGTACATCTAAAAAACGAGTTTGATACACAAAACGATCAGAACATCTCGTAATTTGACAGAACAGAGATAAAAAAGTATCTTGCAATTGCATTCGGCCTATATTTTGTAAGCCGATTCGTAAAACGAGGTTATCGTTCGACGCGCATAACTATTCTTTATTTTCGTCTGTAGGTATATATATCACAGAGCATACAATTATTTTTATTAAAATAGATACGTAACGACATTGCTAAGATTCGAAAATAAAATACTTATACATATATAGTAATACAAAATATGGTTTGTTTTTCTTGAATCTCTGGAAATACTTATCCGATTTTGAAAAATCTTTTTGCTTTCAATTGCTATGAGTCGGATATTACCATTTATTTACAGTGATTTGTGTCAACAACCGACGTTAACGAAATACGACTCCACCTTTCATATTACGTAAACAAAAAGCAGTTTTTCAAATCTTCACGGCATCGAAAGGGCATACGAGTTATAAAAAACTCTTTTCCACCAAAATATTTTAGGCACTTGGCGGAAATTAGGTGTGTCGGTACTACCTATACACCTCTGCCTACCCCTTCGGGGACTCTTGTGGGAAAGCGTGAGGATATATATATATTAAATTTTATCACGCCTATATATTCAAACTAAATAACGGTTCAAACCGCTTTTAGACAGAGATCAGAATATTTATATGCCAAAGAGCATATAAATATTTGGGTGCCAACGAGACGGCGAGTTCGTTTCCTGAGCACGACTATACAAATACGTCTTTGAATGATTTCCTTCGCCTTAAACCTCGTGGTGGGATCAATCACTGCACTCTTTGGCACAGTCGGAATTCAAACATGCTATCATTGCTTAGCGACTAGGCGAACCACTTGGCCACCATAGTAGCCTTCGCTCAGGCACAAAATATTTCATATTGTTTATCATTGATATTTCGCAGGCATATTACGATAGATTCCTCCCAGTGCCTCCCAGTACGGTAAAGCTCGTGTAATAAGGCAGTTTGTGTGTTTATCAAAACGAGAATCATCGTGCGTAGCCCTAACGGTAACAAATGACTGCAGTCAGTTTTGTAACGACTTTGATGCATTCACAAAGCTAGAGTCAATGCACTCAGCTCTTGTAGATGAAATTGGTTAGTTATTTGAAGGCGATTTATTGAACAATTCTTTCTTAGATAGAATTTAGAAAGATCATTTTATTCAGAGATTTATTTTATGAATTACTATTACTGCGTACAATATACATTTATTATTTATTTAATAAAATTATGCGATTTTATTTATTGTGTCTATTAATCAAATGACTATTATGTTGTCTTAATTTTTCCTTTTCACCATTCGATAAAAACACACTTAAACAGTTTCAGCAGCGTAACACAAGTGTGTATTCCCTTAATACTCATTGTAATCATAACACCATAAACAATAACAAAAATCGTAACACCATAGAGTACTTAACTTTATCAATAACATCTATTATACTCACAAATGCAGAGCTATGCAAACGAAGTGTTGTAATATATAACGGTTCCTTTGTACGCCACGAATTTTGATATGATGCAAGCCGAATACGATAATGGATTATATTTTGATTCCTAGAAAAGTAATATAAAGCTTTGTTTTATTACTATATGTAAGTTGTAATATTTAAAACAAAATAACGTCAAAGGAATTCCAGTGCGGTTTGTATGAAGAGACTGATGAATGTTGGGTGAAGCGAAAGTGGCAAGAGATGTTAGTCTAATGAAAACTGGAAATAGAATCTCTCGAGCTACGGGATGTCACACTTTAGAAGAAAAAAATGCACTTATTCAATATAATGATCTACCTCAAAATGTTTTTTTTTTTTATACAACAAGAGTGCCACTCTCATAAAAAAACAAATCATTCAATTCCCTTCAGCCGTTCTAGCGTAATTGAGTAACAAACCATTCATACATGCCAATAAACTTTCTTATCTTTATCTACACAAATAATAAAATTGGAGTGTCTGTTTGTAATATTGAAATAACAGCTTTTACTAACTGCATATGGATACATATACCAAAATATATATTTGAAAATGTTTGTGTCTGTCTGTCTGTTTGTTCCCGCTAAGCTCTGAAACGGCTGGACCGATTTTGACGGGACTTTCACTGGCAGATAGCTGATATAACAAGGAGTAACTTAGGCTATTTTTATTTTTGAAACCAAACAATTTTTTTAATTAAATTCCATGCGGACGAAGTCGCGGCCAAAGCTAGTTAATAATATGAATAAGAACTATACGTGGTTAACTGTGTATATTATGAGGACCAGAGTAACGTGTCGAATACACGCCGCTATTAATATTAAAAATCATAGTAATGTACCCAAGTTCCATAAAAACCAACACATTTTCGTAGTATCATTTCTAGGTCAGCCGAAACTACGTTGACGTTAGGAAATGCACTCTGCGGCGACAGTGCCGCTTGGTAAGAAAGGTGCGGCTAGGGTTGTCACGTAAGTAATTCTATTAAAACGCGTCGGACATCATCTAGGCGCGGCGCGAGGTCTTTAATAGCTTTTACAAGATATATTCCGACTGATTGATACCTCCCAATGACCTAAAGTATTACAGTTAATAGGCGTTCAATAAGATACTTTGTGTAAACGTGATGATTATGATGTTTTCGTTTAAATTTCTACTTTAATTTATAATGTTTTTTATAATGATTAATGTTACATAGTAACTATTTAACTAGTAAAAAAAACTATTTTTGTTTTATATTTACAACCTAGCAAAAGGGTGACCAAGCATATGATAAGGGCAAAAATTAAACGGACAATATTTATCATAAGGGCTAGTTGTGTTAGCGACATGAGGATCAAACTATACTCTGGCTTGAGATCTAAAAATCTTTCAACACAGGACGAATAGACCAAGAACAGTGCCAATTAGCCGTGACCTTATCAAACTAACCCACAGACGAACAACTTTAATTTTAATCCAACTTTCCCGAGAAATGACAACCCTGTTTCCACCACTCGGGATGGCTCGATGTGAGCTACGGACTCCTTACTCCGCCCGCGGATTATGTAAGAGTGTACTGTTGAAATCGCTACCAATTCCAATGCCGTTACTAACTGGTTTTCTAAAATTCTCACACGTCTTATCTTGATGCAGCTCTTTGATTTCACGTTACTGCACGCCCGGGTTTGATCTATTGACTCTGTAATGAGCCTTTGTTCTAAAACTGCCTCCGCCTCGCTGTTGTACCCAAATTCACTTCCATCAGGTATAACATTTTTAAGGACGGGAACGTCAAGAGTACTCGAAACCGACGAGCATGTATGAAGAGACTGATGAATGTGGACTAAGCGAAAGAGGTAAGTCTAGAGAGAACTGGCGCTCTATACTCTCTGCCTACCCCGTTAGGGACTCGGCGTGATGATATGACGATGATGATACATTTTTAACTTAATTGCAATACTTTTTAAGGCGTATGTATAGTTGTGCTGGAGTAACAGCGATGGACTCGCCATCTGTCACGTTGGCACCTAATATACCTCTGGCGGAAAGTGGGTGTTTGGGTATTACCTATACACCTCTGCCTACCCCTTCGGGGACCCTTGTGGGAAGGCGTGAGCAATACTTTTTCGATAAAAAAAAACGAAATAAGTCCTAATTGCTCCTTATAACATCAGTTTCGTTTCGGAAATTAGGTGGGACGAACAGATTGACAGACCATGTTTCTTATATACATTCATATATTCTGTAATAAGCCGTTATTATGATATAACAAACACTCATCTATTATATTTATATGTAAGACGCAAAGATATGTTATTGTTAAACAATTTTCTTGAGCACAGAAGGGGATGACAAAGTTCAAAGCTAAGCGGCTATTTGACATCACTAATCAAATTTTGTTCTTTATGGACTCTTATAATGGAATTATTGTTGGTAAATTACTAGGCTTCCCTTCAATCAACAAATTACCTGTCATCCCCTTGACTGAACTATAATAAACAAGGTTTAAGATCATGATGGCATCAATAAAAGTCGCAATCTTACTACCATTATTTGTACTATGTATGTACATCAATGGACCATAAAATGAACACCCACATTTTTTTTTGTTCGCTTGACTTCCGCAACTTTTTTGACTTTTGCAACTTAACCGAACAATGGAGACATTAAAAGCCTCCAATCATCTTAGGCAGGAAACTTTGCTAATTGTACCCTGTGTGGATCGTCATACAGGTTTTCTTCTACCGATTAAATTAAATTGTACGCGGGAGAAACGCGGTGAGCAGCTAGGGCTGCAATAAAAATATATACATAAGGCTAACTACAGATGGAACACTACAAGCTAACGTTACACGCAATTGAGAAGCTTGCGTCCTGTATCTAAGATAAAGCATAGTGTACATAGACATGCAAATAGTGACTAACTTTCTATGCATCTTCGCGTCTATGGTGGCACCGACAAAATAGAAAGTTGCATGTTTAGAATGCAATGTGGCTCTACATGGCGTTTAGGGTACTGTGAACTTCATATAAGTCTTGAATATGTACGGAGATTGATTCCCTTTTCCTTCATCGAAAATAAATTCAAAAACTGGGTTTTGAACATGTAAAAACTAATATTTATCTCCACGACTCTCAAATGATTCCCTATCACGGTCTCTTGGACACGAGTCATACGTCTTTGAAATTGTTATTCTGAGAATTGTAGAGGATTTTTTTGACAATTGTCTTCCACCAAAAAGCTAGTTGAATAAAAAGTTTCTGTGTTTTGTCTTAGAGAAACTCCTTGGCAGAGAGCATTACCTGCATTTTTATGTAGACATTACATGTCAAAAGATCGAATGTTAGGAACTTTTAAAAGACTAAGATTGTCTGCTAGAAACGAATATACTAAAACCTATTGCGTACTAATGGATGTTCGTCACACCTTATGCGGAAATACGAATTTGCGATGTAAATACTGTGTACGGAAACAAAGTCGCCGAAAAATGCGCGTGTGAGTCTAATACTGCGTGCACTATGACGCCTGCCTTTCTCTTGACGCCATTGCAACGAAGCCTGGCTTATGTAACGGTTCTTAAATCACTAATGAGCTCTTTGACATGACAATTATCTTTGTTACACAAAACACACGAAGCCTAGCTAGAATATTGTATAACTTATGTGTTAATAATTAAATAGTCTTGCCTAATGTCCAAGAGGGAATGCAATGCGCGTATCTATGTATAACTATAGATAAGTTTTATATTAAAAACGTTACATATTCCGTTTCCGAAGCGTCCCTTTTCGCCGTGTTACATTAATATTAATCATTAATTTTTAATATTATTTTTTATATTTCTTATTTGAAATATTATATACTAATATTATAAAGAGGAAAGATTTGTTTGTTTGTTTGTTTGTAATGAATAGGCTCCGAAACTACTGGACCGATTTCAAAAATTCTTTCACCTTTGGAAAGCTACATTATCCCCGAGTAACATAGGCTATATTAAATTGGACCTGATAGGTGGCGCTGCGATCGAGTTTCAAGAATTTTACCTTTTTACCCGGGCGAAGCTTTCTGTGTGTCTTAAGCTAGATTCGAGAATGGTTTAGATTTACAATTGGACCCAATAGGTGGCGCTGCGATCGTGTTACGGGCAATTTAACTTTTTCACCCGAGCGAAGCTGGGCGGGACAGCTAGTTATATACACAGAGACAGACTCGTCCTATTTCACGTTGGGACCTCGGCGGAAAGTATATATAATATGGTATAAGTTTATATACATATAACAAAGAACGAGTATGTCACCATCTCCAAGAGTTAACATACTTAATTTTTCTCTAACGGTTGCTCGATTCCGCTCGACATTTTTCCTTTACCGTAAATATCTTCGTAGTTTTTCTAAAACTAGAAAACCCTTTGGAAAAGTCCACCGGGGTTTGAACTTGCATTATTGCCTTGCAGAAGGAAACACGAAATTGTAGCGAGCGATTTATTAATTATAATTTCGTTATAATTGCGAAATGATCCCAACCAAGTCTTAACGATGTCGGCCTCATAAAAATTACTGACAAACATAAAAGAGCTGCCCGAGCATGGTCAATTCGTACGATAATTTCGGTAATCATTCATGGATGACAACTTTCATACGAAATGACGTAAGGGCGGTGATTAAGATCATTTAAATTGAACTGGACCGCAGATTTAATTACTGGACTTTACATTTGGTCCGTTAATTGTATATTCGTTTCGTACTGAATGCGTTTATGTCGTTATTAAGTTTATTAAGGTCTGTCAAATTCGTTGGGTTCGATCGAATTCGTATCGATCGACTAATGTTGATCAAAATGTTACACTTTTCAATAACTAGTACCTAGTGCTGTTTCTCGTTAAAACTCTTTGTATAAATCACCTTCACTTAAAATTTGTCAGTGAAAACTTAATTAATAATATTAATAATAGGACTCGTCAAAATACTCTCTAAGCACGCGTTTTAATTCAAAATGCTTCTACTATTGATGGGATAAACTAGAAAACTATATATATACTAGGTAATCAAAATTTTATCGGGTTTCGGTTCGCAATATAAATTTCGTCTAAACTATTAACTGTATACTTTAAAAATACATTCAGATTTCAAATCGATTCATAAGTTGAGTGAATGCGCCGCAAGGGAAAAAGGTTTGCCCTTAATCTTCATCCACCGCAAATTTTTACTAGTGGCAATTGGAATTGATCATGACAGTTGGAAAGCCGACGAAATATTTAACTTAATCGCTATGCATTGTAAAAATTACGTTGTTGCCGAAGACATATTGGTATATGTACCTATATTTTTTAAATTAATTATTATATAAATACTTTATTTTGCATTTGCCGTCTTTGAATGTTGAAACCACATAGCCATTGGGCAAGAAAACAAATTCGCCTTGGTTACAAAATCCAGGTGGTAAGGAAAAATACCAATTAGTGAGTCATTTGATACAATATTAAGTAAATGCGACCCTGCCTTGAGCGCGTCACATAAATAATACTAATAAAATGTTAGAGAAGCAGTTCCGCGTAGGGTGTCCAAAAATAATGCACCAACCGGACCTCCGCGCGTTGTGAAAGACATAATCCTTGACCCAAATACTAAGCCCAAAGGAATACTGGTTTGGACCGCTCTCGACTGTCCCACACAGGTTATATTACTTTTGTTGAAAAGGGACATGTTTTTTTCATGTGCTTGTACTCTGTCAAATATGTTCGCTACCGTAATAATTGATCCGGAGATCGAAAATAATATTGACATAAGAAATATATGTATAAGACTGAATGTGGACGAAGCGAAAGAGGAATGTAAGTCTAGAGAGAACTGGCGCTCTATACTCTCTGCCTACCCCGTTAGGGACTCGACGTGATGATATGTAGATACATGATAGGTGGCCGAGTGGTCGAGTAGTTGCCTCCAACACAAAGAATGCAAGTTCGACGTACCAATGAGTTTAGCTAGCTAGAGCTATTCAAGAGTTAACAGATTAAGTATAGGTTTCACTGAGACTATCTGCTATGCCACAGGACATACATAGGTAATCATATACTTAGGACAACACCACACAAATTGACCTAGTCTCAAACTAAACAAAGACAATCCTTCGACAGCGTAAATCGAACCCGCGACCACAAAATTTAGCAGTCAGGAACTCCGACCACTAGTCGCGCGGAAAAGTCAGCTTCAAGATCTGCAAATACTAATGACAAACTAAGTCAAAGACGTGTGTACTCAGTGGAAATCAAACGCGCGTCCTCGAATTAAGCAGTCAGGAGCTCCAAGCACTAAACTGCAAGGAAAATCAGGTTAAAGTCCTATAGCAAGGAGTTTTCTGAACTAAGTAATAGAGATTGACAGGCACAAGTGTTAAACTACCCTCTTTTTGTCGGATAAATAGCTAGGTGCCTACGAAGCGAAGACGTGTCTGAAGAGCTATTTTTTTCTTAGAATTTCTTCTTTGACGTAAACAGGTTTCCACAAGTTTTCCCTCGCATGAAGTTCCTTATGAGACAAATCACTATACTTGAATTCAGAAAGAATTGGTACATACCACCTGGGAACTGAAATCTTTATTTTCTAGCCAACTACTGAAACTCCTCCTCCAGTAGAAGGCTCTAATCTAATCCTACTTAATAGTCACAAAATGGGATTTTTTTGGGATGTTACTCAATCACACCAGAACGGAATGAGATAAAGTATGGCACAGAGATAGATGATTAGCTTGATTAACACATAGGATATTTCTGGCATACTAGAAGAAAAACATTAACCATTAAATCAATTTATATGCGGATGAAATCGCGAGGCGTAGCTAGCGTATACGTCTCGACAAATGTCAGAAACTTAAAAACACTAAAGACTAAAGGTCTTAAGCGCCTGTCTTATCCCTTATCAAGATGATAGAAACATGAAAACTCGATCAAGCTTGCCAACATGCCAGAAACAAACAAGAACTGGATTTGTTAACGGCCAGTGAGAACAAACCTTTTGGTGTTTGTTAAGCCTTGTGTTTCTAATTGAATGGTTGTTGTATTTGATAAATAACAATATTTGCGTTATTTGGCATACTAAGTACCTTCACAGCACGTGTATCAATTGTGGGAAGTAGCTGTGGTTAATATAGTGGGGAGCGTGAGAACGATTATGACTCTTAAGTATTATAGACACTGAGTATATTTTTCCACGATTATGTTTTTTATTTTTCCTTACCTAATTAACGGTAAAGTTCAAAGTTGATCATGGAATGACTCGCGTAGATCATTTTTATCATTGAATATTTTATATAGATACTTTTATAGAGTTATTAAAAAAAGCCGTGGTGGCCGAGTGGTTCGAGCAGTTGCCTGCGACGCAAAGGTCGCAAGTTCGAATCCCGACTGTACCAATGAGTTTTTCTAAACTTAAGTACAGTGATTAGTCACACCACGAGCTTTACGGTGAAGGAAAACATCGTGAGGAAACCTGCATACGTCTGAGAAGAAATTCAAAGGCGTATGTATAGTCGTGCTTGAGTAACGGCGATGGACTCGCCATCTGTCACGTTGGCACCTAATATACCTCTGGCGGAAAGTGGGTGTGTGGGTATTACCCATACACCTCTGCCTACCCTTTCGGGGACCCTTGTGGGAAGGCGTGAGGATATTTATTTATTTTTTATTTATTTATAGAGTTATTAATTAAAATACCTATGTTTATGCGAGTGGTATTACCATATATCTTTTTGGTTATAATGCCATTAAGGTTAAACGTTAAGCGCCTTAATCTAAAAAATAGACATAAAATCATTACGACTCCCATTAACCAAACACTTTCTATCCGGCAATAATGTTGGGCCAACTTTAGCCAAACGTTGGCCACACTGCGCTGCACGAGCACACACTGTGGCCTTGGTTACGTAAGCGTCGCGCCTCTAAGGCCCCAGGATGGGGTGTCCTTGGGCCCACCGCCCCCCACCCGCGGGACCTAGACGCAAGGCCGTTCGGAAATGAAAATAATATTCTGTGCGATATTAGAAAATCAGTGGGCGGTTAATAGAGATTTCAATTAACATGTACCTACCAGAGTAATCTATGATGTTAATTGGTTGGTAAGCAAATATGTTATTTGATCAAATCCTGTGTTTCCTTCGTCTCATACAAGTAATTATTATCAAATCGCCCAGTGCTATACTTGTCGTATTAACTCCCTCAAGGGTAGGCAGAGTGCTGAGAGTAGTTTTATCTGTAGGTACTTAACAGACAGACCCCTTCGCTTTATTCATATCCATATGTATCAGCCTCATGTCCCATCTGTTTCATCTGTAAGGTTGGCATCTCAATGAAGTGGAAAATATAAGAGATCGCAACTCTGTTAGATCAAATATGTAGGTACAAATTTTAATAACAAAGTGTGTCTGAAATTCTGTATAATTCATTATCTACGTATATTGTGCGTAAGGACAACAATTAATTGTGCAAAAACATGGCTTCTAATGATAATTAATTCACAGCAAAATTTATAAAAACCCATTTATTTGCATATAACATTGAAAAAACTATTTAAATATTATCCCAGTACGCTGAGAGCCTAAGTAAAAAAAAATTACAATTCGTTACTTACTTTGCGGCAACACAAAGAAATAGAATTTACTTGTTAACCATGAACTTTGTGCGCGCATTTTTACATATCTCTATTAATAGTTATGTTATAATATAATAATAATATATCCTCACGCCTTCCCACAAGGGTCCCCGAAGGGGTAGGCAGAGGTGTATAGGTACCCACTTTCCGCCAGAGGTATTTTTAGGTGCCAACGTGACAGATGGCGAGTCCATCGCCGTTACTCAAGCACGGCTATACATACGCCTTTGAATTTCTTCTCAGACGTATGTAGGTTTCCTCTCGATGTTTTCCTTCACCGTAAAGCTCGTGGTGTGACTAATCACTAGTTATGTTATAAACTGACAGTTTGTTTAGAGGCACTGATCTGAGGAGTAGTAGGTTACGTATGTAGCCCTCGTCAATATAGGTACGGGCATTTATATATAGGAAGGCTAAGCAACATGCTACTATCCAAGTGATTATTAAGTTTGACTTAATGCAGGAGAAACATGAGCCAAATAGTCACGGTCAAACAAAATAAAATAAGGTTTCGTGCAAGTTTACGCAATAATGACATTAATGGCCACAGATAATCAAAAATAGACCATAGGCTTGTTAGTTATAAAATAAAAATTCAACTTCCTACTAAAAAAAAATACATTTCGGTCTTAATCATACCGCTATGTTACTCTCCTGACTAAGAGACTTGAAACGAATAATGATAACTTGAAATGAAATAAGATATTGCGATTTATAGAATTAATTTTATCCAGTCCAGCCCAGCTCCCTAGCTCGCGATCCAGCAACGCCCTAAGCCGAGGTTCGTACCCCACAGGGGGTGCCCTTAGCTGTGTTGCTTAAAAATAAAGTGCCTGGCTGGAAGCCTAGGTCTCGCCATTGACCGGTTAAGTAGCAAAAGCTCCCGGAACTCACGCTACGAGAGACAATACAAAAAAAAAAAAAGAATTAATTTTATATTTCTCACGTCGATTTCGTAATAATTTAGTACGAGTTTTCTTTCCCGCCTTGTCGAAAGTAAGAGTAGAAAATTTTATTTCTACTTACTTTCCTATTACTTACTATTCCTCAGACACAAGTGACGATCACATTTAACGAGTTTGGCTAATTCGTCTCTAATGCTTTTTTCGATTTGGTTTTATATAGAGGGATCACATACATTCCAATAATTTCGTAGACACTTCTCTTAGTTATACAATTTTAAATTATAGACGAGCTTGATCGATTAGTCTAATTAGTAAAAATACTTTAAGGGTTCGATTGTTCTTGTAATTTGTCAGATCGGATACCTATTTAATTTTATGTAGGTACTATGTTGCGCGCCTCGCCTAGAATGTGCCCAACTTTACTATAAAACTAGTTCAAATTAGACCATGTGATAATATAATACCGATAACAATCTAAAAAAAAACTGTTATTTTTTTTATTCCGCTTGACGTTTTCAATGCCACCGTGTATCTTCCGATTGTCTTTGCCTTGACAATGCCTACAATTCTAAAAATTTACTATGCATTGTTCGAAATTTAAAACAAACCAGATAGCACACTAACACAAAAGTGTAATTTATATAACAGCTTTTAATTCCAATTACAAAAAATACGCCTGCTATAGGTGCGCGAGTTCTGTATCAGCACGTTCTTCACACCGGTTAGTAAGTGCGTTCTTAATGTCAACACACTGCCCTCCGATTGGTCCATGTAGAAGCGATGACGTGATCGGAAACATAGGCCCAACCGTAGAAACGACCTTCGCAGGTACATTCGATACTTACTAGAGTATTCTTGGTTATTAATAAGTTTGTTACAATAGCGGTCGCAAGAACGCAAGCTCTTAATTAATTTAGAAAATACAGGCTGTATTGATAAATAAATATAATAATTTCACCGTAATCTGATCTTTTTTACGTGACAATAACACTTATGTCATGTATAATGGCGTATTATTGTTTAGTCCTTGAAATGAATAACGGTTAGATTCGAAAATCAAATTTGAATGTTCATCGGACTGACATAGGATAGGTGAATTTCGTGTTTAATTGATAATAAACCTTAAAAGTTCCTAGGGAAGGTTTATTTTTACTGTTTTCTCTATGTTCACTTTCAATTTCGATATCCGTAAAGAATTTCGCGGCCTCTACACTACCATGTCGACATTTTGTTAATGTGTGTAAATTTAATATTTTCAGTATAACTTAACAAAACTTATATTTACTAATTTAAGTGGGCAAATGCTATGATCGCACTGGATGACTTTTTAATAGTTTAGGTAATACGCCATTCATTTTAAAAAAAATATCTCACTGAATTAGGGGTAGCTCTATGTGCTTTAACCTGCCTCCTTTATAATATTCTTAATATGGAAAATGTAAACTTCATAGTTATGAATATAACGTGTGTGGATTAACCCCTCTGTATTTACATATAATGAATTACAGGTAAACAAGGATACCTACGGCACGCCTTGTGGTAAGCGGCTACCCATACAGACGCTAGAGACACGAGAATCATCGTTCATACATTATCTTTATCACGGTACGCCTCTTGGTCTTGGATCCTACCTGTGCTTACAAGCTTAGGGAATTAAATTACCTCTTCTTTCATGGCTCTAGAAGTCATTGCAGGGACACAAGATTATCAAAGATCTTAGTCGCGATCTTGGCTAAGGTAAAGTCGATCAATTACAATACTCTTTTTTTAGGTTGTCTCTCGTAGCGTGAGTACCGGGAATTTTTGTTAGGTACTCAGAACATGACTGACAGTGGATCCGTAGTGCCCTACCTATTCATTTATAGCTACCTACATTACAATTATAGTATATTTATTTAGCCGTGGTGGCCGAGTGATTCGAGCAGTTGCCTGCGACACAAAGATCGCAAGTTCGAATCCCGACTGTACCAATGAGTTTTTCTGATCTTAAGTACAGTGATTAGTCACACCACGAGCTTACGGTGAAGGAAAACATCGAGAGGAAACCTACATACGTCTGAGAAGAAATTCAAAGGCGTATGTATAGATGTGCTTGAGTAGCGGCGATGGACTCGCCATCTGTCACGTTGGCACCTAATATACCTCTGGCGGAAAGTGGGTGTGTGTGTGGGTATTACCTATACACCTCTGCCTACCTCTTCGGGGACCCTTGTGAAAGGCGTGAGGATATATTATTTATTTATAAGGTATACAAACAATACCTACACATATTAAACATTCAAGTACACTTAATCATAAAAATAAAGTCCCGATATGTGTATCAATGACAGGTATACATAACATTAACTTTACATAGCTAAATATAATTTTGATAACAATAAAAGAAGTAGGTATAATAAAATAAGGATAGAGAATAATGATGATAGTGACGAAAATTGTGTCAACTTTAATGTAGATGTTTTCTTAGTACAGTTTTTAGGTAGCCCAATGGATGGTGGAATATACATATCTACTAACCTAGCCTAGTATAGATAAATAGTTCACTTAAACATAGGTTTGGCGTGCCGAACGCGGCGTAGGTAGTCCAACTCTAATTGTGTAACCACAGGTCATTCACCTATTTAAAAAAGTGCGCACTAAAGGTATAGAACCAACTTGCATACTATTTGAATAGATTTTCAAATGGTTAAAAGATATTAAAAAGAACGTCAGTTTAATAAATATGGAATCTATGCATTTTTCATGTTTGATTTGATTTTTAGTATACCTACCTACCTAAATCGTGGAAAATTTAAAGATGATAAATGTATTAAGTTCGTATTAAGTAAACTTTATTTTTTTACTCAAAAATATACGAATTCTATTTCAATTGAAATAAACCGCGTTGTATAAATTTATTAAATACATACCTACCTATCGTATTAAATGTATAGTCACAAGAACTTCAATTAATTAAATAAAATGGCGAATTAAATAAATTAAACAAATTAAAATAAAAAGAACTAACTGGAAGAACTATGCAATCCAATCCTACTAATTACATACATTCGAATTGTTGGTTTGTTCCCTTTTCACACGAAAACTACAGTACTTGGACGAAATCTGGCACAGGTATAGATTACTAACTGGATTAATTTTGCATTGTTCTAGAAAAAAAAAATACCTGCACATGAAACCGCATTACCACAGGACACAGTCAGTTCCCTATATAGTAAAATTCATTTTCTCAACGAAATGTAGTACTTAAGCAAATCAGGTCTTCGCACTTTACTACCTACTCCGCGCTGACTGACACTATACTCCACCAATCACAAAATCAGGTGAATGACATCGCTATTTGCTAGATAAATCATAGACTGGAAATGGTATCTAACCAGAGATAATGAATATTTACGTTCTCATTTTAAAATGTTTCACGAATAATATAAGCCGTTTAAGCATTGCAAAGTTGAATGGGACCTCAAATTATCCAATATGTGGGTAAATTACTGATTGATCAATATTATATAATAGTAAAGTGGTTGCTTTAGTTTTAGCGAGGATGAAATCTTTGAACGGCTCACAGTCAAGGTTGACAAGCAGTTTGTTTACACAAGAAATGACTAAACATATTTCATTGACGAGCACGAACCAACGGCCATCTTATTGAATTAGATAACGTTTTTTTCGTATTTCGAAATTATAGATGCATTGGCAATTCAAAACAGTACACGCCTAACCGAAATTCAAATGAAACGCCATCTAAATGTAAGTAATTGCCGATTTTGAGCTATATGCAATGAGTGATAAAGTTGGTTGTGTAAATGAATGAGTCTTGTGACGTGAGCTTTGAATCAAAACGTGTGCAGAAGCGCAAACGCAACACAAGGCGAACGGTTAACGTAGACCGCGGTCTGTATCTAGGCGCTAATGGATCGGCCATGGCGGCCGGCACACGGGGCCGCTTTGACAGTTTCTATGCAAATGTAAATGCGTTGCGAGACCAGTTTTCGCCTCACCGAGCGGTTCCGGGCCCACTCTTGCGCACAAATCATGCCCATAAATTAATCCTTCGCTAAACTGGATTTTAGACGGATCCATAAAAAAAAATAGTTCTCCTACGAGAATAGAGCACGAGTCAGCCGGAGCTGTTCGATGGTGCGTAGTCTTAAAAAACATTTCCCATGAATCATCGCAGATAATGCACAACTAGATACCTACAGTGAAATGTATGAGAACCGGTCGTTAGTGATCGCGCAGCAGGAATTGGTGATGCAATATTATCGAACAAAAAATTTTAAGATACCGTCGTCTCATTATCAAGTTCAATAGCCCCGGAATGACAGCACGTGTATGCAAAACTTCGAGGACGACGAAATATTGCGCAAAAACATCCTCATGCTACAACATTTTAAGGTGCAAAGTGCCTTACAACCCCACTTAAAACTACATTGCATGCCGCTCGTGTCAACATATTATAGGTAGGTATTTATCAATGACTCGATGGCTCAATACTTATTTAGTTTTAAACCAGATTGACTCTCAAATGAGGCTAGGCGCGACCCATTTCTTAAAACGTATTGCGACTTCCTGGTCGGATCACACCACACCCAGAATCAGTCGATAGGTAACATAACATTGGTAATTGTGAAGGGACCTATGATTCTGGACTAGCTTATTAGTTATAAGTGATTCAACATAAAATGAGAGACAATACTTTCCTCGATTCCATGTCGAAAATTCCACAGTCCTTGAATTGTTAACAGATAACCATCAGAGCTCGAGCGAGCTATGCACAACTAGCATAGTTTGTATCACTGAGTATGTGTTCACTACAGCACTTGAGGTACACTGGGTTAGTTTGGCACCGTGAGTGAAGTCGCACCGCGATCACTTCCGCATATTGCAGCGCGCGTTTGCGCTCGCGCCGACCGCTGCGTGGTTGGTCGTGTGTGCCGACTGCCGGTGCTCCTAGCCGGGGGGAGCCTCGCTCGCGAATGCGACCGCCGAAAACTCTTCACGCCGCCCGAATGCAGAAAATTCGGACGCGCCGAGTGGGGGACGCTCTACGACTATCCGAAACTAAACTTGTGCGCGTACGTGCAGCGCTTCGCTATGAAAAAATCCAAGGTTAACGCGCGCTGCCAAAAAAAGACGCACGCAAATGAAAAAAGACGGCAAGAGCGGCGCCCCTCACGGGCCCTCGCGATGCAGCCCGTTGCCCCGGTCTGCACACTCGCTGAGGCCGGCTCTGTGTCGTGGCCTCTGCTGTTACTGCTGTAGCGCTTCTACGTACCTACACTCCGTAGCACTAGACACTACCAACTCATGCTATCATCCAACACATAACCTAAGCAGTGTGCGTACTGCGTGCTACACTTACTATTTAGTCACATGCGGCGCTACTGGAATGCTTTTGCTAGTTTACTAACAATACATTCTAACGCTACAAAAAAAACGGTTATTGACTTATTACGTAGCTAGATGTAGGTATCCAAAATGTCATTAACACTAAGTAATGCAAATGTACTGAGCGCTTTAACAATAGTATTACCTGAATAGGTAAGTAGGTACCTAACCAAAACGTTTGCATGCATGTGATATTGTCCAAGTTTCATATAACGTAAAATAGATACACAAATGTATAGAATTAATGTGGCTACCGTTTGAAATATCAAAACACATTATGCCTGAACATAAATTATTTCAACACATTGTGTTTACCTGTGATCACAGATAAAGAAATGGTAATTCCTTAGATATTTTTAACTATATAAATTATTATGTATAAATACTATTTTCTGTTATGGAAAATACGTCTCGGAACTAAGCGTAGGTATGTTCAATTTTATTCAGGTCAACTGGATATTTTTAACAAAACTTTTTAAATTGCGTACTCCGACCATATTCATATCCGATAGTACTGTAAACACATTATTTTTTTACAATTGTTTATAGTACAAATATATACTTTCAATAATAAATAATGAAAAGTTTGCATTAGTTATATGTTTTTTAGTGTTACACCGTATCTAAGCAAAATTCGATGTAACTCAAAAATATTTTAATTATAATATACTTCCTGAAATAATAATCAGCCTGGCTGCAGGTACGCTCACTCACCACCGTTGTTGTCCAATGTCATTAATTGTAATGCGGCTCTAATACCTACATTATAGGAACTACTGTGCGACCTTCGCAAGTTTTATTTGCATTTTCTGTTCGCAACCCATTCAAGTTCAATAAGTAAAGTACATTAACTAAGCACACACTAGCCGAAGAATATTTTTAATTATGTGACGAGACGATCAGCAACAGTGGCCACTTTCCTGTTTATTATTGCATGTCACACAGGACAATGCAGTCCTGGGTTTAACTGAACTATATATATCCGTCATCGACCGAAGCTTAGCCACTGCGCTGAGCGATATTTTTAGTTACCTACATAGAACTTTTCAAAACAAAGCAATACTGATTCATAATAAAACATCTGAAAATGTGCACCTACTTATACCTACCTGGATAGGTACTTTTTCATTCCAAGTAGGTGAGAAATAATTATTCTGCGAACCTGATAGTATCCGAAAGGTAGAGCCGCTTGTGAACACTTTGCAATATATCCTCACGCCTTCCCAGAAGGGTCCCAAAGGGGTAGGCAGAGGTGTATAGCTAGTACCCACACACCTACTTTCCGCCAGAGATATAATTTAGGTGCCAACGTGACAGATGGAGAGTCCATTGCCGTTACTCAAGCACGACTATACATACGCCTTTGAATTGCATCTCAGACGTATGCAGGTTTCCTCTCGATGTTTTCCTTGCTAATAAAAATATTTTTTACAAATCAATTTATTATAATATAATATATCAATATATGTAACATCGAATTGAACGCGGTATCTATTGCGTAACCAGTGTTACAACGTATAACCTTCTAGTTACTTCCTTATGAATATTAGAAGTAGGCATAAAATGTGCAACTAGAAGAACAATAACAAGAACACAGCTTGTACCTTATCACACAGCTTTGGCAAGGCCACGTGAGTTATCGTGGTGTCCGAATTAGGATACAGGGTGTTCCGAACATAATATCAGGTTTTCTTATCTTATAGTGATTTAAGTACAAATTGTATTTTAATAATTCAATTAAATTCATGTACAATTTGGATCTTCACTATTGGTATGTAGATTTTCTCATAATGTTCAATAGTTCAATGACGATACGTTTTTTTTTATGTTTACCAACTTTACACTGATATGAATTCTAACCTACATATTTACTTAGCAGTGCCACGCGATATTTTTAATTGAGAAAACATATCGCACTTAATAATCTATTTCTGTGCCAAATTTCATACAATTCCATTCAATCATTCTGGCATCATTGAGTATCCTCTCAAACATGCTCACAAACTTTCACATATATAATATTACTAGAATCTTTCAAATAAAACTGGGACAACGAAAAGAGCAAACCGATCAACAAATAAAATTAATGACCAAAACAAAAATTACTTAACCTTGTTGTTGTTACGTCACGAGTCACGACTTAATTGTCTCAAGTTCGAATCCATACAAATACGTATAAATTGGCCAACAAATAATTAGGCCAATCGAACGTTACCTGTTCTTTGGTGTCCACAACAAAAGGTTGTATGTAATGCCATCTCCTTTGTTGTGTACAGTTTGTGTCAGGTTTCTATAATATGGATATCGGTAATATGGTGACACTCGTCAACTTGAAAGCTATCGTATGTAGAGTTTTATTATGTCGTTTCTTTTCCTGACATGTTCTCACTTGGAAACGGTAGCAACGGTAATTTTATATGTACCGTTCAATAAGTGTTCCTTATATCCCTTTATTGCGTTGAATATAATATTCTTAATTTATTTACATTCCAACTGAGCGTACCTCTTCATTTACAGGTTAGTTTCTATGATACAGGTCATTGGCATAATATAGCTAGGCGAAGATTTTTAAATATTAAATTATTATGTTTTACTGATTTTTAAGAGTAAATATAACTAGCTAGCTAGTTACGTGTTTTAAGAGCGTTTAGTTTTATAACGTTAAATCGTATAAGCGAATAGGAATAATAGCCCAAATAGAGACTTTGAAACTGGATACTAGGATAGAATTTTAAGGCGTTCGTGGTGCGAGTACCGACGTACTTCCTGCACCTCGTCATGAAAGAAGATGGCCGCAGAACGTCGTGATCTGTCGCTTCAGCTGGCAAGTGCCACACGAACCCGTTGTGAAGTGATTGAAGATTGGTTAATATGTACTGTAATGATAGTTGTAAGAGAGAAATAAATAAAATAATAATAATAATAATCGTTTATTTCAGGCAACACATTTAAATAGATGTTACAATTTAAAAGGCCCATATAATATATACCTTATCCTAAAATATATAGCTATAAAATATATAAAAGTATGACTGTCATATTTAATATCGACCACATCCAGCAAGGTGAAACATTTATTGTTGCTATACAGGAAAACGAACCAAAACTCATTGTCATAAGTAATTAAATCACTAAGCTCAACAATAGTCTAATAAATAGAAGGAAGTTGTTCTGACCTTGTAATCGTCACATAATAATTTTTAAGATGAGATATTTTAAGATTATTTATTTATTATTTTTTATTTTAAGATTGTTGACTAGTTAAATTTTCACGCCCCCCATAAGGGTCCCTGAAGGAGTAGGCAGAGGTGTAACACCCTACTCTCGCCGGAGATATATTTAGGTGCTAAAATGACCATCGTCGTTTCTCAAGCACAGCTATAAATACAGCTTTGATTTTGTTCTGACACGTATGTGGGATTCCTCCCGATGTTTTCATTCACCGTAAAATTTATAATAATAATATAATATATCCTCACGCCTTCCCACAAGGGTCCCCGAAGGGGTAGGCAGAGGTGTATAGGTAATACCCACACACCCACTTTCCGCCAGAGGTATATTAGGTGCCAACGTGACAGGTGGCGAGTCCATCGCCGTTACTCAAGCACGACTATACATACGTACATACGTGTACATTTACTTTTGTGTCAGGCTTACAAAATTATACGACATGTATAAGCTGAGGGCTTACAATATTCTTGCAGGGTTATCTAATCAATATTAGGCGCGCACACTGCTGCATCGTGTTAGTTATCAAACTGGATAAAGATACACGAAAATAATATTTTCTATAAATTTTAGTTTAGAATAGACAAAATATGTCTAATACTTTACAATAATTATGTCAAGTACCTGTATACAGTACTGCACCTATCACCTATGTGCGTATCTACATATGTACAGTAAACGAAAGTAATAAAATTATTATAATTTTGCCACTTTATAGTGCCATCGATGTATTAGATTTGGTCTTTTTTTACTTTTCTTTTGCAAAGATTTCAAAAGCTTTGATATATATTATCCCATTAACTACTTAATGTTATATTTACAAGTAATAAGTTGTCAAAGGAACATACAAACTAAGTTGGAAAGCTGACCTTGAATATTTTATAACTAAGGCGCATAAAAAATAAGAGGCCTCACTTTGCATAATATTCCGAGAACTGACTATCTATCGTATGATTAGAATAGTTTTTACTGGTGTTATCATAATATAGCAAGATAAAAAATACGTGCAACGTAAACAGCCATATTACTTAAAATTATATATAAGGGAATCGGTAGTGATATGTTTGTACGACGTGTGCGCATCTGCGTTAAGCTATTATTCGGATTTCTCACTCGTATCTTCTTCTCGCCTTCCCGCAAGTGTCCCCGAAACGATTGGTAGTATACCCACCCACACACCCACTTTCCATCGAAGATATATTTTAGGTGCCATTGTGACAGATGGTGAGTCCATCGCCGTTGCTCTAGCACGGCTATACATACGTCTTTGAAATGCTCCTTCACCATATCGTGGTGTGGCTAATCGCGTACTTAAAAATCATTGGTACAATCGAAATTCAAGCGCGCAAAATTCAGCTACTCTAAAGCCGTTTCTGCCAAATTTCATCCAATTCCGTTCAACCGTTCTGATGGGACCGAGTGACAAGATTTCATACATCTTCACAAACTTTCGTATTTATATTAGGATGATCCTGTAGTATGAATGTAAAATTTCCAACAAACGAACTGGTGAATTGACACATACAAAAAAGACACTACACGGAATTAATTGAAAGACCTGAACATGTAATAAAATTCAGGTAAGTGGCTTAAGCCTGAGTTCAGAATCTGAAATCCTGTCCGATCTCAATGAACGCGGATGCCGGCCAAGTGCCTATTTGATCCAACGAACAAATTACATGGGTATGAAGGATCATTATCTTTGATACTTGACTGTAAATTCATATATTATTTAATATATTTTTTAAATATGTTTTCTTAAGAACGCAGACAAACACTCGGCTCAGCCAATGGTAGTCGGGGCATACTCACGCATCCCGCGACCCCCTCGTCTAGAAATTGGTGGGGCGCATCTTCGTGGATGACACTATCTATACCCTGTTTGTCTTCTGCTTAAGGGCGAGGTGTGATGATATATATAACTGCGTGATTTAAAACAATCTCTTACTTTATTGGTAATTTTGAAGATTTATTTAAGTTTAATTGAGATCACCATCTCAATTAAACTTAAATAAATCTTAGTAAAAAAAAGTAAAGTTTTGATGCTTTTATTATCGTGTCTTCATGCCCACTCTTAAGGATTTTTAAGTTAAAGTTATATTTAGCGTGACAGATGGCGAGTACGTTGTCGTTTGTCATGCACCACTATATAATACATATGACTTTGAATGTCTTCTCAAACGTATGAAGGTTTCTTAACATATAAATAGCTACTTATGTTCAGAATAACTCATTGGTACAGTCAAGTATGAACTTGCTATCTTTGCGTTGCAATCGACTACCTACTCGAAACGCGCGGCCACTCCGACTTGTTATTATTATCTATGATCGTTTTAAAAATTTAAAACCACGATTACTCAGGAATTAACTAAATATCTGTATCGTTTTAGCATTAACTAATTTGCTGACAATTTAATGATGGCATAAACCTTTTTACGCGAACATTAAGGTACAGGTGGCGCCAGCTAGCGGTTTAGTACTGAATCAGAAACATCGATAGCGATAAAGGGCGCGGACTTGATTTTCTTTTAACTAGTTAGGTTTCAGGTGGTTATTTGTTTTAGTGGGATAAGCGGCTTGATACTGCTTGTATGGTAGAATGCAGGCGTGTTGCAATCCCCGTTCAAAATCGTACGAATACAAAGTATTTAATTCTTGACAAGTATCGATAGGGACATGTTACTTCTAGACTAAAGGTTACCTCTTCCGATAAGGTGACCTTAATGTATTTACTATTAAAGTTATTGGAAGTTATTCACTTGAAAGAAAAGTATTCTATAATACTTGTAATATATTTTTAAAAATGCTGCAAGAATATTAAAGTACCTTCAAAATTTTAAAACTGACCTTTTTTATTACGCTGACTTAGACCATACAAAACAAAGAACAAGATTTTTGTAGCCGCGCTATTCCTTTGTTCCACGGTGCGATTAAATTTCCAACAATGCAACAGCCAGCGGTCATTGACTTTTCCCAAAATCGAATAGAGGAAGCACAGAATTGCAAAACAGAAAACACAACTACGGATGAGCCGTTTTTGTTTTTGGTAATTTAAAATTCGAATGTGTTCGAAGGCTAAGTATTCCTAACGGCCAAGAAAGGAACGAAGTTAGTAAATCTATCAATTCACTTGGGTGATTAATTTGAATTACGTTCGATTTTTTTTTTACTTAATGAGCATTGCCAGTATCAGAATAAAAATTGTAGCAAGACTTCGAAGGTATCTTTAGACCATGAAATTAGAAGTACCAGGCTAAGTGTGCGTTCAAATTAACTTCTTTCTTCCAGTCCGGCCAACTGTGCAAACGTTTGCGCATGCGTAGATAGGTACACGCCTCAATGTCAAACTTCTGCAACTGACTTGAAGATACAAAAATAGGCTTTTAACGCAGATAGGCAATATTTTGTTAGTTTTAAAGCAAACGCCTGGATGTCACTGTCTAGTCTTGTATGTACCGATTTTATTAAGCGAGGTATTGTATAGGATCCGTCAAGGTCTTTGATACTAACCTTAACCTTATTTTCAAAGGCTAGACTAACACTCCTAATTAACCTTATTTTCAAATGTAGCGTTAGTGAAAATCGAACTCCATCGAATGTAATCTACTAATAGGAGATTAGTAGAATTTGAATGCTGCAAGTTTCTTTAGAACTTTTACGCGGGAGAACTTGAAGCCTAAAGTCAGTTGAGATTAAGTCATATTTATTAGCAGTTTATATAAATTTTTCAACATTCCATAAGATCCAGCCATATAATACGTTATTATTATTAATAATTATAGATTAGCATTGCTATCCAGCGTGGCAGTTGCTAGTCTTCTTGGCACTTTACCGCGGCTTACCTAAATGTAAAATTCAATTTATAGTCAGTTTTTAAATCAGTTTTAATTTTTGTAAATATTGTTAATGATACTTTTTCATTACCATCTCTTAATATATATAAATTACGTGTCACGTTGTTTGTCCGCGATGGGCTCCTGAACTACTTAACCGATTTCAATCAAATTTGCACACCGTGTGCAGTTTGATCCAACTTAAAAGATAGGATAGCTACACAATCACCACACATCACAATTGGACCCGATAGGTGGCGCAGCGATCGTGTTTCCGGAAGTTTCACTTTTTCACCTGTAATACATTACAATATAGCGAAGCTGGGCGGGCCAGCTAGTAATTCATATATAATAGGTACTAATATTAATAAAATACTAAGACTAATCGTAAACAACTTGACATACATTTTATAGAATGAGGCCCTAATTATTTGCTAAACAAAAGTGACAAAACAAATTGAGTATGAAAATGGATTTGTAGGTTAGTAAATAAAAGACGAACATAATGTTTATTTTACATGTAGGTATCTCGATAGTTAAGTAGGTATTAGCTAAATTAATGAGTTTGTGTGTGGGTATCACCTATACATCTCTGCCTACCCCTTCGGGGACCCTTGTGGGAAGGCGTGAGGATATATATATATTTTTATTATTTTGACCAAGGGCTTTACGAAGAAACACAAAATTACAGGTTTTTCTATTCTGCAGTTTCTACCTACCTTGCATTTATCATTTATCACACGACGAGCCCTACAGTTAAGAAAATGTCCGTGAGGAATACTGGGAGGATATTCGGGAACGCACGTTTAGTTTCTAGAGGGTGGGAAATTTGTTCTGGTGGGCTTCTGACTATCTTGAGGTTACTTGAGGGACCCTTGAAAATATGTAATAAATAATAATAATTGTTATTGAAAATATGTAGGTACTGCTAATACCTCTTATTCTTTCTAATACAGCTATGACGCACTTGCAAGGCTGAGCGTCAGGAGTCATACTGAATGGAGACGTGCATTCTAAGGCATACGGGATCTATCATAGATCCCGCTAGCTTCTATATCAAATAATTATATAAATTATTCAAATAAAGAATAACACTATAAGTATAATATATATATATATTACGTTTATTTGATCATTTAGCTATACCTATATACGTATGTATGTGCCTTAGAACTTGAACAGCTGGCGTGGAAAATATTTCGCGTAACAATGGTGAATAGCATTAAATTGTATGAATTTGGGCTGTTAAAATTGGTTAATATGTTAATGTGTCCCTTAAATACATTACAATATAGTTCAAATTTATTTAAAGCATAATTTCTAAAAATATGTACCTAATCAATGTTATCAACACTGAGTTGAATACGATTAAATTTCTTGTCTAAAGCATTTGTAGCTTTTGGCATTTGAAACATTCAGGTTTTTATATCTTAGCGCCTCGCTTTAGGTCCTAGTGTTATTGGAATACTCTAAATATAAACTTCATGTATAAATTAAGATAGCGTTTACTTCAAAACACCGGTTGGTTTTTGTTTTACTATGCATAATAGGTAATTGTACAGTTACTCACGTGTGCCTGAGAGTCAGTCTGCCATCGGTGGACAACGCGGGGAGTAAAAACGCGGGCTGCGACGCCAGTCGCGGGGCTGGGTCGGGACTGCCCTGAATGCAGCGCCACGGACGCGCCGTATCGAGGAAGTAGGTCCCGGCAAACTGTCATCGGCACGGAAATCGGGCGGCGGCGGGCGCCCGGCCTACCAGAGCGCATGCGCCCCGTGCCCGTTAACAGCCGCCCTGCAGCCGCGGGCGGCCCTCCCCAACCCCCTACCTACCCTTTAAATCGAACGTCATATCCCGCCACACCGGTCGCCACCCCCCACCCGCTGTAATTTCTGAAAAGCGCTGACTACCCCCGACCGACCCTAAAAAATGCATTGCGTAACGGTTTTATAAATTCTCGTGGATGTTTGCCCAATCAATTACTACCTCGCAGTATGGCTATGGGAGACATTACAGGTCATACTAATGGCTTAGGGAATGGGCGGAGAGCGCACCTGGAAAGCTTACATCTGAAAACCAGCCGTGTTGGTCCTCCAACACAGGATGGCGAATTGACTACTTCATTTCTTATTTTGTTAATAACACTCTTCGATATAAAAGCTCTGGTGAGGCATACCTAATTAATGATTGAATATTAGTCTGCGAGTTACAGTATGATCTTATCCTTAGGAGATAAGTTTGCCTCTTGTTATTAGACGTTAACATGTTAACCCTTTATGCTGTTGTCGGTTTCATTCCGGGCTGTCGACAAGTCGACCCCGGGGCGGGAAATGGGTTGCTAAGCCGACCTGGTTTTGCGACTAGGTCTATTTAACATTCGTACATTTATCTATTCCTTCTTTGCATTTCGTTGAAATTCTCAGATGATACGGAATTTTATTCAGTACTTTAGTGTGCTTCATGAGGTCCAATCGATTATTTTAAAAAAATATGTTGCACTTACTAGCAACTCTTGTTTCGACTTGGAATTGTATTTTTTTACTACGCATCACCTTAATCTCGTGTGTTCCCAAAATCCCATACCAAGGTTTCTCGCTCGCGTAAAATTTGATTTATTTGGTAGTTTTTCTCTGAAATAATCCAAATCCAAATTTCATGAAATTCAGATCAATAGTTTTTGGGAGAAAGATGGTCCATTGTATATAATAAATAGCTTAAAGATTAATGCCAATATTTCTGTGACGTCAAGAAACGAGTAAAAAATTCCAAAACATTTCGCTGTGGTTAAATTTATTATTTATCAGCTCAATGCATATGACATTGATGAGGAGAGTGATTTGATGACTGGTATCTATGACCTTTCTTATTATTTTTTTACTTTAAATATACCCTTGAAATAAATAAAAAAAATTACTCTCTTTAAAACAGTATTTATTATTTAGCTCTTTGTGGATTTGCCATGATAAATATAAAACGTAATTAAAACACAATGAATAAAGATTTTCGAAGTTAGTGTCCAAAAAGAACTTGACCTAATTTTCAAATTAGATGTTAAAATCAAGTACGCCAAAATTTGTAAAGATCTTTTGAAGGTAAAAATGCGTGCGCATATTCATATAAGCATATCCAGACGACAGCATTTGTCAAATGGTTGGCCATGACATTTGTACAAAACACTACCAGTGAGTATAAACTTCATATATGTTGCCAGAAATGATAATAGAAAAGAGTGCAAATATTGTCTGTGTCCTGCGTAATATTTTCAGTTGAACGAAATCGCGCATATTTAAATAGAATAGTGCATCAAATGAGCTTTCTTCGTTTCAGCAAGATAAAGAAAAGGCCATAAGGTGTGAAACACATAACTACAAACTGCTATCACCGCTGCCTATGGACGCTTGCAGTCCTTGGGATACATTTTGCGCGTTGCCAACCCTGCAAGAATTTTCACACCCTTCTTGAAGAACACCATGCATCATTCATACAGCTTGAACGTTCGCGGAAGGAAACTCTTTAAAGACGCGCAGTACGATAGTGTGGTTACTTTTGTTAATTGTTTGGGAAACTGTGTCAATAGAAAACAGTAGATTTTTATCGGTATATCCAACAGGAGTTTCTTAAAAAGGTAGCCCTATATTGATAGGGACAGTAGGCCAACCGTGGCCTACTATTCTCCTGGCATACCTGGGATAACAAAGGATCTACTCCCGGGAAACCGTCCGGAAAACCGGGTCATCATGGCTGCCCAAAAAAATGCAGCCGTGCTCTTTTCCGAAATAGCGCCGGCGCGATAAGTAGGTCGAGTGATGCGTCCACGTTTCAATCTGTTCCTCTTTATCTTTCTATAAACCATGTGACATGTGCTGGGAACTATCTCGCTCTTTTGTTTTAGCATGCGTGTGTTCTAGGATTCCTTCTTACTGTGGTAGGAAAGTCAGTTTTGATTGATTTACTCACGCGTGTACTTTAATGTGTTGACTTGTTTGTAGTTCAAAGGCTTTTTTGTAACTATTCTTTTTAATATTCGTTTTGGGTAAACGCGGGAGCTATTGCCAGCTGCCACCAATAACACAAAAATCTCTTGTACACACTTCACGCCTATCCACTTAGAATGTGGAATAAGAAAACACAATGACACCTACTACACTAGCACCTACATTTCGGTGTAAATATATTTAGGTGCTAACGTGATAAGTGGCGAGTCTCTCGGACCGGCTTTAAGTCGTTTCCACACGTCTTTAATTTCGTCTTCAGATGCATGCATGTATGTCTGTCGTGTTATTTCTCGCAAACTTGGTGTGAGAAGTCATAACGTCATCAAAACAGACTTTGACCTGACCTGCTACCTGACTTCTCAAACGGGTAATCAAACCATCACGGCTCTTAAATACTTTCTATAAAAAATATTCGCAGCAACTACGCTATTAAACATTTAAATACCATGATTTAAATTAGTCTTGCTAATAAAATAATATTGAAAAATAAAATTTAGGGCATCGATAGTCTGATAAAGGTACACTCAAAGAAGTATTATAAAAATAGCTCTTACAAAGAATGCATCTGCGAAACATCGTCTTGTAAATAGTTCCAGCTTAAAAGTGGGTCAAATCGCGCGATTTTTAGTAATTTATTTGTATTCGTACGGCGCCCTACATACATGGCATACAGCCGATAGAGCTGTATTGCGGCGCACAAGTGTGTCCTATTGTTCAGGGCGACTGTACAAACATTGCTACGTTTTTCATATCACTTTCTCTGACTTACCTGAAGTTACCTGTAAGTTAATTTTATTTACCTGCTTACAGTAATCCACACTCGGACTTTCCCGCCGGAGATATATACTTGATATAGATAGCGCAATCCACGAAGACGCGCCCCACTATTCTTCCCTGCAGTTTATAATGTTTGCACACTTACACTTATGTTTGAATATTATCGGTAGTATTGGTACACACCGATTACCTATGAATGCACACGCATACTACAATTAATAGATCTATACCGTTGCGATTCGAACTTGTAATCTTTGCGTTGCTGAACTCGGACTACTCGGCCACCACAGCTCATGTATATGTAAGCTGAATAAATTATGTAGATGAGTTACGAGTGTATGTCAAAAACTCACAAAATATCGAATTGAGCTGAGAAATCCGGATATACGAAGCTAGAAATAAAGAGAAAGCCTAGATTTTACTAGATTTATAATTTCATAGGCAAGTCACGTTAATGAGGATATTACTTCTTGTAACGTTATTAATTTTCCAAGTCAATATTTTTGTCCAAGCAAATACGTCGTTGAAATTATTCTTAAGCGTATGTGTTCATCACGATTACTACACAGTAAAGCTCACGGTGTTATGTTAATACACAACTCATGACTATAAATTAACTAGCTGTCTCGCCCAGCTTCGCCCGGGTGAAAAAGTATATATAATATATCCTGACGCCTTCCCACAAGGGTCCTCGAAGGGGTAGGCAGAGGTGTATAGGTAATACCCACACACCCACTTTCCGCCAGAGGTATATTAGGTGCCAACGTGACAGATGGCGAGTCCATCGCCGTTACTCAAGCACGACTATACATACGCCTTTGAATTGTTTCTCAGATGTATGCAGGTTTCCTCTCGATGTTTTCCTTCACCGTTCAGCTCGTGGTGTGACTAATCACTGTACTTAAGTTCAGAAAAACTCATTGGTACAGTCGGGATTCGAACTTGCGACCTTTGCGTCGCAGGCAACTACTCGAGCCACTCGGCCACCACGGCTTTTTTGTAACGGTGAAAGCAACATTTCCTGAAACACGATCGCAGCGCCACTTATCGGGTCCAATTGTGATGTAAGCTATGTAAACTACTAGCTTATGCCCGCGGCTTCGCTCGCGTGGAGTTCGAAAAAGTAGCTTTGGAAATTTTCCTGCTAGAATCGGTTCAGCCGTTATGCCGTGAAAGAGCATTATACATTATAATATAAGAACTTTGAATTTTTCAGGATTAAACAAAAAAAGAAAGTAGCCTTTGTTCTATTCCTAGGTATAAGCTATCACCATTTCAACTTTCGGCCTAATCGATTAAGGCCGTTTTACCGTGAAAGAACCGCAAACATCCAAACTTACAAACTTTCACATTTATAATATTAGTAAGATGATAACTAGTCAACGATATATTCACTTCTCATCAAAACATCGAAACACCTTGCAAGTTTATGTAGGGATATGTGTCAAATGTCGTTTAATACTAAATAATAATATTATAAAGTGGAAAGATTTGTTTGTTTGTTTGTTTGTTTGTTTGTAATGAATAGGCTCCGAAACTACTGGACCGATTTCAAAAATTCTTTCACCTTTGGAAAGCTAAATTATCCCCGAGTAACATAGGCTATATTAAATTGGACCCGATAGGTGGCGCTGCGATCGAATTTCAAGAATTTTACCTTTTTACCCGGGCGAAGCTTTCTGTGTGTTTCTGTGTGTCTTAAGCTAGATTCGAGAATGGTTTAGATTTACAATTGGACCCAATAGGTGGCGCTGCGATCGTGTTACGGGCAATTTAACTTTTTCACCCGAGCGAAGCTGGGCGGGACAGCTAGTACTAAATAATACCTCATATTCACTATTAAACGACATTTGACATATATTCCTAAATATACACGTTTTTCTGATAATCCTTACAAAACATAAACTTGGTTTGAGGTGTTTCGATTATTCTGATGAGAAGTAAGTATATAAAATAAAATAAAAAAAGTAAGTATATAATGATATAAAAAGATATATACATAAACACATAGGACTTCCATATCTGCCCTCAGCGGGAATCGAAACCGTGACATCAAGCTTCGCAGTCAGGAGCTCTGACCATTAGACCAGACGGCCGTTAAGGTCTGTAACTAGGGTGTCCTAAGCTGCGTTTGCTTAGCACCTAAAAAGTTGCCTTAGCTCGTCATTGTTCGGTTTAGTAGCAGTATTTCTATCTAGACTACCTAAGTGCGATGAGCGATAACAAGGTAATTAAAAAAATATAACACTTTCCGCAAAAAGTGACAAACGAAGCCACAATGCCAATTTGAAGTGTCACATTTCAATTCATTTAAATTCACCAAAGAACCGCTATTCCGAGATTAACATAATAAACTTAAGTCGACGTGACGGGAATCTAGGCAACAGTACTGAATGGTTAGACCTTAGGTAACTGAGAGCAATGCCTGGCCTAAATGAATCTATTGTGATAGCACTAGTGGAATATTAAAACTTCATATAAAAATACATCTATAAATCATATAGAGTCATTATCGAGGGGTTTGAGTAGTCGCCGGTAATACAAAGGTCATAAGTTCAAATTCTGTAGAGATGAGTTTAGGTCTTTCTAACCAAGGTAAAAATTGCATGTTTAATGTTTCAGGAAAAGTTTGAGAAGATATTCGAAAACCAACCGCTCTTCAGAGACGGCGAGGATAGTGGTTCCAGTAGTCTTGTTTAACACAAAGATTTTAAGTTCAAATTTTGACTGTACCAATGAGTTTTTCTGAAGTGAAGTACAGTGATTAGACACACGCCTTCGTGAGGCGTAATAATTTGGGCACCGAAAATTATATGACAACGAGAAGTTAATCAAACGCATAACAAATCGAAATGGGGTTCATGATAAATTGTTATAAATTGTGTTTGTGAATTCAAATCCACGCAAACTATATTCCATTATGCAGTAGGCTTTCGCGTCACGCTACTGCTAAGAAAAAACCGGAATAAAGAGCAGCTATGCATTTATTCGGGCAATATCCTCCGGAACTTCAAGGCTTCAGCTAGTTGGGTCTCTCAATATGCAGCTTCGTAAAAAAATACAATTTATTGAATGTCCTAATAAGCCGTCAGCATAATGTATTCGACAGACTCCAAACGAGGGGGTGTGGTAACACCTCTGCCTTTATTACCTTCAGAAACCCTTGTGAAAACCAGGGTAATAATAACAAGGGTCCCCGAAGGGGTAGGCAGAGGTGTATAGGTACTACCCACACACCCATTTTTCGCCAGAGGTATATTAGGTGCCAACGTGACAGATGGCGAGTCCATCGCCGTTACTCAAGCACGACTTTACATACGCCTTTGAATTACTTCTCAGATGTATGCAGGTTTCCTCTCGATGTTTTCCTTCACCGTAAAGCTCGTGGTGTGACTAATCACTGTACTTAAGTTCAGAAAAAACTCATTGGTACAGTCGGGATTCGAACTTGCGACCTTTGCGTCGCAGGCAACTGCTCGAACCACTCGGCCACCACGGCTCTCAATCTATATAAATAAAAAATAATCACTAAATTTGTTGCTAAGCGCAAAACTCTAAAACGGCTGAACCGATTTGGATGATTTATTTTTTTTGTACATGATGAAGTCTTAGGAAGGGTGTTATGGAGAGAAAAAATAAAAAAATACGAGGAAATAAGTAAATACAACAATTTTCTAGACTTTTAGGAGATACGAAGTTCGACGGGGTAGCCAGTCTTTAAAAATACTATATGTTTGTTAAAAATAAGTCATGTTCGTTATGTCGTTAATGCCACCTTTCTCACTGCATTTCGTTAGAATTCTTCTTCTTCATCTACTTGATCAGTTTTAACTCCATTTTAATCTTTTTTATCATAATTTTAATGCGGATCAACACGTTCTTTGGCAAATAGTTCCATGATGAACTAAATTATTCGTGGTATTTATACAAATAAATAAAATTGAAGTGTCTGTTTGTAATATTAAAATAACCGCTTTTTACCAAATGCATATGAATGTATGCACCGTACATATACCAAGATAAGATTTATTATTATTTATTTATTATTTTTTTTGTCTCTCTGACTATCTTTCTGTCTGTCTGTTTATTCTCTCTGAAGCGGCTGGACCGACTTGACGGAACTTTCACTGGCAGATAGCTGATGATATAAGGAGTAAATTAGGTTACTTTTATTATAGATTTTTTATTACTTATTTTTTTTTTGGTACAAGATTTGTAAACCTTACATACTTAATACAAGTTAAAAATAGTAAAAAAATATAATGGTTCATGTAAAAAGGATAATGGTGTGGACATTATCCTCTAAATAGGGCATAGGAAGAAAGAAACAAAAGTGCGCTAACTGAAAGAATTAAGAATTAAGAATAGAAAGAAGAAAGAATTTAGAATTTAAAAGGTTTTTTAAACATTTGACCAGATTGTATTAATGGTATAAAAAAGGAAAAAATATATTATAAATAACAGTATTAATATATTATAAATATGGAAAAAATATATTATAAATAACAGTATTAATATGAATAAAAAATAACTATTACGCGCAGACGATGTACAAAATACATCGACATCTATTATTACTTTGCTGTTCGCTATTTCGCTACGCTAACACTCAAATACAAAATATTTTAATATAATGAGCATAGGTATTTTTATACGCGAAATACAGAATGAATAAGTAACCTTAACCCCGGCGAGCTGAACAATAACTTTTGTGTTTAATTCCATGCGGACGAAGTCGCGGGCACAGCTAGTATCCAAAAAGAAAAACCAGTAAAGCTGCATTCGCATGATGATGAAACAATGCTTCGTTCATGCATAATACCTACGTTATCTAAAAATCCGCCGAAGGTCGCAGCAGACCGCGACACGTGTTCAAAAATACAAGTTCGATGCCCAGCAATGGACTACGATTGATTGATGCGACTTTGACTTTCAATCCGCATTAAACGAGCACTAAAATTTGAATGCGACCCATTCAAATATATTCTAGTTGGCACTATAGTGCAATGAATATTTCATACAATAGATGCTTAGTTGATTTTGAATTGAATAACGCTATGTTCACAACCTATGTTTGTTTAAGGCTTGAAGTAACCAAACTAAACATATTTGTATGGTTTCATATGCGTGTCGTTAATTTGGAGGTTTAGCGTTTGCCTGTGCTCATGGGCTTCGCGGAACAATGTAAGGGTTGGCTTAGATGCGGGTAAAGCGCCCTCTATACCATACGTAAACATATTGCTACAAATGGAGGGCGGAGAGCAACGGGCCGTGGCGTGTGTTGTTCAACTGAACGTAGAACTTTCCTCACTGGGAAGGTAAACAAGAGCCACACTGACAGACCTCTTCCACTACATCCGCATTCACGAGTCTCTTCATACATTTTCACCGGTTTAATCTGACATTTCTTTCCTTAAGGGTTCGTTTGATATGATCTAAGTACTTTCACTCACTTTCGCATGGTATATCTGCTTTTTCAACGTTTCTTTACTCTTTTACACTTATTTCTTTTTCTTTACTTAATTACTTATATTTGGGACAAAGCAAAATGTGGAATTTGAAGTTTCGTATACATATCAAAACATTTTTTTTCGCGGCATGTAACCCCACTCTTACGGCCTTATCTATGCTGCGTGCATGTTCAAAATATTCGTAGGCAGGCGTCACGGTGCTCGCGGCGAGGGGGGTACGGGGGAGGGGGGCACCAGTGCGCAAATACACGATGGCTGCATACAATGACTGCCAAAGATCGCATCCCGGACAAAAACTTCGGCACGTGTAAGCCCAGTGCCGAATTCGAAATAATATTGCGTTTTGTGCATCGTGCAATACAGTTGTTTTTCAACTTGTGTGTTGATTTCTTGATTACGTATAAGACACATTAATTAAAGTTGAATTTTGTATTAATATTTCTCTGAATTTGTGTTTTTTTGGTAGCCTTTTTTCTAGAATAAAACATATTATATGTATTAATTAAGGGAATAATATATCTCTGCGCCAAATTTTATCTGATTCTATTCTGTCGTATCGTACTGATTGAGTTACAAATATTCGCATTAATGACATAATAATAATAATAACGAGCGTCATTATCTTGGCGCTGCAAGGAAAAATGAATTTATTAACCAACTATATATATGAACCATTGTTCATATATATAGTTAGCATGTTAGCATTACGTGCTATTCTGATAATTAAGAGAAGTTATGAAAGGGACAGATTTATAGTCGCATTATGCATCTATCTCGCTTGCTCTCGTGAAAAAGATCCGGATTAAGACTGGTATGATGGGCTTAGAGCATAAGTTTAAGCTTAGAATTGCTTTGAAAAGCTTATCATGAATGATAATGTTCAGAGTTCTTGCTCTATGCTAATCTCTTACTCTAATAACATTAAGTAAACGTATACTATAAGTACAAATGTAAGAACTCCATGGCAACTCCAGGGCAACCCTCCACGGGGAGCTCATTTCACAGCCTGAGCTTCGCGGAAGAAAGCTCCTTTTGGAACTGCGCAGTGAGACCTTTGTGGTTACAAGGTAGGGGGATGAATTCTTCGTCGATGGCCAGAGGTGGTAGTAGGTGGAAGTGGGCATCATGTCGAATAATTCTTCAGAATACTCCCCGTGGCAAAGTCTCTGCTCTAACTTAGTGGTTCCAAGCCGCTTGTGAGCAAGGGACAGACCTCTTTCGCTTCATTCACGTCCATAATATTTTTGTTTATTTTCTTCGTAAAACTTCTTAGCCTTTATATTTCTCGACGTGTGAAGTGTGTTAAAAAGGAGAGGGTGGCAGATAAACAGATAGATAAAAGAAGATAATAATTAAAGATATTATTTTGCTTACGTCTTAAAAACATAATATCGATATTTAATTTGTATTAGTCACGAAAAAGAGCTTCGCTCTAGGTATCCAGACTCTGTCTTTAAAAAACCTATGCATAATAATGCTTCATTCATATAACTGCCATACTCATGTAGGCAAAAAAGAAAATGTATTTTGAAAACCTGATTCGTGAATATGTATAGACAATATTTTTATATGTAGGTACATTTATTTTGACAGCTTGCATTATAAAAATAGCAAATACAAAATACTTTTTCGTAAGGAAAAATTATTGACTACGTATCTCTAATAAAATATATAGAGGGCCATTTGTATGTATATTATCCTCAAATATAATAAAATTTATTACTCATGCATTGTTACGCTGGGTTTCGTATTCAATAACCAAACCATTATTTCAATAAATAAAATTATAAGCAACAAAAACGAATTTATTATTCCGTACAAAATTATAACAAAAAAATATTCCAGTGCGGACCTGTAATCGCATTGTACGATAGCGTCATTCACGCACACATGAGAAGCGCATAACCGAATTTCGTCGATGTTTTTCTAGTCATAATGGTTGTGTGCGGCGCAACGCCGGTGGCGGTGAGACGGGCCTATGCGAGTTTGAACGGGTGCGACAGAGATGGATATAGCTAGTTATATAACGCATTATTTTTATAATTAACAGACAAAAATTTAGAGACACGGCTGTGCGACCCTGACAGCGGCCACTGATCCCGAGTAACGAAAATTTGCACACATCGGATGTGGGCGACCTCGCGCGCTGCACGCGTTTCGTGCACGCACACATGTGCATGCACTCCGTGCACACAGCGGCGGGGCGGGGGGTGGGGGAAATGCTCGATTTCCGCGTATGGCGTATGCCTATGCAACCTCCTTCGCCTCTATCGATCTACTCTCGCTATTACATTCAAAGCTAACAACAATACAACCTGTACGATCAACCGAACGAAGAACTTGTCGATACTTTCAGCGCACTAAACCGCCATTTTATATGTAGATGAAAGTGCGATTAATTCTTGACTATGGGTTAAATATGATTGTCATTAAGATATTGAAAAATGTTGTTACCTAATTTATTTGCGTTTGTGGTGAGAGTATTACTTTTCAAAAGACAATATGCGCAGTGGAATTTGTAGGCGTGTTTTGGGCTAGTTGTTAATCTGGAGTTATGTTGTATCTCAAGGGGATCATATTGTTATAGACATTGGGCACAATGTCATGTCAATTGGCAAACATCGGGTCAACTCTATAGGCTCTATAGGTTCAACTCTATAGGCTTCTTGCTTTACTAGCAAAGGTGTGGTGTTGACTCGACCATTTATGACTCATAAATGTTTAATGGAGGAAATTCTTCTTGAATATTAGTATTATCATATTTTATTTTGCTCAACAATGAATGTCTAAAAACAAATGGTTGATTGATTTAATCGCCTGCAAGGTCAATAGTAAGCGGTTACCGTCGCCAATGTACGCTTGCAGCACCAGGGCTATCGTTCTCGTGCTACAGACCCTTCAGGAATCTTTTCACACCCTTCTTGAAGAACTCCATGCTGTACTCTCAACGGGAAATAAGTGTATACAGCTTGAGAAACGGCAACGGACTCGCCATCTGTCACGTTGGTACCTAAATATAACACCGATGAAAAGAGGGCTCGGTACACGTGTACCTACCAGGGATGTTGCGGATGCCGATTTTTTCACATCCGCGGATGCGGATATATGAAGGCTCACATCCGCGGATGCGGATGCGGATGCGAATGTTTAAGATATGATATAAATTTGTACTTTTACTTAATACATATGGATGTAACACGGTACCTATACAAAAATTTTTTTTTACTTTTGTCTGTTTGTCGGTCTGTCTGTTTTTTCGGCTAATCTCTGAAACGTTTGTTAAATTCCACGCGGTTGAGTAGCCAGCCAGCCATTCCAGTAGCGGGCACATATAATATTACATATGAATGAAGAATTATAACAATGATAATTAAAATTGTTATTAAACAAAATAGTAATGTAAAGTGCTCCTATTTTTTTAACTTCACTTACTAAGTTTCATATTAGTAAGTGAAGTAAAAAATAGGCGCATTATACTAAATAAACAGTAATATTGCCGCCTTTTCTAATTCAAGGCGGTTACATTCAAATGGACGTGACAAAACGTAAATTTTTTAAGCGGTAAATGAGTATTAAATGGTATTAAAAAAATGATTTCGTTTAAATTTTAACGTTGATATTAAGAAGCTTTTCAATAATTTAAAAAAATAATAATATAATCAGCCCTTTTGACTGAAGCGCATGGCGTCATAACTACGAGCTGCTTTCGCGCACTATTGAAAAAGTAATTAAAAAACGGCTTTAAAGTACGCTAAACCTTAATTTATTACGGAAAAATAGGCTTTTTCTCGTAAATAGTAATGTGTATTACTTCAGTATAGGTTCAAATTCTTTCGTAATGCGTATTCCGTATATTACTTCGTGTCGGTGGTGACATTTTTAATAAACTTGTTAGATAATCAATAACGGGAAACTCGCTGAAAAAATAAAGGATATTGTTATGAAACAATAAAGTTTACCTACAATAAAACGTATAACCGGTGTAACATAATGGCATTTACCTGGCGATTTTAAAGTAATAAGCTGAGCTAAGGCTAATATAAAGATTTCCCGATAAACAATTATTTACACTCAATGATCACTGTATCACAATAACACTCAAAATATATGTCTATACGATAAGTAATCCACAGCGCAAACAAACACGTAATGATTTATTTACAAGAAAAACGCGTCGGATTTCGTCAACTATTTTTAACGCTCATATTGGTCAATTTCACATGAGAACGGCGCGCGCCATTCGCCGGTCCTGCCCAATTTCTTTATAGTCGCAACTTGTATAACATCCGCATCCGCATGAAAATCCACATTGATTATTGCGGATGCGGATGCGGATGTCAAAATTGATGCGGAGGCTCCGCATTTGCGGATGTGGATGCGAATATTCGCAACATCCCTGGTACCTACCCTTCGAGACCCGTGTAGGGAGGCGTTTGGATTTAAATTTCAACGTACATTACGCTGTTTATGAAAATGTAAATTATTTTAATTATGAATAAGAGTGGCTACTTATTATTACATAGATAAAGTATTTCGAAGGAGGCTCGATTCAATAAATTAAGTGATAATATTATTTTTTTAACGCCTACATGTATGAATTCATAATGGGTTATCTTGTTACATAAACAAATTTATTGTAAAAGCCAAAATGTTATCGTGCTATACGTGCACTAATATGAATAACTAATTTTAAATATTTTATGCTAAAGAATACATACATACTAAATGCTTATAATAATGTCGTACCCGGAACAAAATAATGCCGAACTATTTTAATTCTACGCTACGAGTATTATGAAGAGGCAGTTTGTTCGTTTGTTTAAACTCGCCAACCTCAAGAACTACAAACGTATTTTTTCAATTATATAGCCCGATTTATTGTTTATTATAAATTTTTTTACTTACTGCATATTTTTTTGTATTGTCTCTCGTAGCTTGAGTTCCAGGAACTTTTACTCCTCAAGCGGGCAATGTCAACAGGGCAAGACCAAGGCCTCGAGCCAGGCACTTTTATGTGCCCAGATTTTTTTAGGGTGGCTATATATATACACATACATACATACATATCATCACGCCAAGTCCCTAACGGGGTAGGCAGAGAGTTTAGAGCGCCAGTTCTCTCTAGACTTACATACCTCTTTCGCTTCGTCCACATTCATCAGTCTCTTCATACATGCTCGTCGGTTTCGAGTACTCTTAACGTTCCCGTCCTTGAGAGTCCGATCGATTTGATCCAGGTAGTTGGAACGTGGCCTTCCTCTGCCTCTTCTTGCACACACTTTTGCTTTGTATATCTGTTTCGTCAATCTTTCTTCACTCATCCTTTCTATGTGTCCAAACCAACGTAACATGCCTTTCTTCATCTTTACAATCACGCCCTCTTTCACGCCAGTTGATTTGCAAATCTCTTCATTGCGGATTCGATCTAAAATCGTTACTCCGCACATTTTTCGAAGAGATCTATATATATACTATATATATGTACATCATCATATGGTGTATAATATCATCGTCCTACCCAAGGACTCATCGACTGGTGCAGAGTACCAAGTTATGTATATATTATTTACATTCGTATTATCACGCTGAGTCTTTCAGTTGGGATTCGAATTTATAATATTTCCTTTGCCCGCGACTACTCGAGCTACTATTCTTATTCGGCTACTATTCTTCGTAATAGAATAGATATACAAATGTTCACTGACAGTGCCTATATCCCGATGTTATGAATTACATCAAAGCCGCTCGTATTATGTACAACTCTACTTGTTATTATACAATACACAAATTAGAATACATTATACATTGTCGGAATATTGAGCAACAAGCCCAGTCCTAGGCATGATTAAAGTTTGTTCCTAACTCTATCGGGTGTTGCGAATTGTGAAGGGTGAAATTAACACGTCTGCTTTGTAGTTACATAGAATAAATGTTTACATTTACTCGCTACCGAAATTCTACTCAGTCAAACCAAGAAATCTGAGAACCATATATAACCGATATATATAATCAATATCTTCACGCCTTCCCACAAGGTACCCCGAAGGGTTAGGTAGAGGAAGAGTAGTAAACGTATGGAGGTTTCCTCTCGACGGTTTCCTTTACCGTACAGCTTTTTAGCTTTTCTTAAGAGAGGTAGGGCATAACGGGTTTCCCGTTCGAATTTGGAGCTGCCCGACTGGGGCAGGACCTCCACCTTATAGAAGTCCGTAGCCAAATAACACATTTTTTTGTGTTGTGTTCCTACGCGGTGAATAAGGTTTCCAGTAATGAGCTCCTTGGGGAGGGGGGAGGATTGTTAAATTGTGTTGGAAGCAGAGGGCTGCCAACACACTATAACTCTCCGTACACAGAGTGGCAACGCGCAAGTGATACTTCGGTATCGTGAGCGTAAATAGGCTACGCTAACCGTTTCCCATCAGGGCCGTATGCTTGTTTGCCACTCTTGTTGTATATATAAAAAAAGCTCTGTGACTAATAAAGCACTGCACTTAAGTTGAGAAAAACTAATTGGTGCACTAATCCAAACATTCTATCTTTTTGTTGTAGGCTCTGGAACCTCTCAGCTACCACTTTTATACATAGTACTAGCGGTCCCTCCTGGCTTCGCACGGGTGGACTTAAGATTTTTTTTATAACAGAAAATATAGCCTAAGACACTCAGGATGAAAGTAGCTTCCCAATGGTGAAGGAATTTTTGAAATCTGTCCAGTAGTTCCTGAGTTTATTCATTACAAACACACACACACACACACACACACACACAAATACAAGTATTTCCTCTTTATAATATAGCTAATATAGTCAGTATATTATATAATATATATTATGAATCTAAAACTTAAGGTTGTTATAAAATCTTACGGCTCGTTTCAATAACAGGTCCTGGGATTTGTCGTACGACGGGCATTCGATGATTTCCATGTCATCGTAATAACGAATTGTTACACAATATTTCACACGAAGCGAAAGGGCATACCCATTTCGCTAAGTATAGCGAAATAAGCTTAAGTTTAGATAGAGAGAACTGGCGTTCTATACTCTCTGCCTACCCCGTTAGGGACTTTCTTTAACCCATCTAAAGTGGTGTTAGTATACAATTTATAAAAGCCGTGGGGGCCGAGTGGTTCGAGTTGCGTGCAACACAAAGATTGCAAGTTCGAATCCCGACTGCACCAATGACTTTTTCTGAACTTAAGTACAATGATAAGTCATACCACGAGCTTTTAGTTTTTTCACTGTAACGATAATATAATACACAACCCAAATCATATCGATCGGACGCTCAAGGACGGGAACATCAAGAGTACTCGAAACCGACGAGCATGTATGAAGAGATTGATGAATGTGAACTTAGCGAAAGAGGTATGGAAGTCTAGACTTTATTAAGTAGATTCGTGAGTGGCTTAGATTCATAATTGGACCCGATAGATGGCGCTGCGTTTATGTTTCATTAACTTTTTTCTGCTAAGTGAATCTGGGCAGAACAGCGAGTATTAATATTTATTTATCTCCCTTTTTGTGCTCGTGACTGTACTTGCATTTATATATTAAACTTATTTATCCAGATCTAGTTCTAACCGCGAGGTTTTCAAGGAACTTGTTCCAGCTAAAGCTCAAGTTGCCGAGTGCGGTCCCAAGCGAATACCATGAGAATGAAAGAGAACGCGCAGGTCCTCTTTGGTTGCAAGACTTCATATGCTTCGGTAGCCACTTGCCATCAAGGGGGCATACTCGACTCAAAGAGCAAAAACTTCACTTAGTAAATCGTTTGAGTATTAGACTTAGATGTCCGTTGATGTACATTGAAAAAATATATCCCTGGCGGAATGTGGGTATGTGGGTATTACCTATACACCTCTGCCTACCCTTGTGTGAAGGCGTGAGTTAAAACCGTCTTTTTAAAATTCGAATCAATCGCCTACTTGTACCGTGACATACTAATATTATAAATGCGAAAATAACTCTGTCTGTCTGTTACCTTTTCACGCCTAAACTACTGAACCGATTTAAATGAAATTTGGTACAGAGATAGCCTAAAGCTTGAGGAAGGACATGTGCACTTTTTAATGCGAAAAAGGGTTGTAAGGTGTTGAAATAGGGGATTAAAGTTTGTATGGAAGTTTCGTCATTTTTGAAGCTAGAAGCTTGAAACTTATTGGTTAGGCTCTTGATTACATATAAATTAATATTAATTACACTCAAAGTTTTAATTTACATAAATTACAAAAAGCCGTGCTGGCCGAGTGGTTTGAGCAGCTGCCTGCGACGCAAAGGTCGCAAGTTCGAATCACGACTGTACCAATGAGTTTTTCTGATCTTAAGTACAGTGATTAGTCACACCACGAGCTTTACGGTGAAGGAAAACATCGAGAGGAAACCTGCATACGTCTGAGAAGAAATTTAAAGGCGTATGTATAGTCGTGCTTGAGTAACGGCGATGGACTCGCCATCTGTCACGTTGGCACCTAATATACCTCTGGCGGAAAGTGGGTGTGTATTACCTATACACCTCTGCCTACCCCTTCGGGGACCCTTGTGGGAAGGCGTGAGGATATATTATTACATTCAAAGTTTGTAAAAAATTTACCCTTAAGGGGGTAAAAAAATGCTGCCTAATATCACTTTTCCGCGCGGACTAAGTCGCGGGCACAGTTAGTATACCATAATTCCAACAAAGAATTTATCCGGTCCTTCGATCTGTTTAGCGTTAGGCAAAAATGCGCCGGGTGGTCCTGAGAAACCAGTTTCGTACCTAATTAAAAAAAACATAAGGCAAAGCGAAGTTCCTATGATGAATGCTGTGAACTTGATCGGTGACCATGAACCTGCCTCCTCCGAAGGCGATGACGTCACAACACACAAACAAAACGAGCAATTGCATAACATTCAACTTAATATAAATATAATCGCTTCCTTGTTGAAGCATTACTAACACGGTGTTAGATACGTGATAGTAATGCAACAATTGGGAATATTATGAATCGCTTATGAAGAGACCCGGATGGTAACCGTGTGATCATTGACGAAATAAGAGTATAGACAGTCCAGTGCCATCCACGATGACGCGCCCCACTATTCTTCCCTATAGCTTATAGTGTAAGTGTGCAACCTTCCACTAATGTTTGAGTATTATCGGTACACACTGATTACCTATGAGTGCGCACGCACACTACAATTGTCATACTGCGCGCATCCCGCGACCCCCTTGGCTAGAAATTGATAGGGCGCATCTTCGTGGATGGCACTATTTATACTGCTAGACGAAAATAGAAGAGGAAAGATGATACGCCAGGTACATCTGATATGATACGGTATGTATCTCATGCGCATGCCCATAACGGTCCCCTAAGGTTCAGGGTGAGATGTCATCCTGGAAATGCGGTAAAGTACCAACATGACAGATGGCGAATCTGTCGTGGTATCCCAAGCATGACTATAATACATACTTCTTTGCATTTCTTCCCAAACGTATGCAGATTTCCTCTCGATGTTTTTCTTTATCGCAAAGCTCGTGATGTGTCTAATCACTGTACTTAAGATCAGAAAATCTCTTTGGTACAGTCAGGTTTCGAACTTGCAATCTGAGTGTTGCAGGCGACTACCCGAACCACTTGGCCATCACGGCTCCATAGCCTAGTAGCATTTCTTTTTCGTTATACATAAAGTAAGGTATAATAGTGTATGCCTAAACTCTACAGTCTATGAATAGTTTTATAGTTAATTGTGCTATTTCTTATCTAAGTTAACGAAAGCAATAGTTAGGCAATAGTTAGGCACACACTATTGTATAAACAGGTAAATAGTTAACCTACATACATTTATTTTTATCTAAAGGCGCAAAATATTTTGTTAGTTTAAAAATATTAGTTTTTCATAATTCCCTAAACTCCCAAATGATACCAACACTTTGTAATGTTGCCAGTGCTGTCCTACTAATATTGTAAAGTCGAAACCTTGTGAGGATGTCTTTGTACCCCTTTTCACGTACAAACTACTCAACGGAATTGGATGTAATTTAGCACAGAAATAGAATATTATTAGATAGATTGACAAATAGGTTACGTTTTATAAAAAATACAACTAAAGTAATCAGTTATTACTATGGTAAATCCGCGGGACACAGCATGTCTAAAACAAAACGAAATTTACTTTCTTAACTAAATATTAGTGAATGAATTTGTATATCTTGGAAGCATGTTCACACGAGATGGAAAGTATGAAAAAGATATTGAAAGAAGGATAACTGCCGGAAATAAGGTGAATGGAGCCATGTCGGCGTTGATGGGCAGTAAAAGTCTGAGCAAGAATGCTCGAGTTGCTGTCCACAACGCGATATTGGTACCTACCTTGTTGTATGGCAGCGAATCCTGGGTATGTCAGAGGAAGTATGAAAATAGCTTGAATGTAGTTGAGATGCGATCGCTTCGAAAAATGTACGGAGTAACGATTTTAGATCGAGTCCGCAATGAAGAGATTCGCAAATCAACTGGCGTGAATGAGGGCGTGATTGTAAAGATGAAGAAAGGCATGTTACGTTGGTTTGGACACATAGAAAGGATGAGCGAAGAAAGATTGACGAAACAGATATACAAAGCAAAAGTGTGTGCAAGAAGAGGCAGAGGAAGGCCACGTTCCAACTACCTAGATCAAATCGATCGGACTCTCAAGGACGGGAACGTTAAGAGTACTCGAAACCGACGAGCATGTATGAAGAGACTGATGAACGTGGACGAAGCGAAAGAGGTATGTAAGTCTAGAGAAAACTGGCGCTCTATACTCTCTGCCTACCCCGCTAGGGACTTGGCGTGATGATATGTATGTATGTATGTAACTAAATATTAGTATTGTTTTTACTGAAGTTAACCCACATGAATTAAATTTAATAGATATATAGAATCTTCAAAAATATATTTTTTTCGATAATGCCCCCAAAGTCTCAATCACTATATATAATGTTGCTATGTAGAAGATTACAAATAATAAGTCAACAAGAACCAACCAATAAGAAACCACTTCACTGCTAAGTCAAGGACATTGACAAAAAACACCGATGTCGTCATTATTATTGCAACTTCAGTCAAATGGAATGACCAGGAAATATAAATTGTAGCTTTTCTATTTTTAGCACTCCTATGGATATGTCTTCATATCCTACGATCTCTATATTTATAGAAGTAGTCATATCTATATAGAAGTTTGACCGCCATCTGGTCTAGTGGTTAGAGCTCCTGACTGCGAAACTTGAGGTCGCGGGTTCGAATCCCGCTGAGGTCAGATATTTGTGTGATGAACACGAATATTTGTACCTTAGTCTTGGGTGTCCTATGTATTTATGTATATATCTATCTATATAAGTAAATATATCGTTGTCTAGTTACCATAACACAAGCTTTGCTTAATTTGGGACTAGGACAATTTGTGTGGAATTGACAAAAAAAAAAAAGAAGTACAGTGCGAAGAGCGCGGAGTTCCTGGTCCGTCCTGCCAAAGTTCCTGTAGCCTTATTGTATTACATGTACTCTCTCTAGAGCAAGTGAATGAATTTGTTATAACTAGGAAGCATGTTCACAAGAGATCTAAAGTATGAAAAAGATATTGAAAGAAGGATAACTGCGGGTAAGAAAGGGCCCCACCATGTCAGCGTTGAAGGGCACTAAAAGTTCTTTCATTAGAGTTACTAGTAGGTATAGTATTATTATTAATTTGAGAATTAATGAAGAGATTCGCAAATCAACTGGCGTGAATGAGGGCCTGATTGTAAAGATGAAGAAAAGCATGTTACGTTGGTTTGGACACATAGAAAGGATGAGTGAAGAAAGATTGACGAAACAGATATACAAAGCAAAAGTGTGTGCAAGAAGAGGCAGAGGAAGGCCACGTTCCAACTACCTGGATCAAATCGGACTCTCAAGGACGGGAACGTTAAGAGTACTCGAAACCGACGAGCATGTATGAAGAGACTGATGAATGTGGACGAAGTGAAAGAGGTATGTAAGTCTAGAGAGAACTGGCGCTCTATACACTCTGCCTACCCCGCTAGGGACTTGGCGTGATGATATGTATGTATGTATTATTAATTTTTGAATGTTTTTTTTTATTGTCTCTTGTACATTCTGGTCTGGGATCTTTTCATGATAACAAAGGCGACACCGAAAGGCCTCCAGCAGAGCACTTCTGGGGTGCTAAGGAAACATAGCAGAGGTCTTCTTAGAACGTTGTTGATTCGCGAGCTAGGAAGTTGGACACGACCGGCTGAGATAAATATGTATCTTATGCTTATCAAATGTGATGCTGCGGGACTTTTGGTCAGCTGGTATTTTGCGTCTTATTTGTACCAACGTTTGTCTTATCTACGTAAAATTATATCTGTTGCATGAAAACGTATAATTATTGAGTTGAATGAACTACATTAACTGAGCTGATATGAATTTTGTTAAATTTTATCTTTATTGGCACCGAACAATTTACATTTTCAGTATTCATTTAAAATAAAGCCAACGTCATGAGTACCTACTCGAAACCGGCAAACATGTATTAAGAGACTGATGAATGTGGATGAAGCGAAAGAAGTATGTGAGTCTAGATAGAACTGGCGCTGTTCCTTCTCTGCCCATCGCCACGATCTCGTCGTGATGATACATGTATGTATTTAAAAACATTCGCATGCGTTGATACTTCGCTCAATTGATACGCATTAAGTGTCCAAAATGTCCAAATATGGCAAGCACACAAATCGGTAACACATTTGTATTAAGTTGACCTTTAAGAAAAACCATGACCGTGAACGTTGATTCGAGTCCATTACGTAACGCATGCGCTCATCTTTCCTTATGAAAATGATCGTTGGATATTTGGCCATATCATCAACATGTAGAGTTCAAATTCACTCGCACCAATCACGCCACTAATTTGATATGCTTTACCACTTGTTGCAGCGTCATTTTAGGCCTTACAAGTTTCTTATTGATATCATAATATCAATGGTGTAATGATAATAATCGCTTTATATATTTGTTATGGAAACGTATGCGGGAATCATAACTAAGATTGGTAATAAATATTCAGTTTATTCGTTGTGTTTTTAGTTTCTGATGCGTAAAGATACGCTCGCTGTGTCTAAATAGACCGGAATTTTAAGTCATCGGACACATTTCGTTAAAAAACATTGTGATAGAGTAAATCTGCATACATCTCGTGCTCACCTATGCAAAGTCTACGAATAGGGGCCGCGAGGTTGAAACGGTCGAGAGCTCTCGTAAACATGCTATATATATATACATGCTTTTATATAAATTAAATTCATATATAATTTTAAGGACGGGAACGTTAAGAGTACTCGAAACCGACGAGCATGTATGAAGAGACTGATAAATGTGGACGAAGCGAAAGAGGTATGTTAGTCTAGAGAGAACTGGCGCTCTATACTCTCTGCCTACCCCGTTAGGGACTTGGCGTGATGATATGTATGTATGTATGTATGTAAATTCATATATATAATACATTGACGGCCGTCTGGTCTAGTGGTTAGAGCTAGATACTGCAAAACTTGTGGTCGCGGGTTCGAATCCCGTTCAGGGCAGATATTTGTGTGATGAACACGAGTATTTGAACCTTAGTCTTGGATGTCCTATATCTTAATATATATATTTCTTGTGTGCGTGTGTATGTGACTGAACTCCTCCTAAACGACTGGACCGATTTTGATGAAATTTTTTGTGTGTGTTCAAGGGGATCTGGGAATGGTTTAGATTCACAATTGGACCCGATAGGTGGCGCCACCATCTTTTTTTTTCCACCCGAGCGAAGCTGGGCGGGACCACTAGTATTTATGTATATATCTATCTATATAAGTAAAAATATAGTTGTCTAGTAACTAGTTATTATTATAAATATATATTTATAAGTATTATATAAGTACCTATTGAATTCTTTATTTAAAATAAATCTTATAAATCACATTTTTAAATATATATCCTTATCCTTACTAATATTATAAATGTGAATGTAAGTTTGTTTGTTACGCTTTCACGTAAAAACTACATAACCGATTATCATGAAAGTTTGTACACATATTCCTAGAGGTATAAGAAGTAACATAGGATACTTTTTATTGAAAAAAAAAACATTTTTACGACTGAAAAAAAGTCGGTTTACTGATATTTTTTTATGGTGATTGTACCCAGGATAGGCAACATAGGCTACATTTGAATCCCGAAAGATTCAAAGCTCTAATATTATAAAGGCAAAAATATGTATGTTGCTCTTTCCATGCGGGCGAAGCCGCGGGCATAAGCTAGTAGGTATATAATTATATACCTATATTGTTATGATTTCGCGTTAGTAACATTTGGGATTGCTTTTGTCCCCGAAGGGGTAGGCAGAGGTGTATAGGCAGTACCCACACACCCAGCCAGAGATATATTGTAGGTGCCAAATTATAATATAATATGTAGATATAAAGAGAAGTCAATGTACAAGGGTGTTGCTAGGTTTCACTGTCAATATGTAGATGACAATAGATTGAGGAAAATACTTACCCAAACGTGTTTGCGGTCTCCTGTTATATTGTATATCGTTTTAACTTTTTTGAAAATTTCAAATTAGACCAAACTCTTAGATCTATGATTGGCCGAGAGACGAGTGTCCTATTGTGGAGACCTAGGTTAATAAATATATTAATCTTCCACTCCAACCATCTGTACCGATGAGTTTTTCTGGGTTCCCGAAGGGGTAGGCAGGTGTATAGGTAGTTACCCACACACCCACTTTCCGCCAGAGATATATTTTAGGTCCCAACGTGACAGATGGCGAGTCCATCGCCGTTACTCAAGCACGACTATACATACGCCTTTGAATTGCTTCTCTGACGAAAGCAGGTTTCCTCTCGATGTTTTCCTTCACCGTAAAGCTCGTGGTGTGACTAATCACTGTACTTAGTTCAGAAATACTCATTGGTACAGTCGGGATTCGAACTTGCGACCTTTGCGTCGCAGGCAACTCTGCTCAAACCACTCGGCCACCACGGCTCAAATAAACAAATAGCAGGCAACCACTGACATCATTATTGTATTTTTGACTGCAATTTTGGTATAAAAGATATTCATATCAGATTATAAAACACTTCCTTGTTTCCTGTTTAGTAACAGAGGTATCTAAAAACACCTAGTTTGAACCTAGGGCGGTGCGCTAGAAGTAAACAACCCATATAAAAACAATATGATTGGCATTCGTTTCGTATTTGTATTGTAAATATTTTCACTTATGCAGCTTTTATACTTGTAAATTAACTAACTGGAACTCGATATATCGGATTTGTCTGTTTTCTTATAACATATCAATTCAAATATTGACTTTGTAATACCCTGTTTTGAAAAAGTTTATTGACTGACGTACCTCCACGTGTAGAACTGTTACAAAAAGTATAAACATCAAAAAATACTTTATCATAACTACTAACTCATAGAATATTGTCATCATGCCTTCTCACAAGTTTTTTTTAATCTACTTAATATTATAAATGAGAGAAAGAGCCGTGGTAGTCGAGTAGTTTGACTAGTTGCCTGCAACACAAATATTGAAAGTTCGAATTCTGACTGTACCAATGAGTTGTTCTGAACTTAAGTACAGTGATTAGCTACACTACGAACTTTACGGTGAAGGGAAACATCGAAGCAAGTTGCTCGTGTCTTTTTTCTATAGACTAGGCTAATGTTACTACGCGTATCCCTAGGGCGGTTCTCAATGCGCAGCAACTGCTAGAGAAGTAGGGCATAACGGGACATCAGTTCGAAAGGTTACGTCCGAAGGGGGCGGTGACAGCTACCGCTTTGCTGCAAATCGTAATAGTTAGGTTCCTGGTATGACCTGAATGATATTTAATTGTTAGACCACTAAACAAGATGACGCTTACATGCAAGTGCTGCAGGTTTTTATAACGAGTCAAGTGACAAATCATTAAACGTATCGTCGGATTCAAAATCAATATCAAAATATTTTATTTCACATAGGCCTAGATGGGCACTTATAAAACGTCGAAAAAGGTGCACGATCCCGGTTGGTCGTTAAATTAAAAAAGAAAAAGACAAAATAAATTATCTGTACAATCACACCCAATTGTTTTGAGAATCCGATCTAAAATCGTTACGCCGCACATTTTTCGAAGGGAACGTATCTCGACTGCATTGATGACGTGTGATATCTTGCGCCTTTAAGCTATATAACACTCGTTGCAGACCATTTTCCGTAGAGGTACTGTATTAGAGGTATTAAATTCCTCTACTGCCAGCTATTCTATGTGGAGTGCTGGAAACCTTACCCATCGTAGGAAAACGACATACGCAGAAATTAGCGTCTTCTTCACGTCAGGTCCAGGTATTACTCCGGGGCGACCCCACCGGTAAGAAGCTGAAAATATGTAAGGCTTGTTAAAGCCTGTGCCCTACGCGATGGTCATTTCTCCAGGAATGCGGACAACATCAATCGGTATTAGCCTTTGGAACAAGTCTTACACGAAAATTCTAATGCGGATGTCGCAGGCGTCTTAACGGCTGGGTTGGCTATAAACTCGTTTGCTACAAATGTGGTAAAAAGTGATAGATAGGAATCTACAAGAATATATTATAGAATAGGAAATATGTAACCTATGCTTATAAAAATGCTTAATTGATATTTTTTTTGTTAGATAAGTAGCGGGAATTTCTGAAAATTACGATCGTTAGTTCTCTTGAGACTTACACACCTCTTTCACTTCATCAACAATGAGCCGTGGTGGCCGAGTGGTTCGAGCAGTTGTCTGCGGCATAAAGGTCGCAAGTTCGAATCCCGACTGTACCAATGAGTTTTTCTGAATTTAAGTACAGTGATTAGTCACACCATGAGCTTTAGGGTGAAGGAAAACATCGAGAGGAAACCTGCATACTTCTGAGAAGAAATTCAAAGGCGTATGTATAGTCGTGCTAGAGTAACGGCGATGGACTCGCCATCTGTCACGTTGGCACCTAATATACCTCTAGCGGAAAGTGGGTGTGTGGGTATTACCTATACACCTCTGCCTACCCCTTCGGGGACCCTTGGGGGAAGGCGTGAGGATATTTATTTTATTTTTATTTATATAATATATCAACAAAAAAAATGGGTTTATCTAAAATGTAATGGTGCTGAAAACCACGAGCCCTACAGACATACAAACCGAATTAATTTTATGCATCTGCATTGTGTCTAAACGGCGCCCTTTATTGAGTAATATGTATACTCTATTTATACACACAGACATATGGTGGGGAAAAGGGTTGCAATGATCTCACACTACAAGTATATTGGAATCCTATGGGAGCCGCATCAAACCGGCTTATCAATTAATTAACTTATATCTTATCGATCATTATTTCCTCGACACCATCACAAATAGATTCCAATTCAGTAGTTTTCCAAGATTCACAATTATATGCAACTTTTTTCAAAGTCAAGCCTACATCACTGCGGATTCGCCATCTTTCACGTTGGCACGTCTTCAAGGACCATTTTGGAAAGGCCTAAAGTCGGGTAAATATCTGGTGAAAACATAATGCATCAACACAACAAAGCAAATTACTAAACACGTTCTAACATTATGTCTACAGCCTTTCGTCTACGACAAATACTAGTAAATTAGGTAGGTTCGTAGTTGCTAGAAAATATCTAAGTTACATTGTGTAGGCGTGAAATTCGCGTCCTTGGTGTGGTGTCCTTTGTAGACAACTATGGGGACAAATTTTTAGGTCAGCGAGTCCAGTATTGGATAGACAAAGACAAATGATATACAGGAAACAAATTCAAATTAATTAGTCAATACCAGTTCAGGATATTTGAGATTAAGAGTAATAGTCGGTTCGGCCCTAATCTATTCAGGCTTTGGTTCTTCATTACCAAAATTGCCTATATTTTATACATATATATATATATATATAGTTCTCGAAACCGGCGAGTATGTATGAAGAGCTTATAGAATGGATTGAACTAGCTCTGTTAGTCTAGAGATAAATGGCTCTCTACTCTCTCTGCCTACCCCGTGAGTTCCCGTTCTTCCCATCGATTTTTTTCGTTTTGGTCCGACTGATTCTGTTGGTTTTTTAATTCCATTACACCCTGAAAACAGACTTGGCGATTTCGCATGTATAATTTGTTTGTCAATATAATTCGATAACGAGTTTACGTAAGATATGTAAAGTATCAAAATACAGCTTTAAAGCACCTACTTTTCGCCGGGCACAAATTTAGGTGCCTTATGGCGAGTCTGTCGTCGTTTCACGAGCACGACAGACGTCTTTAAGTTCCTTCTCAAATTGTTTGATGTTTTCCTCCATCGTGAAGCTCACTGTGATCACTGAACTGAATACAGAAAAGCATTTATTAAACAATTTCCTCACGCCTGCCCACAAGGGTCCCCGAAGGGGTAGGCAGAGGTGTATATGTAGTACCCACACACCCACTTTCCGCAAATACATACGCCTTTGAATTGTTTGCCAGACGTATGCAGGTTTCCTTTCGATATTTTCCTTCACCGTAAAGCTCGTGGTTGGGTAACAGTCGGGATTCAATTTGGGATCTTTGTGTCGCAGGCAACTACTCGAACCACTCGGCCACCTGGGCTTCCTGCCTGCAGAAGAAAAAAAAGAGAAGCATTTAATAAACACATTCGAAATATTATCCTATAGTAAATATAACTTAACATCTAAAATTCACAGTTTATGAGAATATCTACTCGTAGCCTGGCAATCAATAACGCGCGTCAAATTGGGATCCGAGGCCAGTTCCTATAGCAACCATCCCGAGCTACCGGAGCGACTAAATTTAAAAGGATCCAGGAATCAGGTATTCTCGACAAACGTTCAAATTAGTATTTGTGACTTGAAGTACGCGTCGATGGAATTTATTTAGTATTGTTGAAAACGTTCACAATTATTATTTACTTTATTTCATTGATTTCTTACAAAGGACATTTATATATACAGCGTCTCAGAAAATAGGCTCTGATACGTGATAGGACACAATGAAGAGAACCAATTTTTTCATTGTGGCAAAAATACATTAAATTCGGGCAATTCTTGAACTTTTGCGATATAAACGAATAACGAATGTTCTAATATCGTTTGGTTTTTTTTATTTTCGCTAGTAAAATGTTTGAATTATAGTATCTATTATATGCATGGAAAATAACATGGTTTAGGAAAACGGTTACCAAAACATTTGATGGCGTTTTTTTTTAAAATTCATAACTACAATGGTGGCAAACAAGAATATGACTATACGTTAAGAAAAAACATTGATACGATCTTGATTCGTACTAACAAGGTTTGGGTTGCAGGCTACCGTTTCAACCTCTCGGCCACGGCTCTTTAGAAGCAGTATTCATCATTAAAACTAGTCGAATTCTTTCAAGTGTACCTACATGGTACATATGTATTTACACAAATGTATGTATGCATTAACTTATCAAATACCACCGAATCATTATTATTCGTAACATATAATGATAACGACGTTAAATGTGCAATTGATAATGTACTGCTTCCTTCGCATGTACGTAGGTAGGTCTTGTTAAATAATAGGCGTCCTGCCTGCTTTAAAGGTCGTAGCTTCGAACCCGCAAGTTTTTATGCCTTTTTAATGATTGTATTGTACTATGTTTTTACATAAATACATATCACCATAAAGAGTCCTTTAAGGGGTAGGCAGAGTAGGGCACAGTCAGTGCAAGGAGTGTCAATGAAACCTAATCAAATGACCAAACTGTACCGTTGTTCGTCTGATATGATATAATAATAATATAATATATCCTCATCACCTACACACCCACTTTCCGCCAGAGATATATAATAAATGCTGTGAAAATAACATATAATATTTTCTTCACGCCATCACCGAGGGGGTACGCCGGGTATGTGTAGTGATTCGATACGTTTTCCTTCACCGTAAAGCTCGTAGTGTTGCTAATCACAGTACTTGAGTCCAAAGGAAATCAATTGGTACAGTCGGTATACGAACTGGCAATGTTTGTTTTGCTTGAACCACTCGGCCATCACGGCTTGGCATAGTTATATATATATAGACTTTCGAGACTGATGGTCCAGTCGCTCTGTCTACTCCACACGTATTAATGATAATTGTATGTACCTACGTATTAGTAAAAAATAACTATTTGGTTATGAATGAAACCTAGAGTCTAGAATGCCAATTCAGTTCAGCGTAAATACCTAAACTAAAATATTATTCCTAGTTACGGGAGTATCAACACATAACAATATAATAAATATGTTCGGTACATACGATGTGTTAATATTTGCACAAGTTTTATCTTTATATCTGCTATAGCCCCCAAACAATGTTTTATTTATTGAGGTGTATCTTGAGCCATTTTGTTTGTTCCAAAGTATTATTATATTACAAAATATATTTTTGATAATTACGCTGATTCTGGAACATAAAGTTCGTTTCTATTAGTAAGTAATTAGCGAACGTTTACAGGCCATCTTTTGAGTGCGTTGACATCATTTTTTCAACTTTTAATAGGTCTGTCACACCACAGCGACCAACTGCGACTTGTTTATTTTCTTGAAGAAGATATTGAACCATAATTCATAACAAAAGAATACATCGCAACGATAATAATGATGAAAGACTAGTTACATAATTAAAGATTGTCAATATTATTTTGAAAATACTTACGCATAGACAAAATCGACCAAATACATAGCAGTGAGAACTTTTAATGTACCTGACACCGGCGACTGTACGTGAAGGGACTAAACAATCTTCAGATGAGCCGTCTTTTGCTTTCGGTCTGAAAATGTAGGTATGAATTGTATGTATGCATTACTAATGAGACCAAACTCGGAAAATGAAACAAAATAGGACTATAAATGAACAAATATTATTACAAATCTTATCTATTCTGTCTAGTAGCTACAGATGCCTGAGTTACGTTCCGGCTTGCGTCTATGATTCACCCAAAACAAACTCTTTTTATAGCTATCAAGATTAAATTTAGGCGCCTTTCAATGGCTTTGTTGTTGTGCAATCACACAACACACCTTTCGCGCTTACTACAATATTACATGTCCTCTGTAATAGTCACCAGAAAATCGAGGTACGCGCAAAAACAGTGCTCAAACTTAAATGTTTAGGGTTCTTAGTGTAGTCTTCAATTGAATGATAGGTAATAAGGGATATTCGTAAATTATATGCTATTTCCTGTCATAAAAAAGAAACCTTCTCCATTTAACTTCAATGTAAGATCATAGTAATATTTAATATGTTACATATTTTATATCGTGAGCAGAAGGAAATCTTCACGCCACTTTTTTTTGCCTTTCAATAGGGCTGATAAAATTGTGTCGCGTCAGACATATGACCAAAGCAAGAACCTAATAAAATCGCAGTTTGTCGCATCGCCGGAGCCGTGGGCCGATGCTCGATCAGCGGGGAGCGGGGGCGGCGGTAGGTACGAAGTTCGGAGGCCCGGCGCTCACAAATAGCAAACTGCGACTTGGCATACACTGTACTTCCCAAACAGGGCCGTATTTAGGCTAACACTGGTCTAGGATCTAGATCAGAATTGGTCTATAAATCATGATATTACTGCCTTTTTATAGCTTTTGCTCTGTTTGATCGAGTTATTAGATAGGCGATTATTCTCAAACTGATTACTCACTAATTAATTTTGATATGAGATAAAGGTTATTTCACATACCTGTGAAATAAGTAATTTCAAAGGTCATGTCTGGGTGTTGCTTGAAGGCTAATGTAGCCCCTAATATTTAAAATAAAGCAAACAGATTTTTCAATATGGGTGTACGGGTCATGTGGGTATTTAAATCTTTATTTCTTTCCTTATGTAAATTGATTTGGTTTTTGTGTGCCTTTGATGTCTGTATGCGTTTACGTCCGTTAATATTTAAATATTTCTATTATCATCAGGAATAATATTGACAAGTCTTTCTTTTTGGCAAATTTAATTATCATTCCTCAACGACTCCGAAGTAGTACTCTATCTATGGTCTAACTCAATTTAATTATGATAATTATTCCATTACGAATTCCTTATTAAATTATGTTACATCAACTCGGGACCTCAACACAAATAAAGCACAACAAACTCTATGAATGCGCCATCTAATTAAATCTGTTCGTAAGAATAATATTCTGAAATCAAAGTAAGGATATTATGTTAATGTATGTAATGTCTGAGGTGTACATATGTAATACATTCGCTCGCATGAATGTTACCGTGACATGTCTAGCGGAAAGGATTTCGAAAATTTTCCCAGAATTTCGTCAAGGCTTTTGATTGATCATTTCCCAGAAATTTATCCTAAGTCGCCGTTGTATGATCTGCTACATTTAAATGAACCACGATTGCCTACCTATTTTGTTTACACGATTATTTTGTGTATTTTCAAAGCCCCCTCCCTCATGCTCAGGTTGGGTGAACAGCCCCGGTTTTCACAAATATCTATAATATGCAACACCAGATTATTTGAATGATGGCCATGCATAGCAATGAATTTCTCCTCTTGCAGACAATTTATTTGTAAGTTTAATCTTTTTCTTCCCCTACGTAAAATGGAACAAATGTTAAAGAAGAAAACCGTGGAGCTTGTTTCGCCGTTCTCCTAATAGGTTTTCTTTCTTGATAACGGTGATAACTGTAGTTTTTTATTTTGTATGTGACGTTCAATAAGATTTCCCTGTGTCCCTTACTCAACGTAAAATATTTAGATTAAGATTTTTGATTTTGTATAGCTTGGGGCGACAAAGAAGGCTACAGATATAGTTGTGGCAACCAAATTTGATGACATGAGGTTAAAAATACTCCATTTTGCAGCATTAGCGTTCTGAATTTTTTTTTTTTTAAATAATATGAGTTTCACCCGTAGCCTTTAATAAAGACATTTAAAAAAAATTGCAATGAGTAGTTTCCGAACGAGAGATAAAATACATGTCTTTTGTATTAAGTGGGTGAGTTACACGTAAGTGCCTATTATCTTTTTTAACCCTCCATTGCGTCCCCTCATCGATATAAGATTCACTCTAAATGCAATTAGTTCCGACCCTACTACGTCCAGGTAACAATATAAATAGATCAGGTACTTGTACGTTCCACGTGTAAGAGCGTTATGGATCCAGGGCTCCGAGCTAGAACCACCTGACATAATATTCGTTCGGCCTTCAGGTAAAGATTTAGCCGCCATTGAGGCAAATTGAAAAGAACTTGTAATAAGCGGAGCGCGGCGGCGCGGCGTGGTGTGGGGGCGCGTCTCTATGGCATTGCCATGACTACAGCGACTCGGCGTCAAATCCGGCTCTGGGTGGCCTTGCATGGAATGGGGAGGGCAATAGCCTCGGCTACTTGCAAGTCTCTATCAATTTGCGCTTGCCAACACTCTGACGGCTAAACACCGCGTTTTCCGCATCAAATCTATGCGAAAGTGTGAATTTTCAAGGTCAGCAAATTTTTCTCGCGCTGCACTAGGTTTTTACATGATTCAATGCGCAATTGTTGGTTTTTGTTCTCGCGTAGGTATGACTCGCTAGTCTTTTATTAGGCCGCGAGCTCCGTATATATTAGACAGTGTATTTGGAGGTACAACGTATTAAAGATACTTCCAACATTGCGTGGGCAGAAATAACTTGTTTACATAGTACCTAATTACCTGCGCGTTTTTATCGACGTAATGCGATAGAGATAGATACAATTGCATACAAGGAGTTTGATACAGGTTTAATTTAATCGTTAAGGCATACATAGTGCCTATTTTGTGGCCCTGAATTGTGTTTGTTTGGTTGAGTTCTCATATAAAATATAAAAAAAATATTTAATACGAACAGTATAATAAGCCGTGGTGGCCGAGTGGTTCGAGGTTGCGGTGTGGTTCTGTGGGAGTGGTTCTTCCCACAAGGGTCCCCGAAGGGGTAGACAGAGGTGTATAGGTAATACCCACACACCCACTTTCCGCCAGAGGTATATTAGGTGCCAACGTGACAGATGGCGAGTCCATCGCCGTTACTCAAGCACGGCTATACATACGCCTTTGAATTTCTTCTCAGACGTATGCAGGCTTCCTCTCGATGTTTTCCTTCACCGTATAGCTCGTGGTGTGACTAATCACTGTACTTAAGTTCAGAAAAACTCATTGGTACAGTCGGGATTCGAACTTGCGATCTTTGTGTCGCAAGCAACTGCTCGAACCACTCGGCCACCACGGCTTCTACTACACCAGCTTTACGGTGAAGGCTGCTGAAATTGAACTGAAATTTTGAATATTGTGCACTTGTCATATTATGACGTTTTAGAGAAAAAGAAAGAACTTTTGAAATCTGTTCTTTGTCACCAATGTATATTGTTTCTGTCAATTTTGCTCAGTTCGTGTTTTTAATTTAATTACAAATAAATACTAAAATACTAACATATAATATTAGGTTATGGGCCCAGGGTAACATTGAGAGGACACCTGCATACGTTTGAGAAGAAATTCAAAGACATATATTATATAGTCGTGATCGAGTAACGAGCTGAAGACAGGGCGCTATGGCGCTCATTAGGGGAGGCCTATGTCCAGCAGTGGACTAGAGTGGGCTAATGATGATGATGATCGAGTAACGGCGATGGACTCGCCATCTGTCACGATGGCACATATAACATCCTCTCCCTTCGGGGACCCTTGTGGGAAGGCGTGAAGAGATTTAAGAAGAATAAATCTATTAATACGCGCTCGTAAATTTTTTATGCGAAAAATATACCAAAGTCTAAAGAAAACCTGACACTTTTCCCGTGGCTCTTTTGAAATATTTACTTCTTTTGTGTAATCAAAACGAATAACCCTCACAAAATATTATTGAATTGGTTTATTACACATATTAAATAATGTTTGGACAATACATATTCTAAATGTATGGACAAATTGTAAAGGTGTAATTGTATTATCTTCCCTCATAATTTAATATGTGTACTTCAAATGTATCCGTGTTTCCAAAACACCCACGCTTATTCAAATTAAGACAATAGGATTGGCAAATACTCGCTCGATTATTTTATCTCTTAGTACTCAAATATATATATATATCCTCACGCCTTCCCACAAGGGTCCCCGAAGGGGTAGGCAGAGGTTTATAGGTAATACCCACACACCCTCTTTCCGCCAGAGGGATATTAGGTGCCAACATGACAGATGGCGAGTCCATCGCCGTTACTCAAGCACGACTATACGTACGCCTTTGAATTTCTTCTCAGACGTATGCAGGTTTCCTCTCGATGTTTTCCTTCACCGTAAACCTCGTGGTGTGACTAATCACTGTACTTAAGTTCAGAAAAACTCATTGGTACAGTCGGGATTCGAACTTGCGACCTTTGCGTCGCAGGCAACTGCTCGAACCACTCGGCCACCACGGGTCAAATTTGTATTAATTTAAATATAGCCTTAATTTAATTATATACGTCTATTTAATATCTCCCGTTACCTATCTCAGATATATCGTAGCTGAGGAGTTCGAATATCTACTCTATCGAGTATATAATTATTATTATTATTATACAGTATATATATAGGTAATGGTGATTTATCACACGAGTTTTATGGTGAAAACATCGAGAGGAAACCTTCAAACGCGTATGTAAATCGTTGAGAAGATCTGTAACGTTGGCACTATTGGTATCATTATAAAAAAAGTGTATAATTTTTTTTATATTAACACATTAGTTGAATTCTACGCAGATGAAGTCGTGGCCAAACCTAGTTGAATAAAATATTATTTGCGTGTAGACAAGGTGTAGCTCCGGGTGACAATGAACCTTCCCAAACTACACTGGGAAACCATACAACTACTGTGCTACTAGTCAATATTCAAGCGATTATAGTCTCTATATCTTTGACGGAAAAGTCTTTATTTCCCTCACTAGAAATTTAAGTAACATCCGATTATGGCTGCACCCAGAATAAATGCGACAAAAATACCATATTCTCAATTTGAAATACATTGATTGCCGGCTTATGAAGCCCTTTAACCAGCGCGATTCTAAAAGAGCAATGGATAGAGTCGTGAGCAATACTGCTGCAGCTCTATGTGAATTGGAAGAGCGTTATTGGGGTCTGGAAACTGGACTAGCGTGCGTTTCTGTGCGTGCTTCGTACAAGTTTTCCTCAATATCAGCCGCTGGCCTCGATTTTCAACGCTTATGCCTCTATAAGTTACTTTCACCCTCATATAGTGGGAAAAATTGTGAAGTAGGTAGGTATAGTTCTGAAACACGTTTTCATGTAAAAATGTAGCAAAGTAGACACTACATAATATAGTAGGAGATCTTCATGTATGTACATACTAATATATAAATATTCATACTAACACTATCACCAAGCAGAATAAAAAAAAAAATAGGCATAGGAGAACGTCAGTTCTCTTTACACTTACATATATATTTCGCTTCATCCATCCTCGCCAGTACCTATAGATACAAATATTCTTGATGTTCCCAGCCTTGTGTTAAGTTTTTACATACATACATTTCATCACGCCAAGTCCCTAACGGGATAGGCAGAGAGTATAGAGCGCCAGTTCTCTCTAGACTTACATACCTCTTTCGCTTCGTCTACATTCATCAGTCTCTTCATACATGCTCGTCGGTTTCGAATACTCTTGACGTTCTCGTCCTTGAGCCCCTTGAGCGTGTTAAGTTTTTCTTTTTTTTATACCCAATAAATAATTAATTACATCATGTTGCTGTGTAAATGTGATTCGTTTGCCTGATACATAAACAAATTTGTGTGTTAAACACCTGTTCGGAGACAAATTTATCTCTTCGTTTCAACAATGAGTTTTGCATTGACACCTTTGGGACAAAATGACACCTTTCAAATGAATTTCAACTATATCCACATGCATTTTATATTATAATCACGTCCCCTTCCAGAGAGAGGGAGTAGAGTTCTCTCTAGACCAACATACCTCTAAAAGCATTATTTAAAAAGAAACGTGTAGATTGATTATCAAGAGAAAATATTTCTTTATTAAAACCACCTCGACATTGCACGGTCTATCACTCGCATATTTCAAGCGTCATAGGCGGCGGTAATCGCATTGAGCTGTATGCGTTTATCAAGTACAGGTTTAAAAAATCCATACATATCTTTCAAAATGTTTTGTTCCCGTGAAATTAGGTCTCCCGAACTAAAAAAGTGAACGTTATCAGGGACACGTTCTCGCTCTATGCGCTCAGCCCGGGCTGGCTCGGCGCGACGGTCACCACCCCACCGCCCCCACCACACCCCTCTGCCCCCACCCCTTTCCGACAGCCTCAAGCGTGGCGCTGTCTTTGACAAAACGCTCCAGTTTCAATCGCAGAAAGCTAGCCCAAATGACAGAAAAACCTTTGACCTTTTCAGACCAGGATACGCCGTATAAAGAAGGAAATTGCCTATTTTTAATGATATCCAGCATCAAGCGCAATGGACCACAGCTATAACTTATATCTTACGCCCTCTTGAAACGGAGGATGGTTGTATTTCTCTATGGATTTCTCACAGATGTTCGCAGCTTTCGACTTATTCCTGCTTTGAAATGCTCAAGAACAGGATATACTCGCAGTGTATTTAATAAAACTTCTGGTTTCAAATCCTGTTCAAATCCTGTGCCAATCTATTGCTATGCCATTCAATGTTGGGCTGATAGGCAAAACTTTCCTTTGCGCCTGTCTTTCACGAGAATATTCTTTTACATCCTGGAGCCAGATCCATGAACTAAATCAAATCACAAAGACGCTCACTCACTGCTGACTAGGCAATAGGGTTTTACTGCTATTTGATAATATATTACAATATGTTGCATAGCCAGCGTGATTAGTCACGCCACAAGCTTTACGGTAAAGGAAAACATTGAGAGAAATTGCAATACGTTTGTTCTTCAAACTTTCAAAGAGGTGTATAGTCATGGTTGAGAAGCGGCGATGGACTTGCCATCTGTCACGTTGACACCTAAAAAAAGCGAAAAGTGGGTAAGTGCTTCCTATAGACCTCTGTCTGCCCCTTCGTGACCCTTGTGAGAACCTATATATTTGCTATAAATGATATATTTACTCTTCTTTTCCAGGGACCCTCCCTGAAGAAGCGCGCTAAGTCTTAATAACACTTTCTGTTTATGGGAGATGCATTCAAGTGTCACCGGCAAATGGCGAGTCTGTTGCCGCCTTATTCAAGACTTATTCCGAAACTGTATATATACTGGTTAATTCCTCGCAATCTTTTCCTTTGCTCGTAACTCTGTGAACCTCACGGTGACAAAAGTACCTAGCAATTTAGACCTTACATTTACATTGAGCAGCAGGCCAAATATTGTTATTAATTTTTAAAAAAATCAGGTCATCTCTTCAAACAAAACATACACGATAGAACTATGCCAACCCTATCAACTTTCCTACAATTTTAGATTAACAAAATGGATTTTCAATAGAAAAACCCCTTCAAACCAAACAATCACTCAATAGAACCTTACTGCATAGTATGACACTAAGCCCACACTCAAAACAACCCCGCACGAATCACTCCAAAAACTCCCAGCTTTTCCTTTGAGGCCCCAAACTTACCATACACAAAATACGCTACCCAAATCATAGTTTATAATTAAAACCTGCTTACTAAACAGCAGTACACTGTACGCAGGGTACAGAGTAGCTATTACACAGTCTTTGTTCGTGTAAGCCCTCGGCTTCACCCGTTGTTAACTTCGCTTCCAATTAGATTGATTATATTGATTAACTAGCTGTTTTTCGTGGTTTCACTCGCGCTCAGTTTGATTATTTACGATAACAATAAGTGAGTGCCCGTATAATATTACCGTTATCTGCTAGCGAAAGTCCAGTGGAGACCGATCCAGCCGTTTAGCCGGAGGTTAGCCGTAACAACCAGACAAGACAAGACGTAGATATTTTATGGATAGTCTAATTATCAACCCATTCATATTTAGAGGGTATTCATATAATTACTATATTTATACTCGCCGAAATTGCGACGAAATTTAAATCAATTATATTTAAAATAGCCACTTGAACCACGGGAAAATTACAAAGACATTCGTCGCCGACAGTACACAGGTACACAGCTGCTACATAAGCCTAGTTTTTCCCACGCTATCCTGGATGTAGCCTAGTCTTATCCCACGTGTGCCTAGATAACGAGCAATGTAACACACAAAGCCGCGCTGAGTTTTTCACGAGCGATATTATATGAGTGAAGGCATAAAGTTCGAAACTATTCAAGCAAGTCTGCCTCGTTCGGCGGATAGGTCGAAGTAAGCCTAATCTAACATTTTGTAACTAGAACGAAACTTTGATCTAAATACTTACATTCCTTTGTAAAGTATTGGTTATTTGCTGGAAATAATAGATTCGTACTACACTACGCATAGATTCTGCTTTAGGAACGAGATAAAGATTTACAGAGGAATGGCCATACCGACGATAGCCGTTTGCGAGCCGGACTCTAGCTTCAACAGGCCCTTGAGTCAATCTGCAAGTGCGAAGGCCCCAGATCCTTCCAGCCCAGTCCGTCTGCACACAATTTCATATATGTAAAGATATACATAAATACATCGCATAAACTATGTATATGTAAAACTTAATAATAAAATAAATAAATGGTTTCCATATAATTGGTAAATAAAAACGCGAGAACACAAATAAACTAGCAATAACTACATACTGCAATGTAATATATGTCTGGTACATCAATAGGTGTTTTTACGAAAGAATATTTGAAATGTCCCACAAAATTTAATATGACTGATAAAGTTCAATTAAATACAGATAGGGCGTTTTGATTTACGAAAATGGCGACTCTCTCGTTGATAAAAAAGAACATTTCCAGACAGGAGCGAAGTTAGCGCCATTATAATAATATAAAGTAAATTTACAAAGTTATTTGTCGTTTGTGATAATTTTCTTTCGTGGACTCCGAAAGGTCAACGACTTGCGCGGAGTAGCTGGAGTGGATAGCTGGTATATCTATATCCGGGGAAAAAACGGGGTATAAATCGTAATTGAAGTGGACCCCTAAAGGGTTGGAGGTGTGAAGGCGTCTAGACGAGCCAAAGGACGGGTTTTGATAAGGGTGCTGTGGACGACCTTGAACTTTACGGCGGCTCAAACAAATGAGCCGACCTCGCGGTTACACGTTTACATATTGCTCCGCTTTTTATGTCGCCCTTATGAACGCGATTTACGCAGTAACAGAGCTCCAATCTGCCCGCAGCTCCCAGGCCCGGCCTAAATCCAGGCCAAACCCAGGGAAAACATTAGGAAATTATTTGGATATCATTAAAATAGGTCAAACGTTTCATAAAACGCTCACATTTAATACCGCCCAAAACTTTGTATTTAACCAGCGTAACGAACAAATTCACGGGCTGGTGATCGACATTCAAACAAAATACATCCAATTACTTATCGTACTACGACTAAAGGAATAGAAATTCAACGTTTCACAGCCTTTGAAGAGCTCAATAATTGCGATTGAACAGCTGGTGGTATAAAAGTGGCGCTCCAGCCCCACAAGCGGCACACCACGGCTGCTACAAAAACAAGCGCGAGCCGGCCGGGCATGGACGTACGAAAATAAGTTCAGGCAGTTCCTAAACAAAAAGAAACTGAAATAAACAAGGTCGGGGAATCAACGCCGCCGTCGCCGCCGCCATAAAGACCGACGGCCGTCCTTGAAAATGGGGGGTTCTTACAAATTGGGTTATTACGGTGCGTGGGGGTCTAGGGGCTCGAGACGGGCCGTGTGAGCGAGAGGGGCATTACAGGGCTGTTGGGGGCGCTGCAATCGGAAGTGAGACAGGCTATGTGTGTGGGCGTACCTCCGTTGCGCCACCCGCCGCCCGACACGCCTCTCCAGGAAGGACTCCCGTCCCAGACTGGGGTTCCGGCGCCGATCATTATAATTACTCTCCAAGGTGAGCTGGGAGCTCTGCAACCCCACCGGTGGCCTAATCCAGCGAGCTCCGGGGACCGGCCAGATATCCCCAACATAATGTTACGAGCACCAAACATTAAAAGCACTTAAACATCATCCGCCTACCGAACGGTGCCAATTATGAAGCGAATTGAAAGGCTCTTCGATAATTTTGAGATCAAGCTTATATTTTTCAAATTTGACTAGTGAGGCGTATGGTTTTTTTTATTGTAGTTCTAGTGCTTAGATCTCCAAATAAAGTTGTTGTAGTAAATGAAACAAAGATCTTATACTATAAGAGACAATGATCCTACACTCTCTAATCGAAAACTAACTTTTCAAACTTTCCGAACAAGTTCTTAGTGCTCTGTGTACTTTGACAAAAGCGAATGTTGGAACGTTGCCTTATTTTTATTTTCACGAAGACTGTGAAAATGCGAAGTGAATGTTGAGCAATCACAGAACAAATTTTCAACAATTGTATGTCTTCCTTTAACATCGACTAAAGTTCGTGGAGTCATTTTTAAAAGTGCCGGATTTCGTATTACTTCCTGTTCTGAATGTGAAAATGTAAGAAGCTAGCCTGGGAAACCTTACCTGACGCGACCAGAGAAAGGTCCTTATCAAATACAAGACTATCTCTCATAAAGCTATCTGAATAGATCCTATTAACAAAGCTCCCGGGATCAGTTGGCAACGCAACCAATCGATATTATATTTACTCAAGCAACTTTGTCTGGATGTAGCAATATCCGGAATATAGTCCATGATTGCTACCAGATGTAAAGTAACTATCTCGATTGAGGTTTGCGCCAGTTAGCTGAAATACTGGATCAATACTTCGTACTTGCCGCTAGTACCGAACACTCCAACAGGGTTTTGGGAACTTACTTTAATTACCATCGAAAAAAATTTATTTAATATGTGCAATTAACGATTTCAGATCGAATCCGTAATTCAAAGATTCGCAAAGCAACTAGTGTGACAGAGCGTGTGATTGTGAAGATGTAGAATGGTACATATTTTTACGTTGCTTTTATGCATTTTGAAAAGAAAAGTGACGAAAGTTTGATAATACAGAAATATATAAGTATATCTTCACGCCTTCCCACAAGGGCACCCGAGGGGGTAGGCAAGGTGTGCGGGCAGTAACCACACATGCACTTTCCACCAGAGGTATATTTAAGGTACCAATGTGACAGATGGCGAGTCAATCGCCATTACTCTAGCACTACTATGCATACGCCTTTGATTTTCTTTGATAATATATATATATATATATATATATATATATATATATATATATATATTATAATAAGAGCCGTCTGGTGCTCTATTCCGTCTACCTACCGTGTGCGGGACTCGGCGTGATGATATGTATTTATCTTCTTATATTGCTATTATGCCTGAAAAGCAATTCAAAGGCGTATGTATAGTCGTGCTTGAGTAACGGCGATGGACTCGCCATCTGTCACGATGGCACCTAAAATATATATCTGGCAGAAAGTGCGTGTGTAGGTTCTACCTATACACCACCCCTACCCCTTTGGGGGCCCTCGTGGGAATGCATTAGGATAGAAAAGATCCACAATGTCTCCTGGTTTAAGAACAATGTACGGCTTCCTTGTAAAATTTAAAATTCAGCTGTAAAGGCATAAGCTTCGAATTTTGAGCCTTCGAATTATTTCACTGTATTTGACAAACAATTGAAAAATAATGTCAATTGTTTCTTTAGAGTTTTGGTACATGCCAAATTATATTTCAAGGCCGGCTCCCAAGGATAAAATGATCGAAACATCGAGACCTGCATACTATAGTTGTAAAATGTTTGAAGTTCTACTAAAGGCGTCTCTTATCGGCGTCTGCTTCCTTTATCCGCAAGAAGACCTTGTCCACTTCCACAAAGGGATCCAGTCTGCCTTGGCAGTTTTATGACCATGTTTACCATGATAAATATGACCATACCTACAGATTTGCATATATTTTTGACAAACACATGATTTTTCATGACCATTCTGGTTTGGTCTGAGTCACTCATCCTATAATGAAATGACGCGAGAATCACAAATTATGCAAAATTCTTACAAATAAATCGCCTTTTTTACTTACTTACTTTAGATACATAAGTTCTTATAATTCTGCCGAGTCCCTCACGCAGGAAAGAGGCGTCAGTTTTGTACTAACCTCTTTCACCTCGGCTATATTCGTCAGTCTCATGCTCGGTTTCGAGGACTCTTGGCGTTCCTATCCAAAGACTCGATCGATTTCGATTGCTCGTATAGTAAATATAATAAAGATTTTAACTCTAGATCGTTTGAGGTAAGTTCTTGATATAGAGGATGAATCCTCAATACAAATGAACAAGCTCCGAGGTTGAAACAAATCAGAAGATGAAATAGAAATGCTAAGAATGCAAAGAATGTTAATGTAATATGTATACCAAAATGTTAATATACCATAACCATCGTTTCATCTTAATTGCACGTACAGCTTAGAGAAATGCATAAAGGACAAACAAACAAAATTATGCTGTGAGTGCTATGTATATATATATATATATCTCGCAATATTTCACAAACTTTTTTCAAAATACAGCTAGATAAGAGGGAAATGCCCAAACCATACTTAAATCTCTAACAAAAAACAAACCCACATGTAAGTATCTCTTATAAGTATTCGATATATTATAGGTATGAAAGACAGGACTAATACCTATTCGTAAATACATACATGCTTTGGAAAAACACTATCGCTAGAAGTAAATAGGCATCATTCAAACCTACATTTAAAATTCAACTAGACTTAAAAGACGTCATTTATAGCACGTGTATACTCCTTTGCATTTTCTTTTTCCATCTCACCTAGGGCTGCTACTTGTTCACTTATCTGTATGAACATCATCGTATCCCTAACGAAGTAGAGTGTCAGATCTCGCTAGACTTACATACATACCTCTTTCGCGTCACCAGCCACTTAATACGTGCGAAGTGCAAACGACAGAAGTGCGCCTGAACGAGGATGTGATTCTAAAGACGAAGAAATACACCTTAAGTTAGTTTGAACATATAGAAATGGATGGACTTTTAGGATGAGTCAGGAAAGATTGACGATACAGATATGTACCTATACAATACGAAAGTATGAGGAAGAACAGTCCAGGAGGACCGCGTTTACCTAGATCAAATCGATCACCCACTGTCATGGAGAAGAACTTCGAGAACTTGAAACTGGCGAATACGTAGAAAGAGGTATTGAAAATCTAGAGATTTCTGGTGCTCTGCTCTCTCTACCTACTCCAAGAAGGACGACGGCAATAAAACTTAAGCTAAGCTAAGGACAACGGACGAATGGTCACGACATAACAGAGTTATATTTTGTAAAGTTTATTATTAATTGTAATATGAGCTTCAGTCCCATACACAAACCATAAAACTTGCTTTAACGTTGTACATACTAGTATAACAATTCAAACGAAAACTGATGTCTATCTTTAGTTTTGTAGGTATAGATGTGAATTAATATTCACATTAAGAATATATTGTATGTTTTACAAATAACCTATAAACATATACTTAAATAACCTTACCTTCTGTGCTAGCGCGTGAGACCGAAAAGACCGCCCAAACAAATTTGCTGTGGAGTTTCAAGAACTCTACTACGGGTACCTAGCTGTGCCATTTATCTGCATGAAGGTACTACTTCAGTAAAGCAATCCTTTTGGAACGGTAGATCCATAGTGCCTCATCACCTTTCACCATGTTTCAAGTAAAAAATATACATACATACATATACATCACGCCAAGTCCCTAACGGGATAGGCAGAGAGTATAGTTCTCTCTAGACTTACATACCTCTTTCACTTCGTCCACATTCATCAGTCTCTTCATACATGCTCGTCGGTTTCGAGTACTCTTAACGTTCCCGTCCTTGAGCGTCCGATCGATTTGATCCAGGTAGTTGGAACGTGGACTTCCTCTGCCTCTTGTTGCACACACTTTTAAAATGTAAAAATATAATTTATTATTAAATCAATTAGTACGGCTAAGTACTATAATTTATGGCTGATATTATAAAGATGGCAACCTTATTCCGGCCCGTGCACGGTCTAATTTATACACTATCAGCAAGCGCAAACAGGAAACGAGTTGAATCAGTAATTTGACTATTTGAGACCTATGTGCTTATAGTATAATCACCTTATGAAAAGCCGCGGTGACCGAGTGGTTTAAGTCGCCTGCGACGCTAAGATAGCGACTCCGGCTGTAGCAATGCGTTTTTCCGAACTTAATACACTTGTTTATTACCGTTCGGGCTAGTGAAGGACATCAAAATGAAACCTGCATAAGTTATAAAGAAGTCTTGATTAAGAGACGGCGATGGACTCGCCATCTGTCACGTTGGCATCTAAAAATATATCTCCGGCGAAAAGTGTCCACCCCTTTGGGGGGACCCTTGTGGGCAAGCGTGAAGTTTCATTTGTTACTTAGTATTCTGTATTGAGTTTAATTTTTATTGTTGTTTATTTTATTGATTAATTTACCGAAATGAATACATACCAACGTGATTAACGCTCATTAACTCGTCGCTATAACTGAGTTGTGGGTACAAAATGTGCATCATTGCGTTGATATCTCTTTAAATAAAACTCGAACCTACATTCCATTGTAAATAGGTATGTTTTAAAGAGATGACGTAATACCGCGAGCGGCTTGACACCAATTATGCGTGAACATGGCCCATAGCAACACAATGCGTTGAACAACCACGTACCATGACCCCTTATTATCAAAACAAATGCGGTCTCATTAAAATAAACACGGAATAACTCGCGACAGTTCAGCTTACAGCGGTTTATTTAACGATATATCTACAACATATAATAACAACGCTTACAAAAAACTAACAACTGTTGTTGACAACAACTGACTACAAATAAATTGCCACGGTCGCGATGTGCCAAGAAGACCTGCATTGCTACGCTGCAGAGAGCTGAGAGCAATGCTGATTCTCTAAGTTATGTTCCAGCTTGTCACTAGAGGCATCAATAAAATCAAATCAAAATCAAAATATTTTATTCAACGTAAGGTACACAGGGTCACTTATTGAACGTCAAATACTTAATAAAAACTAAAGTTACCACCGTTTCCAAGAAAAAAAATACCTGAAAGGAGAAAAAAATAAGGAGACGCAATACCTCTTCAAAAAAATGGAAGTTTTGCTAATTAATACCACTATTGTATTAAGCGCCTGCAGTTCTACAATGTAGGTGTTTGAACGCGCCATTCATTTCAATACATTTTCAGTTCACCGACCTCGGTACCCCCAAGTGTTTTGTTTCGACACGTGTTCGGACTTGAGATCACTAGGAACATTAAGATCTACGTATCGTCACATCTAGCATATTATCCTGTAAAACTGGTTGTCTCCAGTTTTAGCTTTGATGCTATTCGCGTACGTGACCTTGGACTTACATTTCCTACAGGTGGTCAGCACCACCCACCGATCAGCTAAAGAAAGGTAGAGCAGAACGAGACTAACTTTCAGAATTAGCGTTTACTTACAGGTACAGTACTTGCACCATAAGATCGCAGTCAAATGTCACTGTTGTTTGGGGGTATTTTGTTTCTGCTGTGATATTGGTGAGTGAAGTTTCCAGAACTCCATTTGGTGTTCGTTGCATAAAATGGTTCTTGCAAATTATATTTCAGCTTTTACGTACGTTTAGAGACGTATCAGAATAAAGTTAAAAAAACATCGCAATATTAAATATATAACACAAAAAAAAATTAAATAAAATAACCACACGTGCACACGTAACGCTTATTCCAAGAAGCAGATCTGTTCTTAATCGTAGTGCAAGTGTTTGTAAAAATCCTATTTTTATGACTCCTGCGCACTATAGTACGATACTAGGAATCGTAGACTCACCGGTGCCTGCATCGATGTTATTGGAGTTTAATTATAAAACAGAAGGTACAGTTGGACTGTAAATCGTTTTTAAACGAGAGAGCAAAGCCGAGGTGGCCATGGTTTACGTGGTACAAAATCAAGATTTAAGTTTCGAACGGCGGTATACATAGTGCCATCCACGAAAACACGCCCCTAGTCGAAGGGATCGATTTTGTTGTTTTTTTTTAAACTTCACTTATAGGTAAGTTACGTATGAATTGGGGACGGTTCACTTTTATGGGACGTAATATTCGAAAATTGTGTCTTTAAATAGATTTTTTATTAAAAATCCTCATCAATCGTTTTGTACATACATACATATTACATATCATACTAGCTGTCCCGCCCAGCTTCGCCCGGGTGACAAAGTTAAAACTTGAAACACGATCGCAGCGCCATCTATCGGGTCCAATTGTGATGTAAGCTATCCTATCTTTCAAGTTGGATCAAACTGCACACGGTGTGCAAATTTGCTTGAAATCGGTTAAGATGTTTATAGGGTCCATCGCGGACAAACAACGTGACACGTAATTTTTATATATTACATATCATATTACATTACCACGCCCATGCGTGATCCAAAATTATTATTATTATGAAACATATTTAATTTAAAACAATAGTTTTATAATTAAATATAACCCTGAGTGCTGTGGTGGCCGAGTGGTTCGAGTAGTTGCCTGGAACACAAAATATTATGATTTCGAATTCCGACTGTACTAATGAGTTGTTCTGAACGTAATTACAGTGATGTGACATACCACGAGCTTTACGGTGAAGGAAGACATCGAGACGAAACCTGCATACGTCTGAGAAGCAATTCGTATCTACAGTCGTGCTTGAGTAACGGCGATGGACTCGCCATCTATCACGTTTGCACCTAAAATATATCTCTGGCGGAAAGTGGGTGTGTGGGTATTACCTATACACCCCTGCTTCCCTTTCGGGGCCCATGTGGGAAGGAAAAATTTATCTACAACAAATGGAACTTCGAAATAACAAATTGTGAACGCCAAGATGACAAAGTCATTACATATTCGTATTTCCTATTTTGCACACCGAAATTATACAAGAGTTCAGTCAACTGTCCTGTTGCACTGCTCTTTGTCTGCTCTTGGCATACTAGTCATGGCTTAAAAGTAACACTACGTCACATACTAATGGAATACATTAAAACTACTTGTCTTACGGACATACGCGTGGTGGTATTAGTAAAGGATTCTTTACTCTGTGACTCATTGTTACGTACTATTTTCAGTTAGAGTTATGGAGGTGGTAGTCCTTGGATGTGGTATTCCTTGTGAATTAAGAACGTTCTCTCATTGAAGTAAAATACTTATAATTCATATTATAGGTATTATACTTCAATCCTCTGCCTTTGAAGTAGTCATATCATATATGACTACTTTAAAGGCAGAGGTAACGGTAGGTTTTTTTTTTGGATGATGATTTTGATGGACTCCAGAGAGTCCCTGCGAAAGGTGTACAGGCTAAACTCTGGAGTTGGTGATAGTGCGTTAAATGGATTCGAGAGGGACCCTGCGATTTTATACAGGCTTCCCTAACGAAGTGGTGGTGAGCTCAATTTTGAATAACACAGTTTATTTTTGCAACTATTATTTCCACTGTTTGATTTTTAAGTCTGTTGTATTTTTTTTTTTATGTTTCACTGTTTAATTTTATGTTAGTTGTATATTTGATTTTCACTGTTTGATGGTAACGGTAGGTTAGGTTTCTCTAGTTCTCTCCTACAGACCTGTTTGATGGTAACGGTAGGTTAGGTTTCTCTAGTTCTCTCCTACAGACCTGTTTGATGGTAACGGTAGGTTAGGTTTCTCTAGTTCTCTCCTACAGACCTGTTTGATGGTAACGGTAGGTTAGGTTTCTCTAGTTCTCTCCTACAGACCTGTTTGATGGTAACGGTAGGTTAGGTTTCTCTAGTTCTCTCCTACAGACCTGTTTGATGGTAACGGTAGGTTAGGTTTCTCTAGTTCTCTCCTACAGACCTGTTTCGCCTGATCCACACTCATTCGTATGTCGTCCCATTCCCTGAGTGTTCCGTGTTAATATTCCGTGTAATTCGAATCACTATTATTATAAGTTTTATTTCATAATTGTAATTGTATTCTGCACCAACGCATCTATCCTTAAAGAATTAAACATCCAAACTCGGCTCTCCACAAAATGCCTCCAGATACTACTTCAGTACTTCGGACACATGGCTAGAAGAGATCCAGACAATCTGGAAAAACTTATTGTTGTTGGTCACGTGGAAGGAAAAAGGAGTAGAGGAAGATCTCCAACCAGGTGGACCGACGCCGTCAAAGATATCACCAAACGAGACATACCAACTGCCATCAGACACGCAGAGTGCCGCAGCTCTTGGAGAGGCCTAGTCCAGCAGGCCACTCATGGTGGTCACGACCCTCAGACATGAGGAATCGATGAAGAAGAAGAATTGTATTCTGCTAATTATCATAAATTAATTTAGTTATATACATTAATACATAGGACTTAGACCAAGACTCAGGTACAAATTTATTATATTTATTTGATACTAGCTGTGCCCGCGACTTCGTCCGCATGGAATAAAACTAAACCGTCATTGTTTAATTTCTTACAATGAAAGTAACCTAAGTTACTCCTTATTACATCAGCCAGTGAAAGTTACGTCAAAATCGGTCCAGCCGTTTTAGTGATTAGTCAGAACAAACAGACAGACAGTTTTTTTTTTTAAATGTGATTTTGTTGTGTATACATTAATTTTAAAGATTAGTCACACCATGAGCTTTTCGGTAAAGGAAAACATCGAGAGGAAACCTGCATTCGTCTGAGAAGCAATTCAAAGGCGTATGTATAGTCGTGCTTGAGTAACGGTGATGGACTCGCCATCTGTCACGTTGGCACCTAATATATCTCTGGCGGAAAGTGGGTGTGTGGGTATTACCTATACACCTCTGCCTACCCCTTCGGGAACCCTTATGGGAAGGCGTGAGAATTTATTTATAATCAGTTTAACATTACAATATCTATAAATAGACGTGGCATTCGCTTCCTAGGTCGATGTTGAGTGCGCTCGACGCACCAGCCAACAAAACATAGGAATCAAAATAAACTCGGGCGGAGTCGTGGGTTCGTTACCCGTGTCGGTCTCACGGTTCTTATGTCACACGTTATTTAGAATTAAGCCGACCCGTTGGTCTGTCTCTGCGGCTCATTGCCATTACGAAAAAACATTTGGTACTTTATAGTAGAAATGTGTTCATGGTAGTTATCTAAAATTTGATCGTATGAATGTGGTTGTAATTGGTAGTTTTATGGTGGCTTGTGTGAACTGTAGGAAAGCCTCACGCCTTCCCACAAGGGTCCTAGAAGGGGTATACAGAGGTGTATAGATATAGATAGTACCCATAAACCCACTTTCCGCGAGAGACAAATTTTTGGTGCCAACGTGACAAATGACGAGTCCATCGCCGTTACTCAAGCACGACTATACATACACGCCTTTGAATTGCTTCTCAGACGTATGTAGGTTTCCTCTCGATGTTTTGTTTTCTTTCACCGTAAAGCTCGTGGTGTGACTAATCAGTGTACTAAGTTCAGAAAAACTCATTGGTACAGTCGGGATTCAAACTTGCGATCTTTGTGTTGCAGACAACTACTTGAACCACTCAGCCCCCACGGCGTCAGAATTAACGGTTAAACAGCAAGACGACATATAATGGAGAAGATATGATTAATAGATCTATCGACATAGTTCTACCTTAAGCCAATAGGCGCTGTACACTTTCTGCCTACCCTGTGGGATGTCGTGATGATATAGATAACAGTTTACGCCACAACAATTTCACTCGACAAATAATGTAGCGATCAGCTACAAGATTTGTGTAGACATGCTACGATGAGCTACGAAGTGCAACGATGCACTGTAGCTAATGCAGCTACGCCCGCAGCTACGAAAGATGTAGCAGCTCTACGGAATTGCATGAGTGCAAATATAAATTGCTGATTCTTGCATTCATTTTTATTGAAACGATATATCATCGTCGGCCGATTATCATGAACTCTTCTTAGGGCATGGTGAATTGAGTCTCTTTAACAAGAGGTAACTTCTAAAAATTATAAGCGAATCTTTATTAATTCATTATCTAGGTTACAATTTTATTGACAGCATAAGCCATATTTTTTTTTTCATGCAGCATGCAGGATAATATGTCTTCAAGAGCTTGGCAGAGTTCAGTCACCTAAGCTTCGAGCTTGTGGGTTCAATCTCTTATCCATCCCTTTGGAAATCCGTGTAAGATGTGTATATGAGTAACGGAAACCTAGTGGTAACTAAATAGGCTATCAATCAAAATAGACGTTGACAGTATAATGACATACAAGATACACGCTGGCAGCAATGTGCAGGACAGATGTTACGATGGAGTTAATGACTCCGGGGTCAACAAACAGTACTCTTGGTAATTACATTATATGTAAAATTATAGTATAGGGGTGTGCGAAAGTCCATGTTAAAGGCAGAGAAAGACCAAGAAAGAGGTATGTAAGTGAATGAATTTGTATATCTAGGAAGCATGTTCACACGAGATGGAAAGTATGAAAAAGATATTGAAAGAAGGATAACTGCCGGAAATAAGGTGAATGGGGCCATGTCGGCGTTGATGGGCAGTAAAAGTCTGAGCAAGAATGCTCGAGTTGCTGTCCACAACGCGATATTGGTACCTATCTTATTGTATGGCAGCGAATCCTGGGTATGTCAGAGGAAGTGTGGAAATAGCTTGAATGCAGTTGAGATGCGATCTCTTCGAAAAATGTGCGGTGTAACGATATTAGATCGAATCCGCAATGAAGAGATTCGCAAATCAACTGGCGTGAATGAGGGCGTGATTGTAAAGATGAAGAAAGGCATGTTACGTTGGTTTGGACACATAGAAAGGATGAGTGAAGAAAGATTGACGAAACAGATATACAAAGCAAAAGTGTGTGCAAGAAGAGGCAGAAGAAGGCCACGTTTCAACTACCTGGATCAAATAGATCGGACTCTCAAGGACGGGAACGTTAAGAGTACTCGAAACCGACGAGCATGTATGAAGAGACTGATGAATGTGGACGAAGCGAAAGAGGTATGTAAGTCTAGAGAGAACTGGCGCTCTATACTCTCTGCCTACCCCGTTAGGGACTTGGCGTGATGATATGTATGTATGTAGTATAGGGGTGTGCGAAAGTCCATGTTAAAGGCAGAGAAAGACCAAGAAAGAGGTATGTAAGTCTAGAGAGAACTGGCGCTCTTCTCGATGTGTATGTAAGTATTTTTAACAAATACTATTGGCCGACTAGCGGTTAACATTCGCCTAAAATTCACAAAAAAAGTGTTCAAACTTTAACCCTTTACATCATGAGAGACACTTTTTCTTTGATCTGACTTATGTATGTAAATCTTTGTCTACCTTTTACTCTCTTCTAAATAAGCTGTCATGTCGTCTAAGGTAACCTATATTTTTTAGATAATTGGGTAATTTTTTACAAACTCCAACTTTTCTGTAAATAAAGTATTTTTACATTAACTTTGCATACAGTGACATTGAGCAGGTAGCGGTTTCGGTAGTGCATGTAATGTTTCCATTGTTGTAATTTTATCGTATTTTATTATTAAAAAAATACTAGCTTTCTGCACTCGTTCTCCATATTATCTTTATCAGTTCCAAATGTCATATTTCTTCGATCGCATGATTTTCGTAAAAAAAATCCCGAAAAAAACACTAGATTATATTAAAAAAACCTACTTCAGTCAAGAAGTTTTAATTGCAACTATGTTTTTTCAAACTTAAATTATTACATTTTTTTTGCTTAACATTAATCCACAAATGTTTAAAAACAAGTTATTAAAAAACACGGAAATTGTTATTATCATGCCGGGTATAAAAAAGCGAGGTAATTGCATACTTAATACATTAATTACCACTGCTCTTGTTGAGTTAAACGGGTTAATTCAATCTTACTATGGGTCTATATTTATGTACAATACTAATCAATTATAAAACTATCTACCTATCTCTTTGGCAGATTTGAATTAAGAATATCTGAATATCACGTCATGGAAAAGCCCGTGATAACAACAATGAGACAAAAAATGTCCTTTAGCGTAAATATGAGGAAATTAATTTTGACAGCTATCTGTCATAAATATTTTTGACAATTCTCTAGGTGTCAAATTTAAATTACAGGGCTTATCGGATTTGGGCCAAGGTTGCATTTAGTTCTCGAAATCATTACGAATGTCTGGTTGGTGGGAGGGAGGGTTCGAACTTATACCCATAACTTACCTTAAAAGCGAGGCCAACAGAGTGCTAGGTGGTAGGCAATAGTTATTTCTACATTCCTCGCAAAATATTAAACAAGACTTATTCTTTATTATTTCTACGTTTATTTCTATGATTTGTTGACAATACACAAGTGCCAAACGTATATACCTAAATAAAATAATTTTCCATCAGTTTTTTAATTCAGTAAAAACATACAACAATTTCCTGTGGGCCCTTAGAGGAATGAGCTCAAGGACCTAGCGAATCAATCTTTTAGAGCGGTAAAAAATATTAAGGCCGGACCCTGAGAGAATTCCGGAAACTAGACGAATTTCTGATGACTATGGCGCGCACTAGCGGGGAATTATTAGAGATCGTTCTCAGAAACTTTAGCAGTCCAAAATAGTATGTTTATCACTGTAGTCAATTAAAAAACTTGGCAAACCACCTACGGCCTTGGACCCTACGCTCAAGGCCAAGGAAATAAATGAAAACGAAATCATACAACCATCCCGGGATCAAGCAGATTAACGTATCCACAGGGTCCCATTGACAAATATCAAAAACTGGAACCCTTGAGTTTCCATATGCTATGTACGTTCTTATTTATATAAAGCAAAGACATACAAATTGTATAATGAAGTGGTTTTTTTTATACCTAAGCTTCAGAATGACGTCATCTTGTTGGGAAGCGAATAAAAACATACTTACATATCCTCACGCCTTCCCACAAGGGTCCCCGAAGGGGTAGGCAGAGGTGTATAGGTAATACCCACACACCCACTTTCCGCCAGAGGTATATTAGGTGCCAACGTGACAGATGGCAAGTCCATCGCCGTTACTCCAGCACGACTATACATACGCCTTTGAATTTCTTCTCAGACGTATGCAGGTTTCCTCTCGATGTTTTCCTTCACCGTAAAGCTCGTGGTGTGACTAATCACTGTACTTAAGTTCAGAAAACCTCATTGGTACAGTCGGGATTAGCACTTGCAACCTTTGCGTCGCAGGCAACTACTCGAACCACTCGGCCACCACGGGCTCTTGCGGGTGCTTGAAGGGTGCGAAATAGATAGATTTATAGTCGTCTCACTACTATTAGTATTCATGAAGTTGGATTGCAACAGCACGCCCTGGTAAGACACCAGGCTTAGGAGAACAATATCTATAGCAATTGTTGCTCTGAACATCAATAAACATCGATCAACTAGTACAAGAAAATCTTTCAATGTTGAAGTATTAGTATTTTTTTACGTTCTGCCATTGAATAACTACTTAATGGATTACATCGCCGGCAGATTTGGGTCCCTCTCGGCACCTTTGTGATGTGGTCGCAAATAACTGGTTCGGTGACCTTGCACGGAGGTTTCCGTATGTGGCCCCTACGGCCGATGATGTTCAATTTTTTTATCAGATTGCTTATAAATAAATCATTAGGGATTATACCTACCGTAAATATTCTACAAGTGCTCAGAACATGCCTAACCTAGGAAACAAGCGGCTGGCTGGAAGCCTCCCTCAGTCTCGCCATATAAGTGTGAACCGGTCAATTAAGACTCACAAATGTTAGTAGATATTGTTTAACTATTAATAGCCGTGGTGGCCGCGTGGTTCGAGCAGTTGCCTGCGACACAAAGATCGCAAGTTCGAATCCCGGACTGTGACTGTGAATAAGTCTTTCTAAACTAAAGTACAGTGATTAGTCACACCACGAGTTTTACGGTGAAGGAAAACATCGAGAGGAAACCTGCATACGTCTGTGAAGAAATTCATAGGCGTATGTATAGTCGTGCTTGAGTAACGGCGATGGACTCGCCATCTGTCACGTTGACACTTAATATACCTCTGGCGGAAAGTGGGTGTGTGGATATTACCTATACACCTCTGCCTACCCCTTCGGGGACCCTTGTGGGAAGGCGTGAGGATATATTAATTAACCTTAATATTCACTCACAGTCTTCACAATCACAATCACGTCACAATCTTCAGTCACACACCCAACATCATCCTATAGCAGGACAATGCGACATGCCAATTGTGCTACCCCAAGATGGTCGACAAAGGGCTCGGAACGTTCAATATACTACGTATAATCCCAAGTATTGTCCGACCAAGCCAGACCTTGCTCCTGTGAATAATTGGATGAATTTTGGTTTATTTAGGATTTCAGGATTGAATTTGGTCACTATGGTTACTTTATTGAATTTGGTGAGTGCTATCGTTTGCATTCGCCTCTTTCTTGTAAGCAAACGTTCCTAGTAAGGCCGGGTCTATCCAAGCCAGACAAATTATTAATGTACCTAATGTTTATTTTTCAATCGCTTCAAGTTCCGTCTTACTCATAGAATTTATTATTACGGTGAAGGAAAACATCGAGAGGAAACCTGCATACGTCTGAGAAGCAATTCAAAGGCGTATGTATAGTCGTGATTGAGTAACGGCTATGGACTCGCCATCTGGCACCTAATAAATCTCTCGCGGAAAGTTGGTGTGTGGGTGTTACCTATACACCTCTGCCTACCCCATCGGGGACCCTTGTGGGAAGGCGTGAGGATATGTAAGTATGAGGATTAGTTTATTTTTCAATCGTTTCAAGTTCCGTCTTACTCATAGAATTTAAAGCCAGATCTTAAGTCCTTCATGCGACCATTGAATTGAAAATAAAATGTAGTTCAACTGCGGCAATGTCATTAACTAAATGGAAGTGACATTGGACGGTGCCCTTGTCCTTTGCCTCGCATACTGGTGTAGATTCTAATCTACTCACCGCTGTTTAATAAGAAAAACAAGTGAGCGCTTGCGTTACGTCGTCGAAACAAAAAAAAAGATGTCTGAACTTCATAGACTCAAATGCCGACAGGTGTCCACGAAATAGTAACGTTGCCAAACGACCGATCGATTTGGGCAATCGCCAGAAGATCATTGGTAATACTTACCACGCAATGCAATACGTGTGAGTATAAATTTTACACTATGATACCATTATCTACGCCCGTCAAGTGCGGAAAGCGATCTCGTGAATATACCTTTTCAGCGAATTTTCGTAATTAAAGACTTCCCAACGTGAACTATTTGTACTATTCAAATGCTCCGTAGTCAGGTCGCACATGGCATCAACGTAATATTCCTAATGTCAACTGAATGCGGTAATAAATTGATTATGTAATGAGTAGCCGCGGTTCAAATTCGGCCGTCCCTCCCTAGAGCGCCTCGCGCATCGCAGTCAGCTCAGCCTATTCATTTCGGAAACGCATCTCGACGCACGACGTCGCGTCAATACGCCACACCTAACGCCATCTACTGTTCCACGATAAGCTTCTCTCACAGCTTGCGTAAAAAATGTGTTTATTTATTCTATAAAATTTGTGCGTGACGTTGGCTCCACACGGAAATATTCCGATGCATGCTAAGGTCATCATGGCTATTATATTAAAAATACTTTTTATAAGCCTAATCTTAAGATTTCGACGGTTAATCTATGAAAGAAAAATAAATAATTAATGCCACCTATGTAATTAACACACACGTAAATGATTTTTTTTTGTCATAAAGTTATTATAAAAATATAACTTGCGAAGGCTTTGTATGTTACAGGATTAAAATTAACTCTAATACACAAAATAACTTATTTTTGTGTAGGTATGTATGGTAGCTACCTACGTGGTAATAGAGCGTGGTTAACGCATAAGTCAAGGACACCGATGGCGAGAGCGAGAGAAGGATAATTTCATGCAAAATGAAGTACCTACGTAGGTACCTAGCTATCGCACTTCGCACGCAACTCAACTGCGTTATTTATTGCCCATAGTGCGAGTTGAGTTGTCAAGGATAAGCGATGCGCATGTGTGCGTGCTAGAGTACTACGGCCCGATACACGCAGCGCGAACGTGCGTGTGTGCGTCACTGCGACGCTCACGGACGCCATGAACAAAGCGCAGCGGTTTGTTTATAGAATTCAGTGAGTAGGTAGGTACCTACCAACAGAACCATCTCGAGGCCATAAGGTACAAGTCGCTATTCAAAAATAATATATGCAAACAGTGCCGGTTTTTATCGAACATAATTCCTACGCCAGTTGTTTTTTGGTTTTAGTTAATGTATTAGCTAACTTCCTTGTAGCGCCATCTCTTGGCATTGCTTGCAATTATTTAAATTGTGCACTTCGATTGCATTTCAAAACAAAATAACGGTGCATAACAGGCACGCAATCCTAATCCCTATTTGATTACTTTCTGGCGCCATTTGGACGTCCTGTGGAGGAAATTATATACACTGTATTAGTGCAGATAACAAATCAAGTGTCCGCCGCAGTCAGAATAGAAATGGTGTAGAATGAGGCAGGTCACGATACTATCACGTATTGAACGCATCCGGGCCATTTTAGCGTACTTTGTAACCAGCTCACTATTGTGTTTCTGAAAAAGCGCCGAAAAATAAATAGATCGGAAAAAACACGCCTGTAAAAATAGAAGACTTGGTAATAAATAATTCAAGAAATAAATATATTATCGCTTAGTGCGCGCGGAACTAGTTGCCCGTGCTTTATGAATATGAGCGGTGAGGGGTGGATGCTTGCTGTCATTACTCAGTAGTCAGTACTGTCAGTATATATTTGAATCTTTGCTCAGTACGGACGGACACACATGGATTTAAATACCAAGATATTTCGATATTATATATTCTCACGCCTTCCCACAAGGGTCCCCGAAAGGGTAGGTAGAGATGTATAGGTAATACCCACATATCCACTTTTCGCCAGAGATATATTTTAGGTGCCAACGTGACAGATCGCGACTATACATACGCCTTTGAATTGCTTCTCAGACGTATGCAGGTTTCCTCTCGATGTTTTCCTTCACCGTAAAGCTCGTGGTGTGACTAATCAATGTACTTATGTTCAGAAAAACTCATAGGTACGTACAGTCAGGATTCCAACTTGCAATCTTTGTGCTGCAGACAACTGCTCGAACCTCTCGGCCACCACGAGTTTAAATATTAAAGTTCAAATATATATAATATTCAAAGCCTATAATTTTTTTCAAAGAGGAAAGCCTGTTGCGGAAATGTCAATAATTTCGTATTTTTGGTTTAGTTTACATTACAATAACACCTAAAAGTTCAACTGTTTTTAATTATTCACTATCTAATGACATGACACACATTCTGTTTTCCATATTAATAAGTGCGATATCTCGAGCTAAAATAATGACAGGACATTAGTACTTACTACATGAACAACGACAAACTGAACCAAAATATAAACTTAACTTAAGTACAGTGATAATTCACACCACGAGCTTTACGGTGAAGGAAAACATCGAGAGGAAACGTTTGAGAAGTAATTCAAAGGCGTATGTATAGTGGTGCTTGAGTAACGGCGACGGACTCGCCATTTGTCACGTTGGCACCTGAAATATATCTCAGGCGGAAAGTGGGTATGTGGGTATTACCTAAACACCTCTGCCTACCCCTTCAGGGACCATTGTGGGAAGGCGTGAGAATATATTATATATTTTTAAATATGCAAATAACCAAATAAATAGTCAAGGTTTATAATAGTAACCATAAGTTTATGATACAGTACCCAATGTACAAATTAACCAAATTAACTACTAATTTGGTTAATACAAAATAGTGTCTGGACGACGAAGCAGAGGAAGACCACACTTCAACTTGCTAGATCAAATCGATCGAACGAGGAATCAAGGATATGAATATGTCAATGTTAGTACTATAAACCGGCGAGCATATTATGAAGAGACTGATGAAAGTGGAAGTACCATTATAGACCTGTGACCACAAGCTCTATTCACTTTCGCTTGCTTTGTAGCCCTTGATGGATACTGATTATATATATCTTTTAAATATACTTATATTGTTATAGAGCCGTGGTGGCCGAGTGGTTTGAGCAGTTGCCTGCGACGCAAAGGTCGCAAGTTCGAATCCCGACTGTACCAGTGAGTTTTTTCTGAACTTAAGTACAGTGATTAGTCACACCACGAGCTTTACGGTGAAGGAAAACATCGAGAGGAAACCTGCATACATCTGAGAAGTAATTCAAAGGCGTATGTAAAGTCGTGCTTAAGTAACGGCGATGGACTCGCCATCTGTCACGTTGGCACCTAATATACCTCTGGCGGAAAGTGGGTGTGTGGGTATTACCTATACACCTCTGCCTACCCCTTCGGGGACCCTTGTGGGAAGGCGTGAGGATATTATTATTATGATTATATTGTTATTGATAGCCTCTCTAAAAACACCTTAATGATTAATATTTAATATTAGTATTCAATAAGTTTTTTATGTTCAGATCGAATTGTTCTTTAAAAACAATTTCCAATAATTTCAATACGTGAACTGAAATGCCACCAAATGCTGCCAGCTAAAATAAATAAATAGGAATAAAAACAGACACAGATATTTGACATGATCTTTTTAGAATGTACCTAGTTTACGCACTTGCAAATATTGAAAGTAATTATAAATGTGCTCAAATTGTTAAGCCTACGTCTGTACAAAACTTATGACTATAAACACTGACTAGTTTTCACCAAGACAGTTCATATTATAGATACAATCAATATCTATTTTGTTCTCATGCTTTGTTTATAAGCAGTAGTGGATGGAACAAAACTGTCAAACTATATTTTTTATTCTTCCTGCTTAGGTGGCAACATTTGTTTTGACGTTTTCGAAAACCATCATTCGCTCTTGCGAGAAATCAAAAAGCAATTTTATTGCGTACCTCAGCGGATAAAAATGACTTCAGTGGTGAGAGCCGGGCACTTAGCTCCTTACTTTAAAGCGTCGTCCACCGTTATCTCTAATGGCTTGAAAACAACGGTGGTTGTGCCGACGTCTTCTGAAAAGTTGCTCGTGCAACCACTCCCGAAAACCTCCACCGTGCAGACTTTACACGGGTCTCTGCCTATTCAGACTGGTATAAAGGCCAAGACTACAAGGCATTGTAAGTTTTTCATCAATTGTAATCGATTACTACGCGATATCTAGTTTGTTTGAGAGGAAAATTTATGTTACATAACACTTGTCAATTTTAGTGCCAATTCAAGTGCGTTTCGCGCACAGTGATATCGCGTATCCTGATTTCTCTGCCTACCGTCGCAAGGAGACCCAAGATCCCAAGGCCAAGGCTGACGAAAACATCGATGGACGCCAATCCTTCACATACCTCATTGCTGGAGGTGAGCTACCTACTACTAAGGAATCTACATTGATAACACAGTTAAAATAATGATATAGGTACTAACAAGCGCTCATATTATAACTATATCATAAACATGTTGCAAGCGTCATAAATCATGATTTAAATGGTTAATAGAATATTAAACCTATTTTCTTTCTAGGATACTGGGAAAATGGCATATGTTTTTCTATGATAAATGCTTTTTATCAGTGGATAGATTTATATTTCTGAAGGTGTGGGCAGAAGTTTTAATACAACCTTTTATCATTGAAGATATATTCAGATGCCAATGTGACAGCGAGTTTGTCATCAGTTACATGTGAATTTAATATACTTCTCATTTTGATGTGTATTTAAGATAACTGAACACACTTAATAAATAAACATTATTGATAATAAAACAGTTGGAACTAGCACTCCACTAGCCTTCCCCATTAGGGAGTGGAGTGATAGTAGTAGTGTACATATATGTGATGGGTATATAAAACATAATTTTGTTAATAACTTGCTTTCTTATACAAAAACCAAGTACTTTTATCAGGGACAAGCCCAAGTGTGTACAAGTGGATTAGAGAAAGATATACAATTAGTTCATGGTCCTGGGCTGTCTATAAGTAATTTTTCGGCGGAGTTAAGCTGGCCTATTATATATATATTTTTTGTGTCATGTGTTAGTCATTGAACTCCTAAATGCCTGGATGGATGGTTTGATGTTTTTTTGTGTGTGTTCAAGTGGATTTGAGAATCATTTAGATTCACAATTGACATGAGAATCAGATATATAAATATCAATGCTCTTTCGAGATTCTGAGAATGATATTACTGAGTACTCGAAACCGACGAGCATGTATGAAGAGACTGATGAATGTGGACGAAGCAAAAGAGGTATGTAAGTCTAGAGAGAACTGGCGCTCTATACTCTCTGCCTACCCCGTTAGGGACTTGGCGTGATGATATGTATGTATGTATATTACTGATTATGATGGTCTCTCTTGTATAGGTTTGCGCATGGGTCCCTAGATGCCTTAGATTCACAACTAGACCTGATATATGTTGCCAATATTTTTTTCCTTTTTCAATCTTTCACCTACACAAACCTGGGTGGGACAGCTAGTGGTTTTGGACAGAATTTATTTAGAAAAATAAGAAAAGGTTACTTAATAAAGCTAGACTAGTTGTTTTATATTAATTTTATTTTGGTTTTACATATTAACATTTAATAAATGTTCTCTCCAGCTGGAGGAGTTGCTGGTGCTTATGCAGCCAAGTCCGTTGTGACACAATTCGTGTCATCTATGTCAGCCGCTGCCGACGTCTTGGCCTTGGCCAAGATTGAGATTAAGCTCAGTGAAATTCCCGAAGGAAAGTCAGTTACCTTCAAGTGGCGTGGAAAGCCTTTGTTTGTGCGTCACAGGTGAGATAGTTTGTTTTCAATGCTTAAGCCTTCAAAATATGTGACTTCTTGCTTGACTTGCTCTATTGAGCATGAAAAACATCTTCTTTCTATGATTTTGAACTAGAAACCAAAAAATTTTGGGTTCATTTTGATAACTGTATGAAAGCAAGTGCCTCCACAGGCAAGTTAGGCCATGTTAGACATAGCGGGTTTTTTCTAAAATGAACATTCACTTTAGGAAAAACTCTACAACTAGGAATATAATGTATAGTATATTTATCCTTGGAATGCTGTCTCAATTGGCTTACAAAACTTCAAATCTTGTTAATGGGATTCAAGACCCTACTGGGTAACATTTAATAGAAATAATCTTAATAAAATAGATCATAAGTCAATGTCATAAGGACCACACCTCTGACTTTTCTCAGAGGTGTGGTCCTTATGACATCCAGTCCATCTGTGATTTTGGCACTTGGTGTTGTTACAGTTCTCTATCTACCTCTTCGGCATCATTTGTAGGAAGGTGTTTAGATATATATATGACATATATGTCATGTGTACTATAGTACATAATCGGAATTTATTTAAATTCCAGGACTGCCGATGAAATTGCCACTGAAAAAGCTGTGCCGATCGATTCGTTGCGAGACCCACAGGCAGATGAGCAGCGTACATCCAACCCTGAGTGGCTCGTCGTGATCGGCGTGTGCACGCATCTCGGCTGCGTGCCCGTCGCCAACGAGGGCGACTTCGGCGGCTACTACTGCCCCTGCCATGGGTCTCACTACGATGCTTCTGGAAGGATCCGCAAAGGGCCCGCCCCACTAAACCTAGAAGTCCCCCCCGTCAGTTTCGTCGACGAATCACTGCTTGTTGTAGGCTAAACGACATATTTATTAGACAATTTATTTATGTAAGGATACGATGTACATCAATAGAGATCAATAAAATGTGATTCTGTTCATTGGTGTTTTTGTGATATTGTTTTCATTTGATGCAATCGCTTGTTTTGATGCATTAGTTTATATAATAAACGTTTAAGTTGCACAAACATTGAGTTTTGTATATGAATCTACGCTCTTTAAAAGGACGTATAAATTTATCTTTATATTAATACGTAATAGCCGTGGTGGCCGAGTGGTTCGAGCAGTTGCCTGCGACGCAAAGGTCGCAAGTTCGAATCCCGACTGTACTAATGAGTTTTTCTGAACTTAAGAACAGTGATTAGTCACACCACGAGCTTTACGGTGAAGGAAAACATCGAGAGGAAACCTACGTCTAAGAAGAAATTCAAAGGCGTATGTATAGTCGTGCTTGAGTAACGGCGATGGACTCGCCATCTGTCACGTTGGCACCTAATATACCTCTGGCGGAAAGTGGGTGTGTGGGTATTACCTATACACCTCTGCCTACCCCTTCGGGGACCCTTGTGGGAAGGCGTGAGGATATATTATATTATATTATTATTATTAATACGTGAAGCAAAAACTTTATGCTGTCAAACTTGACAATAGTTTTGAAAAAACGCCACCAATGTTGCAATAAATAAAATAAATATACTTAGGTAAATAAAAAGTAAACCAGAAAAAACGACGAATGATTTTTATTATCATAATCTTGATTTCTTTCAAGTAATTTTTAGACAGTTACTAACTACGTAACATCTATAATAGACTACTTTATACATTTACACACATTTACAAGAACTGGGACACCAATTTTAACGGATCTGATCTGAGCAGTTTCTTTTTCTATTTAGGCCTGACTTTCATTGGAAACATTACTGTTTAGAGATGCGTAGCTTCGTTATTTTGGCTTCTAAATCGATTTTTTATTCTTGCGATCGATTAGTCGAAATCGATTTTTGTTAAATGTTTTTGTTTTATCTAAAATCAATTTTATGATTAGTTCTCTAATACCCAATTCTATTCATTATAATTATTTAAAATATGTATTAGAAGACATTAAATCCGAATGGTTAGTTCGAATGAATTGTCTTGTTCAACAGAGTAGAAAATCGATTTAAACGCAAATGATTCTATAAATAAAGAGCTTATTATCGAATTGAGTTGCTTCACAGTAAACTTAAACGTAAATAAACATTAACGTAACGGAGGGACAGCTAAAGTTAAAATTAGAACGCCAAGATTAATCGACACGGCAATTGATTTAGTTTATCGATTAATTATACAAAGGTGTTTATAATTAGCTCATAATATAACCGCTATATACGGCGTAAGTAACAGATTATATTAAATGACAATATTTACAAAGAAACAATGATGACAGAAAATATTTGGCAAAATAATTTAGCTAATAGTAACAATAAATCTAGATCAATATACGTTCGAACGCAGCATTCGAAAATCATGAAGCAATCAGGCTCATTGAGTCGGTTACATACAAACGTTAAATAACAGTAATGTAATATTACAAAAAATCAATTGTCAATTTCTTTGATCGATATCCATTAAAAGCTCATTGCATCTTGACAGACAATTATCCTGGCAGTATGTAACCGACGTGTAATATTTTTTTGTTGCTTTTTATTCAATAATTGTTTAATAACATAATAATTGATTGTTAATTGTTCGAGGGCCGGCAAATCGGCCGTCATCAAATGTGGATATTGATAGGTAGGTATGGCACAGAAACTTAATTAATTCAGATGTCACATTTCAATACAAATTATAAGCCGGGTTTGTAAAATATCTCAATATGTGAATGAAGATCTTATTAATGGGCGTAAATTTTATGAACTGAGATGGATTATGGAAGAGATATTTTGCTGCCACGGCTTCAGTCTTTGCAAAATGAATTGCCATTATGAATAAAATTTTGTAATGAAAATCATGCATTATGTTTGAAGCTTTTTTTTAGGGAACACGAAGTCGACATGTCGATGTAAATTGAATTTAAGAACATAATAAATGTCTATCTGATTCATATTGATTTTATAGACATTATTGCAGATAACTTATGTCAATTTTAAAACTGCACGGAAATATTGGTGCCTATCTGTCAAGCTATGTTCGTACATCCAAATACTCGTGTCGCTATATTTAGGTATATATTTTAATACAATAACATTAATAGCTTATAAGACACGTTAAATACAAATTTTTCACATTTATTATTAAAAAATATTATGGAGAACATGTAAATATTTATCTATGACAATTTTATAAAGTGACAAAATATTTTTTTTATAATTTCTTGGAATATATCAATATATTTTCTTTCTCTACAATAAATGGGTATCTCTGATAATTAGGTATCGATCGTAAATAGCTATGTGTGATTTTTGTGCGATGAGAGAATTAATATTCTTTAAAAGTTATGTCAAATGTCATCGAGTATTGTCAAATGTTAATGTCTAGTTTAAAACGAAACTGTATGGTCCTCCCATGAAACAGCACAGATTCTACACAACCACGGAAGCTCGTATTCTCAGTCTAGCACAGTTTCAAGATCTTAAGATAAACTGACAGTAGGTACCTAATTAAAACAATAAAATAACATAGATATTTTTTTTATTTTCATTGGTAATAAGTATGCGACTGAAAGACTTGATTTCAAGTTATAAGCTGAATCTAATAAAAAACTAGGTACCTATATATAAGGTCGAGCGACCTGACTGACTTATTTGTTCACAATTGAACATTCAAACACAAATTAGGATTAATGCATATGACACGAACGCTGTACACGACTATTATACAACTAATAATATTAAAATCTAACATTATCATAATTTACTGTCCTTTTATCTACCGACCTAATGATTAAATGTGTGCTAAACATTTAACGAGACTCGAAAGCCTCAAATATGTACAATAGAGTAGTCAGATCTTAATTCCACTGGGTATCAATTAGCTGACACTTTTTGATTTTTACTTACAATTTAAAGTTCACTTTTACTTATATAATTTTTATGTTATGACTTAAGCGTGTTATTACGTTTTAGTTTTTTTTATTTAACTGTCAATTATACTTATGTGCTCGTAGGCATTAAATGTGTTTCTTTTCAATATACTAGTTAATTCATTCACAATATCAATCAAAATTACTTTGATAGTTGTATTATCTATTAGTATCTACATATATATATCTTTCGATGAGAATAATAATAGGTAATAATATGTAATCCGACAGTTCAACGATACATCTCAGAAGATGATTAAATAAGCTTTCATTTTAAACGGTTGTGTAGGAGTTATTGACAATCATATTAACTCGTACTCACTCACACGCACACACACACACACGCACGCACGCACGCACACACACGAACGCACACATTCAAAAGAGAATATGATCTTTGCACAAAATAATCACTTCAATTATGACAACATATTTTGCCATATTTTACAGATGCCGTAGAGAAACAGTGTAATAATAGTATAATAGTAATACATATATACATTAAAGTACATACATTAATAAATTGAGTTTGTATTATGTAATGGTTAAGTTAAAGATGAATATTAGAAGTAAGCGAGATTCTTATGTGTAAACCATACGGTTGAATTAAACGTCACAAAGTTGGGTAAAATATATACATACATATCATCACGCCGAGTCCCTAACGGGGTAGGCAGAGAGTATAGAGCGCCAGTTCTCTCTAGACCTACATACCTCTTTCGCTTCGTCCACATTCATAAGTCTCTTCATACATGCTCGTCGGTATCGGATTACACACGGTATTGTGAATGACTTATTTATTTTACATTAGTGAAATGGTAGAATGCAGTATGTGCAACTTGGTAGGTATATTATTAATTTCTTTAAAAGAGTAAAAGATACCATTAAATTTTCGATAGATAAGAACGCCCAGTGTTTTTACAAAATTAATAGAATTTTGGTTAAGATCTTTTTGAATGATTGCATCTTTAATTATTCATAGACAATAAAAAAAAACACACCTTACCCGAACACGCACTAAATCATAAATACAATTTAATATAAGTAAAAGAAGATAGGAAGGTACTTGAAAATTAATTAATCTGAACACCCAGTATCGAGCCGACGACCATTGTGTCGAGCAATGTAAAGGCGGAACTGCATAAGTTTGCAATTCTGGTGCCATGAACAGATTGCATAAAGTCAAAAATCTCCATTGGAATTCTCTAATCACAATTATTAGTAAGGATACTGATTCGCACGCGATCTAGGGTCTAGCAGTGGTCGGTGTAAACCGGCGCCAGGTCGAGGGTGAGGTGCCGCAGTGCGCGGTCCCTCTCAGCTGAACGCGAGGCTCGCGAGGACTTGATGATCTGCAGCACCATGGCCTTGCAGTCATGGCACACCGCCATCTGTACGCCGCGCAGCCGCTCGGCCGCCGCGCCACCGTACCCCGCTCTGCAAACACAAGCTTTGCAATTATCCTCTGGTATATTAGCAATATATTATATCATATTATATTCGCAAGGGCAAAAACGAGCTACGAGTTGAGGTTTTCCATACATTGCATGGAAATTTTGAAGATGGGTGAGAAAAGATCTCATACTCATGGTGTTTAAGGAGTTCATAGCCGGCAGTAACCGCTTACCATCAGGCAGGACGCATGCTTGCTTGTCACTATTATAGTATAAAAAACCTCAGAGCCAGACGTGGAAGCAGCGAGCGAAGAAACAATGACTGATATGAATATAAGATGATATGAATGATAAGATGTAGGTTGCATAAAAAAATAACGAACAATTCGTGAATAGATACAATTTTATAATTCCTCAAAGTAAACTTCGGTTTGATCGTTCGTCTTAGCGACCGACTACAGCAGAGCTGTGGGAGCGTTTACCTGCGGTGTAAGGTGGTAGGCGGCGTGTGGACACTGGCAGTCATCGACTGGGGTCCATCAACACTGCGCGACATGCAGTGTGCGGGCACGGACAGTGTGTCCGAGAAGCCGAGCGCCGAGCCCCCCCGCGAACCAGGCGCGCTGTGCGCCAGCGACGCCGCCCTCCTCCCCGCAGCGGGGCTGCTGGGCGCACTTCCCACGCTATTCTCCACTAACCCCTGCACCAACACCAGGAAATACTTATCGTAAATGAACTCACAAACTTTCGCTCTTATAAAAAGCTTAGCCTTAACCTGCCACGCTTTCCTGTAGAGCATTGTGGTTGCATGGATGAGAATGACCATTAAAAATCTTTTACAGATACGAAAAATAAAAATAAAGGTGTTTTGTGTCAAAGTTAAAGCTCCTTTGCTGCGGTTTGATACCATATCCGGTACTTAAAAGCTAAAATGCAATGTATTCGCCATAATGCTGCAGTGTCCTCCTATGTTATATAACTCGATTTGAAAGGATTTTCTTAAGTAACATGTGTTCATTATGTAATTTAAAGTTAAAGCCGTATTTTTATACACAACTAGATAAGCCCCGCGGTTTCACCCGTGTAAAAAATTATCATCATATCCTCACGCCTTCCCACAAGGGTCCGCAAAGGGGTAAGCAGAGGTGTGTAGGTAGTACCCGCTCATCCACTTTCCGCCAGAGATATGTTTTGAGGTCCAACGTGTAAGATGGCGAGTTCATCGCCGTTACTCAAGCACGATTATACGTACGCTTTTTTTTTTTTTTTTTTTTTTTTTTATACCACTTGGGTGGCAAACAAGCATGCGGTCCGCCTGATGGTAAGCGGTTACCGCCGCCTATGGACGCTTGCAACACCAGGGGTATCACTCGCGCGTTGCCGACCCTGCAGGAACTTTTTTATTTCTTTCGCTTCGGAACGCTTTTGTATTTCTTCTCAAACGTATGCAGGTTTCCTCTCGATGTTTTCCTACACCGTACCTATAGCATCTCTTTATGTGTCACTGTATTTAAGTTTAAAAATAGAACGAACGAAGTTGCAATCATTGAATTGCAGGCAACTCCATATCTTACTAATATTATAAATGTGAAAGTTTGTAAGTTTGGATGTTTGCGGTTCTTTCACGGCAAAACGGCCTGAATCGATTAGGCCGAAAGTTGAAATCGTGATGGCTTATACCTAGGAATAGGACATAGGCTACTTTTTATCCCGAATATTCAAAGTTCCTACAGGAATAAAATTTGTCTTATTATTAGTAGTAGTTCAGATTGCATCAAAATAATATCAATACTACTTAGTGCTTTTGATTTAAATTATATTTTATTTTGACACATGTTTGAAAACTCAATCCTCTCAATACAAAAATTCCAAATTATGTTGCTCTTTCACGGCATAGCGGCTGAACCAATTCTAGCAGGAAAATGTTGTATCTACTTTTTCGAACTCCACGCGGGCGAAGCCGCGGGCATAAGCTAGTAAGATATAATGTGTAAGATTCCTATACAATGCTGTTCATACCGTATGTTCGGGAGAGACGAGCCTTGCCATGAGACTCCTGGGGAAGGAGGAGTGCGCCTCGTCCTCGGGCGAGGGCAGCAGCGATGGGCTCAGCAGAACAACAGGCACGTGCGCGAAATGTTCCGTCGGTATACGCATCTGTTATATAATACACACTTCTATTAGGAACTTTGTTTCGTCGTTTCTTCTCTCTTTTTGGAAACAGTGTTAACTGTAATTTTATATTTCGTACGTTCACTTAATGTATCCTGTGTCTCTTACTGTAAATAAAATATTTTTTATCAAGTTTTTCATTACGCCTTACAAACAGTCTATTTATGATTGAATCTTGAAATGTATTTTTGCTTCCGTGTCATTAGCTCTTTTTCGCATTCAATTCAAAGGTGTTTGTCATTAATACACATAATAAGCCAACACAACAGTCAAAGTCAAACACTCACCTTCGAACAACACTTTTGACAGACTGTCTTCTTGCATAGCTTGCACTTCTGCCCCCAGGGACCGAATATACCAAATCTCGTCTTCAAACACAGGAAACATACCTGAACGACAAAAGAAAGGAGTTGAAATACAATTAAAATAAAACTACGTTAATAAAGCAAAACACATGTCCCAACTCGTCCCGCGAGAAGGTGCAAAGAAGGATGGCGGCATTGCCAAACACCGCCATGGTTCTTATAGGACAAAATACTTGCCAGCTTTCCTGTCCAGCTATTCCACCAGAGGCATCGATCAAATCAAATCAAATCAGTTTTGGGCTCTAAAATATCTTAGGTAACAAACATAAAAAATATTATATAAACATTGTCTACTTGTTTTTGTGACAGTGACTGTGACTGTGACAGTGACAGATTCACTTGTTTTTGTATCAGTGACAGATCTACTTCTTTTCTATCAGTGACAGATCTACTTCTTTTCTATCAGTGACAGATCTACCTGTTTTTGTGACAGGTCCCATAATCACGCCTCAATCAGTCCGACGCTCCCCGTAAAATTTAATTAAGCGCTGGGACCCATCGGAGTCTTATCTACCTGCAATCATCCTATCTATCCCTTTATGAAGCATGAGTCCTTACCCTCCTCTTCTCGACGTCCTCCTTGACCCTGCCCTCGACTGGCAGCACCTCGAGCTCAGCCTTCGTCAACACAGACCTGATGTGCACGATCTCTTCCAACGTCAGAGACAGCCTATCGTCTGACATTATGGCGTCTTGCCACTGTTTCTGAAATAAAACGTTTAAGATTTTTTTATGCATAATTCAAAACAGTTTCTTTGGCTACCGACACATAGTGTAAAAATGACTTCTTTTTGTAGTAAAAAATGACAATGAATGTAAAATTTTACATATCTACTGACTATTTAAAAGTGAATGGTTCATTTAAATAGTTACTTAGTTCACTTAACACAAATACGTCAAAATGTAATTGTTATTAGGTTTCTACACTAATAAAGAAAGCTTGGTCTTAACTTACATGATGAATTTTCATCTTTCAGCGAATTAAGTTGGAAATAATTCGAGATCTCTTTTCAAGGAACTGTATATAATATCAAGGATTCTTTCCCTTTCGTACTCTTGAATAATAATGGCAACAGTACATCATGGTCAGGACTAAGTTGCCGGGTTCAGTTGCTAAATGATGCCAAGAGCATTGAATTTTGATGAGTTGATCGTTCAAAAAGTCAGCCACATTCAGGTAGACCAATACAAGGAGATCATAATGAAGCAGTTAACAGAAATTATAATATGCGATTATTTACTGAAAAGAACTACCAGATCTACTACTAAATAAACTGTGTATAACATTCTAGAAACGAGTGCTTACAAAAACTTAGAAACAAAACATACGTGCAATTTATTAAGAGATATAAATACTGATAATACATGCTGGTTCGAGAATAACACAAGTGAATGCTAAACACATACTACATCACAAGTTAGGGTCTTCTACTGAAGATACATGTAGTATGTAGTAACTTAGTCCAGTAACTTGGTTACCAAGTTCTATAATCACTCACGGTTGCATTAAATAAGTAACATGGTTTGACATACATCGATTCTTCGCAGGAGTTAGACTTTGTCACGTTGCAACTCTGTCAGGTCGATTTTTAGGAAAAAGTTATTTTCGCATTCATAACGTTATAACTTATCCTGTAGGTATCAATGGCAGACAAACACATACAAAGATACCTCAAGATAAATACTAGATCCAGCACACAACGAAGAAAATTTCTCATCCCACATATGTTTTTTGCCGTCGGGGTTGGAATTCCCGAGCACTAAAGCTCGTCCGATGTTTCCAAGAACATAAAATTAATGAGGTCTGTGTGTGAGTGAACGGGCACTCTACTCGCTACCCTCAGCTCGACGTAATTACTTCAATGTATCAGAGGAATAGAGGCCCTTAACATCTACTTGGGTGCAAATGCATCCTAAGACTTGAAACAGCAGCGTTAAGAAGACGCGCGCACGTTTTTCATACATAAGGGGGCAGGGAACTGGGTCGGCCTCACTCGACGGGCTTACTGGCTGTTTATATTTGTAAGTCTTAATTTTACTACGTTTATAATATGAGTAGTTATGTTATGTACGACAAAACATAACATAAACACCGCAATTTTAACTCAAAATTACTTTTTTGCAGAGAGCGCGCTGGCATACACTCGTGAATACATACGACTCCCGTATATCTATAAGGGAGTCTTATGACAATAGTCAGCGGGAGTAGTCGCGGGCGCCCGCTTAACGCAGTTTCAGGCCTAACTTACGGACTAATCAATGTAATATACAACTCTACTACAACTTACATGCGAGCTATGCCAGGGACTGCCACTAACCGACTTGATGAGCTCGTCCTGCAGGGAAGAGCGAGACCACGACAGCTCGCCGAGCTGGGCGTCGGCGTCGCTGCTCGCTAGGGACGCTGCGCCCGCGCACGACGCACGTGACCCTGGCCTGAAGGAACACATAGTAGTGTAGTTCTAAGTTTTTATTATTCTAAGGTGACACACAAGCATGTAGCCCGCCTGTTTGTACGGCCACCTATGGACGAACATCAAAGATCGCTCGCGCACTTCGTACCCTTAAAAAACTTCTCACAACCTTCTTGAAGAACTCCTTATAAAGGCATACACTCTATATATAAAATAGCATATTTTGTATGCATAAAAACAAAACACATTGCTAAGTGATTGAATGTATGTAATTGTGAACTATATATGAACATTAAAAAATGTTTAGTGTGTTCAGATAATTTCTTCTATCGCAGGCAATTACTTGAACCACTCAACCACCATGGCTCTTCGGAACGTTCCTTAGAAGTACTACTTACAGAACAACTGTCTTCAAAGACTTAACGTTTCAACTCTGTATGTATACCTTCTCGTACGTCTATGAAAACAGTTCCATATATTCTTCGGAGAAGTTGTGTTCGTGTGTGTTGTACCTGGAATGTGGCAAGGAATGTGCTCCATCTGTAGGAGGGCAGGCCGGGTGGGTAACTGTGTGACGCCTCATTGATGCTCTGCGAGATGGGCATTGCGTTGCCAAGTCGTATGCTACGAACAGATATGAAAAATATGAGATACACTCTAAACTAGGTGCCCTTTAAACTAGACCAGTGTGAATTGAATCCTACTTATATTATAAATGTGATAGGTAATGAGGATATTTGTTCCTCTTTCACGCAAAAACTAATGAAAGAAATTGGAAAATATTTCACATAGAGATTATTAACTGTATTAACACATAGAATATGTTTTATTGCTGAAGAATTTGTACTCAGTACTTTTTTTTTTTTTTTTTTTTTTTTTTTTTTTTTTTTTTTTTTTTTTTTTATACCACTTGGGTGGCAAACAAGCATGCGGTCCGCCTGATGGTAAGCGGTTACCGCCGCCTATGGACGCTTGCAACACCAGGGGTATCACTCGCGCGTTGCCGACCCTGCAGGAATCTTTTCACACCCTTCTTGAAGAACTCCATGCTGTACTCTCCAGGGAAAACCTCAACGGGGAGCTCATTCCACAGCCTGAGCGTTCGCGGAAGAAAACTTCTTTGGAAGCGCACAGTGCGAGACCTTTGTGGTTCCAAGGTATGGGGATGAATTCCCCGTCGATGGCGAGAGGTGCGGTGGTAGAAGGTGGAAGTGGGCATCATATCGAACAATTCTGCAGAACACTCCCCGTTATACAAGCGGTAGAACACACACAGGGAGGCAAAGTCTCTCCTCAGACTTAGTGATTCCAAGCCGCTTGTGAGCATGGGATCGTCGACAATTCTAGCGGCGCGTTTCTGAACCGCGTCAAAAGGCCCAAGCTGGTATCCAGGGGCTCCAGCCCACAGGTGGCAGCAGTACTCCATATGTGGCCGAACTTGCGACTTATAAAGTTGCAGCCTTTGTTGCGGTGTGAAGTACTGCTTAGCTCTGTTGAGCACACCGAGCTTCCTCGACGCCAGCTTAGCCTTGTCCTCTAAATGACCACGGAACTGAACGTCGCTAGAAATATCGACCCCAAGGATACTAATGCTCTCCGAGATGTTCAGGGGAGTGTTCTGGAATTGTGGAGCCACAGCGAATGGAGTTTTTTTTGCGGTGAACGCGCAAACTTGTGTCTTAGTGGGGTTGAAGTGAACTAGGTTTAGTCGACCCCAATCGGAGACACTGCGAAGTGTACTCTCGATTTCAGACACAAGTCGTTCGCGACTTTCCTCCACAGTGGAACGAGGGAGATTAGCACGGCCCGTGTAGAAAGTGTCCCCAGTGCTGTCGTCTGCATAGCAATGAATGCCTTCAATAGAAAGCATGTCATTAATATGCAGAAGAAACAGAGTCGGGGACAACACAGAGCCTTGCGGGACGCCAGCATTAATTTCCATGCTTTCGGAGCAGCTACCGTCAACGACGGCTCTTATGCATCTGCTGGACAGAAAGCTGGCGACCCATTTGCATAATCCCTCTGGCAGTCCGTAGGATGGAAGCTTCGATAGAAGACCGCGATGCCAGACCCGATCGAACGCTTTCGCCACATCCAAGCTAACAGCTAATGCCTCACCTTGACTCTCAATGGCGAGTGACCAACGGTGCGTGAGATATACTAGAAGGTCACCCGTTGAGCGACTGTGGCGGAAGCCATACTGTTGGTCACTCAACAAACCGTGACCCTCTAGATATCGCAGGAGTTGCGTGTTAATCACTCGCTCCATAATTTTGGAGAGGAGGGAGGTGATGGCGATCGGCCTGTAATTCGATGGGTCTGATCTATCGCCCTTTTTGGGCACTGGGTGCACGTGGGCGGTCTTCCACGAAGTTGGGACTTTTTGGGTGGAGTAGGAAAGCGCGAATAGGCGCGTCAAAACAGGACACAGTTCAGGAGCACACTGCTTAAGCACCACTGCCGGAATACCGTCTGGCCCGCTCGACTTATGGACGTCCAGAGACAGCATCTCCCGCCGGACCTCCCGTTGGGTTATGCTTATCTCCGGCATAGAGTTCTCACACCGCAGGATAGTGGGCGGTGTGGCGCCTCCGTCATCCATAGTCGAGTTCGAGGCAAAGAGAGAGCCCAATAGATCCGCTTTCTCTTTGGCACTGTGGGCCAAGTTACCATCCGGCTTACGGAGTGGTGGTAGGGACGACTGGCAAAAGTTTCCCTCAGCAGCCTTGGCAAGGGACCAAAAAGCACGGCTGCCAGAAGGGTAGCTAGCGAGTCTCTTACCAATTCTGCCGACGAAATCGAATTTCGCCCTGGCAATCGCTCGCTTACAGTGCCTCGAGGCAGCATTAAGTTTCCGCTTTGCATCAGATATGTTGGGGTCCAGATTGGATCGAGCCGTGGTCCACGCCTCATACAAGGCTTGCTTGGATAATTTAGCTTCCTTGCAGGGCTTATTAAACCACGGCTGTTTCTTTACCCCTGTAGCTACTAGCGAGTTTGGGATGTAGCATTCCATTCCCGCCAGTATCGTCTCAGCGACGGCTGCTGCACAGGGGTCTGGATCTTCTGATGCAAAGCAGATCTGCCTCCACGGGTACGATGCGTAAAACTCACGCAATCCATCCCAGTCTGCTGCCTTGTAGTGCCACATGCGCCGCCGCCCCGGGGGTCGGGGCACTTCGGCCTTTGCGCACGGCACTTGCGTCCGGACCAGACAGTGGTCGGATGTGCCAAGCGGCGCACCCACCGAGATGGAATAGCTGTCCGGTCGCGTGGTCAGCAGAAGGTCCAGTAAAGAGCTTGTATGGCCCTCGATATCAGGTATTCTGGTTGGTTCGTGTACCAGCTGCGAGAAGCCATAAGCCAGGGCAAGCTCGTAAGCAGCCCTCCCCGCGCAGTCAGTGGACCGAGAGCCAAGCCACTCAACATGGTGAGCGTTAAAATCTCCTAAAACCACCAACTCCGCGGAGGGGTACTGCTCAAGTACTTTGTCCGTTGTCGATTGCAGGTGCTCAAATAGGCGAACTGTGTCTGTGTCACCGCTATGGGACCTGTAAAGGCACGCGTAGATTCGGGTGTTGCCACCATAGTCTACGCGCACCCACAAAATTGACAGGTCTCTGTCTTCAAGGCCGTGGAGACGTCGACAGCAAATATCCTCCCGGAAGTACATACATACCCCGGCGCGGCGCACAAAATTGTGTTCCATCTTGTACCCGGGGTAGTTCAGGTACGATGTATCATCAGGGCAGGATATCTGCGTCTCCGTCAGAAATAGCAGAGTCAGCTGTGTCGTCTCAAGGTGTTGGTGGACTGCATTTAGATTAGAATGAAGTCCCCTGATGTTGCAAAAGTCCATTTTTAATATGGAAGGGGAGGCCGCTGGGAAACTTCTACTATTTTTAAATTTGGCCATTTTAGATTTCTAAGGGTGCTGAAAAGGAAGAAGAGGAATCGTTGTGTCGGCATCAAAGAGGACAAAGCGCAGTCTCAATCCGCCGCAGTGATGTACAGGTAGTGCGGATTGCCGGAGCGGAAGTCGGAAGGGCCCCCGATCCCCCCCTGATGCAGCGGCCGGGTCCACTCCGGTCTCCTCCTCCGGCACGACCACTACACCAAGGACTTTACACACATGTGCGGGTCAGCCTCCCAGGGCGGAGATTAGGTGATCCCTGGGTTCGGGACCCCTACTATATGCGGGCGGCCAGCGGACAGCCGTTTCACCGGGTCTCCCTAACAACCGCACCGACATGCCGCGCCTGGTCACCACCACGGCGGAATTGCACCACTGGTCCTGTGCTGCCGACACACCGCTTCCTCTTGGAGCCTGGCGACCTTACTCACCACAGGAACACGACACACCCGAGGGTAATGCCATTTAGCTGCGATCTTCTGTAAGGTGGAGGTAATGGTACCAGTCGGGCTGCTCCGAATTCGAACGGCAATTAACCGTTGTGCCCTCCCTCCCTTGTACTTCGTGAAAATTGTACTCGGGATAAACCGCCGCAGTTAGTATTAAAAAAAAATGAATGTAAAAAATATTATAGACAAGTCACCAGTGCCCAAATGATGTATAGACAAAATTTATTAGCTCCAAGTCTTATAAATTCGGCTGCTAACTAATTTGGAACAGTTACAACTATCGACCAAAATTGCAAGTGCTTTTTTTACAACTTCGTTTCAAAGCAAACTGTGCACGTGTAAAACTTAATGTTGCATTTGAATGGTGATGTAAGTAAGAGAGTATCACAGTAAGTAAGGCGTTAGTTTGTGAGTCACAAAAGGTCTAGTACATCCGCCGGAAAATGTTACGTCGCGGGCACGATCACCAGATATTAAATGAGAAATTTTGACTGTACGCCTTTGTTTTGGATGACCTATGTGACTTAGGTTGTCCAGTTACCATAGTAAGCTCATTGCTTAATTTAGGACTTGGTCAATTCGTTCCAAAATTTGCTCACGAATTAAGTAGATTCGAAACTGGTGAAAACTATTGGATCTCTACTATTGGATCAACAAAATCCTAAGTAGATGTTTATAAATCCCAAGATGGATACAACAACGTGGCAGACGGCCAGTAAAACAATTAACATTATAATAAATAGACAAAGCTGAGCTAACAACAAGGATGATCATATAATAACAGAACAAAGCGATTCTCTATTAGAATCACTTCTCAAGTAAGAAGCGGATAATCAAAATAGTAATCATTAATAACATTAAAACAAATGATGAAATTTTATAATTTGTTTACAAATACGACATCAATAAACAATGGGGTATGTATTTGCGAAGCGGTTTCGAACGTTGCAAATGAAACAAGCGTGTCAGCATGCTTATACGCCGTGGGCATACATTCGAGGGTCTCGTCGCAGAACTGGTGGTATTCGTCGTGGGATATGCGCGTGCGCGGTGGCGCTCGTGGCGGTTCCTCTGCGTCACCAAGAATTGCAATCACTTCATTAAAGTCTACCCTTTTTTTTTAAGGTAGCTAACAAGCAAGCGGTCCGCCTGTTTGTAAGCGGTTCGCCACCTTAGCACCAGGAGTATCGCTCGCACGATGCCGACTCTAAAGGTAATCTTTACGCCTTCCCTCAAGACACAGGTGTAACAATAACAATAGCACATCATGGTCTAACCCCAAATCTATAGCCTAAAAGGCTCGCTGTGCTTGTGTACGCGTTGCCAACATCCTCGAGAGGCTAGCTGTGTAAGCAGTAAAGGACTGGATGTGAAGGACTGTGTAGAGCTCCGAACTTAACTACCAACTTGATGGCTAGAGAATACGTCGTGACATTATTCCGCAAAGATCTCTTGTGATTATGAGCACGGATTTGAAATAAATAATTTTCTTAAAGCCAATTAAGATTTAAATAACTTTATTGTCTATGAAGCGATAACCTCGTCCCATATTCACCTTTCAGTTACAATTCAGCTCGCTTTTATATATTTCTCGGAATCATTCGAAAACTAGTACACTTGACAGATTGACACACATTCCCATTTGAGTTTTACAGCCCCAAGGAAACTTAAGAACTACTTATTCATATTATATACTACATATCTTACCGGTTCTCTTCCAAGGTTTCGGGGTCTGTTGCTGTGGGGCCTTATGCCTGGGGAAGGGTTGTGGGGCACATACTTCAGGACTTGTGCAGGTCTCCGTGTCATCCTCGTCTTCGTCATCCTGTAGACAAATATATTCATGATAAAAAAAACTAGTTTTCAGTTAAATATATATGTTATGTACATACATATCATCACGCCGAGTCCCTCACCAGGTGACTCTAATCTTAAAGACCTTTTTTATTTCAACCACATTAATTCGTCTCTTCATCCATCCTTAAACATGTTTGTGCTTAAATGTGTCATTAAACAAAATAAAGTTGGTACTTAATTATTACATATTACAAATTTGATAAAATTGCATTAAATTACAAAATTTTAATAAAATAGGTACCAAAATGGTTCCTTGAGGTGAGGTACTCTTGCTTGGTATTGATCGGCCTCGTTGATTACATTCACAAATATAACGGAAAATCTAATTGTTATTCTTTACATCACCTATTATTTTTCGTCTATAGGCTTTCAGCTAAATAATACGACAAATACCGTAACACCGTTCAAACGCGTCTCCAGTACCTCGACGAGACCTTTGCGAGACCAATTTGATACCGCTAGTACAAATTGGAAAATTGATTTTTCATGGCGGTGAAAACAGAATAAATGAGAAATGTATTTCTTATATCTCTGAAAAAACAGAGAACTGACCAGTAGAGGATTTTCAAGGGCTTTTTATCACCAGACTTAATCCCAGTTTCTGATAAGAAGCGTTGCATATAGCGTCAAGATACATTGGATTTAGTTTTTGACGAATTACGTAAAACTATCGTATGTATTATAACAACGGCAACGATCCACGTATATAAATAGTTAAACATCTTAACCATCGTGCTTAGTTTAGGGCTCACGTTAGCACAAACAACTTTGGTTACCTACTTCCAGTAAACAATACAATATTTAAATCTCAGTAATCCTTGCTCAGAGCTAAAGCCTTGGATCGGCACGTGATACTAGACCGACACGTGTTCATTGCATTTATTGGAGTTCATGACGTTAAGAACTAAGAGATCAACGTCATTTTGTCTCTTATTTCAAAGGGCTTCTTTAACTCTGTGTAACGTCTGAAATTTTAAGTTTTATCTGAGTCCATCTGATCCAAGTAAGCTTTAAATCCTCCATCACACTCCCGGCACTATGTGATAAGGAAAAACCGTCGTTATTTGAGGATAAATTCAGATGTCGGTATGTAAATTATGCCCGAGATATGGCGACAGACCCGCCATCTGTCACTGTCATCATGTTTCCGGGGAAACGAGGTTGTCAATACTACTGCCATCCCGATGGGGTAGCTCGGGAACCATAGTGGGAAAAAGTGAGGCTTTAAGTCTCAAGCTATTCTTTTGACAACGCTTCCGTATTATATATGTGCTACAATGTACTAGGAATACATGTATTCAGTAATTTGCTCTAAAAAAATAACGGTACCATTTATCGACTTTACTGCTAGTTACACTTCTATACAACTGTAGCTGGTGATTAGTCACGTTTGAAGCGAAACTTGTAAACGAAATTTCTAAAAAACGCGTTGATAATTTTAGAAGGAATTCTGACATGGTTCAATATTTTTTAGAGCCCTTGGCAGAAAAATATTGAATTGATCAAAGTAGTAGATTAAAAAGGTTTTTTATAGAATTCGTATTATCGCCATTGAAAGGCAAAAACCTGGGTATAGGGATTGGAACAAGATCATCGTAGAAATAAATATCTTTCGGAATACGTTAGACATAGGTATATCTGAACTGAATTTGGAAGCCGAATAAATGCAGTTGAGATGAGAGCGTTAAGGAGTATGGTAGGAGTTAAACTAAGTGACAGGATAAGAAATAGTGAGATAAGGAAACGTTGTGGTCTGAAAGAAGATGTAGTGGCAAAAATTTAGAAAGGTATGCTGAGATGGTTTGGCCATGTCGATAGTGAAGAAGTGGTCTCTGCCTACCCTTACGGGAAAGAGGCGTGATTATATGTATGTATGTATGAATTTGGAAGGTTATAGTTTTGGTATTTTGCTCGTTAAGGCATGTGTTTAGTGATTTTAATAAGATCATCGTTCTGCATAATTTAGTTATATATATGTATAAAGATTCGTCTAATATGGCGAACGAACTCAATAGACATAATGTATTGCCAACATCAGCTGAACGTAACACGACTAGCAATATGTTGACCTCGCATTGACCCTACGTGCAAATGTGGCGAACAACCTCTAGCAGTGAAAGTAACTGGCGAAATAAATCTCAGATAACAAGAACCAATAACACAGGTAGCCTGCTCAAGACCGAGTTGTGAATCCAAACGTATATTTAGTGAACAATTGTAACGATTAATACTACAGAAAACAGTATATTGTTCTTTGAGAAGACATTGATGTAGGGATGGCCATGCGAGTGGTTGGAGCTCCTGCCTCCGAAGCTTGAGGTCTCGATTTCGATTCCCACTGAGGGCATATACTTGTGTAATTTGTGCGTATAATATATCGTTATATAGTTACCCTAACACAAGCTTTTCTAATTTGGGACTATGTCAATTTGTGTGGAATTGTTCCAAGATATTTATTTATTGCAAGCGTACATAGGCGGCTGTAACCGCTTATTGTATCAAACGGAAGCCCAAGTTCGCCAACATCGTGAAGAAAAAAACCGTATTAACAGCTAACAGCAGAAATAGTTTGGTATGGCTGTGTCAGGTACTATGCTGCAAAAAAGTTAATGATCTATAAGTTTCGGTTAGAAGAACTAAACTCACTATCAAAAACTATACTTTTTTTTTTTTTTTTTACTATTTATTATGGGAGTTTTGTCGCACAGCGACTATGTCACTCCATGAGGACACCTGGATAAATAAAAAAAAAAAAAAAAAAAAAAAAACCATACTTAAATGCGATAAATGTATTCAGGGCCAGGTAGATTTTAATTCGGTCACCCATTAAGCACTAGAACACACTTTTTTCTAGAAAATTCTAACACACAAACATGGACGAGTGGCGTGATGTCATAGGTAAATGTTTGGTCGTAAGATGACACTTTTTCCATATCTTTTACAACAAGCAAGCGTTAGTGCCCCTAAAAACTGTGCATGAACCTTTATTTCTGCGACCCGTGCTTCGTGCACAAAGCGGTTTTTTGATTCACATATTCCCGCATGCGATAGGGTAAGTACCATTTGAAACGAGAATTCCATTTAACTGGAACGGTGCCAACTGAGCTACGTAGAAAAAGCCTGAACTGAGCCAACTAGGTTGTATTACCTATGTCAAAAAATGTACATAAGTTTTTTTTCACGTGTATCTTAACTAGACATTTGTTTTCTAATTAGTTGAATACGAATGAAAATAACAACAAGAAGAATTAGACTTTCTGAACTTAAGTACAGTGATTCGTCACACCATGAGATTTACGGTGAAGGAAAACCTGCATACGTCTGTGAAGAAATTCAAAGGCGTATGTATAGTCGTGCTTGAGTAACGGCTATGGACTCGCCATCTACTGCTCTCATAGTCAACTATTCAGAGGAAGGTCGGGCTGGTACATAAGTAACATAATTTAAAACACCTTTTAAATATGCAGGCCTATAATTACACTAGATCTCAAACCCTACATTCACTTGCAAAGTTGAAGCAACTACGCACTAAAGCCCCACGGAATAGAGTTGAAAGTCCTTTTAAATTGAAAACTAGGTTACAACCTTGTTGTATATTTGCTCAAGTGTAAGTATAGAATTTTAAATATATTTAATCTTACAGGTTGCTATAGTGGCTTGAACAGGGTATTTTATTATATTGTTTACTCGTAGATAGGAACGTCAGGAGCACTCGAAACCGGCGAGCATGAATGACGAGACTGATGAATGTGGATGAAGCGAAATAGGTTTGTATGTCTAGAGGGGACTAGCTCTCTACTCTGTCTGTCCCGGAGTGATCATACACTTATATAGATAGTGATAGAATTTCCATTCTGTGATACGAGTATGAAAATGGTATCATTCTGCAAAAAAATTTTCTAGAAAATTCTAACACACAAACATGGACGAGTGGCGTGATGTCATAGGTAAATGTTTGGTCGTAAGATGACACTTTTTACATACCTTTTATTATCTACTAGCTTATGCCCGCGGCTTCGCCCGCGTGGAGTTCGAAAAAGGAGCTTTGGAAATTTTCCTGCTAGAATCGGTTTCGCCGCTATGCCATTAAAGAGCATCATACATTATAATATAAGAATTTTGAACTTTTCAGGACTAAACAAAAAAGCCTATGTCCTATTTGTAGGTATAAGCTATCACCATTTCAACTTTCAGCCAAATCGGTTCAGCCGTTTAGCCGTGAAAGAACCGCAAACATCCAAACTTACAAACTTTCACATTTATAATATTAGTTTATTATAGAAGATTATTTGCAGTATCTCAATATTATTCACACGTATGGATGGTCAAACTCATTGGTACATTAGGGATTCGAACTTACCATCTTTGTGTTGCAGGCAACTACTCGAACTACTGGGCCTAAGGGAAGGGAACTAAGGCTCATCGATAGTAACTCAACGTAAGTCAGCTCTCAGCTGGCTTGCAGACTATTCTATAGCAAACGCAGGGATTATGGATTCGATCTCCGTTGTAAGTTTTTGCCGATTATTTTGGGAATATCCTTATTACAAGTTAGTGGTTAAATCCGGCTTGGCCAGGCAATAACTGCAAAGGATTTTTAATATCGCCTACTCACGCCCTTTTTCATTTGAGTATTAGCAGAGAGCTTTCCTTATTTACGTACATACGTTATATATAATTACGCTGAGTCTTAGTGACGTAAACACCTATTTCGCTTGATCCACATTCATGTTCGTCGATGTCGAGTACTCTTTAAGTTCATACTTGAGTATTCGATAGAGACGATCTAGGAAGTTGGAGGGATTTTGTCTTCCTCTGCCATGTCTTCCGCACAATTTTCCATTGTTTATCGGTTTCGACAAACTACCTTATTTTACCTAAACTAATCCAGTTTGAATATTCTAATTCAAACAATATTATAGAAGCAAAAAGTAAGTTTGTTGATTCGTTACTTTACCACGTCTTGACTACTCATCCGATTATCGTAAAGTTTTGAATACAGGTTTTAAGGTATAAGGAAAAGACTCAGCCTACATTTAATCCAGAAAAAGCAACTCCCGTGGGATTCTATCGTGGGGCGCAACTAACATTCCAATAAATTTGATAAAGATTAACACAAACCTCAAGATTGTCAAAGTCGACTTTGATGAGCCGCCGCTGCGGCTGCGCGTGCGGCGTGACGTCACCACCCCGCCGGCTCTCACCCCCGCCAGGGCCACTGCCGCTGCCACTTGTCGCTAAAACAAACAAATATTACATTATATACCTACATATATCTCCACGCCTTTCCCTAAGGGTCCTCGCAGGTGTACTTAAAGAAATTTAAACGATTTAGACGATCTAGTGGTTAGAGCTCGTGACTGGCGAAACTTGAGGTCGCGGGTTCGATTCCCGCTGAGAGCAGATATTTGTGTTATGAACACGAATATGTATAAGCCTTAGTGTGCGATGTCCTATATATTTATGTATATAATCTATCTATAAGTAAATGTACTCATCATATATATACTCTCTGGCGGAAAGTGGGTGTGTGCGTGAGGATATTATTATAATATTATTATCAACCATCATATACTCGTCTTGCTCTTGAATATCAAGTTTACAGAGAATGCCAATTACAGATTCTTACAATTATTACAAAGAGATGAACTCAGTTAACGGTGCCTGCTTCATCAAAAGTGTGTGTTAGAGATGTGACAATGCCCTCTTTTCTTCGGTAATATATTAAGATCCTAACGACACATGGGAAGTCCGTAATGGTTTCTCACGACGACTAATATATATATTATATCGTTGTAAATTTATTAATATTTTACATAAAAAACTAGTATCATGTGTAAGTAGGTGCTTCATAAATCAAAAGACAAGGCTACCGAAAGGAAAATCGGATATCTGTATAGAGGATTTCGAATTTAAACATAAAAGAAAACCTTCCTAAATTAATCAATATTAAAAAGTCATTTAACGTTTAAATCAAACCTATGTTAATTAGGTTATTTATTCATTTATTTATTTATGTTACACAAACAGATTGAGATCAATATGAAATTACAGAGATATGAGGATACATTATAGGAACTAGATAACAATCCAAATTATGCGTAAACAGCTTGACTTAGTACAAAACTATAAAGAAACAATATGGACAAGATATAAAAAAATAAAAAGATAAAAGAAAATTATTAATCAACAGTTCTGAGACTAAATAATATGTATATGAATTCTAAAGCTTAAATATAAGAAAATCGACTAATGAACCAAGAGTTTTGTATTTACATTAATATTTGTGGAGGTTATCCCGGCACCATCTAGTCAAATAAAAATAGTAATTAGTCGAAGTAAGCACGGCACTTTGTAGGCGTACTACTTTTTAATTCAATTATATAACTATTATTATGTAATGTAAAACAGGGTGTGGAGAATACATATGTAGTGACAATTCCCCTACCTTTAACTTCGTAGAACCACAACTGATCTGATGAGCTGATTCACGTTTTCCTAATCATCACGCCGTCTCTTACGGTATTGGCAGGGAGAGTCGAGCACCAGATCTCTTTAAACTCACAGATCCATATGATGGATGAGGCGAAAGAGGTATTTTACATGCTCGCCGGTTTCGGAGACCTCTTGACGTTCCCATCCGCGAGTATTAGGTATATATATTTTTTTTATGAAAATCCCAAATTCTTCACCGCTATCTTTGCTCATTGGTTTTCAGCATCATCATAATAAATCCTATACTATGCTTTGCTAATTTACTTTGATTAATTTGATTTAAGAGAGGTAGGGCATAACGGGTTTCCCGTTCGAATTCGGAGCTGCCTGACTGGGGCAGGACCTCCACCTTACAGAAGTCCGTAGCCAAATAACACAATTTTTTGTGTTGTGTTCCTACGCGGTGAATAAGTTTTCCAGTAATGAGCTCCTTGGGGAGGGGGGAGGATTGTTACATTGTGTTGGAAGCAGAGGGATTAAACCCATTATGCTGCCAACACACTAACTCTCCGAACACAGAGTGGCAACGCGCAAGTGATACTTCGGTATTGTGAGCGTAAATAGGCTACGGTAACCGTTTCCCATCAGGTGGGCCGTATGCTTGTTTGCCACTCTTGTTGTATAAAAAAAAAAAAAAAAAGATTATGATAATTATGTTAGCACTTGTCTCCGAACAGACTTCTAAGAAGATGTTAAATTTAAAAAGGCTTATTTAAACCACAAATCTACTTTGCAGCGATTTTCATCGTGATATAAAGGCACCCTTTACGTAATGCTTCACGTTGCGGAAAATGTGTTTCTTAGTCTAGCTTTCTATTACATAAAGTCTAGCTTAAAGCAACCGCTACAACGCGGTCGTTATTATATATATCTCGCGTGCTGTGCATTAGCCTAATTATGTGCAATTGTCGGCTCAACTATGCGTTAAGTTCCCACGTATGTAACTTTTATACAATGCGAAACGTCTCAGAGAGGAAGAAATTTAACGAAATTGACGGGATCGAATTTCTTACTTCTAATTAGTATTGATTTACCTTAGATCAGTAGCGAAATTTATTTATATTGCGAAGGAAGATATCGTGAGGCAACTTGCATACGTATGATAAGGAATTCGTATAGTCATGCCTGAGAAACGGCTACATAATTTCTCGCTGTCTGTTACGTTGGCATCTGAAAATATCTGTAGTCAATAGAGGGATTTTTACACTTATCCGTTCAGGAAATCCTAGTGCATGAAGACATCAGTTCATAAATGTGCAAAAAGAAAATATTGTCTTACAATAACTGTACACATGTGTACATGTCTTACACAATCCTACTAATATTGTACATGTTTGTTAACCAATCACGCAAGAATGGCTCGATGAAATTGTATGAAATTTGACCCAGAGATAGATCACTAGTTGGATTATAACATTGGCTGTATAAATCTGAAATACGATTATTATTAAATGATATGATTAATGAATCCGCGGGCCACAGTTAGCCTGTTACGCTTCACCAAAGTACCTCCATACTGTAGATACGAACAAGCGGTTCACGTTTTTACGACTTATGTATTTTTATGGTCACGCTTCCAATATCCGTTGATTGCAATACATCCATTATCTCGTCAGTCTCGTGGGTGTGCCTTAGAGAATACATGTTTACAAATACTTATAGACAAAGGCATGTCGTGACAGTATGACTAAGTCTCTATAGTTGAGAGAGAGGCTATGAGTGGAATCGACCTGATTTAGAGAGATATTTTGACATTTTCACACAAAGTTTTTTATATAGAAAAAAAATTTCATTATCTTCAAGCCTTCCCCCTTCGTCCTTGAAGGGGTAGACAGTATAGCTAGAAGCCACACACTCAAAGATATATTTTGATATTCCATAAGATTAGTTAATTTAACGCGAGTGAAACCGGGAGCACAGATAATATTATTATAATCATATATAATATTATTCTAATGGTAGATTCATCGGCGAACAGGTTGGTATATTGGTACCAAATATTTGTGACTAAATTATAATCATATATAATATTATTCTAATGGTAGATTCATCGGCGAACAGGTTGGTATATTGGTACCAAATATTTGTGACTAAATCCCTTATCTACAAGCAACACTTGACATAGTATGCCGAAGTATTGGCAGGTTAACATAATTAGCCGCAGCTGCGGTTTGCGGCCCGCAATTGTTTTCTCTTATAATCCCTGATATTGGAAAAAAATAAGGCAAAACTAAGAAACGACTAAAGTCTCCCTGGACAATATTGATCAACATTAGCTGTTCAGAATATCACAAATTGAGCAACTTTAGGTACATAAGTCTCCCTGGACAATATTGATCAACATTAGCTGTTCAGAATATTACAAATTGAACAACTTTAGGTACGTAATATATAACACATGAAATACCAATTTCGATAGTTAATTCAAAACAGACTTTTCAAAATCAGAATAGCATATGTTTGTCGTATAAAATTTTGGCAAATAATTGCAACGAAATATTTTACTATTTTCCTAACAATTAAAAACTTAACTTCAAAAGTGAGTTTGATCGCAGAATAACTGACATCTGCTAGTTTAATCATTGACAGATCTAAAATGATCTTATCTACTCGATCAAATTGACGTGATAAACAACGAACAGAAATATCAAATATCTTCACTGTTGGTATTTTCAACACAATTTTTCATTTCTATGCCTCAAATAATTCTGTTAAGCCAGCGCCATTTTAACTTTAAATGCCAACCCAATATTGAGCCAAGCATTCGTGTTTTAACAATCTTTATTGCTTATCTATTTACATATCATCATCATCATCATCAGCCCACTCTAGTCCACTGCTGGACATAGGCCTCCCCAATGAGCGCCATAGCGTCCTGTCTTCAGCTTGCCGCATCCAGCATCTGCCAGCAGTCCTTCGCAAATCGTCATCCCACCTGGTCGGAGGGCGTCCTACACTACGTTTGCCTAGTCGTGGTCTCCACTGATGTTATGTTTACATATATGTTCGGTTAATTTACTTTCATCCACTCGTGTCCAAAAGATGTTCTTTAAGAGTAATCATCACGTATAAATGTGTTCTAATGTATATTATATTATTCTATGCTAAAATATTATTGTCTATTATATTTGTATGTAAATATTATTGTATGAATTAACCATAATAGAAAGCGTATCAAACTAATGTATCAATATTTACGATGTCATATAAATAATTGAAAAACGATATTGACTATTTACAATCAGATTTCATCTAAAGTAAAATAAAACGATCTAACCAAACTATGTATATAGAAAACTTATCCTTAATAATTTACCCGCAGGAGGGTGCCAAGAAGCCTGGCGACATTGCCACATTTTATGCCAATTCGATAAGGTATGTTCCAGCCTTCTTATCACCGTTATCAAATGACACACGTTCTCTAGCATGGTCTTAACATCAAACGAAGTCAATATCTTACATATATTATAAATGCGAAATATTGTGAGGATATTATTTTGTAGCTGAACTACACCCGTTGAGCAACTTGGTAAAACTTTCGCACAGAGATAGACATATTTCATTATTCGAAATCAAGACTATTTGCACGCAAACCAGGCAACAAAGTAACTAAAACCCATTCGTAGCTTTTTCAATACAATGTTGACACCTTTTAAATTTATCGTTTTCAACTTCTGCTCAAGACAGTTTGGCTGTATGTATGATAAATGAGCAGTTTTCTATAGAACAAGGTCACGTTGGCAAATGAGATGGCAAAAGTCGCTGTTAGGTAATGCTTTGGAAACATCGCTCGGTGTTTAAACTAGATTACCTGGTTGTTTTCCTAATACGACTTCGATAAAAAGGTCGGTAATATTTGAAGCTTCTTTTTGCAGTCCCAAATTACAACTTTAATTACATTTATTTTGGGTTCTTATTTGTCTCGGCTCCGGTTGTGCCTCATGTTCCTCTTTGCAAATTCCTTTATTAGCCACATTTGAAGGTAGTTGGAGGCTATGTAATATCCAAGGGAGCGGAGGGGTAATCAGATTAGCACATATAGGTGATAAAAAAAAAAAAAAAACGTAAAATCTAATTTTACGCGGGCGAAGTCGCCGGGCACTGCAAGAGATGGCAAGTGTTTAATTCCATTTTAATGATACGTTTCTTAGCTAGTATTTTCATCATAGCTATTTCATTCATAGCTTGCTTTTAATGTCACATTATTAGCGCAAAGCGTGTGTTTAGTAAAAGCAGGACGGAAACGGGTCGTGGCTAAGTTGCCTTTTCCTAAGGTTCACTGCATTATGAAGTGGGCATTAAACGCTATCTTATCTTCGTTTACCTTTAGAATATTCAAACATTTTAGCCTTTAATGTATGCAGTATTTTTAGTACCACATAGTTGCATTAATATTGGCTTTACTTATGAACATACAGAATATAATCACGCTAGGTTGCACACAATTAAGCAGAGAGACTGGAGTGCCTCCCTCTAGACTTACTGAACTCTTTTACTTCATGTGTATTCATCAGCCTCTTCGTAAATGCTCGCCAATTTCGATGGTTCCCAAATAAAATGTAGATGAATTGGTAAAAGCTTAAATGTCAAGAAACCTATAAAAGTACAGTCTCGTACGGTTCATTCAATTTGGTAATGAAGCAAATCGAAAACCAAAATAGGTTAGACGTTGATCAATTTTCCATTAACTGAGAGCTGGGCTTCACTTATTTTGGTAATGACGATGAGATGACTAACGCAAACAGGAATGACCTGTGACATTTAGTCGACGCTGGTACAAGCTATGAGCGAAAGGCGACCTACCACCTAAAAACGCCCTTTCTAGCCAAGCTCACTCCATCTATCTTATGTCAATGACATTAGGTCAAAGAAACTCCTTTGAAATAACACAGTGCAGCATAATCTTACGAAAGGTCATATTTAAATTTAAATAGTCACACTTTCTAAGAACTATCGAACCCGCATGTCCCTTTCAACTTGTCCCAAGTAAATCTAGTCCGCTCTAGTTAGCAGTTCACAGTAAATTTATTACCGTGGAATTTTGCCCTTAATCCGTGGATTACAAAGCTTGACTGACCGCAACGTGTCGCAGGTAATTAGAGAACTAATTGAAATGTCAGAAAGGCCGACGTGATTTTGCACAATTACATCCGGATAGTTGACTATACATAATAAAATCAATAGCCGAGGAAACATAAGAAAATTGCTCACAGGACTTTGACATTGTTTTTGTTTTGGTCCTCCCATTAGTAAAGGCATACAGTGACTTATAATATTTACACTTACATCTGGAATATTTTGGAACATTTCCACACGAAAAATATGGAGAGCATGGGAGAGTGAGGTACCAATACTCGTGTTCATCATGCAAAATTAAATGGTCGCTGGGCACACCCGGTTCCAGATCGTCACTTGTTTGTTTCCTAAGAGGTGAAATATCAAGATGAGAATGTTGTAAGCTTGCATAAACGTCAGTTGGAAGAGAAAACCGCGCGAGTATCATGCGGTAGACCCTGACACCTGCCTCGTAAGATGTAATTACAGACTCCAACAGATCATAGGCCGTTAGTCACTTGTCGTGTGGTATTTGGATATTACAATTCTCGCATATTACATGCGTTTGTCGTATACCCTTCGAGCGTGGTAAATGATCTTTGTATCAATAAATGTAATTGGAACATTTAAAACTTTTAGCCGAGAAGCTCTTTTCTATCACGGCTATAAATTTCAAATGTAAAGGTCTAAGGTAATAGTCATAAGAGAAAGTTGGAACCCCGGTGTTATCTGTAAGTTTAAACTTTATGTACTGACAGTGATTTGGCTTGATTTACTTAGTGATTTAGGAAGTGCCACGATATTAACGGTGAACAGAGGTAGACCGTTTCCGTAGACACCGTACTAAGGAATTTAACAATGAAAATCATACCTAATAGTACGCTTTATATATGCGTTTTGTCCATCATACACCAGCTTTAGCTAAACTCAGCTACATAAAGATGTATGGAAGAGACTGCATTTTTGTGCATACGCGTGCTACCCGTGCATTTCCTATAACGATGTGAGTCATAGAGTATTGACCCAATAAACCAAAACGCACGGGTATCGAACGTCTAATAAAATTGAATACGCCGCGGGGTATAGCTAGTGTTTGTATACATATTTTTTGTTTTTTATATATAATAATAAAAATTAATAATCGCCTGGGAAAAATCATTACTCGTCATAGCAGCGGCAACGCTCCCCCAGTACGCTTTGTCCTGGGCGACGTCCAATGCTGGCTCCTCAGGGCTCCTCACAGGCTCAATCAGTCCAGACACTGGCCTAGTGCCCAGCAGCAGAGCCGCTGGCGATACCTTCGAGCGACGCAGTTTGACAGATGATCGCTACCGAGTACGACGAAAGTTGACTCGGAATTTAAAATCTAGTTTTTTGTAAACTCAGTGGAGTTGTAGTATTTCAAGGATTTGTTTATGAATTAAAAATGTACAATAGATCACTATTAACACAACAAATGGTAAATTTACTATTTTAATTTCCCTATTGATTTATAACTTTAACTAAGCTGAGAAGTAGAGCGTAGCATTAACTACATTGAGCGGTCCCATAACACTAACACAAACACACCTGATCGCACTGCGTCACAATATTATTAATATAACACTAGAAAATATGCAAATTATTTTAGCAACAACGAATTTGAAGCACATACGTTTGCCTAGCGTTTTCAATTCACAGTTTTATTTGAGAAAATAATATTTAACTGCATAAGTAAATAAAAGCGCGTGCTAGACTAGTGGCGGTCGACGCCATATTGGAACCCGAGGGTTGCTGAAATTTACGCATGCGCCGTAAGTGTTCTATGGTTCTTTATACTTTAAATGTCACCCCGTTTCATGTTCTACGTCACAATATGTTTGTGTTTGCTTCATTGCTCCTGTATTATGTGATGACGAAAGTGGAGTCAATATGAAACGCAATGGATTGAAAATAACGATATGTAGTTCTTCGTAAATTTTTGTATCGCCTTTTTCTTTTGTATCTTTGGTAGGACCATGAAAATACTTGAGTGTTTTTCTTTTACAATTTAGTCATTCATAAAGATGTGTTTAAAATAGTTTTTTTCATAACTGGCAAGAAGTCAGCTTGTTCTAAAAATAATTCACCCGATGTTTTTAAAGGGCGAAGTTCACACAGAATGCAAGGGTTTTATCTTTCACCTTTGATATTGATATTAGGCTAAGTTTTCTTTGCCATTTGAAGATAATAAATCAGATTTCCAATACACTCCTAGAGTGTGAACAAGACAGTAGCAACGACCTTGATTATAACGAATGTAAAACCTTAGAGAATGTAACTAAAATATAATTATAGCACTGTATGAACCGACCAATATATATAGCATAACAATAAGCAAGTTTGTTGTATCTTGTTAACATATAAGAAATGTAATACGTAATACTCTCTACTCCTACTCCGAGAGGGACGACGTGATGATAAAGGGTAATTTTCACTTGATACACGTTTGATAGCAAAATCACTAAATCTATGTGGTTAAAAAGTTAATTGAAAATAGTTATTTATGTAATGTAATCGATCCGTGAAATGTTGAGATAATAACAAGGACAACATTAGCTTACGGTTCTGTTCCTTTGCTCTTTAATTATGTACCCAAAACAATGGTCACGGTTAATGATGCCCAACTCCAAGAACAGACATATTTTCAAATTAATTATTTCGAACAGCTCACATTTATCATTTCAGACCAATGCTTATCTCTTCTCTAATTAATTACGTCTTCGTCTTTATATAAAATCTGAAAGTACGTTATTATAAATAAAATATGAACAAAACATAATGCGACATTGACAAAACAATAACATTTACAATTACTTAAGACTGCTACTGACTATTTAAGACACACTATTAAAAACATTAAACACAAGTAACGATATATAAGAGATCGAGTTCGAATTCGGAGCTGCCCGACTGGGGCAGCACCTCCACCTTATAGAAGTCCGTAGCCAACTAACAACACAATTTTTGTGCTGTGTTCCTACGCGGTGAATAAGGTTTCCAGTAATGAGCTACTTGGGGAGGGGGGAGGATTGTTACATTGTGTTGGAAGCAGAAGGATTAAACCCATTATGCTGCCAACACACTATAACTCTCCGAACACAGAGTGGCAACACGCAAGTGATACTTCAGTATCGTGAGCGTAAATAGGCTGCGGTAACCGTTTCCCATCAAATGGGCCGTATGCTTGTTTGCCACTCTTGTTGCATAAAAAAAATAAAAAAACTGTAGCACTTTTGCGAATTCGAAAAACCCTGGCTTAAATGAACATTGAACATGAAAATTGACATCAATTGAACTTATTAACAGTATTTTGCTAATAATAAATCTATACTAATATTATAAAGAGGAAAGATTTGTTTGTTTGTTTGTTTGTAATGAATAGGCTCCGAAACTACTGGACCGATTTCAAAAATTCTTTCACCTTTGGAAAGCTACATTATCCCCGAGTAACATAGGCTATATTAAATTGGACCCGATAGGTGGCGCTGCGATCGAGTTTTAGGAATTTTACCTTTTTCACCCGTGCGAAGCTATCCCTTTCTGTGTGTCTTAAGGTGGATTCGAGAATGGTTTAGATTTACAATTGGACCCGATAGGTGGCGCTGCGATCGTGTTACGGGCAATTTAACTTTTTCACCCGAGCAAAGCTGGGCGGGACAGCTAGTCCAGTATATATATGACTGTACTACACAGTCACATATGTACTCTAATAGTTATTGCTGACGTTCGATTCGTCATTCGCAATATTGATGAAACACATACAGTAAGCATGGATACGGAATTCTCCACACGTTACACATTTTTTTGCTTGAATTTATTGACGTAATGTTTCACTAACGACATCAAAGTTTGTATATTAACTTGCTTGTAACGTTTTGATGTTTATTTGGGTCAAGATTATCAAGGTTACATTTGAGACTCGTCTATTGTGAATTCATATCATGTAAGTTAGCGACCCAGGTTACATAAGGTTTAGTGCGTTACACAGGCCCAGGATGTAAAGTGTATCTATTGGATTCTCTTTAGGGACCAATTTTTTTTTTTATTTGAGCAATAAACTCCTTTCTTTGGTGTAAACTAGCTGCACCTAACGATCTCACCAGCCTTAAATTTGATTTCAATTTTGTTTTTTTAAATACGTACACTGTATCTTTACATATTATACCCAATATTATATTGAAGTAAGAGCAATATTATTCAAATGTTTCATAATAATTGCGTGAAAGAGAAACGAACATCCTTACTAACTTTCGCATATATGTAGGTATATAATATAATATTATATTTATTTAACATATTTCCTACATATCGAGCGTAATAAATATCTACTGATGCCAGCTCATGAGTGATGACCGCAACCGTAAAATTAATTTCACCCAACGGCTTTCATCATTGCTTCCATATATATTTCCTATCATTAATATTCTTCTCGGAATTTCTAAACGTCATCATAATTGCATGACACCTACATACTCTCAGGGTTATATAAATTAAGCCATATAACGTGCTCTTAAGGTTTTATATCCATTGGCATGTTATCGATAGCCGTTATATCAGGCGTTATTTTGACCGAATCAGCGCCACGTTGATAAATAATGTTCCGTTTACCCGCCTCTTCATTGTTGTCGCTGACGCATCGAAGTCGGGACCGGGACAAAAAATATTGATTCTGATTGAATGAAAAAAAAATCGGTGTTTTTTTTATAAGTATAAAGCGAACGATACATTTTGGCACTTTATCGAGCTTCCTAAGTTCAAATGCTTTTAAAATTGCACTATAAAATTTAACAGCGCTAGTTATTTGAATACCAATAACCTAACAAATAAGAGTACGTACAAAGCAAAGGTATTCTCGTAAACATTTTTAATGACTGACAACCGGCTCATTGCCACTAAGGTTTCAAAAGATCAAGTTTACATTAAAGAAAATAATCAGTTGAGATCTGAAGGATTAATACACAATATTTATGTATATAATAATAAATTATTGTAAGCCCACGAGCATGATTAAGTAACATTTTGATCGCGACTCTCTCATAACTGTGCCACTCAAACACACCCACTGTGTAATTTGTTTTTTACACGTTCGTTTGTCTAAAAAACGAGTAACGGGATATTTGATATTCACGGATATTAAGAAAATGCGGACGCAGCTGTCAATGAAAATAAAAGCATTTTTTTTTACAGTCATAGTGTTTATGAAAATTACATATTACGCTCTTAGAACAAGAAATATAAAAACACGTTTAAAGGGAATGGTGTCTTACAATGACGATGCTGTAAAGCAGCAAATATTTCGTTGCTGGAAAATTATTATTTGACATTCAGTTGTTTTTGTCATTCCCTACCAAGCCTACTTCGGCCTGGATATATCTATATCTCTGGTGGAAAGTGTGTGTGGGAACTTCCTTATGGGAAGGCTTGAGGATATATTATTCCTCCCAGAATCCGGATATAATGCGGGATGTGTATACATTTAACAACAATCTCATATCATGTAAGGGAAAGTGGTCCCAAGCTCGACGTGACGTCAGATTACAGTCAGGTAGAAATATGTCAGGTGATATAACAAAGTTATCAAACGGAACATCGCGGAGGCTATTTCATATTGTTGTATTCTGTCGACCGTGGGGAATTTTTTCGTAGTAAGAATATAGTAAATTTACACCAGACGACGTCAGATTAATGGAATTACTACATATTTGGATGGCATTGCAATTTTAAACAAAAACAACAAAATAATAATAATAATATCCTCACTCCTTCCCACAAGGATCCCCGAAGGGGTAGGCAGAGGTGTATAGGTAGTACCCACACACACAGATTCCGCCAGAGGTATATTAGGTGCCAACGTGACAGATGGCGAGTCCATCGCCGAATACATACGCCTTTGAATTTCTTCTCAGACGTATGCAGGTTTCCTCTCGATGTTTTCCTTCACCGTAAAGCTCGTGGTGTGACTAATCACTGTACTTAAGTTCAGAAAAACTCATTGGTACAGTCGGGATTCGAACTTGCGATCTTTGTGTCGCAGGCAACTGCTCGAACCACTCGGCCACCACGGTCCTTACAAAAACAATTGTAAAACTATTAACTGGCTAAGAATCTGTATCCCACGGGTGTTCACCACGCTCTAGTAGCAATGCCCAATGTCACGCGTATTCTCTAAGCAAGATATATTACAGCCTGTCACGCAAGACCTCGATTAGACGACGCCAAGTTTCTTGTGCATCCGGGACCCAAGGTTGCGAGGCTTAAGCGCCATAAGTAAGTGTCAAAATGTAGAACACTTTTATGGATTTACTTTAACTCCTTGGGAAATAGTAATAGATGTTCCACAGTTTCCACAAATTTTCATTAATGGATCATAACTTAATTTTAAATATGGTTAATAATAATAATTTAAATTTATTAATTTTTTATTATATTATTTTTCTACTGGTTTAACTGTTTTTTATACAATACGTTTATTAATGTATTTAATAATTAATGATTATAATTTATTTTCTGTTTATAATTTATAAGATGGAATAGTTCATGAATGAATAACGTCTGATGCTGTAACTATAATTAGAATTTGATTATTTATAGGTAAAATAATACGATTAACATCATTACATTATATTAGAGTCGGCTAATAATAAAGTTATTTCGTTTCGTTTAACGCAAAATAATTGCTTTTTTAAATAATAAAAAATAATAGAGTTTAATAATCCAATGACCATCGCGTCGAATTCGCGGTTAAATTATGATTATTCATGAAATGCATTTAAATATTAATCAAATGTTAATAAAATAGATTGTATGCATATTAATTCTCAGTTGCTATGAAATCTATGCTCGATTAAATAGCTTCTACATATTGAATACTTAAAAGCAAAAATAAAAACATACTTATCAACCAACCTATTCCCTGTTCTTCTGATCTCTTGCGGGATCTTTCAATATGAAACATTGATGAAACTTTAAAGCTTTGTTTTGCCAAAAACGTAGATTTATCCAAAGGTCAACTCAACATATCTGTAGCATTTAATATGATTTCCGTGAGAGCGGCTAGCCTTCAGCTGGCATTTACTTGACCAATCCTGCTTTACAACCGGTTGTTATCATTGCATTCCATATCATATAAATATAGATTTAGGTTATATTTTTATTTGTAAACAGCAGTATTTATACAGACCCTACAGATATTCTGTTTTTATTATACGAAACAAGTTTCTTTCTGCGAACGCTCAGGCTGTGGAATGAGCTCCCGTTAAGGTTTTCCCTGGAGAGTACAGCACGGAGTTCTTCAAGAAGGGTGTGAAAAGATCCCTACAGGGTAGGCAACACGCGAGTTATACTCTAGTGTTGCAAGCGTCCATGGGCGGCGGTAACCGCATACCATCAGGCGGGCCGAATGCTTGTTTAAAGCCAAGCCAAGTGGTATAAAAAAAAACGTTACTAGTTATATAAATGACTAAATGTTTTTACATACAAATAATCAAGATACAACATGTTCTTATTCTGTTCTGTTCGCGTTTATTGTAATAATGAACTATTATAAATTATTGAACACTTGATTTTAAAGAGCCAGCAACAAAAACACACGCACATAATTTTTTTTTTCAAATCATTGCGCTCTGAAAATCTGTTACATGCTGCCAGTACTCTGTAAACAAATTACTTTTTCCATGAAAATTTTCGAGTGAAGATAAGAAAAATACCCTTGTATACGGTACATTTAAAAAATAAATTAGTCTTGTACCGAAGTGGTTTTGCACAATTTTCAAAGCACCGTTGTATGACATACATGAGTAACATGTCGTCCTTGTTTTTATTATTATCATAAGCATACTTTCGTACACTTGTATCATCAATGGGGAATGTGAAATTCTCAACCGGAAAAATGTATACATACGTCTGACGACTGTAAGGTTTAAAGGCTTTTAAAAGCTTTGAAGAACACTTTTTCGCCGCAGGCCTGTTGGACCCGATAGGCGACGCTGCGATCGTGTTCCAGATTTTAGTTTTTACACCAATGTGAAGCTTTTCACACTTACAATTTACACATTGGAACGTAAATTCGTAAATAAATAAAGACATAATATACCATGTATAATTAGTTAATTTTAAATACCAAGCCGTGTTGGCCAATTAGATGCCTGCAACACAAAGATGCAAGTTCGAATCCCGACTGTAGGTCGCAATGAGTTTTTCTGAACTTAAGTACAGTGATTGGTCACACTACAAGTTTGACGGTAAAAGATCGAAAAAAAACCTGTATAAGTTTGAGAAAAAATTCAAAGATACCCAGGTGACACCTCGGGATACAGCTAGTTAGCTAATAAATAAGAAGTGATCTGGACAGCTACTCTGAAATAAAAGATTAATCTAACTCATTCCATTGACATGTCCTAGTTGAGTCATAGGTTACCTAAAGAGAGCAACAGTACTTTGATATTTACGTACATTGTATGCCATCCAAGATTACAACATTTATTAGCGATTACAATATTATTAGCGACAATAGATGTCGTCATTCAATTGTCATCACACCATTGAGTGTGGAAAATGTATTCAACTTATTACGTGGCTATTGAAAAGGAATTATTCTTGGAAGCTTTAAACCTGTTGCAAGACGTAATCTGTCGAGACCGTTGCATAAATTCGCAAAACAAATTAATTAAAACCTTTGCAGTTCTAATGGGACACCCCTATTAACAATTTCTATTCAGTAGGTTCTTTATGAGTGCAATATCGGATTATACAAGATTGTATTCAGTACAGCCGTGGTGGCCGTGTGGTTCGAGTTACCTGTGACACAAAGATCGCATGTTCGAATTCCGACTGTAGAACTGTACGACCAATGATTTTTTTCTGAACTTAAGTACAGTGATTAGTCACACCACGGACTTTACGGTGAAGGAAAACATCGAGAGGAAACCTGCATACATCTGAGAAGCAATACAAAGGCGTATGTATAGTCGTGCTTGAGTAACGGCGATGGGCTCGCAATCTGTCACGTTGGCACCTAAAATATATCTCTGGCGGGAAGTGGGTGTATGTATACTACCTATATACCTCTGCCTACCCCTCAGGGGACCCTTGTGGGAAGGCGTGAGGATATCTAAATACTTGTACAAGTCAAAAGTATATCAAATGATAAATTTAGCACAACTATCGGTCTCGAACGGAACTCTGCCATTTAGCACACTCCGATGTAGCAAAACATCCATGTACCGTTTCTCTTAACCTCGCATTGCATCACTCTATCATTATACACGTATCTTGTACTTTCCCAGGGTATGGAATTGAAATATTTACGGAATTACGTGTTTGGGAATTCAGTTACGAGTAAATTTGTTAAATGAATGAATTATGAATCTGGATGGGGCAAAGGAAGTCCGGTCCGTGAGAGATCCGGCCCTTTACTCTCTCTACCTACTCTGTTTGGGACTCGGCATTATAATAAGCATGTAAATTTGTTCAGAATGTTTATTGCTAATATCGAGTAACCAGTTTTATGAGAGCTCCTATGAAGGTTGTGGAATCATTATAAGAAAATATTTTTTTGTGAACCGGCATCAAAGAACAAATATTTTCAAAGACATGATTATGATGACGCAATGATTTGAAAAAAAAAAAAATCGCGTGTGTTTTCGTTGCACAGCCCTTACAAATCAAGTGGTTATCCCTTATGGAGCTAAGTATCTCCCGCGAGGCTGTTAGTAAACACGATAGCTTTGTGAACAATGATAGGTACTCATAAACAGAAAATGACCCTAGATCCAGTGAATAGCTTGGCAAAAAACCAAGAATTTAATTTCTTGATGATTCCATCAAGATATTCACAAGATATCTTAATTATGACGAAATGCTAGTGCAAAATCAAATATCTAAAAGGCACGTAGCTCACGTGATTATATGCATGTATTGGGTTTATATGATAAGTTCAAAATATTGTAGAGCCGTATAAAACCCCTAACAAGTATAGATGTTAAATTCATTTACAGGATAAGTGTATAATATATAAAGTGCCTACTTTACTGTAGTCAAAATTAAATGGCGAATAGTGGTCTTGCGCACCTAAAATTTCTTGATTTTACTAATCTGATTTGAAGAAATATTTTTGCATTAGACAGCCGGCTTATTGAGGACGGCTTTAGGCTATATATTATCATCATGCTGCCCAAAGGCGCGTATAGGAGCATCAAATTTAAAGCGGTGTAACCACACGACACAACTGGTATTTAAGATAGGTCAGTATTTGAAATACCGTAAAACTTAGTTAGTACTTAAATACATTGAACAGAATTGTTTGTCTTCTTTTAGTCGATTTCAAACCGCTTGTACAGAACATCATATATCAATGGATATCCTTGATAATATTCAAAACAAAGCTTCTACAATTGAAGGTCATATGGATAATAACTGTTATGTTATTTGGCGTACTTGTGGTAAAAATTAGGGACCATCGCCACCGCATCAATGCGTCGCTTCCACATTGATGCGGTGGCGATACCAGAAGGTCGGGTTGCGGGGAAGGGCGGCAAATTTGAGACCAACTTGATTTTTATCGTTGTCAACATCATACTGAAGAGAAGATAGAAGCGAAAAAAGAGGCAGACCAAGAATAATTTACACAAATCAAGTAAAGAGAAAATAGACATCGGGCCGTAAAAAGAGGTCAAGGACGCAGACATTGACAGAGAAAAATGGCAGGAGATTCTTCGGTTTCCGACAAGAGGTTCTAAAACTTAAGAAGAAGTCTACAATGGAAAAATAATAATATTGTGGTACTCAATGCGGAAGGTAACCCTACCTTCCGCATTCCGTAGGGGGATGCGCAAATGTGTAAGTTTGATGTTAAATGTAAGCTTGGTCCAATACTGACGTAAGCGAGCCTTTTGGCGGAGAGCCAACATTTCCTTGACCATTCTACAGATAATCAATGAGTACTCCAAAGACCCTGATATATGTATAGCACGATACACAGAGGCAATTAAGAGATTGCTCCACCAAGGTAAACCTCAATCGATATCCCGCTCCGAACTTTGCGGGACGACAATGAAACTTTCAATGGATGTTGAAATTATATTGCAATTAATGGTTGTAAGAAATCAATAAAACATATTTTTTTACAACAGATAAATTACAACACACACATCAATCGGAAAGATCTATTATCTCTAATAGGTTATATAATTAAGTAACGTGAAATCAGAGAACATGATCATTCGAACTGAAACAAGTCTTCAAGAAAGCGCAATTTTTTAAATTAATTATTACATCATAATTCACCAAGTAGTTAAGATATATACGCTAAAAACAATATTAATAAGTACCGTAAGCGACATATGATGTACTGGTTTCTGGTAGAATGTTAGTGGCTTTTTCACAGTTCTACTTTAGGGTTCAAGCCCTGCTCGAGTGAATGAATATATGAATATGCGATGAAATAATGATAAATGAATGTTGAATGAATGATAATATGATGAATGAACAGGTTTCCTTTCGGTGATTTCCTTCAGCACGTAGCAGCACTTCAGCAGTAGTTTTAAAATGAGATAAAAATAAAGATTGATTCAAAATGCTAATGGACAGTTTAATGTTCGAAATAATAGCAACAAGGATCTAGCTATCAACCGTTAGGTCAAGACTTTAGCCTCACGTCTGGCTATATATATTTTTTATCGTGAAACTGCAACAACACCTGAATAACAATAATTTAACCCCATTAAAGCGAAACCGTTTCAAGAGCCTCGGAAAGTTCAATGCCTTTTTTTCAGCATTTGCATGTACAACATTAAAAATGTAGGCTTTTTCTTGAAAAATAAACCTTACTGTACTGAAATTAAAATTGGCATAATAACCAATAATTTTACATATTTTATATTTCATATATTGGCAGGCATCATCACGCCGAGTCTTTCACGGGTTAGGCAGAGATTTTAAGGCCGGTTCTCTCTAAACCTCGTTTCTGACCTCATATAATAAATATAATTTATTTGTTAAGTAACAACGGTGTATGTCTAATAATGACAATATATAGGATTTGATTCTTTACGAAAACGGAATTTAAGTAGTATTGGTAGTTGGAACTTGCTCTGCCTCTTCTTGCACACACTTTTGCTTTGTATATCTGTTTCGTCAATCTTTCTTCACTCATCCTTTCTATATGTCCAAACCAACGTAACATGCCTTTCTCATCATCCTCATCAACATCTTTACTCCCTCGTTTACGCCAGTAGTTTTGCGAATCTTTTCATTGCGGATTTGATCTGAAATCGTTACGCCGCACATTTTTCGAAGGGATCGCTCATTATATACATACTTATATTAATAATTTTCTATTTATAATTAGATGACTCCCATATTACATTCCCTTTCAGTGAACATGTATGAAGAGATTGATTAATGTAGATGCCGTGAAAGAAGTTCGTCTAGAGAGGACTGGCGCTATACTTTATACATAGTAGACAGTATTACAGAATCAGAAACAGAACAAAAGAGGAGCGCCTCAAAGTGGTTTTAAAATGCGCGAAGTTTAACTCTTAAACAACAGATCTATTATCAGGTACAAAGGCGGCGTGACTTGCGTCTGGCATGCATCACGTTCGCAGTTTGTTCACTTTGACTTGCGCCGGCTGTGCGCATACGACCTCCGTTTCGCAATGAAACGCGGGAAAGGTTTGTGGTCACGATTATTGGGGGAAAAAATCAGGCTATAGTTATTGTGCTGACGTGCTTCAAAGGGTGTTTATTAAATTTTATTGAAAAAGAAGTTATTTTTGTTGAGAGTTGAAGAGTTGCTGTCCACAATGCGATATTGGTGCCTACTTTATTGTATGGCAGCGAATCCTGGGTATGTCAGAGGAAGTATGAAAATAGCTTTAATGCAGTTGAGATGCGATCTTTTCGAAAAATGTGCGGAGTAACGAACTTAGATCGAATCCGCAATGAAGAGATTTGCAAATCAACTGGCGTGAATGAGGGCGTGATTGTAAAGATGAAGAAAGGTATGTTACGTTGGTTTGGACACATAGAAAGGATTGACGAAACAGATATACAAAGGAAAAGTGTGTGCAAGAAGAGGCAGAGGAAGACTACGTTCCAACTACCTTGTTCAAATCGATCGGACACTCGAGGACGGAAACGTCAAGAGTACCGACGAGCATGTATGAAGAGATGAATGTGGACAAAGCTAAAGAGGTATGTAAGTCTAGAGAGAACTGGCGCTCTATTCTCTTTGCCTACCCCGTTAGGGACTCTGCGTGATGATATGATGATGAAGTGTTTGATTTTATTACCGTCTCTTAGGCATGTCTACTGGGTTGCAACCCATCAAGGAAAAAATAAAGGGGCCCTACTTCGTCATACTATGGACATAATTATTGAAAAGTGCAAGGTGATGCCGTCATCAAACACTGTACTTAAGTTAAGAAAACTCATTGGTACAGTAGTGATTCGAACTTGCAACCTTTGCATTGCACTCGAACTACGGATCTTTAAAGCTTTAACTTAGCTTTTAAGCGTACAATTTTACTTCATTGGTACCTAGGTTTTTTCTGGATCTTTTTTATTTCTCTCTCATCTTTTAATCCAGCTAATAAATGTATCGTATCGTTAAGTATATTTTGTGTGTTAGAGGAACAAATATCCTCACACACTTTCGCTGTAATGTTTGTTATGTCACTGGCCCAGTTTAAGTAACCAGTAACATACAAGTTTTTGATGAATTACTCCCTTCAATAAATTGTCCATGAGCTTGAATGTACGCCCAATGGAGTGAACGGCCGGGCATTACGTAAACTATTACCCAACACTTAAAGAAATTGATTTCGAATAGCAAAAATATATAAACAACCAAACATGTCTGAAACACAAGGGTCCCCGAAGGGGTAGGCAGAGGTATACCGATAGCACCCACACATCCACTTTTTCGGCGGAGATATATTTCAGTTGTCAACGTGACAGTTGACAAGTACATCTCTGTTTCCGAACCACTCGACCAGCACGACTAACTTAAATGTAATACATACAATAATGCCTTAGGACGATCAAATTAAATTGAGCTAATACAAAATCATCAGTGCCTCACGTGGTTGGCAGAACGTTCACGTCTCTATTCACTGCTTTGCTTTACTCTACCGCCAGTTTTCGCTAAGCTTTATCACCCTTATTACTATCCTGACGCCTTCCCACAAGGGTCCCCGAAGGGGTAGGGAGAGGTGTATAGGTAATACCCACACACCCACTTTCCGCCAGAGATATATTAGGTGCCAACGTGACAGATGGCGAGTCCATCGCCGTTACTCAAGCACGACTATACATACGCCTTTGAATTGCTTCTCAGACGTATGCAGGTTTCCTCTCGATGTTTTCCTTCACCGTAAAGCTCGTGGTGTGACTAATCACTGTACTTAAGTTCAGAAAAACTCATTGGTACAGTCGGGATTCGAACTTGCGACCTTTGCGTCGCAGGCAACTGCTCGAACCACTCGGCCACCACGGCTCTAACGGCTCTCGACCCTTATTAATAAACTATGATTTGCGTCAGAACAACTTCACTCCAAGTCTTACGCAAAGATTAGGCAATTATGGTATTAATAAACTAGGAGTAAGGACGGAGTCAACTAATCAACATTTACTCCCGGAGTATAAGTTACTCCGCGGAGACCCATGGTTTAACGCTTGTGTAAGCATAGATTTGTATTGTATTTCCAACTTCCATTGAGATATATATACTAAACATAACCTAAAAATATTTTTATATTTGTTTGGAGTTCGTTCGAGTACTTACTAGTGTCTGATTTTGTAATTATTGTGGATTAAAATGAATAGAGATTATTTCATTGACGATTTGAGAATGGTAGAAGGAATTGAAGAAATATTACCATTAATGAGGCATGTGAAATTGTATAAACCTCGCAATAACCCTTTTGAGGACCTTGAAGAAGATGATATTTTAATTATGTCTAAAATGATGCGTGTATGTGTGGTCCAATAAATGTAAATAAAGAATGAAGAGCATTTAATATAATTTTTAGCATTTAATTTAATTAAAAAGAATATATGGCGATATCACAAGATATTTTCGATCTAAAATTCTACTAAAATATTATCAAATTTAGGCAGGTGAAACAGGGAAACACACCTATTGTTATTGTTTATGATACTGCATTGCATGTAACGGTCAAAGATGAAGGATTCGAGTAAAGATTGCCAACTTCCAACCATTATATGAAGTAGTTTAGCAATAACTTGTTATTAATAGACTGTGCTGTTGAATAATTAATTTTCTTGTCAATGCTACTAATTTTATCTTTACTCCGGTGAAGGTTTTTAATAGTACTATTGTCATATATTACGCCTTTCCACAGGGGTTCTCGAAGGGGAAGGCAGAAATGGGTAGGTAGTATCCACGCACCCACTATTCGCCGGAGATATATTATATGTACCAACGTGACTGATGGCAAGTCTATCGCCGTTACAAACACGACTATACATACGCCTTGAATTGCTTCTAAAGCTTATGCAGGTTTCTTCTCGATACTTTCCTTCACCATAAAGCTGGTGTTGTAAAGTTTACTGTACTAAAGTTCAGGCAAACTCATTGGTACAGTCGAGATTCGAATTTGCAATCTTCGTGTTGCAGGCGACTGCTCCAACTCGTACACCACGGATTATATTTGTACTGTGGCGCTGTCATACAAATTTAATTGCGATCAGTGACATCGCGGTAACCCCAAAACCACCCTAGCAAAGTTTATCTTCATCATCACTAACTGATAATTAGATTCGGAACGTATAGACGACAACCTTACAATCATAGATTTTTATTTATATAGATTGACGTATTGCCTCAGAAATATATCACCTGAAAAAGGTTCTAATACACCTGTGCCTACCATAAGAAGATCCTGTCAGGAGGGTGAAGATCAAATGGTCATACCACCTTTACGGTAATCTTGTGACAGGCAATGAGGCCACGCGGAATGCTCTAGAAGCATGTCTTTGAAAAACTAGGTCACCACAGTTGACAGACGACACGTACGTCCGGAAACCTAGCTAATGTGTTAATTATTATACAGTTATCAGGTAAAATATACTTCCATGAAATCAAAATATATTGCGAAATTCGACTTTATATTATTCCTATCATTCGCCATTAAGCAGTTCTACCTAGCCATAAGACTGACTTCAGATTTGTGTCCAATACCTAAGTACAGTAACATACATACGTACTTACATACATATCATCACGCCGTCTCTCGTTGGTCACAGAGAGAGAGCAGAAGGCCAGTTATTTGCAGACTTCTTCTGCTTCATCCACATTCATCAGTCTCTTCATAAATGCTTAGTGGTTCCACGTACTCTTAACGTATCCTGAGTGTTCGACAGATTTGAACTCGATCTTAAAAGGTCCGTAAGCAAAGATTTTGGAACTATTATTTTTCGACCTCACGGTTATAAGTTATTTAGATGATACGTCCCGGCGCCAGAGTTTATATGTAATTTAATCTTTTTCTACCCCTACCTAAAAGGGAACAAATGTTAAAAGAGAGAACCGGGGAGTTTCGCCGTTTCTTCTCCTGGCAGGTATTTTTCTTGAAAGCGGTGGTAACTTTAGTTTTTATTAAGTATATGACGTTCAATAAGTGTTAAGTTTCCCTTACGTTGAATAAAATATTTTGATTTTGATTTTGTCTTACCATGACGTGCCAATACAATCAGTATTCAAATGTACGTCCAATATACCAATATACGCCTATATAAGCATCCTTGAAGTATGATCGCAATGGGATGTCATGGGAAGTCTCATAATACTAATCCTGTCAGTATTACGAGTCTTATCTATACGGTGTCTACTGCACTTGTCTTACTTCATTGCTCTATAGGTTATCTTACTTAAAATCCTATATACTCTGTGCGAGGTATTTTTGATTAATATCTTTTTTATTTAATGTATTCATACAATGTAAAAAAAATATTGCAGTATCCCTTTCTGATAGTTTTTTTTTCAACTGGGAACGGTGGTAGCTCTATTACGCTCTGAATAATGAATACCGTTCAATACGTGTTCCCAATTTTACCTAGTTCCCTTAACTTGAGTAAAAGTAGTAAATTTTTATTGGTTTTTTGATATTTGAAGATCGCCATAGTACATACTCGTAGTTCAGACTGTTACTGCAATCACTATTAAGTTATTACCTAAGCTGTACGTGGTGTATTGAATAAACAATAAATCAATAAAATGACACAATTTAAGTACTTACGGCTGATATCCATAGCCAGGGTGTTCGTTATACACACACCCATTTTCCGAACAAAACACTAGAATAAAAAAAATCTATCACAATCTTTTAAAAAAACACCTTTATGATCAGATAAGAGTCGAGTTGCCTGAAAAATCACTGAAATATCCACCGTGATCCTATAACGAGCACTAGAAAGAGTTAGAAGCCTTAGGAGGCAATCCAATTAGAAGTCACTTCTTGTCGACCTAAATTTTTTAATTAAAATTTGCACCAATTAGATTATTAAACCTGTTCGTGGTTAAAAATAAGAATATAAATTTAAAAAAAGAACATTAATTTTTAAAAACGATCGGAATATTTTTATATAGCAATTTTTGACGTTAACACGGACGTCAAAAGAGTCGGACGTGGACTGCGGTAGAGCTGAGAACACGGACTACGGAGATTGTACGCCTTGCGTGATGTCTGCGTTTCTCAACACTGGTTTTGCTTTCGCAAATATTTAAAAAAAATAACTAAATAACTGATGAAGTTGAATATTGGTTTAGCTGATACTGTTTTGTAGCTTATTTGAAACTTTAAATTGTACATAATGTAATGTTAGAATTAAGTGCTAAGTTTTGACTGCGATAAAAATCAGGCATTCGAAGAACGTCCTATGTGTAATTAGTATATACAAAAAATCAACTACTTGCTGAATTATCCATAATAAATGGATCGCTCAAAGTTCAATGTAACTTTAAAATACATTAAAATATAATATATATAAAACCGGTGTCAATGACCATGACTATTTTTCGACAGATTATAAAAAAACAAATGACATCATTTCCAAATGCAGGCAAAAACCCAGTTCCACTAACGTCGATATTAAACATAGCATTATTATTACCCCTGACTTAGAAATATTGCAAAGTTATCGAACCTCAGACCGGGCATTTAGACCAGTTTTATGCAACGAGCAACTTGTTCGTTTTGCCACGCTCGCTCTATTGTGCTCAACAAAAGGAGACCAATATCTTTTTTTCTTCAATTCTCTTACGAAAGCTTCGAGACCGACAAATTGGATTTTAAGCCTTTTAAAATGACAAAAAGACCTAGAATATATATCTGGTTATTGGAAAAAGTTTGAGAAACAGCACACAAATGTGTTTCTCGAGTATGTGTGTATAGTATAAACATGCCGTAAATGTAAATATTTGGTGATAATGACTTATACTCACCACAAAATACTTAACAGTACTTGTCTGGTGCTAACTACCATCGTGTATCTTAAGAACTAAGTAAAACATATTTACTTTCCGAAATAAGGTTTTATTTACTTTATCCACTTTTATATCCTCACGCCTACCACAAGGGGGGACCCTTAGCGTAATGGGTAGGCTAGGCTAAGGGGTAGGCAGAGGTGTTTAGGTAGTACCCTTAAACCCACTTTCTGAGGTAACAGATGGCGAGTCCATCGCCGTTACTCAAGCACTACTATACATACGCCTTTGAATTTCTTCCCAAGCGTATGCAGGTTTCGTCTCAATGTTTTCCTTTTACAAGACCTTTCTTTATTAGCTAAGCCATTTCTTCCCAAGCGTATGCAGGTTTCGTCTCAATGTTTTCCTTTTACAAGACCTTTCTTTATTAGCTAAGCCAAAATATCGACGATGCAGTTTGAAAGGTTTAAAATCGTCAGAAACTTTAAATTTTAATTCGCGTAGGCAAAGGTGTGATCCAACCGTATTACGTAAACAACCAAATTCGGTCGTAGATGCACGACGCACGTTCCCAAAGTTTCAGTTACATAACACGCCCGTTACGCAACACGGAAACTGGGTCGATATCTGAACTTCCCGGTGACCTAGACGCCTAGATTATCTTACAGCCTCATAGACGCCAGATCGTAACACTACTGTGATGCGTATGTGAATGTGAACCTTAAAGATTAAGTAATAAAAGTATATATCAATAGACAGCCAGTTGTGTCCGCTACTTCATCTACTAAGAGTTAGTACTTAGACATAATAAATTGCTCATAAAAAGCTCCATTAAATCAAAGTATATTTTAACGATAAAAAACGAATAAAGAAATCGGTAATTAATAAGAGTGATGAATGTGGATCAGGCGAAAGAGTTGTACAGAAGGTAGTGGAAATTGATGATAGGTGCCTTGATACTACCTTCTCTTATGCTAACTTACAAAAGTCGAGAGAGACCTGGCGGTACTTAACCCGTGAGACTCGGCGTGATGATAATATGTATGTGTGTAAAATTAATAGCAAAAAAATTTCGTTTAGCTAACGATGAGATCCACTTAACAACGTGAATGGTACAGAAAATACCACGTACAATTATTTATCTTCCTATTGTGTGTCGACGAATTACGAAACTAGAGCGCATCTGATACAGATTCTTGTGATGCAATGATGTGTTTGATATCTCTTCCAACGCTGCGAAGAGCGAACGGGATAGGTTGTATTGACAATCACTTTGTTCTTATCAATGCGTATCTTCAACATTGTTTGTAAGTGTCGAGCTATATACATATACTTATGTAAGTGACGCAGTATCGATTGACACCTACTTATCCGATTATTTAGTCATTTTTGAGATCAATTTCCGTTGACAGGCTTTATGATATAGGACATACCTATTGTAAAACAGGCTTAATGATATAGGACATACCTATTGTAAAATAAAGTTCCCCCTGCTTATGTCAGTATCAAAGCGATAAACTTAAAAAAATCTTGAAAGAATTCGATGTATTTTCTTCGTAAGACTTAAAAGAAGTTTTTTCATTTTTTCCTTACTTTTTTTCCTTTTTATTATACATAATATATTTATTTAATTCCCACGTCACATGTAATAGGCGAACCGAACAACGTATCTTTTCACAAGAAGGTAGAAGTAGATACCTAAACTTTTGCATATTAATTAGGATTTGTTTTAAGATTAATCTTTCGAAAGCCACAGAATGTTACTAAGTAAATCTTCCTATCGAAAAAAGCTGCCTTCATTTCGCGTGAAAAATAATCAATATTTCCGATACTTATGTTAGCAATATCTTTTGCAAACTAATAGAACTACGCCTACGTATAATATTATAGCAATTATCAATTCAGACGAACAATTAAGAGTTTTGCTAGACAATTTGGGAAACACAGATTATAAAAAACAGTGGTTTATTGAAAACCGTTTTATCTCATTAAAGCGTTATGCTTGTATAATTTATAAAACAATACGAATAAAGAAAACAAAACATTATAAAAACAAATTATTGAGCTATGAGATGGTATGTTCTTCGGGGGGAGAGGAATTTGTTTGGGTATCTGAAAAGGAGGGAAAGGGTTATTGAGGATAGAAGATAAAGGAAGGAAAGGACATCTAAGTATATACATTAAATAATGATGAAAATTTAATAAAGATGATAATTAAATAAGAATGTTTTTCTGCATTAATATTGCAATGTGTTGTCTCTATTTACGTAAGTTATTATCTCATAGCTTGCCGGTATAATGATAAGTGATTATCAGTCGGGGATAATACTAAATATCTCTGAAATAAATAATAATATATCCTCACGTCTGCCCACAAGGGTACCTGAAGGGGTAAGCAGAGGCAGAGGTAGTACCCACACACCCACTTTCCGCCAGAGATAATATTGTAGGTACCAACGTGACAGATGGCGAGTCCATCGCCGTTACTCAAGCACGACTATACATACGCCTTTCAATTGCTTCTCAGACGTATGCAGGTTTTCTTTATAATATTATTTCATCTAGATTCCTAAATAAATAACTAAGCAGCAAAAAAAAAATAACAGCAGAATATTTCAAATGAGCTTAATTCTACCACAAAGTCACTGAAAAGCGCTTAGAACTCGGAAACGGTTACTAAATTACACTTATATATACAATATATGTTATATTATACTAATAAAAGCAGAATAGTACAATACTCACATAGCTGTCTTGAATAAGGCGTGGGCCGTAGCTGTCTCCCGATTTGAATAGAAGCCAACAGCTTCTCCCGGGGGGTTGATTCGCGGTGGGCCGGCGGCAGCTTTCGGTCTGACGCCTATAACCAAGTACTATAATATCTTAACCGAACACCGAAAGTACATTATAAATAATAATATGAGTAGTCTCTAGAGAAATCATTGAATATAAAATACAATTGCCTGTGCATATTTTTTATATAATCATATAGGTATAAACGTTTTAATAAAAAATTCTTTTAATAAGATGCCGTACACCTCCAACTACCAAAATCTAAATCTAAATATTAATGTATTCCATCCAATGGTTGTCTGGAAGAGATCGCCGAGTGCGATAAGACCGCCAATTGTACTTTTAGCCTATGATGTACTATCTAAATTAAATATAGTGTACAATAAAGCATATATAAATAAATAAATAAATAAAATAAATAAACGTAAAATATATAGTTCTTGTTGTGTAGGTTAGAAGACCGAGATAATTTACATGAGTTAGATCATAGAAAAGTGCCTCTCGTGACGTATCAAAGAGGTTGCTCTGGACAGAAGCAAATCAAAGGGACTGCATAAGAATCGCCGACAAGAGCTCAGCTCTTAAATGTATGATGATCGCGTAGGTAATAAATATTTTTTTGTAGCATCTAGCTAACTCACCTTTTTAAGTGGGGGTCTACTTCTAATAAAGTCGAGAATCATTGCATGTGCGTCCTTCTTTACACTGTGAACAAAGGAATATGGTTATTATCATAGAACATTCAATGGTATGTATTTGTTTATCATATTTCTAGGGTCGCAAACAAGCATACGATCTATCTGTTTATAAAGCGGTTACCTTAACCTGACTACTTGCAATACCATAAGTATTACTGCCGCATCACCAATCTTATAATACAGTACAGGTAGTACCATCCACGAAGACGCGCCCCACCAATTTCTATTTGAGGGGGTCGCGAGATGCGGAGATTATGTATGACACGAGTCTATTAATTGTAGTGTGCGTTTGGACTCATAGGTAATCAGTGTGTACCGATAATACTCAAACATTAGTGGAAAGCGGCACACTGTGTGCCGCCTTCTAAACAATAAGCAAGAATAGTGGGGCGCGTCTTACATCCACCAATTACAACACTACCCACGGCTAGTGCTATTCTGCTTTCATCAATTTGAAGGTACCGCCGCAGTTGGACAAATCCAACGTTGAGCGAAAAAATCCGTTGTGCTTTACCTCTCATGATACAACTTTAGTACCAAACTATTCTCACCTCGGTGGTATCGCACCATCAACTTTCCTTAACGTATATCTTCTAGATCTAATATCATCCATGAGGATCTCGTACGGCGTTAGCTCATACTCAATGGGTGTTCTAGAGAAGTTGACTTTCTTCAATTTAACTCCCATTCGCAATTCTCCGATGACTTGCATCCAAAACCGCGCCTGAAATAAATTAATAGCAATGAGATTTCTTGCAGCACTTTGCTGTAACAAAATTGACAGGCGCAAATATACCAAAAAACGTTTTCTATATGGATAAGTATCGAACTTCAACTTTACAATATTTTATGATTACAGTTCGCTTAATAACATGTTATGTTAACTATATGATATGCCACCTTGAAAACCAGTTAAACTATAATATTCATAAATATATATTTATACATGGCAAGCTCACACTTTTACTCAAAGGTCATGCATGATATTTTATTTATCAATAACTTTGAATATGTACTACGTTCTAAAAGCACTAATACATAACGCATTTCTACGTACTTGCAGAGCTCTCCATATTCTTCGGTTAGACTACAATTGGAAACATTTATAAACATTAAAGGCAGTACTTCTGTAGTTCAGTATCTTAACGTAGTCACACACATAATAATAATATTTTTTTATTTTTTTTATTTTATTATTATTATTATTATGTGTGTGACACACACACATCGTATTCTTAAATTATTACTGTGTTTACCATAAAAAAATATAGCGGAAACCTTTTACCGTTAACTAAGTACAGAGCGGACAGGTGTCTAAAGTCAGTTGTCTATGCCGAAATAATTTTTTAAATAACCGGTGGCTGAAACCGCGTGGCAAAGCTAGTATGTAGATTTGTCAAGCCTCCTTCGCTTGTACAGAGAAATATTATGATTGGCAGCTCCGGAGCAAATAAGGTTAATTCGCCTCTGCGCCACTCCTTGTGGGAGACGGGAAGATAATAGAATTTTTGGCACTTATTTTTCGTCTAAATATAGCATTAGTCTCAACTAATATAATACAGTTTTAAAGGTCTAATTTCACGCCAGCCTTAACAGTGTATGTATATCTATATATTAACTAATGCCATTTATATTCCCAACAGAAGCGAAGGGCTGCTACATAAATATAGAAGCTGTTTTCTCGTAATGTAATTTATTCAATGTTATACCGGAGCCTAAAGCTTGCAAGGCATTCTAACCTAGCGAGAGTACCTACGGACTCAAAATATACCACTTTTGACACTAAATAATGATTACAACTGAGAGGTTGCTTACAACAATAGTGGCGCACTTTTCTAATTACATTAAACTTTGATGCGTTGTGATGAATTTTTATTTGTTAAACAAAAAACGAAGTTTATAATTATACAACTTAAGTACAGTGATTAGTCACACCACGAGCTTTACGGTGAAGGAAAACATCGAGAGGAATCCTGCATACGTCTGAGAAGAAATTCAAAGGCGTATGTATAGTCGTGCTGGAGTAACGGCGATGGACTCGCCATCTGTCACGTTGGCACCTAATATACCTCTGGCGGAAAGTGGGTGTGTGGGTATTACCTATACACCTCTGCCTACCTCTTCGGGGTCCCTTGTCGGAAGGCGTGAGGATATATATAATTATACAATATGTACTCCTAGTGTAATAAATATAATAAGTAAATTGACTTTCCCAGCCTTATTATGTCTCAGACCGAACTAAGCCAGGCACGACCTAACATCTTACAATTTGTTCTCGATCGTATGCTAGATTTCTCACGACGATTTCCGTCAGACTAAAGTCATTCTGGACTCTCGAAGGCAACGAATTGTAAACCTCTAGCTATATTTACTGGCCCAAGCGACAGTTGTATCTTGCAAAAGATTAATGGACTTACCCAATCTGAAAACTGCAGAGTATCCAAGTGTGTAACGGAGTCCTCAGCCGCACCCATGTCGCGCACGCCGCCGACCCTGACCCGTGCCAAGAAGGACGCCAGTTCCAGGGCTTCGGCCACGAGGGCTCGGCAGACTGCCCTGTAGTGGGCGGCTGCTGCTTCGCGGGCGCAGCGACCACCGCCGCCACAGTGCCACACGCAGCGCTTTATAAAACAACAAATACATATACAAATAAATAAATAATTGTGGAAATAAAATAGAATATGACTTTGACAGCGTGTATGACGGTGAAAATTCTATGTAAATTCGAAATATATGTACGAATTACAAATACAAATATGTTTGTGTATCGCTAAAACTTTAAAATTAAAGGATAAAAAATTCCTCGGTATTTCCTTGAAAAGTGTGTGAAATTAAAACTATGGTATATGGTATATGGTATGGTAAAAATGTGTGTTTGACTTTTTATAAAGGGAAAATGTGGGAATCGTCATCTTATAACTGAAGTTAGTTTATCTTGTGTAAAATTTGATTATCATGTTTATATCCCGTGATGATAAGTGGGTGGAGACGAGGTCATAAGCCCGCGTAATAATTTCCAACACAAATGAATACAGATGCCATCAGTCATTCGTAATTAAATTCAGTCTAGAAACAAACGTAGACACGCAAATGCCTTGATCTCACCCACGCTTCTTTCACAGATTGGGTATATATATATACCAAAGTTGATAATGGCAGACAAGAAATGCCCATTCCTCACTTTTTATCGGAATAATCTCCCGGTGTTCAACAGTAGGTTAAGCCATTATACTTATTGGAAAGAATGCAGCTTCACTTCTATAATCTATTATATCCTCACGCCTTCCTACAAGGGTCCCCGAAGGGGTAAGCAGAGGTGTATAGGTAGTACCCACATACCCACTTTCCGCCAGAAATATATTTTAGGTGTCACGTGTGGCACCATTTCTGGACTACACATACGTCATTGAATTTATTCTCAAACGCATGCAGGTTTCCTCTCGATGTTGTCCTTCACCGTTAAGCGAGACAGTACGCAAAGCCTACTTTCTTTAAAGCATTGTGATATAAAACTAATAATATAAAAAAGTTACTTATTGTAAGGAAAAGGAAACATCAAACCATTCTGGACGTAAAAAAATGTTTGTGTCTACCCAGACTAGACAAATAATTGATGAGTCCGCCTCCCGCCCCACTGACCCACTTCACCCCAACTGGCCGGAGATAAATCGGGGAAAGTGGGAAAATGTTCACTCGCCCCATTTTCTTTTGAGCGCTCACAATTCATAAAATAGATGAATGCTCGTCTTTGGAAATGGAAATACATAATACAAGGTTAATCGGTTCTCAGTTGTATCCGATTTAGGGTAACAAATATTCCCTTATATTTTGGGACTAAAACTGCCGAATGACGAAGAAACATTGAAATAAAGCCATATAAATAATGCCTTTATGTACGTTTGTATGAGAGTACTTGTCTTTATACTCATGTATTTATATACATACTATCCAACCGACAATTACGAATAAAGTCAGGCACTTCATTGGTGCTAAGCTCACACAGGCAAAGGCACCCCCTCTGGGGTACGAACATCGACTTAAAATGTTTGCTGGTTCGCGAACTATGGAGCTGAGGTGGACTAAATTAATACTTATCCATGGGTTCGCCAAGTTTCTTATATTTAAGTTTTATTATCGTAACAAAAGGATGTCCTTCTACATGGAGCCATTATAAACGTCTAAATTTATTAAAATTACTTTAGTAATCAAAACATTATATCGCCTAGTGCCAAGGAAGCCAAGGAAAGTGTGAAAATATATGAATTTAGTTCCATTACAATGACTACGCAATCACTTGCACAGCGGCAACTACTAGTAGCTGTCGATTGCTTCACAATGCATAAATAACGTTTCCCTAAAATATTTCCCAACTTTAAAATCACTTACGGGACAGTGTCTTGTACCTATCGGCATATTAATGTGAAATTACAACAGTGTATCAATATTCACTTAAGTTAACCATAAAGTTAAGCCACTAATAACCTCCTAATAAGTGATACAGTGAAAGCAGATGTCAACGGAGTGAGCCCGTGATGCAACAGTGCTAGATGTTAGGGATCGTACCTAATATATGTAGAGATCTGTCTCTCATTACGCAACACCAAAGATCGGAATTATATCGGTAAACAGACATTTCTCTGAAATACACGATATTGACAGCTATTAGATGACAGCGAATAGATGACTTGAAAATTTGTATTTGATTCTGCACTTAAGAGTAAAATGTATATGAAATAAAGATGAATTTGGTTGCATAAATTCGGGCTAATACTCGAATTTCTAACCGTTTAAAAATAGCATATAGCGAAAATGTTGTATAATGTTTTTAAAAAAAGATATAATAGGAATATATCCATTTCGAAACCGATTATGTAACATCCAATGTATATTTAAATCCAAGTAGAATATATTACTATACTTAGGAATTCACGTACATCTAGATTATGTAATGTATCTAAAAAGGTGAAAAAGTAAATAATTTTGTGTCATTCGCCAATAAATATTCAAAGGCAAAAGTAGTGTATCTGGCGCGTAATTTAAGCGTTCCACCTTATAGCTCGTGTACATCAAAAAGCAATGAAAATAATGCGACGAACGTTTCGTCGGGAGCGTGTCACCCACAGATGGCTGATAGAATGGGTGTTCGACCCAAATAGCTGAACCGCGGATAAGGATCACCAAGGTGAAAGTCAACTTTTCATAAAGATAGCTCCCATAACTGGACGGAGACGATCTTATCAACCTAATCTCCGAAAAGCTCATCACGGAAAACCATGCAACGATATACAGTTAATAATTTTATACGTGTACATTCTTAATTTAATATTATCCTCCGTTTCGTAATGATATCTTTATGGACGTTAGGTAATGAGTGGGTAAATCATTTTGACATTGAATATGCTTTTAAGAATTTTTAAGATAAACGTATATATTTACGATAATTACGAAGCTATGTTTGTAGGCAACCGTGGTGGCCGATTGGTTGTAATTAATGGTCACCAGTGAAGGTAAGATAGCACATTCTAATCTTGACGAACTGTACTAACGAGGCTATCAGAACCACAATATACCTAGGTGGAACGAAAATATATATGCGGATTCGTCTTGTTTTAAAAAATTACAAATGAATCCCTCGTTGTCTGAACCGAGTGTACATATTTACGAAGTGAGTGCGTGGGTATCTTCACACCTCTGCCTACCCCTTGGGGCCCCTTTTAGGAAGGCGTTAAAATATATTATTCATGATAGTTTTATTTAAAATTAAATTTGACCATACATACCTCAATAACATCTCTAAGCATAAACCGGCGCCGCCTGCGCCTGCGCCGTGGGGCCGGCTCGGAGTCCCTCTCAATGCCCTCATCATCCGTATCAGCCCTCCCGCCCTCAGAGGTTTCCGAGCCCTCTGAAAGGATGCCGCACTCCTCGTCATCATCTGGAACAGAGTGTTGATACTTAGTTTTGAGAAGTTCAGTTTCACTACCAGTGACATTATAAGGGTTTAGTTCTTTATGCTTCAGCCAAAATCTAAATCCACTTGGAAAGACATAGTCCATGAGAGTCAAGGTGAAACCAAAATCAATCAATCAATCAAAATATTTTATTCAATGTAAGGGACACAGGGAACACTTATTGAACGTCACATATTTAATATAAACTAAAGTTACCACTATTTCTTTTTCTTTACCCACATATTTAACTTTTAATTTTATTGATGTTACCATAATAAATCTAGGTTTACCTTAGCATCTTGCGATAAAGGCTAACAAATTATGTTTAAAAAACGGAAGGGTTTTTTTATTACCGTTAAGAATAAGGTATCCCGCATGTGGAAAACAAAATTAAAGCAAGTGTAGTTGAGTGATTATTCAGTAGTGCAAGTAACTACGATGGCGAAAGGTGTCGACATTTGTCCCACCCAACTCTTATAAGGTTGATAACGAGTAATGCCTCTGTGTCAAGACTAGAGCTGGCTAAGGGCTACGAAAGCCAATTTCAATCTAGCGAGTCATTACTGCAATGTACCAAGAATGTAGAGACCGAAAAGTGACTCCGTGGTCTAGTACCGAGAATAGACTCGTGTTTCTCTGGTCCTCGACAAGCAACAAAGAGACCCAGCAGTATCAAAGTAAGACCTTGTAAGACACGTGTGTGGTCCCATTAAGCCGTTTTGCCGTCGATCACGATCCGTTACACATCTGACACTGTCGACGCCCGCGCCGCCGCCGAGTTGCGCAAGCGCATTTCTGCGAGAGCTTTGAACGCTGCCGGCGACACCCGTAGCTAGGGGTGCTATGCATACATTTATATATATATATATATATATATATATATGCCGTGGTGGCCGAGTGGTTCGAGCAGTTGCCTGCGACGCAAAGGTCGCAAGTTCGAATCCCGACTGTACCAATGAGTTTTTCTGAACTTAAGTACAGTGATTAGTCACACCACGAGCTGAACGGTGAAGGAAAACATCGCGAGGAAACCTGCATACGTCTAAGAAGAAATTCAAAGCCGTATGTATAGTCGTGCTTGAGTAACGGCGATGGACTCGCCATCTGTCACGTTGGCACCTAATATACCTCTGGCGGAAAGTGGGTGTGTGGGTATTCGGGGACCCTTGTGGGAAGGCGTGAGGATATACATTTCAGAACTAAGCATAATTATGACAAACTGAATACCATGGTACGGATGGTACTACTACTATATGTAGGTAATACCATTGTATGGCACCGAATGCTGGATATGTCAGAAGAAGCATGAACATTATAATTATCATGATACGTTTCCTTCGATGTGGAACGTTGCCTTGTATGTTTAAAATGTAGGGCGTATCGATTTCGCAAAAAAAACTGGCATGAACGCGAGTTTGAAGATGAAGGAATGAAGAAAGGCACAGGTACAAAGGTACAAAGGCCTGCCAGAAGAGGCATGTGATATCCACATTCCAACTACCTCTAATCGATCAAACAGACTCATCTTAAAGATGGGAACGTCAAGGGTATTCGAATCTGACGAGCATATACGAGTAGACGTGTGGAGAAATGTGGATGAAGCGAAAGAGGCTTGTACGTACATACATAAGTCCAGAGAGAACTACTTAATGTAATAATGTTAACATCTAGTCAATCCATATAAATGACCGGACAAGCGAAAGTAAAAAGGACATCTATCGAACAAAACTATGATACAACTACTCGTGTGCATCACACAAATATCTGCTATCCGATGTCCATTTGACAAAACTGGCCATTAATTTCTTGCCAGCCCTATTGGCGGGTGATCGATCGCAAGCGCAAAGCTTCGTTCACTTCATTCACTCTTGACATTGGTCTCGGATTAATGAGTCAATGTTCTGTTGGCGCAATTATCATTGTCTCGAATCACGCAACCGTTTCCATGCTTTTTGTTGCATTCTCTGTGAGTGACGTTGAGCGCCGTAATGCCGTTACATAGTTTAGTTCAATAGGCAAGGGTACACTATTGATCGATATTGAGGTGCTATCACAAGTTGTACCCCGCGGTTTAAGCGGTTTAATAATAATTATATTAATTTGTTGATATTTTTTTCAGAATTAACAATTTATTTTATGTGGTTATTCAGCTTATTATCCATATATGTCCCTTATGTAATTTAAATTCTGTTAGATTGTGATTAAGTAACATACTCACAAACTTTCGCGTTTATAATATTAATAGGATAGTTGCTACGCGCAGAACACCGTGAAACCTGTATTCGTTCAAGAAGAAATTCAAAGACATGTTATCGTGCTTTTAAGACTCGTCATCGCTTAGGTTGCAGCGCACGCTCAGGTCTAAATAAAAACGATATTCTAAGTAATTAGGTCGCCTAATAAAACCTTACGTTTTCGGAATCCTAGGAATTAAGGGTAATCGTGAAAATATATATCATGTCCACAATAATATTACTAGATACCCGATCAAACCGGTGCTCGTCTATATGCCTTGATTGCTTGAACTTCGGCAGAACTGCAGGCCGGCATTACACCATAATAAAAAAAGAATTGAGAAATTTACAAAAATAAAATTACATAGGTCCAAATGAAGCAAAGCTTGTATTATATATTTAAAGTACACTATATAGTAAAGTACTCGTATTCATAACAGTAATATCTGCCCTTAGCGGCAATCGAACCCGTGACCTCAAACTTCGCAGTTAGCAGCTCTGTCCACTAGCCTTCTGATAACTTCTAGCGAAACATTTCTCAACCACACAATCAAACCCACTACCCACAGTGACTGGCATATTGAATAAGCAGACCTTAATGACTGAACTAACGAGGACCTTTGACCAACGGTGGGCTTTGAACGGCGCATGCGTGACTTATTTAGGGCTCAATTCCATCCATTACTTTAAGTGTTTTGACGTAACGCGACGTTTACTTACACAGTAATTGTATGCATAGTTTTGTAACTTAGCCAAGTGTCTTGTGATTATGTAAAGTTATACAAGTGAATAAATCTGACTAATATAATATAATAAAATTTAAATATAGTACACTATTGCAGCGCCCCCTATGACGTCCACAAGTCGAATTCTTAATTTAATAGCTATTTTTAACCAACTTCAAAAAGGAGGAGGTTTCTCAATTCGACTGTATATATTTTTTTGTTTATTTCATGACAATAAATAGACAATTATTACAATCATATTATTATACCATTCCGTATTTTTTCCATCACCCCTCATAAAATAAATATTCTTTATAATAAGGAACTTGTCCCTTCTCTGCCATAAATGATATTCGATTGTCATAATAAATACTCATATATATAGGGCATCACCAGGGTATCAGCGCTTGGCGCCAGGCACTCTCTCGTAAATCTGCAGACAGATTGCCAACCGACCGCGAGGCGCCGCGTATTGCGTAACCTATTTTGTTGTCATCCGATTAAACGTTATTATGGGCACTGTGACTCAGTTATGCTAGCCTAGTACTTTTATTTAAATTTAACTGTATCTTTCACCGCGTTTGTGAACTTATTAGGGAAATTTCGTCTCCCTAACACTTTTTTGTCCTGATATTTTCTTACGTGATAGAGAGCTTAAGTCTGGGTCTTATCCCTTAATCTTATCTTAAGGGAAATAAGGGTCATTTTGATTGAACCTATTCACTGTTCACAACGCGTGAGAGAGTAGAAACGACCGTTACTTATTCCGACCAGTCGCTTCCCATACCTGTGGCAATCCGTGATAATGTCAGAGTTAATGACGTAGTTGCGTTACGCGGGTTTGATTAAATTTGTGACCACGTTTGTGATAATGTAATCTTGGAGCTTGTTACAAATGCGCAAGGTTCATATTCGATTGTTTCATTATGCGCGTTAAATGTATATTACTGATAATGAATTTGTATGGGAGCCGACAGTTACATATTCACTGAATCCTGAAAGAAATGTGTATTACTCACACACATACTTATTACCATAGAGAGGGGTAGTCATAGAGAGTAGAGAGCAAATTTACTCAAGAACTTACATATCACGCTACATCCACATTCATCAGTTTCTTCATACACGTTCGCCTGTTTCAAGTACTCTCCATCGATTTGATTTAGTTGGAACGTGGTCTTCCTCTTCTTATTATTTAGTATTTATTTCTCGTCAACATTTCTTTGCTGATACTCTATATACGTCCATACCAACGTAACATGGAATTAGCATATTTATTTGCACTTATTTATTACAAAACATTTACTCGTAAGTGCCTAGAGTTAAGATTTTCATGGTAGACTCAGCTTAAACAAGTTGTAATAGGTTACATACATAAGCAAAACCATTCAAGGTGAACCATTAACGCTGTAAGAGCCGCAATGCCTTAACATGCTCAGTTGCATTTCGTACAGTAACGGTCCGCACTATCAATCAGAATGTTGACCTTACGTTCATGATTCAAAATAGACTCTATCCTTTGCTGTTTAAGGCTAAAAGTCCTAAATGTTAACAAGCTATGAAAGGTAGTAGTCATAAATGCACTTGAAATGGGGAAGCTTCACGGGATAACTTGCTCTGCATGCTCTGCTCTGCCGCTCATGCTCATGCTCTGAGGAAATGCTAAATAAAACTGGGGTTATGTGATTCTGCTAAATTGATTTCTAAGGAAATATATAATATGTATTTCTAAAGCTATTTAGTTGTTAGTTTGCGTATCATCGGCGAAGTCGCAAGTTGCAATTTCAAACCTCGGCAAAAAACTTATTTGTGTACCAATACCAATGAGCTATAATAGACAAATACGTTATTTATTCTTCAAATATCACATGACAAGCATTAAGGAAAAGATAATGAGACCCTGAACCCTTTTTGAAATTCAACCTTGGTAGTCTCGCTATCTGTCACGTTGGTACCTAAATTTATTTTCGGCGACAAGAGGGTGTTTCTACATGACCGCCTTCCACTTCGGAGACCCTTTTCGCGAACCAGCAATGCCGTAGGCTTAGGCCACTAGGGCTCTCTCTTGTGTTGTTAAGCATTTAACAATTGCATGGCTGGCTGCCTCGTGGCCTTGGCTTAGTTACAAGCATGCGTTTAGGGAAATTAAGCTATATACAGGCTAAATCCTGAAAAAATAATTTACATATAACCATAGAATGTAAGAAAAGAATTTCTAATATCATTATTATTTACTTCTAAACTTTACATTTCTACTAATCTAATATATAATAAAATACGCATTTCAATTTCTTCTCAAACATCCTCTCGATATTTTCCTTCACCGTAAAGCTCGTGGTGTGACTAATCACTGTTTTAAGTTCAGAAAAATTAATGGTACAGTCGGGATTCGAACTCGCAATCTTTGTGTTGCAGGCCACTGCGATATTTTCCTTCGCCGTAAAGCTTGTGGCGTGACTAATCACTGTACCTAAGTCGCGGTTGTCTACAGGTTGCATTTAAATTACTCCATGTGAATACATGGTGTTCAATTGGCTCATTTAGCTAGGAATTGTAAGGCCGCTAATAGCTCCAACCATAAGAGATTACCGCCTTTCATGAATAAACTGATTAGTTTGTAAACCTTTGAAATTACCCACATGGATACGTGTATAAAACGCCTTGGGATTAAAGTACCTACTTACCAGCAAAGATTAGGTTCTTGGCTTTAGGTCCTGGTGGCCTATATGCCAATGATCTTTACTGAACAACTATTTAAGTCACCTTGAAATTTACGCTAAAGAAATACAACTACGTAAGGAGAGCGACATATATTTCACAAGAAATAACAAGGACGTATGTACAGTCGTATTTGAAAAGGGCGATGAACTCGCCATCTGTCACGTTGGCACCTAAATACAATCTCTTGCGACTAGAGGGTGTTGTTACCTTTCTGCCTACCTGTTCCCTAGTGGGAAGACATTAAGACCTTGGAACCACAAAGGACGCTTCCAAAGGAGTATTCTTCCGCGAACGCTTAGGCTGTGGAATGAGCTCCCCGTTGAGGCTTTCCCTGGAGAGTACAGCGTGGAGTTCTTCAAGAAGGGTGTGAAAAGATTCCTGTAGGGTCGGCAACGCACTAGTGATAGCCCTGGTGTTGCAAGCGTCCATAGGCGGCGGTAACCGTTTACCATCAGGCGGACCGCATGCATGTTTGCCACCCATGTGTTAAAAAAAAGACACTTGTTTCTGTTACTATTTATTCTGAGCAAAAGACATTGCTCCCGTGCTATTGTAGTCTAACCGCTGGTATTACTGTAACTGTTTTATAAAACCAAACGATGAAAAGGAAAGGTCATACATACTAAAACGAACGCGCAGAGGCAATTTGTTTAATTATTTAAAAATATAAGAACGGCTTAAAAACCACTCAAACTAACTAATAGGAAACAGCACAACACTTTCATTCAGTATACTCATAAAACTACAAATGATACTAACAACATTCTTTCAATTCGTCAGACAAACAGATCACATTAAGGACAATGCTTGATCGATCAGTTTTTGGGTTTAGTAGACCTAGTCACCTAGCGGCTCAGATATGCTGGTGGCAATATGCCGTCTGGCATATAAATCCACCTACGCCAGCCCACGATTTGATCTCGGGTGACATATGACTGAGAGATATGCGCAGTGGCAGGTTACATTGGCAATATTCTGCGGTGAAGTCATTGCATCAGAAACTTTAAAAGAAAATTTAATATACTAGATGGGAACGTCAAAGATAACCGGCGAGCATGTATCCAGAGACTGATGAATGTCTGCGAAAGAGGTCTGTAAGTCAAGTGAAATCTGACGCACTTCCTGTGCCTACCCCGTTGTGTATATTATTGATCTGGTCGCCGTAACTGAAATACATACATACAACTCTCGAATGATATCTATATAATACATATATAACCAAACCGATAATTGAGCGCGTTATGAGATATTTCTTCACAATGTTTAGTTCCATTTTGCAATTTTTTATATCGATGCGTATCTAATACGCACTTGCGACACTCCTAAAGATCAATGGGACATTAGCTGGCCCAAAACTGCGCAATCTGGGCCGAAGAAAGGATAATTCTCCGGTACACAAGATAGGCGGGAACCGATTAGAGCCGACAATGCGATACCGGAGCCGCCGCGACGATATCTAGACAGATTGATGGGATCGCATGTACGCATAAGGACATGTATGTTTTAATAATGTATGTGCTTGTATCTATGTCGTGCATTCCAAAGAGATATAGGCATATTTTAGAAAGTTTACCTCACATATGGTGGTATAGGGACTTACGATATACTAACTACTTCCTAAGTATTCAGTTGACACACAAATATTCGCATCTATGTATGCTTATACAAAATTAATTTCACCACATTGAAACAAATGAAAATGACAACCAAAAACTGACATTCTAAAGATCAGATGAATGAATGAAATTCTCAGATAATGTAGTAGTGAGTGAGTGAATGATAAATAACTTAACCTAATTAAATTAGGTTCCTACGGCTGATCTTCACTTATTTTTAGTCCCACCTGCGCCTCCTGCATCGTAGGCACGTGACCTTTTTGCCGTAGCTTTTAAAAGACTATGCACCTGCTCATTGCGAATAAAATACTCTTAATTAAGATATACTGGTTCCCTTAACTCATTCGCAAGTATTGCTACACAATTTTTCAAAAGGATACACGTAATAAAAATACTAAATTTAACTAATTTTATTGTGCTCAGTAAGAGCCGTGGGAAGTTAGTGAAGATGCTTTCCTAGATCTGCACATAAAGGCGTGCGATAAATGAATGGAGGCAACTTTCTTCTCGTGGTTTTGTCTCGGCCTTGAGCGGCGGCGCCGGCGCTGGTAATTGGATATTAACTTTTAAGGTACAGACGTAATCTTGTATGTACCTATAAATTATTCGTAGAAACAAAATCCTACTTTTAACAGACTCACCACTTATCACATTAAGATCTAAAATACATCTCCGGTGAAAACTAAATGTCATTACACAGCCTTCATTTTCCGGAAATCTAGTAAAAAGGCATGATGATATATACGTGATCTAGTCAAAACTCAAACTAGATACAAACCAAAATTAAACTGCCGAACACCCAATCAACAAGAACGAAGAAAACGAATAATAAAAACACAATCCTATACTCAACATCCCGAACACGCACAAAATGTGCCGATCTCTAAACGTCAGATCAATGAAGATATCGATATCAATGAAATAGATCTAACACTGAAAATCGTCAAACTCTCACAAACAATACAACCAGTAACAGCAGTCGCATCAACCATTGTACTGCAGGCTTATTCACCTGTCTGATGTGACCCACTGACCACTATACACATCTCACATCGTTCAAATCAATCGATACTTTCGATGCAATACGATTCGAATCGATCGCCCACTCCTAAATAAATAAACAGTTACATGTCAGACAAAATGACCGTGAACTTCATGACCGAAAATATTTTGTTTGGATTTGCGATAGACCGACTGATACACGAGATCGTTCATTCGATATTATTACACGACTTTCTATATTCGATTAGCAAGTTAAGTATGAACATTCGTTGTAGATATCTTCCAATGCTGTTCGGATCCCAAAATAAGAACACTGCGTTGCGAATGTTTATTAACCTTCATTGTAATGTTTGCAGGTTTAATTTTGGTATGTATACAATTATATACGCAACAAAACGCTCAAAAATCCTCAGCACATACAAATGTAGGAATTTTCTTCCAATGCGAAAGCCGCATATAATGATACAGAGAAATTACATGCCGATTAGGAAGCGAAACGCGATAAGTCGACGCGGGAGCAAAAAGTACCTTCCGAGGGGAAAAGCACAAAATATGACAAGTTAATTTAGATTGAGTGAGCCCGTGAGAGTTGGAAAGGTTGAAAGACAAGCAGAACGAATTGTCTCATTTCATTGTGAGACTTTGCCATGGGTGGCAAGTGCGCCGGAGGAGGGCAAAGGTCGGCGTTAGTCTAAATGCCATCTCTGTAGACAGCTTGTCTGCACACGTTAAATGCATGTATACATGTGACAATATTCAAAGAAAGTGAAAACAAATTGTCAATACATAAATACTTAAATGCAAATACATACATAATGCAGTTTCTATCATGAGATTTCATTGCCAAACGGTAAGAGAACTTAAGAATAACTTTCAATGCAAAATTTTAATAAAATATATCTCAATGCTTACTAAAACGAAAAAATTGCGTAGGACTTTTATTTAAATTTAAGGTATAAATAGCACGATATTATAAAATACAAAACAATATTAATGTGCGATATATTATGATTTAAAATTTTATATGTTAACTCACCTGTTCTCGCATAAACGGAAGTAGCACCGTTCATTGCTCTGTATGTGATGCGAATTATGTAAATTGTTTCACTTTAACCATTGTGAAGATGGAGAAAAACACAATAACACAATTTCACTACGTACAAAAAACTAGCTAACGCTGCAGAAAACTGTTAAAATACCAAGACAGCACCTAAACTTTTCCAAGTGGTAGGCCTAAATATGGGAAAGTACTTCACTACTTATTTAGACATAGATACGCTAAATGAAATAAATAGTAGATTTGGTTTAGAAGTAAATCATTTGGCCTAGTTCGATAGTAAATGGTTTCCCATGGAAAATTTTCCTTAAATACGTTCAATTTCGGATGTGAAATAAGTTCGTAATTGGCTAAATGTCCAATGATCTCATGGTACTATAACATTTCGGAAACTCAGCATGGGCGATATTATACTCTCGAAAAATTGTTATAAATCGCTGGAAAGCTTCAATAACCGCACGTCCATCCTGAATTATGAAACACGACATTTCGTGCGTTTAATTCAATTTAAACTGTGTGGATTGAAGATGATCGTAGGCGATTTTGCGGTAATTCAACAAGTACACAATAGGATTCTTTTTTGTATTACTTATATTGTGTTCGTATTATTTCTGTATACGTTTAAATAGGCAATTTATTTGAACGTATACCCAAAGACAGTCCACCAAATATAGCAATTTTTTCGTCTAAATCTCCTGCAAGAATATACCTTATATTTAAATAAATCCTGTCATTTAGCCTATACAACAATATTTAACACCAAGGAATCATTTCTGTTTATACAAATTTAGTTACGAAAATATTTTTATTGTTTGGTGACTGTTCGAAATGTTAAGAAGTCGAACTTTCAAATCGTCAGACTTCCATTAAGATAGAATGTAGCTAACAAAGATAAATAAGTATAGAAAATAACTTATTACTTGAACATTTAAAACAGACCAAATTCTCATATTCTTCTGATACTAGAGTCTGCTAATGCAAATGTTGTGAAAAATGACTTTCCAAAAAAAATTGCTAAATATTTTAATAGAACAAAGTAAAGTTCAAACAACTGACATGAGAAAATAGAGTACATTCCGTTCGATAAACAAACAGTATATTATGGTGATGATGGTGATTGTGGCAAACGTGACGGTGCAAAAGGGTCAATAATGTGAAAGTTCAACTACCAGAGAAAACTGTATTGTACTTATACAAAGTGAGGTGAATTGAAAAGTCTCAATTGGAATCGTTATACATAGTAAACTCTCATTCAATGGTATTTTTGAATTCGATACAAAATATTTCTTTTAACTTTTGGCACTTTCGGAGAAATTTTATAGTATTTGCAAACTTGTTGAATTTCAGACAAGATAAAAGGTACTACTTCTTAATCGAACGCGTAAATTCTAAACGAGACCCTTTTGAGTTGATAAATGTAGCTAAGGTAAGCTTAGCTGTACTAAGAAAGTTGTGAGCTAGTTTTACGAGCCCTTTAACTTTAAGGCCAAAGCGAAAGTGCGAGATAGGGCATGCTATTTTAATTAAGTGACGTCGCCCATCTAGTGTTTGACCTCTTTGCAAGAGCAACTCACCCTTAACTAACTCTAGGCTAAGTTAAAACATGTAATCTACTAACCCATGGCCCCTGATGGTCGAAATAAATAATTTATTATTATTATTATTATTATTAAATCTAATGACACCTATGAAGTGAAGATGACAAGTAGAAGTAGCGACTTCAGGACAATATTTGTGATCAAACAAATAGTCACCTGTAATATCACATGACGTCATCTCTGTGATGAGCCCCTCAAGGTCGGGCGATATGAGCCGCTCCTCGTCCTCACCATGCATATAGTCCAGCGCATGGTAGATCACCAGCGCCAAGTTCACCACCAACTAAAACAAAAAGGAAATTATTTTAACTATTTATTTATTTATTTATTACGGAACAAAAAATATATCGTACAAAATTGTATGCGATAATGCCTGCAGTAGTTGTAAACTGTGTCGCAGACATTAACACTCATCCCCGGATAGAGATGGTCACAGTTCCTATAGATACAGGATATACAGAAAATAACAGAGTGTGTGCGTGGGTGTGTTTGAGAGTGTGTGTGTATGTGTATGTGAATGTTGAGTGTGAGTGAGTGTATATACGTGTGTGAGATATAAATTAATGAAATAAAAGTTAATAAAAGTATTAGCTGTCTATATCAGTTGGGTTTGGGTTTAAAGAATCTTTATTTTTCAGAATAATAAAAATACATACATACAACATACATATCATCACGCCAAGTCCCTAACGGGGTAGGCAGAGAGAGAGAGATAATAAAAATAATTCAATTAATGAGAATAATATTTAACAATGCTTAGATTATGGCAGTTATATCCAAAATACTTGAAATAGAAATGTGAGTGCTGGTAGTTTATAAAACACGGTTATTCTACACCGAAGTAGTGGATTATTTTAATTATTCTCACACAATTATATAATTATTCTTAGTTAACGATATACCTGATAAGAGAAATGTCCAGTTACGTATTACTGTGTAATTATCCAAAGACGCAAATAATACACAACCATTACAATCAAAATAATTTAAGCTTGCGTAATTAACTTAAAACACTACAGGTGTGATAAATCGATACTTTGGATAGAAAGAAACTGTTAAATATATTTATCACAATTTTAACCGTTACCGTAGACCATAAAGATACGTCACGAAATCATGCGTGTAATGAGATAATACTGCCTCTAGATTTACGTCACTAATGTCGTAATCCAAGCTGAACCATATCCTCTGCGCTCCTATAACCCTAGATAATGAACATTCATATGTCATTACTCCGATCTGCGTCACTTACTAGGCCTACTCTTGCGTAGCACACCACACCCCCGATAGTAGGGCACAAAATGTATAAGATAGCGGTTTCATATACCATTGCAGAAACCAAGTATTGGAAAGGTTGTCAAGAGACGTAACTAAAGACCAAATATACCAAAACATGATCAAAATCAAAATCAAAATATTTTTATTTCACATAGGCCTAGATGGGCACTTATAAAACTTCGAAAAAGGTGCACGTTCAGGTTGGTCGTTTCCATGGAGAAGAACCGGCAAGAAACTCCATGGAAAAGTTTGAAGTAAAGGTAGCACAGATTATTCCTGTAATCTTTCTGAATATGAGGTAGCATCACTATTAAACGAAATTTGACATATATTCCTAAATATACACATTTTTCTGATAATCCTTAGAAAACATAAAATTGCAAGGTGTTTCGATTGTGATGAGAAGGTTCCTGATACTATATTTTTGAATGTGTGCCAATTCGTAGTAGTAATTCTGATGCAAATGTCTGAGGAATCCATAGATTCTACCACACCTCTACCGCCTTTAAACATGACTAGTAAATTCACTCTCGACACCATACGATGCACCCACCGTAACCACCAAGCAAGCGTGACGACCATCGGCCAGTCCATTGTGCTGCGGGTTGCCCAACGAATCTGAATGCAACCGCTCCTCAACCAGTCTGTACACTCCATTAAGCGGATGTTTGGAAACAAGATTAATTGGTGTATGGAGAGGATACACGGTACCTTGATGCAACGGTTAGTGATGATTCTCTTCCACTAATTAGTTAGGAGGTCATCTAGATAGCTAACAATGAATACTATTAGCGTAACAATTCACGGAAGGAGCTTAAAGTTTAAGAGATACAGAAACTAGTGTTTAAGTGTATGTAAGTCCTTGCCAGACGAATCGAAGTAGAATGCTACTTTAAATACATAAACAGGAATGATAATGATATGGTGGAAATCGGAGATCGAATTATGTAATGTAAATGTAAGTGTGAAAGTCATTGGTTTCAACACGAAATATAAATTAATTGTTAAAAGAGTAAACTTATAGTCAGCATGAAGGTTGTATTGACAAACTTAAATTGCGTGGTGATAAAACTAAATCATTATCTTAAATTGCTTAAAGTTCGTAAAACTGTGCGTATTGCGTGCAGTACGGCACAAGATCAATATATGAAAGCAACCATGATTTAAAATTGAAACTGTCCCATTTCTAGTCCAAACTATTATTTCGGAAGTAGCGGTCCAATATATCGATAGAGCATCTTTTACCGGTGGTATTGTATCCCTTGCAATGGTCGCATTGTATTGCGCAATCTCACGCAACTCAGTCGGAAATCATAACAATGTCCGATTTATGATGCTTGGCGTCCTACGTTAGTCCTTTGTAACAGTTAGCATGTGGATGCTCTGTTTTAAGGTAGCAAGTATACAATGAATATAACCAAACATAGTCGGTATCAATATGCACATTACCTTATGACAATTATTAAGGTTGACAAAATTTTGCCGATAAGGTAACTTCGTAAGCCTTATCGGCGATATACATACGATGATAGAGGTGACCTTTGTGGTTATATGTGACTAATAACTAACTACCTTTAGTAAACACACAACCTTTTACGCTTAGCTGTAGGTTGAAGTTCATTATCTAAGTGAGTACTTACAGTTAATTTATGTAAAAAATTATGCACGCGAGCGGACACCGTGGGAAAAGTGTTATCGTAGTAGATTTGTATATTTGTGGAATAATAATAAATAAATAATATCCTCACGCCTTCCCACAAGGTTCCCCGAAGGGGTAGGCAGAGGTGTATAGGTAATACCCACACACCCACTTTCCGCCAGAGGTATATTAGGTGCCAACGTGACAGATGGCGAGTCCATCGCCGTTACTCAAGCACGACTATACATACGCCTTTGAATGTCTTCTCAGACGTATGCAGGTTTCCTCTCGATGTTTTCCTTCACCGTAAAGCTCGTGGTGTGACTAATCACTGTACTTAAGTTTAGAGAAACTCATTGGTACAGTCGGGATTCGAACTTGCGACCTTTGCGTCGCAGGCAACTGCTCGAACCACTCAGCCACATCAAAATGGTCTATTATAAAAAAGAACTGAAACTTGATCATGTCGAATTTATTTATACTAGCTCTGCCCCGTGGTTCATTAGTATATTTTTATTTGCAGATCTCGGAAGAAATACGTATGTACGAAGTCGGCTTTGGCTCGGCGACATACTTGCCGTTTGTCATTTAGCAGCTAAATATATTACCGGCGAAATGTTATTATTGGTGTTATTCTCCTACCCTTACATCATATTGTCATATAGTCTAATAGTTTCTTGTAAGTTTAAATTGCCTGTATAAGAACTGTATTCTATAAGTTTCTAATCTAAAGTCTCAATTTTTTTATTTTTAACACTTTCTTAAAAATATCCTCACGCCTTCCCTCCCACAAGGGTCCCGAAGGGGTAGGCCCAAAAACACCAAATTTCCACTAGAGATATATTTTAGATGCCAACGTGACAGATAGCGTGCACACCGCCGTTACTCAAGTAGGCTTTTGAATTGCTTGTCAGACATATGCAGGTGTCCTCTCGATGTTTTCCTTCACCGAAAAGCTCGTAGTGTGACTAATCACTTTACTTAAGTTCAGAATAACTTATTGGTACAGTCGGGATTCAAATTTGCGATCTTTTTGTCGCAGGCAAATACTCGAACCACTCGGGCTATAAAATTTAAGTTAGCTATAAGAATAAAATACCTAAAAATATTAATAAAAAATTCAGATCCTTCTATAATAATTAACACAGAGGCTCTTACAATGCCAAACATATGTGCAAATTCTTTCTCTTCGTCTTCTACGTCATCACGAATGGCTGTCGTGTACATACATTTGAATCAATTCGTTTCCATTACCAAGCGACAAAGGATAGATAATTCTCATATCAAAATATTTTTTTTACAAGGTAGCATGCAGTGTAGCAATCTATCTGATGGGTGGCAACTGCCAATCGCCAGAGATGAACACTTGCAAAGGCGGATCGCGTTAGTGGCTACATAGAAATCTCTTAACACCGTTATCGAAAAACCTCAACGGTTCATTTACACCCTGAGGGCACGCGGGCGATATTTAAGGACGGCCTTCTGGTCTAGTTTATAGAGCTCCTTGAAGCGAAACTTGAGATCGCGGGTTCGATTGCCGCTGAGGGCAGACAGTTGTGTGATGAACTCGAGTATTAGTACCACAGTCTTGGATGTTCTATGTATATATATCTAACTATATAAGTATATATATCGTTGGCTAGTTACCCATAACACAAGCTTTGCTTTAATTTGTGTTGGTGTTATTTTGTTTTTAGTGTGGAGTTGTCCCTTGTATTTATTTTGATTGATTGATTGAGGTATTTACAGGACTTCGGAATTGTCTGCGTCAAATAGTGTTGTTATGAGTATTATAGAGCTTCGCACTTCGCACTTCGCACCAGTACGTAAGAAGTTTAAATGCTTCATTTTGTACAATATTATATATTCATCCGTTGCGTATCTATCGTATATACAATGGAACCGCTCACTAAATAACTGACATACTAACGCGTATGGCGCGAGCATCTATTGACGCGCTCATTTAATGGATGTTGACTTATTGAATTAGCATTATCGCATTCAGAGTAGCACATACATTATTGTTTGTTAGCATAGCAATACCACTTTTCCGGTGGCCTGGAACTTGTGACTTTTTTGCACTTAAAATATTTGCTATGCCGTTGTGGTCGAGTAGTTTGAAAATAAAAAATCTTAAGTATAGAATAATAATAATAATAAATACTTGGGACAATTCTACACAAATTGACGTAGTCCCAAATTAAGCAAAGCTTGTGTTATGGTGACCAGACAACGATATATTTACTTATGTCTTACAATCTATACTAATATTATAAAGAGGAAAGATTTGTTTGTTTGTTTGTATTGAATAGGCTCCGAAACTACTGGACCGATTTCAAAAAATCTTTCACCTTTGGAAAGCTACATTATCCCCGAGTAACATAGGCTATATTAAATTGGACCCGATAGGTGGCGCTGCGATCGAGTTTCAAGAATTTTACCTTTTTACCCGGGCGAAGCTTTCTGTGTGTTTCTGTGTGTCTTAAGCTAGATTCGAGAATGGTTTAGATTTACAATTGGACCCAATAGGTGGCGCTGCGATCGTGTTACGGGCAATTTAACTTTTTCACCCGAGCGAAGCTGGGCGGGACAGCTAGTGTCTTATATACAAAAGGAACAAGATCACCTGATGGTAATCGTTGATCGTAGTTAAAGAATAATATTAAACAAAGCGAGGGTTTTGACGCCAGACCTACGGCTTGGTAGAATTCTCCCCATTTTATCAGTCACAGGCCCAGTAAGTTAGACCGCACAATACGATCATTATACTTTCTCCGCCAACCTTATACAGGGTCACATGGGCCCGGTGTTTCCTTGTAAGACACTGACCGATTGAACTTCGGCTAACTAGAGAGCCAGAAGGTTATCCTATAGGTCATCAAAATTGAACGAGTGTAGGGCATTAGAATTCATGATTATCGATTCACAAGTGCCAACGAATGTTTCATGAGCCGTATGCATTCTGATAATATCTATGTATTTACTCACACAGTGTAAAAAAACGTATGTGTAGTCTTGCCTGAGTAGCGGTTATGTACTCGCGATCGGTCACGTTGGCACCTAAAATATATCTCCGTCGGAAAGTCCCTGAACGCATAGATAGATGGAGGTGAGTACACACACACATCCGCCTACCCTTTCGGGGACTCTTGTAGGAAGGCGTAAAGCTATATATAATACCTTTAACACAAGGGTCCCCGAAGGGTTAGGCAGGTATGTAGGTAGTGCTCAGTTGCTCACACGTCCATTTTACACCGGACATACATTTTATGAGCTAACGTGACAGATGGCGAGTCCATCGTCGTTTCTTAAGAACGACTATACATACGTCTTTGAATTTCTTCCCAAGCATATGCAGGTTTCCTCTCGATGTTTTCCTTCACCGTAGAGCTCATGAGTCATGAGTCATTACTGTAGGTTTAGAAAATAACAATTAGTAATCATTGGTACCTTCAGTCGGGTTTCGAACATGAAATATTTTGGTTGCAGACGACTACACGAAACACTTGGCCACCACTCTCTTCACAATTTAAACTACATTAAACAAAATTACTACATTGCCAAATCATTGTGAGTAGATTGAATTTAATCCTCAGTTAGTAATATTGAGGTCATTACGACGCACGCACGATTGAACGCAAGCATGGTTTCAATTAACTATGAATTATGTGCTTTTCTATTGATATCGAAGTGTGCGTATGAAAGTTTACTTTTAAGGTTAGCATGGCCGTATCTAATGGACTGCGAGATGACATCCCAATTTTAAAAACAGCTCACCAAATTAATAATGAATCATCACGCCTTCCCACAATGGTCCCAGAAGGGGTAGGCACACACCCTCTTTCAGCCAGAGATATTTTAGGTGCCAACGTGATAGATGGCGAGTCCATCGCGGATACACTAGCACGACTAGATGACATCCCAATTTTAAAAACAGCTCACCATATTAATAATAAATCATCACGCCTTCCCACAATGGTCCCAGAAGGGGTAGGCACACACCCTCTTTCAGCCAGAGATATTTTAGGTGCCAACGTGATAAATGGCGAGTCCATCGCGGATACACTTGTACGACTATTATATAGGTCTTTAGAATTAATTCTCTTACATATGCAGATTTCCTCTTGATGTTTTCCTTCACCGTAAAGCTCGTGGTGCGACTAATTACTGTACTTAAGTGCAGAAAAACTCATTGGTACAGTCGGGATTTAAACTTGTTATAGGTTTTCCTATTATACAAGTTTCCGTACATGTTTGTGAAGAAATTCAAAGAAGTTTTTACAGTCATGCTTGAAAAACGGTGATGAATTCGCCATCTGTCATGTTATTTCCGGCGATTTAAGGGATGTTACACTCCTGCCTACCCCTAGGGGGACCCTTTCGGGAAGGGATGAAGAATTCAGTAACGTTATTTTTTTAAAGCCACCAAACACATCTATATATCTGAGGAAAACACGCATAGTTGCTCATTGAATTGTGGGAATTCGCTTCCATACTTCCTTCAAGAGATATGGCTCATAGGAATATCTACTTAGTTAGTACCACGACAAGAGTCATAGTCGCTAATCACATTTCAGTGTTTACAAACATACGCCCGGCTGGTCCCAATTCACTTAATGCAATATAAGTCCACATTGGTGACCCCAACAAACCTCACAGTATATAATACCAAAGTACTGATTCATTAGAACATACGACTTTGGTCTCTATACTTATAGTATTAGGAACCAAAAAGTTGCATAGCAAAAAATATGAAGTGATGACTGTAAATTAATTTGATTTGTCGCCTGTCACCCACAATTATTGTCTTCAAGTGAGGAGTGTGAACGAAACATCAATGTTATGACATGGTTTATGTTTCTTTAAAATGTATTTCTTCCAAAAAATATGATCGTTTGTTTACTATCACAAATCTCCCAAAATTCCTTGCCGTGAGTTAGTCTTACAAAAACTAAATGGCTATACTGATTTTTTTTATTAGATCCGATGGATGGCGCGGCGCTGCTTCCAAATTACAAGTTTGTATGAATCTGAACGGAACGGAACTCAAATCCGAAAAATGGATGAACCCGAAAGAAGATTCTTGATATGCAAGCAGAACTCTCTCTTTGACACCAGGAAAAAACCGCTAAAGTAGCTTGAGATTTCTATTTAACACACCATCGCCTGTCTGAATCCCAAACAAAAATTCGTTCCGATCACGTCGCGACGTAAGCAAACACACCTTAATGAATAGCAGTTTACTACCATAAACAATATTAGAAGTAAATTTCCTGAGCAAAAGACTAAACACCATTGACCATTGCTCACGTTTCATGTTCCCGCTCAGTTGTTATGTTAATTGTATGATCATTTACAAGTTAATTTGTCTACTAACTAACTGATGTTAACGTGGTTATGTCGACGGAAAGTGCATGAAGGAATGTGGAGTGTTGTTATCTGCTTATATACAAAAATCTATCGCTTGAACCCGGTAGATAGCGTTGATATCGAGGTCTATGTTAATTTTACTCAAAAGAAGGAGGACGAATACAGGAGACGTTAGGCAGCAGGTCCAATTATATCTATTGTGTCATGTTTGGACGGTCGAAGTATGTGATTTGGATAGTAGGTAAATACATTAACGTGTAAAAATTCTTTAACTATAAAAAAATAACAAATTTTTCAGAAGTCATTATCAAAATTACCACTTTACACAATTCTTCAACATATAGGCGTGAATGTATACGAGTATATTATTATACGTAACACCTCACAAGTCCAAGTAAAACATCATGAATGAATCCAGTTGCATCATACCCATAACGCAAGTCTTAAGCAGATCATATCCGGAACAAATTCTATGTTACTATAGTTACTTCAGTGACAAGTCACATTATTTGTGACCAAACAGTATTTGCATATACAGGGATGTCACAAAGGCGTATCTGTCTAGGGCTTCCTACTAAATATTCAATGGCCATAACTCACTGTCCCGATGTGAATGCGGCGGCAGCCCTATTCAAGGAAGCTTGTCTTCTCACAATACCGGTGATTGAATTGTAAATACGCATACAGTAGCGCAGTTTGAACGGAATTAAAGGGAAGTGACAATTATAGTGCCGTCACTAAAGAGCTGTCGTATTGAAATGATTCAATAGTATTTATACGCGTATTTTTTTATATAAATTAACTCTACGATAAGTAATAATGTTAAAAAAAATCGAAAATATTGTATTCTTTTCACTCAATGTTTTGATAATTATATTCACGCCTACCTATATGGGTCGACCACCTACCAGGTCTACCTACATGGGTAGGACACTGTAGTGTAATATCAAAATCAGAATCTTTTTATTTCACATAGGCCCAGGTGGGCACTTATAAAACGTCGAAAAAGAAGCACAGTTCGGGTTGGTCGCTTCCATGGAGAAGACCTCCATGGTTACTCTTTTCAAATCATTAGGCATATACAATTTTTTTTTTCGTTACAGCAATAGTACCCAAGTATGGGGGAACAACGTAGGCCCGACAATAGGTCGTTGCTTACTATACAAAGCATACATAAAACAAGATAATTATAACAATGTTAGCAAGATCTAAGAATCTACAAAGCCTACAATGTTCTCACATTCACAAATTAGACAAATTAAACAAGTGACACAAATATTGTCATCAGTACTGTAACTAATTCTGGTCAAGATATGGAATAAATAAATAAAAAAAAAGTAAAATTATTATTGTAAAAAAAAACGAATTGAGAAAAGAAAAAGTTATATAAGATTCAGAATAGTTAGAGACATCCACAAATTTGTGCCGTTTATGAGCTACCAAGGAAGCCGCATGCGCAGAAGGAACTAGAGCCAAACTTCTTTAACTTCAACGTAGTCCTTGATTTTATAATATGCTTTTTTAATCAGAACACGTTTGATAATTTTTTTGAACTTTACATCGGTCAGTTCTATAATTGACTTTGGCAGCTTGTTGTAAAAGCGTATACTATTTATAATACATCTACTTTTCGCCGTAGCTATAGGTACTTCATCTTCTAATAATTCATAGATTACTACAGGTTCAAAGTGGAAGCAGCAGAAGGGGAAAGGCGTGATTCAGTGTGATTAGTAAGTAGTTTATTTCTTGGTACATACTAGTCATAAAATCGCGCTGCCCCCGAGGGATACCGCTTCTCTATGGTTATAAATAAATTATACTAATTCTGTATGTTGCAGAAAGTTATTTCTCCTTCAACCTTATGGATTAGATACTATAATATATATGATATAATATAACCGTTTTACTCTACTCTCACTGCCTACCCCGTGAGGGGCGTGGCGTGATGATAATCGTTATTTCTAACCACTATGGACATAAAACAATATCTGCAGACACACGCATTCGACATTGCATAATGTGACTGCGTGGACAGCGACATCTAGTGGAAATAGAAAGTGCTATGCAAATATACCAGGTAGAATGGACGGAGATCAAGTGGGTGTCGCGGGAACTCTTCCTGATGCAAATTGTTGCAGACCTCAGTTGGATTAAGATATGAGACATTCGCTACGTCAAAGTAACGTGGACGTAAAGAACAAAAAACAAATGCATCACCTACTACCCTTAAAACTTTGGGGTTGACCATTGGGGTCGAGTAGTTGCTAAGTTGTAAATAAGAAAACAATATCATGATATACATATATGGGAAATACCTTCAGATGAGACAACACAAATTGACTTACTTCCATCGCCGTTACTCAATCACGACTATTCACGCCTTTGAATTGCTTCTCAAACGTATGCTGGTTTTCTCTCGATGTATTTTTATCACCGCACTTAAGTTCAGAAAAACTCATTGGCACAGTCGAGATTCGAACTTGTAATCTTTGTGCTTGAGGCAACTACCGGGCCCGTTGGGCCACCACTGCTACATACATCCAAAACTAGCTTTTACAGCTAGTCGAAAGGGTCTTGAAGCTTGGTGACTCTTGTGACTTGGACCATACCAATAAAGCCATTGGACAGCTCCGCGATGACAATAGTAAATAACGCACCTCGGTGCAACTTATTATGTCAGCCAATTGGGGCGCTGGTTTTTTATACCATTTAGTAGCAATCAATCATGCGGTCCGCTTGATGGTAAGCAGTGACAGCCATTCATAGCACCTACAAACCTGACTACCTCTTTTTATAATCAAATGTCGATCAGCTTCCAACCCATTTATCCCGACAGCTTCATTAAATTTATTTGTCGAGTCCCTCACGGTAGGCAGGAGTACAGCGCCAGTCTAACTGATTTGAATACGGATAATTTTTCTGAAATATTAATTCTCAGAAATACTTTGACGAGCTAGGGCGACGATAAAATTCAATCAAATAGCCGTGCTTACAAAAACTCAAGACTGGCACTGCTAGTCCTATATACCTAACCGGAACCAAAACACTCACCATAAACGGCGATTTGCATTACGTTCAAACATTTATATTTAACGACGTAGCCAATAAACACCTTAGGTTTCGCAGCGGATTAAATTAAAGCACTAAGGCTTTGTTCACGTAACGAGATTTACTTCAATAAAATTTCTCCACGTTCCAAGAACTTTACATTCTCCATCAAATGTCTATAACGTAATGGACAGAGACCCCTGCCGTTAGCTTCCTCGATCGTAAGGTTTGGAATACGCACATAATTGATATAAAACACTTTCAGTCATATAACAGTGTTGGAGGTATCTCAATTTTATAGTTTTAAACAGCTGTGTTATATCTATAATTTATGATTACTTCTCTTGGGTGGAACAACATTACATCTACATATTATAATTACCCTCACGCTTTCTCACAAGGATCCCCGAAGGGGTATGCAACGTGTAGTTGAAGTGTATAGAGTATTTACTGTATATTGTACTATAGAGGATAACCAGTGATACTGGCACCATAGAATGATTATGGCGCGAAAAGACAAATGTCATAGGGGGAAAAACAATTGACATGGAATTCATCCAATATACGAGTTATCTTACGGACGCATTCTTGTTTTCTTTTGCTTGCAACTCATAGACTTCTCAGTAGTTCCTACACATCCTCTCTCCACCGGAGATATATCTTAGGTGCTAACGAGACAGATGGCGAGTCACATGGAGAGAGCGACATTTGACGTAAGTACTGTATTACATAGGTATACGTATACCTAGTGTACTACATTGCTTATAACTACATGCGTTTTATCTATGCTTAAAAGCATTTACGTAAGTAAAACGGATGGCAAACAAGGTTTCAAAGGTAATGTTAAACGCTCAACAAAAGAAATAGACAAGAGTTGAGTGGAAAAAATCCACATCTTAAAACATGGCATTTTTTCTTTTACGTAACTCGGAAATCGCTGAAAACAAGGCTAGTTGTCGAATTATTGGGTCTATGTCGGACAGTTGATTCACTCACCACTTCATCAGGGTCTCATCAGACCTAATCTTACAAATTTTATAAATGCGAGTTTATATGTTTTAATGTATGCTTTTTTCTACCTCAGAGGCGATGAGTGCATAGGATATTTATGTAGAGTTTTTTTAAATATAAAATATGTATATAAATATATGTATATAAATAATATTAAATATAAATATCCCAAACAATTTTACAAACTTGATTACTTCATCATACCAGAGTAGAACGCCTGTTTTCCATAGACCTTTCGCTTCATCCACATTCATCAGCCTCGTCATACATTGTCGGCGGTTTCGAGTACTCTTGATGGTCCCATCCTTGAGTATCCGATCGATTTCTTTAATATCTTATTATGAACTGTTTTGTTACAGTAATTCTCAACACGTCGGCCACTCTGATTACTTGTGATTTATCTCACCTTCTGCGTGAAACAGGCGCTCGTCTAAAAACCATTGATAATTTCTCAATCATCTTCTTGTCTCGGCACGTTTTATTATTGTTTGCTTTTGTTTTTATAGCGTTCAGTTTTTCAGTTCGCATTTTAAGTTCATTAACCTCCTTAACCACGCTAGGTATTTGGGTTATTTAAACGACCACAATTTTTGTCATTTCATTTTTGTCATTTGCACAAAGTGGCTGTAGAGAACGGATGTTACCGTGCCTGTTATTAGGTTTTTTAATAATGTCTTTATTCTAGGCGAGTCAATAGTATGTGCTGCGCAAGCTGGTAATTTTGTCGTATTTCTCATTATGATATTAACTTCACGCATTCCAAAAGTTTCCAAAAGCGTAGAGGAGTATAATAACAGCCACTTTTCACCTTATATTAAATGGACAATGTGAAAGCTTCCTTACTACGAAAGTCACCGTAAAGGTCCTGGTAAGATACATAGCTTATACTTAAGTTCAGAAAACCTCATTGGCACAGTTTGCCGGGATTTAAACTTGTAATCTCGACATTTCCGGTGACTGCTTAAACCACTCGGTCACCACGGCTGCTCATTAAAGCGAACGCACAGATATTGCATAGATTACTACAGCCGGCAAAGCTTATTAACATATACATACATACACATCATCAAGCCGACTTACGGGATAGGTAGGGAAATTAGCACGCCAGTTCTCTCAGGACTAACATACTTCTATTGCTTCATTCACATGCATCAGTCTCTTCATACGTGCGACTCTTCGACTACTCTTGACGTCTCGAATCTGGATAGTTCCATCCATTCGATCTTGGATGGAAAGTAGTCTTCCCCTTATCCTACTAATATTATAAATGCGAATGCTTGTGAGTATGTTTGCTTCTCTTTCACGCATAAATTTACGGCATTAGATGAAATTTTGCACAGGAAAGATAATTGGCTAAAATTAAAATAAGAACAGTTTTTATTCCAGAACAAAAACAATCAATTAAATCAAATCGTACGCGGTTGAAACCTCGAAGCACAAAATCAAAATCAAATCAAAATCAAAATCAAAATAGTAACAAAAACAAGTAGTATTCTTATAATTATAGTAATATGCATAGACCGATTGTAGCTAACACAGCGTTAACAAGTACTAATTTGATCCACAGTGACAGGTCACGCAAACACACGCAAGTAGGAATCCCACAGCCATACGACTCCAGCTGTATTCAAATGTCATAGTATTACTGACTGGAGGAGCCTTCAGTTTGACACTAATCCTACGTTCCGGGTGGATGGCGTTGGTAATCGTTTACTGTTTTCCACTGCAGACATACAGTATTTCCTACTAGATATGCCCCGCGAATTTACCTTCATTATATTTGATTAAGTAACCCGAACCGTGCACCTTTTTCGACGTGTTACAAGCGCCCAATAAGGGTTTATGGGAAATAAAATATTTTGATTATAAAATATGATGTTTTTGTATGTTTTTCGTGTACCACGTGGAGCCGCACAAAGCAACCTGCAACACAAAAATGGTCGTCCATTCGTATCCCGACTGAGTTTTTCTGACCTTAAGTACAGTGATAAGTCACACGACGAGCTTTGCAGTTCAGGAAAATAGTGAGAGGAAACCTGCATACGTTTGAGAAGAAATTCAAAAGTTTATGTATTGTCGTGCTTGAGTAATGGCGATGGACTCGCCATCTGTCACGTTGGTAGCTAAAATATATCTCTGGCGGAAAGTGCCTATATTATACACCTTTTTCTATCCCTTCGGGGACCCTTATGGGAAGGCGTAAGGATATATATATATATTGTGACGTTACGTTACGTTCCTGAGATATTCCCTCGGCGCCTGACTTGCAAAATGGTACAATGCAAGTAATTTGCAATTACAAACGTAAACAATTAGTTAACTGTATTTGTAAAATATACAAATGCCGAGTCGGTTCTCATTGTGCGCTGCATAATTTACATACCGTATGAGAAATTCTTCTAGGAAATGCATGTAAAGCAAGGTGTTATTCTTTTTACTAATCTAATCAAGAAAAAGTGTTTTGTAATGCTGATGACAAGGAATGATACACTGCGAGCTGTGCTAGTCTTAAATGTCAGTGCTTTATGTTAGTATTAGATGTCGGTGCTAGACGTTTGTGCTAGATGTCAATGCGTTCGAAAAAAATACGGCTGTTCATTCATCACTTTGCTTGGGAGTTGGAACTGGGAAATTACAGAGTAAGGTACTTGTCTCATTTGCTTACAGTTTTTTTTTTATACCAAAAAGGTGGAATGCTAGCATATGGTATGCGATTACCACCACTTCCGTAGCTTGCGCGTTGAGAACCAAAAAAGCCGAACCTTCATCTCTCCCGTCAACTTTCCGCTATGTTTATCCATTGGAAAACTAGGTTAGTAAAATTATGGCTTACATAAGATGCTGTTGTGTTCAATAATGGGTTACGTTGGTAGCAACACGTCTACATTATAACTGGCTTGCATTTTCAGCATTATCCACCAACCTTTGGAAAAAAAATCCAATTCAAAAGTACAATATATAATACGTATTGAATTTCACTATCCAACAATTTGCGTTACGCACAAAATTTGTTTACGACTGGACAAAGGGTCAATTAGTTTTCTTTACAATACGCGTATTGTGAGAGAAATGGGTTTCATAACGAAGTGGTAAGTTTAGAGCTAAATATAACAATGTTTAATTTATACGGGTTCTCACGTTGTGCAACTAATCTTGGCCAAGGGAAAGGTGAATGTCTTATAAAATCTATATCTTCACGTCTCCCCACACGGGTGCCCCAAGAGGTAGTAGAAGCGAAACAACACCCTCTATTCACCAAATAATATACTGTTTAGGTGTCAACGTGACAAAAAAGTGTGAAGCATATAATAAAATGCAATTGTAAAGTATTTATTCATCTGCATAGTTGACAAAATGACGAATTTTCAATCTTAGAAATTTGTTTTTTTTAAATACTTATTTTACTTACAATTTAAGTTTTTATAACTTTATTATTTGATTATTTTGTGGTATAAAAGATATGAAATAAGTTTTAAAATTAAATAGATGCCTGTGTTAAAAAGTGTCGTATAAATTCTACAGCAATAAAAAAAAACTAAGAATATGTACCTACTAATGGAGCCAAGAAAATATCATTATTATGATTTACGTTGTGAGATTCACTAATGGCGATGCAAATTTTACTTTCGCGGAACACTTTCTCGAAAAGGCATAAATTCATAGTACTGTAAACGAAACGAAATTAGAGTAATTAATGTTATTGTTAACTATGTACTTGGTTATGTAATGTTATGTGCAGATATTAGCTACGACCGTGTTCTAGAGGTACAATTACTTGTTTCGTACATCTTACGCAGTGAGCTGACTGATTGACTCAAAACAAGTTGGTAGCAGATAAACTCGTTTTAAATTATCTATATCTTCTTCGTGGTGGCCGTGGTGACGCAAAGATCGCAAGTTCGAATCCCGACTGTACCAATGAGTTTTTCTGATCGTAAGTACAGTGATTAGTCACACCACGAGCTTTACGGTGAAGCAAAATGAGAGGAAACCTGCATACGTCTGAGTAGCAATTCAAAGGCGTATGTATAGACGTGCTTGAGTAACGGCGATGGACTCGCCATCTATCACGTTGGCACCTAAAATATATCTCTGGCGGAAATACGGTGTGTGGGTACTACCTATACACCTCTGCTTACCCCTTCGGGGACCCTTGTGGGAAGGCGTGAAGATATGTATATGTTCATACCATCCCACGAGGGTCACCAAAGGGGAAGGCAGAGGTGTAACACTAGCTTATTTTCACCTGAAATAAATTTCGATCCTGACGTCACAGATGGAGAGTCCATCGCCGTTTCTCAACCACTGTACGTCATATGTCACTGAATTTCGTTTGCAGTTTTCCTATCAATTATTTCCCTCACCGAATTCCCCAAATATTGGCATTGCATGCAACCGACTACGATATATATTTATAAGAACCTTAAAATAATACGGAGAACTAGCGCTTTATTCCACGCTACCAATAGATTCATGGCCCAAATGTAAACTTAGGCCCTCTGTTATCTATGAAGTCACCACCCGGAAGATGTCTATGTAGCTACATACGTAGTAGGAGTGATACATGAAAACGGAAACGCTATGTCGTATGTAGCCTAGTAAAATACATGGTACTCTTTTAAAAATAGAACCTCATTTCATGCAAATTGTTGGATGTCGTTAAAGTTTCCGTGCTGTTGTCATTATCAAATGAACAATGGTAATAAGTAGCTTCCTAAACTGATAAGCTGCAACGCAAAAAGCATAAGCAGATGAGGTGATGATTAGGCGTTCCGTGCTTACGGCTGCGGGTTCAATCCTGGCGGCAACAAATATGCTATGACGAGTTATCATATATTTTGTTGTGTCCGTTTATCCTCCTAATATTATAAAAGCGAAAGTTTGTGAGAATATTTGTTCCTTTTTAACGCCAATACTAATCAACAGAATTGGATAAAATTTGACACGATGATAGATTATTTGCTGGATTACCACATAGCTTATATTTGATGCCAGAAAAGAAACACCAATGAAATCAACTATTTTATAAGTAAAGTAAAATAGTGATTATAGTAATCTGCGATGCAAAATTCGCAAGTTCCACCTTCTTTTTCCTTCTGGAACGTACGCAGATTCCTTCACGACTCTCCCTTTTGCATTAGGCTGCCTTATGTACAGTGAATTTCTGTTCAAAAGATCGTATTACTACACCTAGATTTGTTTTTTTTATACCACTTGGGTGGCAAACAAGCATGCGGTCCGCTGATGCCGCCGCCTATGGACGCTTGCAACACCAGGGGTATCACTAGCGCATTGACGACCCTGCAGGAATCTCTTCACACCCTTCTTGTAGAACTCGATGCTGTATTTGAAATTGAGGACTACGAAGTACCTAGTTGGACTACGCAAGTATTAAGAAGGCACGCCCGCCACGGCTCATATAAAATAGGAAGATTACGTTATCAATTTCTACCAATAGGCATATAACCATTCTAAAGAAAGTGATATCATCCATTAAAATAACGGGCAATTACCAATTAATCTACAGACAATAAAACGCGTCAAAACGGCAGCTTGCGACAATTAAAATGCACCTAATAATATCGATAGTTGTGATAAACCATTAATACGTTACGATATATATATATATATAACGAAATGAAAATGACGGCTTTGCAACGAGCGAAACTGAACTTTCGATTCGTTGCCGAATTAGTGAAAATCTGATCGGTGGCGAATTAGCGGCAGTCCTGCGTGGGTGACTGACACGACCTCGCTAATCGAATAATCGCCTACCTACTCAACAATCGATTAACAACTCTAAACAAGGAAACGGTTGACATGTTCTTTTTTTGTATTTCCACATTTGAATCTCTATGTTTTTTATTGACATTCGGTTGTCATTATGACGAAGGCCGTTAGTAACTGCCAGTGACAAGTAATTATTCCTCTTATGTGAAACTGTTTTTAAAAAGGTTTTATATAAACGTATATTAAATAAATACCGCAATGAAAAAGTGAAATGCGAGGAAATAAGGTTAATTTCTCTGCATTGAAAACAAATAAAATGCAAAAGCTTACAAAATAATGCCTCATACGAATATTCTGTTCACGAATCGGGTTCAGATAATGGCTTTAATGGCAAATTGACACACTTGATCGAGATACTTAAGCAAAATGCAAGGGTTTTGTAATCGAGTGCACTGCACTGATTTAAGATCACAAGGACATTTGGGGTCGAATGCAAACATACCAAAACGAGAACATATCCGGATCGTAACGATCACATAGTGAAAATGCAAGTTGGTAATAAAACTTAAAAGACTTGTTTCCAAATAGATGGCATATGGACTGTAAAGGACATATAATACATATACATATATAGATTCATGATGATAGATGTACATGACGTCTATAAATACAATCATCCTTGAATGAGCCCTTAAAATGGAAGGGTATTTTAAGGGCCCAGGACAATCCTTTATACATCTTATGTGCTTCAAAAATCCAAAGAGATACGTTATGGATTAGACTGAACAAGGGACATTCCATCACCATAACTACACCATTGATTAAAAAAAACACAAGTTTTTTTTACATTAACGGCGCGGACGTGACGTATGACGCTTTAGACGTCCTAAAGAAAGATTCATTTAAATCACTGCCGCTTCTCACAAACAAGGTCGGCCCAGTGTGAACATTAGGTAAATAAATGGAGGCATTACGCGTATAAATTGAAGGAATTAAATCAAATGATGACACGTTCGCGTGACCGTCCCTTTCTAATACAACAAAATAGTTACGCGAAAATTGCTCGCTGACGAAACAAAATACTGTAAGAAAAGCATTAATATTTGGACTTGTAATAAGTGAACGTGAGATAGATTCGAAGATATCGTGATATGGTTTCATAAAACTTTTATTATTCAGTATTATCGTATACGTGGTGAAATATCGCTTTAAAAATCTAAAACATTCGTAAGTGCTTTTGTTCTTAACGAGCTATGGATTATTTAATGTGACGGGAAACACTGAGCCATGGCCATATTTCACCAAATAAGCCTTTGCGATTGAGGCATTCATCTTTTTTCACTTACTATCGTGTTTACGCCATCCCACAAAGGCCCCCGAAGGGGTAGACAGAAGTGTAACAGCACCCTCTAGTCGCCAGAGGTATATTTAGATTCGAGACAGGTGAGTCCGTATTCGGAAACGTATTCATAGGCGCTTGAAATAAGGCCATGGACTCGCCATCTGTTACGTAGGCACCTAAACGTGTCTCCGGCGTGAAAAGGCTGTGTTACAACATACGTTTGCCTAGCCCTTCGGGGACCCTTGAGGAAAGACGTGGTAAAAAAAAATGTTTGCACGAATTCGAATTCGCCTTCAAAATTAAGTCATAGGTCAGCAAGTTCAATCCCCAACTGTACTTATGAGTTTTTCAGAATTTACGATCACTGATTAACCGCACGTCGGTAATACGAAATAGACAGGAACTGTATTAACTTGCTGTAGCTCAACACTTCAAAGGAAAAGGAAAGGAAATGTAGAATACATACATACATACATATCATCACGCCAAGTCCCTACACGAATACAACGGGAAAAAAATCATAATTCATAATTCTTTCATAATTAATATACATAAATATGTATGTATTGCGCATATGTATGTAACATAACATAACATATCCGAAACGTAACGCACGTCCTGCGGCTACCGTGTTCTAATTACCATAACCATTAACCAAACCACCATAACAAGACTGGCATACAATCGATCAATTAATTGATACCACCGTACTTTCGATTCAAATACAAACTGAGATACCAATTTGTTAAGGCTTGTTTTCACTATGCCTAATTCATGTACCCTTTATGAACCCCTACCTATAACACGGCCAGGGTAGTCGCACTATTCAATGCCATGCTCACTCAGCACACACATGTAGATATATTCTTCAATGGGAAGGGAACTATTTACAGGGACGTGTTGACATTCTTGGAGCGTCAGCTGTCGGCCCAAAGTTAGAATTAGGTATAATAAATTGTATTTCATTTAAAATGTTTAGTACGTAAGTGCTTTGATTTATAATGCTGTTAACTTACATATGTTTTGATAAATAAATAAATACGCTGCCTTATAGAGGACCCTCAATGGACACGTGACCTGTGATCCTTACAAATCATAGCCCAAATGAACGCACTGCCTTAAAACATAGCAGCCAAATTACACTGCCTTTATGGATATTTTTTTATATTTTTTTTAAAACAATTTTTATTTTTTTTAACAAACGTCTAAACCTTTCTTTACTGCCTGTGTACTTGTGTTGATTAGAGATTCCAAAACACTTCGCGGAACGATTGTGCTTTTACAAGTGGCCCTGTAAATCCCATATACTGTTAACACAGCAAATTGACACAGCATAATATGGATATAATCTCGACCGTCCTAAAAAACCTCTTGGGTGACCGTCCTCTATGCATGAAGGACAGCTCTAGATTCTCTTTTGTTATTGATACAACCTGTATACGATATCCGCGTACCATCAGACCGTGTTTACTAAGAAAAGAAATCGGAGTATCTGTCTGTATACAGTTATTTATTGATAACACCTTTCAAGCTCAATATGAACACAGCCGTACACGCGAAGCCTTAAGGCGCTACCTTCTATATTAATTACCTTATGATTTAACTACAATAGCACGAAGAAAGTTCGCCCACTGCGGCGACGTAACGTTAACGTAACGAACGCACTATGCTTCCATTCCCAATAATAAAGGCAATCTTGCACACCGTACATTACAAAATGTCCATTGCTATGTGGAACTTTCAGCCTTACTCCGGCGACATAAGAGCTTTAACGAAAGTAAACACTAACTATGCGAAACCTTATGAGATTGAATTGGCAGTGATAATTAAAACTTTCGCGAAACGGTGCCATAATAAGAATAAGTGTACACCCTTCAACGCAAGTATTCACTAATGGCATATAATGTGCTTGGAATATAGTAGAAGTTTAAGCTTGCTGTTATAAACATTGTGCTGGCAACTGTACAGCGCTGCAGCGTTATCTTTCATCGAAAGGTTGAATGAACTTGCTGTTTTGGTGGGAAGATATATGTACTAACGATACGCGTGTTGTATGTGCGATTGTTATAATAATAAATTAGCATTTAATAGCAATTTAACATATGTAACTGTAAAGGAAGTGTTTGAAATGGCGCACTATATTTGCCTACATTATCTATATGAAAGGATTGGTTCAAACGGTTGATAAGGCGATGGGTGGGATACTGACCTAGAAAGAGTTATTGAAGGCGGACTGAGTGGACCAACCTGATGGCCATATGATATCGGTATCTGGGAGGCGATGATTGTGATTTGTCCTATGCCCAGCAATGTATTGATAGGAACTGATTTGATTGGATTGATTTTGAAGGAGAAAATCGTTCCATGGGAAGTTCGAACATGTGCAGAAAAAAGTAATTCGATCTTGTATCGACATCATAACCACACTGCCCAAAAACAACCCCAAAGGACGTTTCATACAAATCCAACTTTTAAGTTCTAATTACGTCTGCTTGAGGAATAGAACCGCCATATTTCACTTCAAACACAAAAGCGTTTAGAAATCTCATTCGTTCATTGGCACGTGTTCACCGCTATAGAAATCCGTTCGGAAATATTTATAATGCATGCAAGTGTTAATTTATGTATTAACGCATCCGTAATACAATTTAATGGTTTAAAATTGGAAATGATAACATATATTTAGAATATATTAATATGATGATCGTTTCACAGTCACAAATACACAGTTGTCGAGACTTGATCGGTCATTGACTTGGGGCGTCGTGATTCCGCTTAATTCGTTCTTATTCTATTTTTTGCACGAGTTCGAATAGTCAGGTCAGCAAGTTCGAAACCCGACCAAGGACTTTTCCAGAATAGACGGAAACGCTAAGAGTACTCGAAACCGACGAGCATGTATGAAGAGACTGATTAATGTGGACGAATCGAAAGAGGTATGTAAGTCTAGAGAGAACTGGCGCTCTATACTCTCTGCCTACCCCGTTAGGGACTTGGCGTGATGATATCTATGTATGTATATTAATCACACCTCAACCACACTAGAAAGGATGCATTAAATTTGATATTTAACGTTGTAAATTGTGCTTAAGAAACGTCTTGCCCATTTCATCGTGCCTTCACGTTGGCATCTAAATTTATCTCCGACAAAATAAGGGAGCTCCTCTTACATTACACTTCCTACTACCCTTACCCCTACTAACCCTTCATGGTCCCTTGTGGGAAGGCGTAAATATTGTATACGAATATGTTACCTGACTTTAGTACCGGAAACTTTTGCTATTAAACCGGTTAATAGCAAGACCTAAACGCCTCAAGCAAGGCACTTGCTAAATGCAAGGGGCTACGATCTCGAATTACCGTGTTGCTAGTTCGCGAGCTAGACAACTAAGCTGAACGGATTTAGATTGAAGTTTGGTTATTACAAAAAAAAGACAACAAAAACGCACCTTCGTATTTATAAGTCCGAACCAAAGAATTAATTAATTTATACAATATAAAAATATATATAATGGTGGCCGAGTGGTTCGAGTAGTTGTCTGCAACACTAAGATTGCAAGTTCGAATCCTGACTGTACCAATGAGTTTTTCTGAACTTAAGTACAGTGATTAGTCACACCAAGAGCTTTACGGTGAAGGAAAACATCGAGAGGAAACATGTATACGCTTTAGAGGAAATTCAATGGCGTATGTACAGTCGTACTTGAGTAACGGCGACGGACTCGCCATCTGTAAAGTTAGCACCTAAAATATATCTCGTGCGGAAAGTTGGTGTTTGGGTACTACCTCTACACTTCTGCCCATCCCTTCTAATATAAATAATCGTCTCGAAAAGTATATTGAAATTGAAGAGTGAGCATTGCGTCGAAAGCTTGATATTGAACTTGATAAACAACAGTACTTCATAAATGAACGTATAATGACGATCAATAAAATCACGTGTTTTGTTGTTCCAAACTTGATTGATGTCGGCGGGAAGTCAAGTCCGAGAGAAAACAGGTTTAGCGTTAAGCTTGTCGGCCAGCACTAGCTGACAAATACATTTTAACTAAGTAAGCTTTAGACTTCATACTAATATTATACTTTTTTTAATCACGCCAGATCGCCTCAATGGAAATAAATGAACTTTGACGATTATTGGTTACATTAAAAAAAACCATTAATTATATCAAAGTATACGCGGGTGAAACCGCGGGGCATAGCTAGATTATACATATATATATTTTAGGTATTTTTAAGTCGGTCGGTTAGTATGTCAGAAGTATCAAGCGTGGTATATATCTTTATATATATGTATAATTCTTCTGTGCGTGTGTATGCGACTGAACTCAAGCCGTTCAGCTGGACCGATTTTGATAAAATGTCTAGATTCACAATTGGAGTCATACTCATCATCATTAACATCACGTGCATTGTGCCTAAGAGTTTCGATACGCGAATATTTTATGTACGTTAGGACATGGTTAGTTTAATTGCCGTTACGAAATTGCAAAAGCATACTCAATGAAATCTCTTCAGCCAGTGTCTCTAGTTGGTCCAGAATTGTTGAAACAACTGCAGCACTTACCTGAAACAAAACATCGTAACATTATTCATATGAACAAACTTGGAATATCAAATCTAGAACTCGTATCACTTGGAATTTCATATTTAGAACTCATTTTCTAGATTTGAAATCTGTCGCTTCTATATGGCGCGCGCCATCTTGGCATTGAATGATATGCTCACTCAGTAACCACAACTGGACTTATTTTGTAGAAAATGTTAGTAAAAGTACATATGGCTGTATCTCCGACTACCCTGAAAATGTAAGCTTTGCAAATAGTCTAGAACATGAGCATTTTCAAATAGATATTAATAAATTAAATAAATAATTAATATCTTGCAATCAACAGAGCATAAAACGCTAACGAGTAGCATACCGACATCGATCGCTTATATCGCGCTGTGTACAGCGAGCCTCAAGCGATCTTTTTAAAGGCGCCCAAATTTTTTGACACGAAAAAAAGATGTACCACATAGATGCAAATATCTTTTTGTGTTGTTCATTACTTGTGTACAAAAACCGTAGATGAAAGTGATTGAGTTTGCTTTCTTTGGGTGATGCGAGTCATGTTCCGCGTGTAGAGTTATTGACACCTACCGCGGGCTTTGGATTTCACTTGTTTCAATGTCAGCTCGATAGTTTCGAAGCTTTTGCACGCGCATTCAAAAACAACTGAAGTGAAAAGGCATTGTGCACGAAGGCTTTCTTTATGGACTGTAAAGTTTTAACGTTCGGCCACATTTATTTGCTGCGAGTAAACAGCCATGGCACTTGGCGACGTGTGAAAATACCTGTGTAATTTCTTAGACATTCTGAAATTGAAACTAACATGTGACCACTTTACTTTTGTACAGTGATCGTTCACATCGACGAGCTTCGCTTTGGGTGAAGGAAAACACCGAGGGACAAACTGCATACGTTTGAGAAGAAAGTCAAAGGCCTATGTATATACACATGTGATGTACCTATTAGAGGTGATGGACTCGCCATCTGTCACGTTGCCACCTAAATACATCTTGCCCTGCGTAATTTGGGTGTGTTGGGTCTAAGAATACTTCACGAATTAATTAAATGGACTGTGGTCTAAATTGAAATTATTTTATTTAATAGAATCAGTACTTACATTCTGTATTTGTTATCTAACTTAACAATAATGACGTATATATATGTTGTGTGTATTCAATTAATTATAATAATATATCCTCACGCCTTCCCCCAAGGGTCCCCGAAGGGGTAGGCAGAGGTGTATAGGTAATACCTACACACCTACTTTCCGCCAGAGGTATATTAGGTGCCAACGTGACAGATGGCGAGTCCATCGCCGTTACTCCAGCACGACTATACATACGCCTTTGAATTTCTTCTCAGACGTATGCAGGTTTCCTCTCGATGTTTTCCTTCACCGTTCAGCTCGTGGTGTGACTAATCACTGTACTTAAGTTCAGAAAAACTCATTGATACAGTCGGGATTCGAACTTGCGCCCTTTGCGTCGCAGGCTGCTCGAACCACTCGGCCACCACGGCTCTTAATTCATTGTTAATTGTAATTCAATTAAAAGAATATTATAGACGATAGAGTCTATAATATTCTTTTGCATACACTTTGAAATGCATAGCGAGCAGTGTTACGCATGAAGTGACAGTGCAGGGGAAATGTGCGAGGTCGGGGTGGCCACTGACCGGTGACCGGTACGTACTATGAGGCTGACTAATCACATAATCATACAATCTGCTCATTGGTATAAAACCATAAGCTGAAATAGCGCCCACAAAGCGAAAAACAGACCATCTTTCCCCGGAGGTATGATTAAGAGCTAACGCGACAGATGGCAACAGTAAGGCATAGTAAGCAACGACCTATTGTCGGGCCTACGTTGTTCCCCCATACTTGGGTACTATTGCTGTAACGAAAAAAATATTGTATATGCCTCATGATTTGAAAAGAGTAACCATGGAGTTTCTTGCCGGTTCTTCTCCATGGAAGCGACCAACCCGAACCGTGCTTCTTTTTCGACGTTTTATAAGTGCCCCACCTGGGCCTATGTGAAATAAAAAGATTTTGTTTTTTAACACCTTGCTGACTCCATATTTACTCCACTGCAAATTCGATATCAAAGATCAGTGTATGTGTGTACACGTACGTAATCTTTAAAATGGTTTTCCTTCACCGTAAAGTTGAAGCCTTCTTCTTGATACACGTTCTTCTTGTTGATTCTTGTTGATACACAAAACATATTATAATGTAATCGGAAGCTGGAATATTGTAATAAAACCCGGGCCTTGATTTAAATTGCTAATATGCAGCGTCCAGGCAACAAACTTCTAGACAGACAGACAAGAAAGCGAGTTAATAACAACGTTGCAAAATGGTACCGTTGGTTACCAGGAAAGCATCGAGTCGTATTAAACATCTCGTGTATCTCATTATGCAAATGAATCGCACTTGTTGGTACACTTTTACCTTCAAAAATATCATTTCACTTGTCGGTTGATGACAAACAAATTATATGAGCCCTCGGAGCCAACAAGATTGCAGGAACTCTGGCGGTAGGTAGCAATGAGCTTTGAACAGTCAAGAGTACTCGATACCGACGAACATGTATGAAGAGACTGATGAATGTGAACGAGGTATGTAACTCTAGAGAGAACTGGCGCTCCATTCTCTCTGCCTACCCCGTTACGGATTCGGCGTGATGATAAGTTTGTATGATTTCATCCGACCTCGAGCTTTATGGTAAGAGCAAATTTCGTCAGGAAACCTGAACGCGTTTGAGAAGTATTTCAATGGCGGCGATCCCAAAGGGACTCTTGAAGGTAGAGGGAGTAAATACCTCACATTCTACCGAAAATATATTTAGGTGCCAATGTGACATATGGCAGAACTTTCATCTAGTCCCTATTCAAATGCACATTATACACACTTGGACGCAATAATCTCCTTTATCCCTTCACTTCGTGAGTTTTAACTAGACTAAATAAAAGATTACAGTTAATTAAGTTCAAAGGGAACGGCGATTGACTTGCCATCGGTCACGTAGGCACCTACATATGTCTCTGGTGTAAAGAGGGTGGGTTCCAAACCTCTACCATCGTCGGAAGGCGTAAGGTTATATATACAGTTTTTTTACTCAGCCGTTATGAAGCTGAGAACGTTTGGATCGTTCTGAGACACAGTTAATCCAAACCATCCGTGCCTATGCATACGCCTCTCAAGAATCAATCCGCGAACCAACGACACCATTCCCTTCTCACCCTGCGATGCCATTAGCGAATAAAACAGAAGCTGCGTGGCCCGCTAACCCCGATTGGGTTTACCACTCGTTCACGGATTCCATTCGGTGAGAGTTTCACGCGAAACTAACAATAAATATGAAAAGAAATTTTGAGAGAACCGTTTCATATAAGTGTGCACTGTGATCAACTGCAAAAGAGTCACGTTGAGTGTCTTTGAGAGCTCGAGCTTGAGGCTACGTTTCTCAGTCTTGTATTCCAAATAGTGACGCAGTGCGACCTATGTAATGCTGTGTACGTATGCAGGTTTCCTAACGATATTTTCTTCACTGTTACTGTGAAGGTACTGGTACTGTGCTCGTAGCTCGTGGCTGTAAAGCCACGAGCTACGAGCACCCTAAGATCAGAAAAATCTCATCGGTATAGTCGGGATTGGAACTTGCCATCTTTGTGTTGCAGGCAACTATTCGAACTACTCGGTCACTACAGCTCAATTTCTTAATTAAACTTGTGACTCTAACAACACTTACAACCAAACAATTACGGCTTCTCGATTTATTTCAGGTTCATGATGCTAGTAACTATTAAAAATGCTTCCACGAACTTACCGAGGAGTTAAATAAGGAAGTATACGATATTACCTTAAGTTCGTGTAAGCAAGCAAAAACCTATTTTAAGTATTGAGTAAATAAGTCATAAATTCGTTAAAACGCATCCGAATTATCGGAACAACAGTGCATCTACGGAACAAGTGGGCTGACGGGTTGGAAGTGGCCCAGTCGTGAACCTGTACGATTATTTGGGCACCCGGTCACTAGGTTGGTGCGGACAAGGTATAAGAGACAGCGAGTTTCATAGCGGACGTACGTTCTATTCTTTTTTTTTTTTTTTCAAATTTAATTTAAACAAGCAGCATGAAACATACAAACTTTTTATTTGCTAAGACAGTATATAAGGCAAAGCTTTATAATCTGAACCCACAGGTTTAAAACTTTTATGCAAACTATTAGCTTGTACATCAGAGTGTAAAAGAAAGGCGAGTTAAAAAAGGTGTGTAAAGATTACTACAGGGCTATTAAGGTGCAAGCGATTGATTACCTACAATCATTAGTGGTATAAACAAATATGACTTTATTCGATTTATACTAATACGTTTTCAAACCTAAATTACTATACCAATTTTAATAAATCTTCGTATAGTGAGTGATACTTGGTGCTTTAGGGAGGGCAAAGACTTCGTTTTGACACTTTAATACATTAAAAAAGCTTTAAACTTCAAAATAAAGCTTCAAGAGTTGGTTGGTCCTTGTAGTTTTAAAGAACATAAAACTTATTATGGGAAACTTATTTCCTTAGTTAAGGATTAAAATATATATAAAATACGGGAAACGAGGCAAAACCTTGACGTAGATGAAGTAACAGCACCACCAACATGTATATTAAGATAAAACTATATTCTACGTAGGCCACGTCGCGGGCGCCAGCTAGTTATAATAAGTAGACCAACCCTAATAAGAGCGATTAGAAAAAACGCTAATCTAAAATTCCTATGAAACTACCCGTGTCAAATTAAATTACACCTATTCAATATAAATTAAGGCGTGGGAATATTTTTTATTCTTCCTGGGAATTACTGACCGTAAATGTAGAATTCATAATTCCACTTCTAAGGCAACAATTACAGACAAAACAGGGTAATATAAACTTTGATAAAATGAGAATATTAGATGAAGAACTATTAACATTGGCGTGTTAATAACACACTACGACGCTTCATAAATGCGTTTAAGGAATAACATGAGGTCATATTCATCATCATCATCATCATCATCAGCCCACTCTAGCCCACTGCTGGACATAGGCCTCCCCTATTGAGCGCCATAGCGCCCTGTCTTCAGCTTGCCGCAACCAGCATCTGCCAGCAGTCCTTATTATTATTATATAATATTAATATTATATAATATATAGGTCATATTAATCTAAGACAATTATTGGAAAAATCCCTTGATTTTTTTACATTACAAAGTCGGCAACAAGTCTGATAGTAAGCGGTTACCGATTTGTTTGTTGGGTGAAGTTGCTGTCATAGTAGTATAAGGGTACAGATCTATTCGATGTAGTTACAATCACAGCACACATAATAATACACTTGTTCTTATCATAAGAGATACTGCCTCTTCTATTACTAAATAGGTTCGTTCTTTACGAATACGAATAATACATCGTGGGCACTGGGCAGGGCATTAATGTATCTAAAATAAAAGAACATCGAACCAATCATGTATTTAAATGAAGAAATCAAGTAGAAAAAAGTAAAAAATCCCATTCATATCATACTTAGACCACACAACATATTGGTGACACACTTCGACCGCTAAATTATGCCATAAATTCTCATCTTATACAAGTGCCTGCGTAAGCGCATACAACGTCCGCTACTATTGGCACAATCGTGTGATAAAACTCACATTCACATATAAGTGATGCCAGCGAGATACGCGTGACTTTGACAGCTGAAAAGGACCGGCTGTCTGGCGCGTTAGCCGTCACCTGTCTTATCATCACGTATTTTTGTTAGTTGTATCGTTATAGTATCATTCAGAAAAACATAGATAAAAACAGTAATAGATAAGCTTGGCTAGTTCTAGCTATGATTAACATCAAGCGATAAACTTAATCAATATTTACAATTAGTTTTTAAAACTAATCTTTCACACTTTTGTAGGTATTCCAAGAAACTGTAATAATAGCCTCATTACAAAAAAACTAAGCTGCAACGCCTTTCTGGTCCACTAAACTTGGGACATACATAGGTAATCGTGAATATTATAAGCATTCTTGCATTTTTATAACATGCAGTTAACTATCGTAATAGTAGGTCACGTTATTACAACAAGCAAATAATTAAACAAGTAAATTATATAGTACCATCCTATTCTTTTGTAATAGTGTGAACAGTCAACATGGACATTCAAATTTTAAAAAACCACGTAACTGAACAATTAATATATAATGTGTATCGTTCGAAATTTAAAACAAAATGTGGAAAGAAACCTCGTTGGACACAACCTCAAAAAACGCGATTCACATAAAGAACAACAACTTATAGTAGGTGTCACTAAACTTGCCTGTCAAAACATAACGGTAACAGACCCACCATCGACAATTCTATTGAATCCATATTTAAATATCCACGAAAATATTAAATTAGGGGTGGACACTGTTCGCATCCTTGTCCTATCACGTGAAGATTAAGCACAACGGACTTTTCGTTCAAAATTGGCCTGACCGGGTAAGTAACGTAATATTTCATCTAAGTTGTGTTGTGTACCTGGAGTGAAGGTTACCATAACTGTAGAGGACTAATTGTGCTGACACAAGTCAGCACCGTTTAACAAACGGTTATTCTTATCAGACTAAAAATAAAATTAAAACGTCGTTTTTAAATCAACTTTTAAAACATTTGTCTGTTTGTTCTGACTAATCTTCTACACGGCTTGAACGATTTTGACGGGACATTCACTCGCAGATAGGAAAATTTTTCATATGTATAATCAAATTACGCAAAGGTGGAACCGCGGGCCACAGATAGCTAAGTATAACATTGGTAATGCGTGATACTCCGGATACTGCAAGCGTATATAGGCTATGGCAACAACTTACCTATAGATACTTGCAGGCTGTCCGCTTATTGTTCGTCATCTACAAGGGCAAAATGAAACAATATTTGCAATAGTAAAGCTTTTGTCTCAACTTTGAAAGCTTTGAAGGTACGAGGTAGTTGTTGCTGGTATTTTCCACCACGCCCCGTATGCTGGGTCTCAGCGCTTAATTATACAGTGGGCTCAAGTATACTTCTAAGTTTCCCTAATGGATCAGTTTACTTAGCTTAATGCATTTCCTTTGATCATTTGACTCTTAGAGAATTTCTTGGTCGCATAAATATACGAGTATACACACAAGGACGGGAACGTCCAGAGTACTCAGAACCGAAGAGCATGTATGAGGAATTTGATACAACGCTAGAATAATTCACTACAACACCAAAGAGGTCTTTAAGTCTAGAGAGAACTCCTTGTCTAATAAAGACGGTAATGAACAGACACATATTAAATACAAGTTTTTTTATTTAAAAAATTTAAGTGCAATTTTTGCCATTCATTTTGCGTACCTAAAGCGATTACCATCGCCTAGGAACACTTGAGATATCTATGGCGCGTTACCAATCCTGCAATTGCCTCTTCACATCCTTCTTGTTGTTCCCCCATACTTGGGTACTATTGCTGTAACGAAAAGATATTGTTATTTTATATGCCTAATGATTTGAAAAGAGTAACCATGGAGTTTCTTGCCGGTTCTTCTCCATGGAAGCGACCAACCCTAACCGTGTTTCTTTTTCGACGTTTTATAAGTGCCCACCTGGGCCTATGTGAAATAAAAAGATTTAGATTTTTTTATTTTCTTGAAGATCGAGTACTCTCTAGTAAAAGCCACTCCAAGCCAGCCGTCCACTGACACCAAGACAATAGCATAATCGCAATGTGGAGACACATAGCACATCCATGTAGCCTCATTAGTCAGGTCGTGCACGACTTCGTAATTGTTAATTGAAATGAACTCGGAAGGAAAGTATGGGACGAGAGCTTCACTAATTGAATTCCTTCGCTGGGTAGCGATGTGTTCTCTGAAGGGGTAGCATATGTTGAAATAACAACCTTATTTTTTCTTGGGTGACAGGGCAAGCAATCCTCCTTTTAATAAGATTGTTTCAGAACCATATACTCAATTCGCATAGATAAAAAAAAAGTGTGTGTCAGCTCCGACGCACGACTGGAGTTTACTCCTTACGAACGATTATAAAATAAATAGATTAGTTAATAAGGGTAAATGAATGTATTTCTTATATTACTTAGAGTATGCATGACATATCCATAGATTTATTTTTATACATTGAGTAATTTTCTCAATTTTGAAATAAATATCAATTGATATAAATTTATATTTATATCAATTGATATCAATCAAAAAGCAAGCTGACAGTTGTTGTAATTATCATTCATGTAGTTGTTAATATCAGGTTAATACAATGTGCAATTGAAAGTAAATATTTACATTAATTACATCGCCATTCTGTTATTCTCGTTGCCATGGAGAGTACGAGAGCACCAAAAACGTAACGCTGTCATTCATCAGTAGATTTTACCTCTCATATTTTTCTCATACCGGGCGCCTTATATATGAAAATCGATTCTTAAGGAGTAAACTCCAAAAAGATATTTGGCGCAGGTGCATAAAGCGAGCCACACACGCGGCTACATTCCAAGCACCGGCAGCTGCTAGTCGTACAACACTTGTCGCACAAAAACATAATAGTCGCGCGTATTATGTCGCAGGCGCGTGACAAGAATGTGCGTAATACATATTATGAGTTCTTACCAAACATTGCTAACATTGTCGCTCCTGTTATTTTCTGTATATTACCAAATGTTTCGAGTCGCGAGCCATCGAATAATATAATACAACTATCGGAAAAATCGAAACAGTTATAATCACCGCACTATCTGCAAATGAATAAGGCAAACCTAAACAATTCACAGTTAACGATATCTCGCTAACCATAAACAGAGGAGCGAAAATACTTGTCAGAAGCGATAACAAAGCGACGCCAACACCGATGGTATCGTCAACGACACGCACACAATTCGATAGAAAGCCTCAATGCAAAATAAAGGAAAGCCAACTGATTAGCCTGTGTTAACCTTTAAACAAAGTGAAACTATTCCCTCGACTAATTCCCGTTTGAAATAAATCTGATGAACGACAGTCTTTACATGAAGCGTGGCTAGGCTAGAGGCGCAAATTAATTGCCATTTTTTGCATGCGTTAAAACAAGTTATATTATTGATCTTATTAATATACATATTCTTTAAACCTTCTTACATGTGTAACAGCACCTAATTTTTTACCGGAGAAAAAGTGCCAACGTGACAGATGATTCTGTGCAATTTGAATCTTTCAGCGTTTCTCAAGTACAATTTGTAAATGCCTGTTTGAAATTCTTCTTAAACTTCATAACCGAAGCGCTTTTTCTAACCATTCGACCGGGATTCGGGTTCGAACTTACAATCTTGACTTGCAGACGACTATAACAATAAGTGCGTAGCGCGAGGGGTTAACTGCCCTTCCACAACAACCCCGCCACGCGCCTGCAGACATGTAAGTACCACACCTTCAGAATTTGCATCATCATATCCTGTTAATAGCGCTCAAGTTCACTTTTACGGCCTCAACCGTTAAGTTTTAGCACCATACGTAGGTACATACGTAGAGTACAATTGGCTTTTACAATAATATACATAGTGCCATCCACATAGACGCGCCCCACCAATTTATAGTTGACGGGGTCGCGGGATGCGGGGAGTACGGCCCGAATCTATTAATATTAGTGTGCTTGTGCAGTCATAAGTAATCAGTACGTACCGATAATACTCAAACATTAGTGGAAGGTTGGTAACACTATAAACTATAGGGAAGAATAGTGGGGCGCGTCTACGTGGATAGCACTATCTATATCAACGTATACATACGTTGTGTACCATTGCTTCAAGTTTGTGATAACATTTGCCTATTACTAGACATATGCAAAAACAAACAAAACCGTTAAAAGTTATCACCAATGTGCAAATGGAGGCAAACGATTTTAAACGGACACTGCAAAACCAGTTTGTTAGCGACAATACTATCACTTTAGGAGGCTTCGTACAGATTGAAAGTCTTACAAAAGTCGGCGTTACCAGCTAAATTACCGCATGCATATTCTAAACCATCTATTCGCCATAATTAACGATAAATGTGGAACTGACCTGATAAATATTTTAATTATTAGCTTCAATCCAAATACATAATTATTAAAACCGAATTAGTCACAAGCATCTTTTGACCTTAGGCGTTACATTATTGATATGTTTAACTTAAACTTAAGAGCACAGCTTCATGTCCTTCGTAAAGCCTCCAAAAGGGTAGAAGGGAGTCACATAAATTTTTCACTCAAGTATTGCTATTCGAACGAGGTTATAAGGGTTACCTTTTTTCCATTCCGTCCATTTGCCCAAAGCGCAATCTTTTTTTTGACCTCCCTATACGTCATTAGAAGCACTTTATCTTTGATCTGACCCATATATGTAAATCTTGGTCGTCCTCGTCCTCTCGTCCACTCCATCTTTTCTTCTAAGATATTCCTCAAACGAAGATCAAAGAACACATAAAGAGCACATAGCGCGCGATGGAAACTCGCATTCAAAATGTTGCTTGGGACAAGACCACAGCTTAACACCCCAGTTATTTCGTTCATCACTTCCGTTAACAGTCATATGATATGTATGCTTCATGGTTGTATAGAAAGGTGACGTCAAGTTTCAGCAGAAAATTTAGGTAGTTTAATATTTTTCCTCAAAGATGACCAAGCAGAACTGTCAAGCAGAACAGAACGAACTGTCTGGGCAAGCAGCCCAGACAGTTCGTTTTTTGAGTAAAACTACTTATGCAAATCACCAATGAACTTGTTTACTGGCTCACAGAGTTCTATGTCATGGCCCAACCTGACCACTTCTCGAAGTGGCACATGTTCGAATATTAAGCAGCAATGTTATGGAAAAAAGTAGGTCAGGTGGCACACATTCGTACGACGACTATCAAGCTCAGAGTAAATTGAGCAAATTTGATATACATACATTATATATATTAGCCGTGGCAGAGTGGTTCTCGTAGTCAAAAATTGCAAGTATAAATCCCAGCTGTTTTACGCTTTACGGTGAAAAGAAACATGGATAGGATTCCTACCGACGTTTGGGAACAAATTCACGTGTGCATAATCATGCTTGAAAAAACGCGATGGAATTGCAATCCGTCACGTTGGCACCAACATTTTTTTTTTTAGTAAAGTAACTGTCGAAAGAAATTTTAAGGAACAATTGATGAACGCTCAAGAGTACTGGAAAACGGCATGTATTAAGATACTAATACATGCGGATGAAGCGAAAGGAGCTTGTGATTATAGAGAGAGCTAGCGAGAGAGAGACGGCGCGATGATACGATATGAAAGAAAAACCTTCTGAAAAGGCTGGTACAACCTACCACTCGAGGTGTAGTGCGCCCTAAGCTTTAAACACATGAAAAAGCTAAAGTGGAGCTTTTAATTTGACTATAGGTACTTCTGATGAATGATGTTGTCATCTACATTCTACTATGAATATGTATATCTGTGATGTGGCTAATTTTAACCTAAAAGAGATTGAAATTTGTAGTTTTTATCAACAATTTAAAGATAAAATTAAAATACCGCCAGAAAACGATATTCATTAAAATATCAAATATGTTTCTGGTTCTTTGGTTAATATATTAATTTTATACGCCTTGATACCCACTTCAACGATCTACATGATAATATATACAATTATTTATATACTAGTTCTTTAACGGCCACTGATTAAATCTGTCAGGCAATTTGCTCATCGGATTGTTGAATCGAGATGCTCAATTGATAAATAAACTTGCTACTAACATACTAACACATGACAGATGACAGTGATGTTTAAAAAATGTTGGTTATTGTTAATTTATGACATGGATACTAGTCCTTCAGTCGAATACTTCTTTGAATTGAATAACAAAAGATTGTAATAAGTTTGTTCCCATCTCCCCCTTTCAGGGAAATTAAGTCACAATAACTATTGTTAGAACCTAAATAGCTCGAAACTTAAATCAGCAGCATTTTAAGCATAATTTAAGCAGTTAGATTATTATTGATTACGATTAGACTTAAAAAGTTGTAACTGCTTTAAAGTGCTAAGAAGACTGGCATCATTGCCACGCTGGATAGCATTGCGGCTCTCCGAGCGAAATATGTTCCAGCCCGCTTGTCACGAGAAACCTCGATTAGACGGGGAACTATCTAAAAAGATGGTGAATATCTGGACCCAAGGTCCGAGAGTTCTTGAGGAAATAATAATAATAACCCTGGCTGGTTCCCGAGAAAAAAAATACTTGAAAGGGATTAATGCGAAGATGGTTTAAAACCACTTAAACAATAGAGATAACATGTATCTCCTTTTTTAGCATAGTAGCATACGCCGGGTATTTTAATAATTAATAAGAAATTAATTAAATAATGGAAGAACTAACAAGGTGAGTGGTGTCAAGTAAGATAATAGGAAGTGCATATTGCGGTCGAGTTGTGTTACGATCTGCATGACTGGCTGTGGTCGGTGTCGGCACGTGGTTACCGACCACAACTGCATCTTATGTAGAGTCGTCTCCATCGCGTTTCCTTGGAACGTGATCATTAATACCTATATATTGGATCTATAGATCTTATACTCTCAATTAGTACTTTGTAAATGACGATATTTTGACTGATTGACAGCAATAATGACATTGGTAAAAAAACAAATATATAGGTACCTTGTTCCAAACACAAATATTTATTTCTTCTGGGAATATATTCATTTGAGTGATAAATACACGGTGATGCAGTGACGATATAAGTAATTCGCGTAAAAAGGAAAGCGGGGAGTTCGTTTCGTGGTTTCTTCTCCTGATAGGTTTTTTTTTCTTGGAAACGGCGGTAACTGTAGTTTGATATTTAGTATTTAGTACGTTCAAGATTCCTAAGATTCCTTTGTGTCCCTAACGTAAAACAAAATAATTTTTAAAGATTTAGTTTGAAATTATTAATTATGAACGAATTGTCTGTAAGTGTGAGGAGAACTTTCTCTCTCTCAATACTTACATCGTTATACCCAGCGAGATGTATAAGCCTATTGTAACTAACAAGTATATCATCAGTATACCAGTTAAAAAAACGAGGTCTAATTTCGGTTTTTCAACTAGGTAGTCTTCGGTGGGCACACTCGTAATAAACATTAACATTGCTATTGCTATTTAACTCGTTCCAAAATATTGAGGTGCCCGCCAGCGATCTCATTATAGAAAGTAAACCTTTCATTTAGCGAAACAACTTCAGCAAAATGTTTTACCACGATACAACCTCATTAGCCAGATCGTAAATTATTATCTTATTATTGATAGACGCTGCGAGGACATCCAATTAATACCAAGCTTAGTTATTGGTGCTACGAAATCCTTACTAACACGTCTTAAACGCTCAACCGACTTCCACACATAAAAGGGAAGTAATGTTTTTTCCCCGGTAAAGGTAATTATTTTATTTTATAATATTAAATTTTGGTCGTATAAAAAACTCGACCTAAACTATTAATAAATTTCAATATGAAAATCAAAATCATATTTTTTTTTATTCATCGTTAGGGAACACTTAATGAACGGCATATTATACTAATTATATAACTATATAATATATAACAGTTGGTATGATGCCGTAAAAGTGATGAAAGCCGTGATGGCCGAGTGGTTCGGGCAAACACCTGCAATGTTTGCTAGTTCGAATCCCGACTGTAAGAATGAATTATTCTGAACTTAAGCTCAGTGTTTAGTTCGCTTTACGATGAAGGAAAAAATCGAGAGGAAGTCTGCATATGTTTGAAAGGAAATTCAAAGGCGGTACAGGCGTACTTGAGTAACGGCGATAGACTCAATCTGTCACGTTGGCACCTAAAATATATCTCTGGCGAAAAGCGTGAGTGTGAGTGTGTGTGTGTGTGTGTGTGTGTGTGTGTGTGTGTGTGTGTGTGTGTGTGTGTGTGTGTGTGTGTGTGTGTGTGTGTGTGTGTGTGTGTGTGTGTGGGTGGGTGTGTGTGTGGGTACTACACATACCCCTTTCATGCGTAAAGTTCAGAAAAGGAACAGACAACTTAAGGCGGAAGAAAATGTAAACACAAGACTAACCAAGCAAAGCCGCGAGTAAAATCTAGTTTATTATATTTTTATCTACGAACACGCAATCACTGTGATTGCTCCCTAGTTAGAAATGGAACTGGTAAGGTGTATTTAACGAGATCATATTGCAGAATATGGCGTATTAATTAACTTGTACAATAATAGATAGGTTGTTGATAGCCATTAACCAAATTGCTGTAAGCCGTTGAGATACCATAAAGCCAGACGCCTAACGAAGTGTAACAGCCAACATGCTCAAATTATTAAAGGTTTTTGTAACTACGGTAACTTGTTACTATGTTGCAGGGATCGTTATTTTCCTTCTCGCGTTGATTATTGGCAGCAATTCAATCAAGACATTCAAACACGTATGCGCAGTCGTGCTTGAGTAACGGCGATGGATTCGCCATCTGTCACGTTGAATAAACCTGAAATATATCTCCAGCGAAATGTTGATGCATGAGTACTTCCTGCACACATCTAACCTACTCCTTCGGGGACCCGTGTGGGAAGCCGAGGAGATATATTTCATCCGGGTGAAAAGGTAAAATTTCCTGAAACACGAACGCAGCGCCACCTATCGGGTCTATTGTGGATCTAAACCATTCTGAATCCACCACACATCGAAGATACACAGAAACTTTCATTAAAATCGGTCCAGCCGTGTCGACATGCAGACAAACATTCATTTTTATTTATATAGATAGATACCAATATCTATGGATGCCTCTGTCTTCGTCATTCATGAACTACGAACAATCGGCACGACCGAATCTAAATTACTGCCAGTCTTACACCGTTAACGAAATAATATTCAAATGGAACCGTCCGCCGACCTGTATACCCATTAGCCGCTCGGTGTGAAACGAGGATCGCCCATAGCCAATAGCGAATAGCCTACAACTGCCAACGGCCATAAACAATAAATTATGACCATCTGTAATTACAAAGCCATTGATAACATTGCATGTATTAACAAACGCATAGCTGTTTATAGTTTTGTTTGCTTCGATAACTCTTATTTTAGGTAAATATTTTTATCGCAGGAGTGTTTGACCATTCTTATCAATAGATCATTAGTCTTGTCCAATTTAACTATGTCAATCATATAAAATATGATTATTAATTAAATACCAATTAAAAGTCTTTGCTCTGGTAAGGAAGGTTTTTCTTCAGCGCTTGATGAGCATGATGAGAGAACGAACCAAAATCATGAATATCTGTACTCTGAAACCGAAAACGTCCTACGTAGAAGCGCACAGTTCGAACCTACTAAACTGACTCTGCAGTTAGCTACTTAAGCCAACCGGCCACAGCCCGTTATAATTTAATTAATAGAATATATAGTATGTTCGAATTTAAAAAATATATTAATAAATCTAAACTACTACATATATAGAAATATTATTACATCGAAAATCATGTTTTTTATTTATTTAATAACACACGGGTGGCAAACAAGCATGGTCCGCCTGATGGTAAGCGGTTACCGCCGCCTATGGACGCTTGCAACACCGCTCGCGTGCTGCCGACCCTGCAGGAATCTCTGTAAATGTTCGTCAAAGCAGAGAGCGTGCCATCGCCTTACGCCGGCGCACTCTCCGTGTAATCTGTAATGAGCGGTCACAATATGTAGGTATTACTGTGGATGTGCTATTGTCTTATAAGTTTTAGTTCTATTCAATTAAGCCAATTTTTATTTATAAAAAGCCGTGGTGGCCGAGTGGTTCGAGCAGTTGCCTGCGACACAAAGATCGCAAGTTCGAATCCCGACTGTACCAATGAGTTTTTCTGAACTTAAGTACAGTGATTAGTCACACCACGAGCTTTACGGTGAAGGAAAACATCGAGAGGAAACCTGCATACGTCTGAGAAGAAATTCAAAGGCGTATGTATAGTCGTGCTTGAGTAACGGCGATGGACTCGCCATCTGTCACGTTGGCACCTGATATACCTCTGGCGGAAAGTGGGTGTGTGGGTATTACCTACACACCTATGCCTACCCCTTCGGGGACCCTTGTGGGAAGGCGTGAGGATATATATTATTATTATTAAAATTAAGCCAAGGGCGAAAGGACGAAAGCCACGCTTCACATATATATATGTATGTACCCGCCTAGCTTCAAAAGTCAAAGGATTGGTGTAACAACACCCTCTAGCCGGATATATATTCAGGCCCCAACGTGCCCGCCGTAGGTCTATCATAGCCGTCCAGGTACGACTTTACATATCATCGTTGCCAAACAGGTTCTGTGCAAAAAGTATATTAAGAGACAATAAAAACTTTTTGAACTTAACGGATATTGGCAGCGTCGATATGTCTTTGAATTTTCTCTTAAACCTATGCCGGTTTCCTTCCCCGTTAAGGCCGCGTTGTGATTAACCACTGTACTTAGCTTCAGTTTCATTGGTACACACCGGGCGTATGAACTTGCAATCCTGACTAAACACGGTTCGCGGAATACAACGATGCAAACTGTCCACAGCGATAGTGCCAATATAATTCCTTATCCTTAAAAGCCGTGGTGGTTCGAATTCCGACTGTACCAATGAGGTTTTCTGAACTTAAGTACAGTGATTAGTCACACCATGAGTTTTACGCCGAAGGAAAACATCGAGAGTAAGCCTGCATACGTTTGAGAAGAAATTCAAAGGCGTATATATATAGTCGTGCTTGAGTAACGGCGACGAACTCGTCATCTGTCACGTTGACACCTAAAATATTTCTCTGGTGGAAAGCGGGAGTTTTAGTATTACCTATGCACCTCTGCCTACCCCTTCGGATTACTAATATTATAAATGCGAACGTTTGTGAGGACGTTTGTTACTGTACGCCTGAATGACTGTAATGTAATTTATTTATTTATTTGGATCACCAACAGGTAAGAACACCTTAATATTAACAGAATATTCCATAATAAAACTTACATAAGTGTCCACCCAATTACAGGTAACCACAACTACTACAAGAATTAAGTAAAAAAGCTTAAAAATATAAAAAAAGAAATAAAAAACTAAGAAACTAGGAACATATTATAAAGAATATAAAAAAAATTGTAAGTGTACACACACACACATAGATACACATACACAGATACATGAATGTAAGGCATGTAATGTGATATAGACAAATCATTAGCTGGGTTAGCACGTAGGATATGCTTTATACCATGCGGGTGTAAACGGCTAGTATAGTAGATAGTACTAATAAAAATTAATACAAAATGAAAGTCACGTCTTGGAGCGCCGTCTGACAGGTGATTGCACTTGTAATGTCCGCAAAACAAGTTCTTAAAAATTGTTAATTCGGCAAAAACACTGTACGTTTCGATCCTGGGATCATAAAAACTCGTTAAATCACAGATGCTCTTCAGAATAGCTCTTAAAAAGCTCTGTCAAGTGTTGAATAAACAAGGAACTTCGATAATGGGCAATAATTCTAATATCATCTCTCACTAATTCAATCTACATACATTGACGTGAAGTGACGACCGTCTGGTCTAGTGGTTAGAGCTCCTGACTGCGAAACTTGAGGTCGCGGGTTCGAATCCCGCTGAGGGCAGATATTTGTCTGATGAACACGAGTATTTGTACCTTAGTCTTGGATGTCCTATGTATTTATGTAACTACGGTATGTATGTATCTATACTAATATTATAAAGCTGAAGAGTTTGTTTGTTTGTTTGAACGCGCTAATCTCAGGAACTACTGGTTGGAATTGAAAAATTCTTTTTGTGTTGGATAGTCCATGATTCTAGGAAGGCTTTAGGCTATATAAAATATAAATAAATAATAGTTAATATTTAAAAAATCTCTGAAAAGTGAGTGTGCGAAAGAGACAGACAACAAGATTCTGAGACGTTTTCAATATATTGACAAATACTCTGTCAGAGTGACGTGTAAATATTGACGGTAAAGGTGCGTTCCACTAAGCGCCCACAACAATGAAAATTCTCCTATACCTAATCGATCCACATAACGACTGCGGTCGTTGTGGTCGCGGCGAAAACGTCAATTATAATGTCATAACTTACGCTCATCTAAAAAGGTGGGTCGAAGTGATTGTTGAATCGAAGAAAATTTGCGTGATTTTCAAAACTCAAAGCATATAAAATGGCGACTGTACCTCTTACCAAATATCCAAGTGTCGCCGCAAGACATTTTAATTCTATTTGAACGTAAATTAATTTAAAACACCAATAATATTAAATATAAAAAAAACATTATATTTTTTTTCAATATAAATCTATTTAAATTAATCAAGTTTATTTTCAAGGCTTACAGATTATAAACTAACATCTTGAATCTTTTGCTTTCTTTTTACTAACTCGCCGTTTGTATTATTTACCTGCACGCTCAAAACGCTCTGTAATCCATTCCATTTGAGGTTACGACAGTAACGCTTACAAGCAAACTGTGGTCGTGAGCGTGATCATTGTGAGCGCTTGGTGGAACGCACCCTATGTATAGCTAGACTGACATTCCATTCAAGTAGTAGTTTTGACAAACCTCAAATTACAGTTTCTTTCATAACAACAAAAGCAAAAAGATGTTTGTTGTGTTTTAGTGTGAGTTTCATAATTAATCGTCGTATTTTATTAGTAATACCACCCGTAAGGCGTCAAAATATCCGTTGGCGCACACCAGTTCGATCGCAGTGTAACGCAAGTCCTATTCAATCGCAGTGTAACGCAAGCCCAGTTCAATCTTCGAGCCAATGAGACTGAAGAACAGCGTAGGCAATGGTAAATACAAATTTCTCCAGATTTATTTCCTGGGGAATTCTGAAGAAGTAAATGAACGCTGTTCGCAGATATCATTTAGCAGTTACAACAACTTTTGCATGAACATAATCAGTTGATCCAATTGTTCAAAACTGTCTTACAAGTAATGTGATGCCATCGGACAATCAGAAAATAGTGATCACAGCAGACAAGCGACCTGCAGGAGACAACATGTCATGAGAGAGGCATCAATGCACCAATGTTAAATGATGTTGCCTTAATCGTGATTGGGGAGAATATGGAGTCTTGCGATATTGTAATGTAACCAAGAAATGATGCCATCATCCTTCAGCATATTAGGGCAAATTCTCACCTCTTATCAAAATAATCTAATATCCATGTAACAATAAATGAATATAAACTACACCTAAACAATACTTTTAATGCCTAACTTTTTAACATAATAGTAATGTTTCAAACTACTTAACCCTTTCGTTAACAAGTCAGCAGGCATTTCAGTAGTTGGCAAATTGCCTTGGCATTGAAATTTTGACATTGAAAAAATGGCATTGCCATGTACTCGGCCTCAGTACTGGACAATGCCACTGTCGGTTGTTTTCTGCATTCATATGATATTACAGTACCAGACAATTTAAAACAGAAACCTGTATAAGATCTCCTGTCAATAGTATTTGATGTCCAATCTGAGTCTACAAATCCTTCTAAGTTTTTATTATCATTTGTAAACATTAAACCATAAGATTTTGTTTTATTTAAATATTCTAACACTCTCTTTGCATTTTTCCAGTGAACTGCAGTAAAACAATTGTTAAATTGGCTTAAATAGCTGACACTGTAACTGATATCTGGGTGTGTAAGTATAGACAAATACATAAGACTTCCTATCAGTTGCTGATAAGGATATTATTTACAAACATTTTCTGACTTATCCAACTTCAATTTACATTCAATAGGAGTATCAACAACATTACAGTTTGACATCTTAAACTTATTTAAAATATGTTCGACAAAATGCTCCTGATCTAATGATATACAACCATTTTTATATACTTTTACTCTCATACCTAAGCATTCTTTCACTTGCCCTGAATCTTTAGTTTTGAAATTTGACATTAAACTATGTTTCAGTTCATCTGTCAATGCCTTGCTACTGGAAAATATGAAAAAATCATCGACAAACACAGTTTTTAAAATTTGTTCATTATTTACCTTTTACTATATAAACATGGTTCCAATTTAGACTTAATATAACCCTGGCCTAACAAACAATCATCTACTCTCTTATTCCACTGCCTTGCTGATTGTTTAAGTCCATAAATTGCATGTTTTAGTTTGAGTACACTGTTACTCTGACATTCTAAATTAGGTGGTACTAGCATGTATACTGTTTCATCAAGGTACCTAGCCATTTAAAAATGCAGTGTTAACATCAAGATGAGTAATTTCTAAATTTAACTTTACACTTAAAGAAAATAACATTCTCCAAGTGTTAATACAGGTGAGTATGTTTCTTTATAGTCCACACCTTCTACTTGGGTAGAGCCCTTAGCGACTAAACGAGCCCTATATCTCACTTTATTATCACTTTCAAACTTTCTTTTGAAAACCCAAATTTTAAATTCTTTTCACAAATTCTAGAGCAAGTGAATGAATTTGTATATCTAGGAAGCATGTTCACACGAGATGGAAAGTATGAAAAAGATATTGAAAGAAGGCTAACTGCCGGTATTAAGGTGAATGGGGCCATGTCGGTGTTGTTGGCCAGCAACGGTTGCTGTTCACAGCGTGATATTTGTGCCTACTTTATTGTATGGCAGCGAACCCTGGGTATGTCAGAGGAAGTATGAAGATAGCTTAAATGCAGCTGAGATGCGATATCAGCTGCGAAAAACGTGCGGAGTAACGATCTTAGTTCGAGTCCGGAATCAAGAGATTCGCAAATCAACTGGCGTGAATCAGGGCGAGATTGAAAAGATGAAGAAAGGCATGCTACGCTGACTTGGACATATAGTAAGGTTGAGTGAAGAAAGATTGACGATACAGATATACAAAGCAAAAGTGTGTGCAAGAAGACGCAGAGGAAGGCCACGTTCCAACTACCTGGATCAAATCGATCGGACGCTCAAGGACGGGAACGAAAAGAGTACTCGAAACCGACGATCATGTATGAAGAGACTGATGAATGTGGACGAAGCAAAAGAAGTATAAAGTCTAGAGAGAACTGGCGTTCTATACTCCCTGCCTACCCCCTTAGGGACTTGGTGTGATGATATGTATGTATGTATGTATGTAAATTTTCACCCATGCGAAGCTGGGCGGGTCAGCTAGTCTATCTATATAAGTAAATATATCGTTGTCTAGTTACCATAACACAAGCTTTGCTTAATTTGGGACTAGGTCAATTTGCGTGGAATTGTCCCAGGTATTTATTATTATTATTATTACATTTGGAAACATAATTTAAAAAAATATCAATATAATCTGAATGGATTATATGGATAATCGTAAGTATATAGAGAATTGGCGCTATACTTTCTCTACTGCCCCTCGCTTGCTTGCCTTACGACTCGGCGTGATATATATGTATTAGTATAGTATAAATTAGTTAAGCGGAAATTATAGCTGCGTTATAAAATTTTTTTATACCACTTGGGTGGCAAATAAGCATCCGGTCCGCCTGATGGTCCGCCTATGGACGCTTGCAACACCAGGGGTATCACTCGCGCGTTGCCGACCCTGCAGGTTAAGATGAAAAAATAACGAATGCTTTTCTGAAGCGAAGCACGGTCGCCGCGAATTAACAAACGGTGTGGACATCTCACACAAAATACATTTTATCGCCTAAAACTGTAAAATCTTTCTTCTATCTACTGTGCATAGTGACCTTAGATCACTCTCAAACGTAACATAATATACATGACTTTGCCGGCTTTGTTTTTATCGCTGTTTTAATCAAATCAGTGTCTTGTCTCAAAGTTCTTCCCACAAGGGTCCCCGAAATTAAATCAATGTTAATACCATACCATAAAAAAAAGTATTCTCCAAATTTGGTCGGACATCGTGACAACCCTGATCGCCTCCAAGTAGTCGCACGGTCAAGGCTAGCCGTTCGCTTTTTACGCGCGAAAGTTCACCGCTCTTTGTGAAAAAGTGAGTAACGCTATCTCGATACCAGTCCTATTAGTATGCCGATTGCATTGCATCGGCTTACATAAATATACACGTAATACTGATTTTATAGATTTACGTCTACTTTTAATTGCAAAAGTTTCTGAAGAGGAGGCAGAGGAAGGCCATGCTCCAACTACCTAGATGAATTGGAATCGAACCCAACCGGCGATTATGTATGACAAGATTTCTGTAAGCATAGAAACTACCCTCAGTACTATTTCACAGTCAATTCGACGGCTCAGATACAAATTTAGTATTATTCTGTGGTAAACATATAAAACAAATTTAAAACACACATCGTACAGCAATAAAACATGACATAAAATTTAATTCGAACACCACAATGATTCAAACAACATTGTGGTGCATAGTAAGTAATCCAAAGATGTTAATCAAAAACCAAAGACATAAAAATGTAGAACAAGGTCAAGAACTGTCTCTAGAGACCAACAAACGGACAATGGTACACCATTTGACTCTAGGGACCGTGGGAGACGTCGTTTGAGAATCGTAGTAGCTAAAATACAATTGTATATACCCAATGTAAATCATATCAATAAAAAATATGCTGACCCATTAGATACTCAAGGCAGTGGACAAAAAGTTGGTAGTTGTCTAGCAGCAGCGGCTGACAATTGCAATCTCAGAATGGTTGATACGAAATCAGCAAATACCAAAAACGGTATTCATTTTCATAAACGTCAATTAGTCAAACTGACCGTGACAAATTTAATTGTGGTACAGTCGTGCGCTAACATTTGTGGCCAGTACAAAGTAGATATTTGTAGATAGCAAACTCGTCTTGTCTTGATTTTTGCCATAGGTAAGTATTAAAGAATTCGTCGTTCTTGTAACATACGAATTAAGAACACCAAGATCGTAATCAAAAAGCCAGAATCGAAATTGGACTTACCTCCACTGATTGCAGAAACATTGCACTGCAACAAGGTAGTATTTTGTACCTCCGGCAAGGTACTCCAGAAGTCCACAATGCAATGGTTGTGCTAACAGAAGCGGGATCAGTTCTTTATATTGCTATCACAGCTCAATTCATCTAGTGTTCGCAAAGCGCAAAGACCATGAGTGTTTAACGCCATTGTAGTAAACTGTTATGTAAATGTTAGATTGATTATGAAATTCAAAGTTAAAGTGGCATTCTGGATATATTTTATATGTATATACTTCGTCAAATCCCTCAAGAGGTCAATCCCTCAAAGGAGAGCGCCAGTTCCTTCTAGACAGACGCCTTTCGCTTCAAAAATCTCTTCGTGTACTCTTGATATTACCATCCCAAAGCTTACATTTCGCATCGGTGGTATATCAGCTAATTATGTCCAATCACCTCCAAGAGCGACAACTCTTCAATAGCTATGATTACGTATAGAATCTAGCTAGATATCTCTCATGAGTGTTTTATCAGCCGCTTGAGATTCCCCAGCGATTGCCTCCTCGATCATGATAGGTACGGGCAAAAACAATCTAACTGTTTGCGTGATTACAAAACATACCCTGGAACCTATTAGAAGTTTCCTATCAGCCTAACGGCACTTACAACACCACGTTTCTGCAGACGAGCTTATCGCCGCACAACCACCGGTTCTCATCTTTTTTTGTTACTAAAGTCAGTTTTAAAGTGATTACACCTTTTTTGTAAAGGTAAATATGCTACTACTACTGTTGGAAAGCGTGAGTATATATACATATACATACATATCATCACGCCAAGTCCCTAGCGGGGTAGGCAGAGAGTATAGAGCGCCAGTTCTCTCTAGACTTACATACCTCTTTTGCTTCGTCCACATTCATCAGTCTCTTCATACATGCTCGTAGGTTTCGAGTACTCTTAACGTTCCCGTCCTTGAGAGTCCGATCTATTTGATCCAGGTAGTTGGAACGTGGCCTTCTGTGAGTATATATGTTTGAAGAAATATTGTTGAAACAGATATATATATATATATACAATACGAAAGTGTGTTCAAGAAGAGTCAAAAGAAGACCACGTTCCACCTACCTAGATCAAATCAATGGGACACTCAAGGACGGGAACGTCTAGTGTAATCGACATTTTTGTTCGCCACCTTCTCGGTATGAATAAAATAAGGAGTCCTAAGAATATATTAAGATCGAAACACTACGATAGGGGATCTACACTCCACAAGTTCAGTCTCGCCTGCCAGCCCCGGGGCGGGCTGTAACAGCATATAACTCTAACAGCAGTGTTGTTAAAGAATCATCCTGTGGAACTTAGATAAATTTAGACACTATATATTTTCTATATATATATGTATACTAGCTGTCCCGCCCAGCTTCGCCCAGGTGAAAAAGTAAACACGATCGCAGCGCCACTTATCGGGTCCAATTGTTATGTAAGCTATCCTATCTTTTAAGTTGGATCAAACTGCACACGGTGTGCAAATTTGATTGAAATCGGTTAAGTAGCATAGGAGCTCATCGCGGACAAACAACGTGACACGTAATTTATGTATATTAAGAAAGCAGTTTGACTGAGGAAATACGCTGTACTACGTATGATACAGACATTGGCATTCCAAATGTGACCTTGGGCCGCATCCCTTTCCTCTTAACCGTTCGTTAGGGGCTTTTTTATACCACAAAGATGGCAAACAAGCATGCGGTCCGCCTGATGGCAAGCGGTTACCGGGCTTATACCGATTGTTTCATCCTGAGTTGAAACCAATCCAGTGAATCTATTCAAAGTCGTTTATAAGGAAACCTATTCTGAGGAAAACAAAATATAAAATAATGATCACTGACCAATGAAGCGAACCTACTTGTAAGTAATACGAGACCCAAAGAGAATTAGAGTGTGACCCAGAAAAATTGTGGAACGCAACAGGTTTTCTGACAAAGATGTCTTTATTACCGTAACTGTCATATATTCAGATTTTGTGCTGTCTTTTACGGCGTATAGATATCAATTTAGAATTTTTTAATATAATTTGAATCGAAAAATCAAAACAATAAAAACAAAATGACGGAAACTTTATGAATGAAAAGACTTATGCTTGTGTGGAACGGGACGGCGCCACGTGATGATGCCACTGGTGTTGCAAGTTATCAAAGATGGTAACCGCTTACTATCAGGCTATATCTACCCCTGTAGGTTTGATGACCAAAAGGGTATTGGGTGGATGCACACAGTGAAAGAAAACATCGGGAGGATATACTAAATACGTTTGATAAGAAATTCAAAGACGTATGTATAGTCGTGCTTGAGTAAAGATGTTCGTGGTAGGCCGTTTCAATTTGTATGTCCTACTTCTAAATAAAGTTGACGCTCAAGATAAGCGTCATATCCTAATAATGATTAGAATTTACGATTAGGTTACGGTTATCAAAACATTGCTCCTGGCTGCCATTCCCGCTTGACGCGGATACCAATGTACAAACATACATATCATCACGCCGAGTCCCTAACGGTGTACCACATTCATCAGACTCTTCATACACGCTCGGCGGTTTCGATTACTCTTGACGTTCTCGTCCTCGAGTGTCAATTCGATACTATAGTGATGGACCCAAATACTTAAATCTTAGTCATGCAAATCCTGTGTTTAAATATATATCTATTTGGACATGTATATATTTGTCTAGTTCCCGGACTATTATAAGCTTTGCTAAGTTTGGAACTAGACCTGTGTGGAACTGTCCCGTCTCAATCTCAAGTCAAACTAGTACTCACTTCTTGACCAGAGTCCCTAAGTAGCAATTTAAATATCATTCAGGTCACCAAACCGTGGGACGAACAAACTGTTGTCCAATTAAAACTATTTCTTTGGCGATCTGCATTTAACAATTCTGTTTTTCTCACAATAATACAATTCTGGCGTTGCGGTAGTCTTATCAATCGTAACGTTTAAAAAATATAGGTTTTATTCAACATATTAAGGTGGCAAGCGTGCTTTCCGCATGATGGTAAGCAGCTTCCATCACCTATTGAAGCTTGCAACACCAGAAGTATCATCACTGCCCTACAAAATTGTATGACCCATCTTGTAGATCTAACTCCATGGGATGTATTCTCCAGTACCTAAAGTTCGCATCTTCATAAATATATTTCTTCTGTGCGTGTGTATGTCGCTGAACTCCTTCTAAGCTGCTTGACCGATTTTAATGATTTTTCTGGTGTCTTCAGGTGGATTCGAGAATGTTTTAGTTTCACAATTGGACCCGATAAGTGGCGCTGCGATCGTGTTTCATGAAATTAAATGTATTACCCGGTCGACGCTGGGTGGGACAACTAGTATTATTATACTTCTAATCAGCAAATAACAATTCGCTCGCAGATTTAAATTAAACGAGCTAAAACATTCATGAAAAATCGCATCAGCCAGTGTGACTAAGGCAATGATCAAACAATTAGGAAGATTCAACAAACAAATAGCAGTAACAATACCAATTTGCAATAGTACCTAAACAGTGTTTGATATTTTTTAAATGTCTGTAGGTACCTTAATTGTTTGACCGGAAGCAATAAGAATTCAGGAAGCGACCGACGCACTGCCATAATGTTACCTCATCTGATGCCATTAATCACAATGTCAAAGTTACAAAAACAATTGACTGCGTAATGAATGTGCCGCGTGGAGCGTGTTAGATCGAATTGCGGTAAATACTCATTAGTTTTTTTGTCTCTTCATCTTGTTCACGGCTTCCCACAAGTGTCCCTGAAGGAGTAGTATTGGGTTGTAATATAGCACTGTCTCAGATGTGATCTGTGACAGATGGCGATTCTGCCATTTCTCAAGCACTATACGTACGTCTTTATAGTTCGGTAAGTATCTAAACTTACGTCAATACAATATACTTCTACATAATTTTTGCCGACTCCCACAAGTGACGGGTAGAGAGAGAGAGCAGAGCACCAGTCAATAGACATGCGAAGACCTTTCGACATGACGTTCCCGTGCTTGTGGATGAATGTTACGTGAATACAACCTAAGCAGTGAGATTACTTCGCCCAGCCTAAGGCAATGTTCACATTGAGCCAGAGTGCATGACAAACCGTCAGGCACGTTGATAAAATAATAATATAATAATATATCCTCACGCCTTCCCACAAGGGTCCCCGAAGGGGTAGGCAGAAGTGTATAGGTAATACCCACACACCCACTTTCCGTCAGAGGTATATTAGGTGCCAACGTGACAGATGGCGAGTCCGTCGCCGTTACTCAAGCACGACTATACATACGCCTTTGAATTTCTTCTCAGACGTATGCAGGTTTCCTCTCGATGTTTTCCTTCAGCGTAAAGCTCGTGGTGTGACTAATCACTGTACTTAAGTTCAGAAAAACTCATTGGTACAGTTGGGATTCGAACTTGCGACCTTTGCGTCGCAGGCAACTGCTAGAACCACACGGCCACCACGGCTCAAGATATGTAAGTACATTTCATTACTCCGTAGTTCAGTAAACTCAACAGTTTCAAAGTAAACTATGCACGTGTAAAATATACATATACTACAACACGAAGGAAAATATTGCCGACAAAGGATCCCCAAAGCACTTATAATCAAGAAGGAGTCAATCGTTGATGAGCCAAGATCAATAACTACAGTCATTGAACCACTTTAACGAGACGTAGGTTTATTAGATTAATAACAGTTACGTCAGTCACCCAGCGAACAGTCGCGAACCTGTTTGTACATAAGCTCAGAAGCTCATTTACAGCGCACCTGATAATTTCCACACTAAAAGCTCCATAATGAATAGTAACGGTGCTAAAGCAGCACCTTTAATCCCCATCGTAAATTCTTTATTATACAATTTTGGATCTGATTGATTTAGAGCTTTAGAAGTAGTAGCCGTAAGACCGTATACGTATACGCATTATCAAAAACGAATAAATCCCTTCACACTCCCAATACTGGTAGGTAGAGGTAACAATATTTACATACTAGCTGTCCCGCCCAGCTTCGCCCGGGTGAAAAAGTTTAACTTCCTGAAACACGATCGCAACGCCAAAGATCCAATTGTGATGTAAGCTATCATATCCTTTAAGTTGGATCAAACTGCGCACGGTGTGCAAATTTGATTGAAGTCGGTTAAGTAGTTTAGGAGCCCATCGCGGACAAACAACGTGACACGTAATTTATATATATTAAGATACATACTCGTATGTATGTAGGCGCCAACGTGCCAGCGAGTGCACCGCCGTCTCTCAAGCACGATCGTGTTTGAATTTCTTCTATAGCGTGTCGTTTCCTACGATGTTTCCTTCACTATCTCGTGGTGTATTTAATCAGTGTAATAGTAATCAGGAAAAAATAATGGATATAGTCGGAGCTCGAACTAGCAATCTTAGCATTGCAGGCGACTACTAGAACCACGAACTCACTCAACCTATTGACAATTGAAAAAAAGATGTCCGTTTATATCTTAATGAACTTTATATGTTTATATCATGGTTAGCTAGTATGTTCACGGTCGCGTAAGTGTGTCACAGACAGTGTCTCATTCAAGTAATGACCGAACCAAGTCGTGCTAAACGTCGCTTAACGCTATTCTGAGACACGAGGAAACAGGCATATTTAAGTAACTGTTATGGAATCACCAGAAATATGAAGAGAAAACATAGCAATTAGCAGAGATAGTTAAAAAGAAAAAAATATTACAGCTGACAGGTCCATATTATCGGTAGAGCGCGATGTAAAAATGAAGATAGAATGATTAGTAATCTCTCATCGCAGCAGGCGTGCGAGATATAATTAAGCCTATCAACAGATACTTCACGATAATACATTATATTTCGCCATTCATCGTAGTTTCCAAACTATATTAAAATCCGTTACAATTATTGTAGGAACATCATTATGTAAAGAAAGTAGCCATTCAAATGAAAACTCCTTCGGAAAACCACCCATATCAATACACCGAGTCCCTCACGGGGTAGACAGAGGTTTGAGAACCAGTTATTTCTAGTCTTACTTACTTCTTCCTCTTCATCTACATTCGTGGTCTCTTCAGACATGCTCGCCGGTTCCCATGCTCGCGCAATCGATTTAATCTAGGTAGTTAGAACATTGTTACTCTGCCTCTTCTTCCAGACACTTTCGCACTGTTCCTAATCAATCAAAGACGACATGTATTGTCCTTGTAATGAAACACCAATATGGCCCGGGGCTATCTCATATACTCTCCATTATTAAATATCTGATCGCCTATTAAAAAATAATCATGCAATAATTTATCTCGATGGTTTACTAAGCAGCGGACAACTAAACATACCCCCATAATCGATGATCGATGGCAACAATCGATTCACTTTCGCCATTTCGATTGTTATCGTAAAAACTAGACGCGCGGACTCCAGTCCGACTATTTCCCATGTTGAGTTCCTTCTAGACAACCCAACCAATTTGTGAAGCATGCCCAAGACATACTGAAATCATACTTGATTAACTTTTTAATTTGTCTGGTTGCATTTCATTCACCGCAAGCGATGTGCTTGAACCCAGATAAGTCGTATCCTTGAGAACTGGTTGTGATTGAATGATGTTATATAAAGCAATGCGAAATAATTTTATTTTACAACCATGTAGCAAATAACGACCAATTTTCTCGTGTCATTCGGTGATACTTTTTCGTTCCTTAGTTTATTTTTCGTTCTGAATTCTGATAGCAGTTTGTTTACGTATATAATATACACAGCTATTAACTTCTCAATGATGAAATTAAGGTTCTCTTTTGTATCTCATTTGGTTGAGACTTTTGGTGTAATATTTAACACGCAATTTTACAGGTAACTGGTTTACGTTAAATGAAGGTTAAAAGCGCAACGCGCATTACCCCTGGTGTTGCGGCCGTAAGCGGCGGTAACCGCTTACCAACAGGTGGGCTGCGAGCTTCAACTATTCCTTATGGAGGTCTGGTCCATACGATCTTTCCGCAAAACCACCTACTCAAGACAGTCTCATTGCGCTTTTGGCTGCGATCATCTGTACGAACGTAAGATTCATTATCCCCTAACTCTATTTAGCCTGCTGGCTCTATACTGTGAAGAGAATCGAATTTATGATGCAAACGATAGTAAACGATCGTGACACACATTTCCCTGCTACAACGTAATTGACATTAGATATATTTCCAACGTTCATTATCATTAGTGAACATGACATAGTACCTACTGGTCAATTGTATCGGACTGTGATTGCTATGGTTGAATGTAATTTAACGAGTTTATCACTTTTCAATTTATGTTCAGTGAAAACAGGTACGTAGAGTGTGGTTATCTTCATATTGTAATTATTTTTTATAGAAAAATGTACCAACCTTCTTATTCATGGTTTGTAGTATTATTATTATTATGTATTTTTTTATATTCTCGGGATTATTGCCGGCGTTGTTATAATATCTATGGGCCGAAGCAAAGCGGTAGGTAATTATTTCAGGGTCGTTGTCTATTGTCTGTTTTTGAAGAAATTTTCGGGTGATACGGCAAGTAAAAATTACTGCCTGGTGTAGATTGAGATAGGCGATTTTAGGTAGTTGTATTGTGGCTATGGGTTGATGGAGCTGTAAAATTTGGCATGAAAATTTAGTGTAAAATCAATATATGTATAATAAATAAATAATATCCTCACGCCTTCCCACAAGGGTCCCCGAAGGGGTAGGCAGAGGTGTATAGGTGCCAACGTGACAGATGGCGAGTCCATCGCCGTTACTCAAGCACGACTATACATAGGCCTTTGAATTTCTTTTTAGACGTATGCAAGTTTCCTCACGATGTCTTCCTTCACCGTAAAGCTCACCGTAAAATGTATAATCCTATTCATATTATAAATACGAATGATATTTGTTACTCGATCACGCTCGAACGATTGATGGGAATTGGGTGAAAATTGGCACAGATTTATATTATTAGCTAGACATATATTATAAGCTAATACATAGACTAGTTTTATTAAAAAACTACCAATGATATCAAAGTTAGCGGCGGCGAAGCGTGAGGCACACCTAGTCCATATATATAATTTATATATTTATATATAATTCATTGAATAGTTCAGACGTAACTGTATCCATCATGATTGTTAAACCTATCCAGCAGCCGCAGCTTAATCTTAGATGCCATGACATCGATCACACTGATTGATGACAACAGACGACAGTACCGTTGCAAATGGGGTACTCCAGCTGGAAAAGTAACTTGCAATGCAGGTAAAACGTCTTGTTCTCGAAACAATTACTTTGACTGATGCGAGAACGGGGATCGAGTGAGATAGTTTCGGAATAACAATATTCACCCGTATCGCATGATCGCATACACATCTATGCACCCGCAGCGATGAAGGCCTACGCTGAAGAGCGATAACGTGACTATATTGATTCATACTTGTATCAAGATACTGATGAATATGGGTGAAGCGAAAGACGTGACAGCGCCCGTTTCAAGTCGAACCGTGACTATACAGTTGGATGAATTGTATTGAGTAGGATATATAAACACTTGTTTCAAGTAGTTTGAGAATTAACAATTCAATTCTTTTCCGTAGTTTAGACATGTATTTCTTCGGCGTTGTGTTGCAGCTCTGTCATTAGTGAATTAAAATAATCAGATCACCACCTCAAAAGATTACTTACAAACAACTTTACCCCTACATTAGCAGCTTAGATCATAATGAACAACACAAGTCTTACAAAATACTGTACTTACACATGTTAATGACCCCTCAAAATGTATATAAAATTACCTTTCGCAAAATACACATAAAATTAAAACGAATTAAGACATTAAATCAAACTGTAGGCATAATTTTGCATGAGGTATTAATTTTCCACGCATTATGGTTTTGTTCATTGCGTAGTGTGCCGTTGAGATCGGTAACGCGCGATTGTTGTGCCTGATGTTGCAAGGATCCATAGCCTGCGGTAACCGCTTACCAACAGATAATTACAAAAGAAATGGAAGGTATTCGCCACATGCTGTGACTACGCACGTTGCAGTCAGGTGCAAAACATTAGCGAACAAATTAAACTCATAAACGCTGCAGATGTCACTACGCGTCACTTTTTGTGACATTTCCATAAAGTCATGCTCACAAAATTGCGTTCCAGAGCAATTGAGTAGCATAGCAGCATTATTTTAAATGCTCATTGGCTTTATAAGGCACATGGTACCTACAAATTCGCAAGGTCCATTCTAGAATCGAAGATCGAATAAAAACAATAAGAAATAAGAGGCAGAGGAAGGAGTACATCATGAGATAACCTGTGTGTTTGTGAAGAAAGACAAAGACCTTATACAATTGAACTTAGCAGTTGCTTTACAGCAGGGTCGTATTTTGAGTCCCGGGAACTGTGGCTACTTGCAACGATTTACAAGTGCTAAGCAAACCGAGTTTAAGCGCCCCTTTGGGTAGGGCATTGCTGAAATGCGAGTTAGAGAGATACATCATTAATTATAGTTAAAATGTAACCACAAAAAACTGCTACTCCAAACGTTATACCGTCGAGATAAAAGAAATTGGGTTAAAGATACGATGGTATCGTAAATTTAACGTGTTGATATCTAATCTCACAACTAACATACAGTAATTAGTGTAAAATTCGCGTTTAATATTTTTCATCTTAGTAACTTTACATTACATTAAGCAAAATAACACTGAATATTGAAACTTACAAAAAAAGTTTGAATCTGAACACAAATAAAATAAATCAAAATCACAATATAAATAATAATTATAATGGGGCGTCTACATGTTTGATATGTCCAAGGAAGTCTGGTTAACGGACCGGACCATTTCGAGACCGAACAATTTAAAAGAAACAATAATAATGCCATGGAATAATTCCACATAAATTTACCTAGTCCGAAACAAAGCCAAACTGAATACTAAGCCAGCCAATGGGGACCGGAATATAGACTATCAGTAATAAAATAAACATTATTTTTATGAATCTCAATTTGATCTTTATTTTCCGAAGGCACAGGTTATCTCTTGACCGGTGTCTTTTGAGTGCCAAGAGAAGATAGCAAATCTGTCGCAGCCTCTCAGTCTGGCGCCTCTCAAGACTGTGTATGACTGTACATATGAAGCTAGTTATTATTATAAATAAAACTCACCTGTTGTTCTGACGTGACTTCTTCTCTACTGCTATCATCTGCAACCAAACAGTACATCATTAGCTTATGAACATACTGATGCTAGCTTTGAGACGTTTGTTATAACTTCTCGTTCTTCTAGTTAGTAGAAGTAGCTTGTCAATAGGCGTAATAATTATATATAATAATAAATAATAACATATCCTCACGCCTTCCCACAAGGGTCCCCGAAGGGGTAGGCAGAGGTGTATAGGTAATACCCACACACCCACTTTCCGCCAGAGGTATATTAGGTGCCAACGTGACAGATGGCGAGTCCATCGCCGTTACTCAAGCACTACTATACACACGCCTTTGAATTTCTTCTCAGACGTATGCAGGTTTCCTCTCGATGTTTTCCTTCACCGTTCAGCTCGTGGTGTGACTAATCACTGTACTTAAGTTCAGAAAACTTCATTGGTACAGTCGGGATTCGAACTTGCGACCTTTGTGTCGCAGGCAACTGCTCGAACCACTCGGCCACCACGGCTCATTCGTTCTTCAATAAATAAATAATAAAATAAGAATAATGTTGGGAAGAGGTATAAGCAACACCTTCTTTTCGCCGGAGATGTATTAAAGATAGTTGAGCTTAAGTAACGGCGTTGGAATAGACATCTGTCATGTTAGCACCTAAAATATATCGCTGACGGAAATTGGGTGTGTGAGTACCTATCTACAGACCTTTGCGTACCCCCTCGGGGACCCTTGTGGGAAAGCGTGGTGATAAATGAATGGGCCAGCGTGACAGAGGACTAGGTAGCCATCTTTCAATCACATTACATACGTCTTTGAATGTCTTCATAAACGTATGCAGGTTTCCTGACGTTGGTTTCGTTCAATTTAAAGCTCATATCCTTCAGAAAAAACTCTATGGTACAGATGATCAGAGTTCGAATTTGCAATCTCCGCGTGGCAAGCATATACTATAACTACTCGGCCATCGCGCCTACAGCTTTCACTCGTTTAAGGCAAAAATATACCACGAACTCGGCCATAGATACAATCACCGAGATATGTATGTATGTACATATATAATTTATCTCTACTACTTTATTATATCTGCATACCCCGTGGAGAACACGATGTGATGATATGTTTGTATGTAAATACTTCATAATTAGCATTATTTCTGATACATATCTTCGGCAACAATACAAGTTAGACACAAAATACAATTACTCTTATAAAACCAAAATGTGTGTTATGTCATTTTATGGTCATAAATTGCCACCGCATTCCATGTCAATTAAATTACAGGAAAAAAAATCACAATCGACGTAATAAACCTATTTTTTAAAGGCTGTTACATTATTAGGCAGTTGGGCACATGCAATACCCTAAAAAAGTACGAAAAAGAAACCTCAATACATTAAATATTCTTCCTAACGCACGGCTCGGAGCTCAGTATGACAATGAGACCAACGAGAGATTTTCCCATTCCCCATTCAATATCCCATTTGGGAATGTTATCTTTTTAGCTTTCAACTAAAATAGACAATAAATATTTACCTCCAGCCAGCTACGAGCGAATCGAATACGCACACGGGTAAGGAGGGAGGAATAGTGGAGGCCTTTATAAGAAGATACCTGCTGGTACCCTTTGGGTGCGGAACCGATAAATCTAAACGTTGCACACTGTCAAAGGTACACCAACTCTCATCATCATCATACATTTAAGAGATTAGCTAGATTAACACATAGGTTATGTTTTGTTTCAGAAAAAGAAAAAAATAGATTGTGAGGAAAAATAGATTACTATTTAAACAAAGCCAAACGATTTATTGTAAATGAACCTTCACGCAACAATCCGATGATCACCTACTTGCGCGCCCTAGCGGTCCAATAACTGAATCCCGTCGACTGCAGCATTCGAGTGACGTCACAGTCTGATTGCTGCAGATGGCACATTCTTTACAGGTTGGTCGATTTTAGCCACTTGTCGTAAGTAGGGTTGCCAAACAACAAAATTACATTAAATATGTATAATAGTTTGCATTGTTCACGTAAAGTTATTGTACTAATAATGGCCAGCCAACTTTGGGACAAAACTTTATGTAATCTCTTTATTACGCTTTATATGTCTGGTAAAATGTGGGTGCTATTTTACCCCTGCTTACTCCTTTGGCGACCTTCGTGGGAAGGCTCGAAGAAATTAACAGACCGGTTGGCAAAAAAGATATGCGAACGTGTTTGGAAGAAGCCGAGAAAGAAAGAACTACATATGTAGATGGAATAGATCGAAAACTCAGTGATAGTAATGTAAAATACTCTTCTCTACGAAAAGACTGATGAACATGAATGAAGCAAAAGAGATTTGTAAGTGCTTTATTATCTCTCCCATGAGAGATACAGCGTGGTGATATAGTATGTATGCAAAAAGTTTATGTAATCTGCAGTAAAACTTTCATTACCATTTCATCCCCGTGGGAAAGACAACCCTATTAATTCAAAGGTTTTTGACCCTGTCCTGTTCATTTCACGGTCGCACACGCGAATTGCTATTTCGCGTATCGTGGAATGTGGTGTGACACGTCAGTCTTGCGGGACTCCCATCCCATGAGGAGAGATATCACTAACGAGCTATGTTATCGCAACATCCATCCGCACTGGGAATTTTATCACGGCTTTTCCTACATTTAATTAGGTAAAAAAACACATATTTATTAATACAGCTGTCGCGGGCAAAGCTAGTGTTATAATAAATTACCATTCGACGGCCGTCTCGTCTAGTGGTTAGAGCTCCTGACTGCAAAACTTGAGGTCGCGGGTTCGAATCCCGCTGAGGGCAGATATTTATGTGATGAACACGGATATTTGTACCTTAGTCTTGGATGTCCTATGTATTTAAGTATATATCTATATAAGTAAATATATCGTTGTCTAGTTACCATAACACAAGCTTTGCTTAATTCGGGACTAGGTCAATTTGTGTGGAATTGTCCCAGGTATTTATTTATTTATTTATTATTCATGTACCTACCTCCTCACTACACGTTTTACTCTTTAATGACAAGCGTTAGTGTCGGGGGAGCTTTACTCAGTTTGGGCCAAGGTCACAAGTATTTTGTTTTTATGTTATAAGATGTCCTTGTTAAATAAGGAACACGAGCAAATCCGTAATAAACTTGGGAATCCAAGCATAAATTATTAGAAACGAGCCAAACAATTCCATGTTTTCCGGTAGTTTCTTTTCATTATCTCCGAAAACAATTCCGCCATTGTGTGTATACATATCTAGCTATAGAGTATTAAGTAATCTACTGATTTCCATTTTCCAGTTCGGTCTTTGTTTTGCGTAGTTCGGTATCTTGTTTATTAATTTGGCAATGACTTTTAATTTTTGATTACTGATTCTTTCATTTATATTTGGCTTTATATATTTACTAATTTTCCCGCTCAGCTTCGACTGGGTGAACCAGGGGCCTATCGGGTCCAATTGTTAACCATTCTCGAATCCACCCGAAGACACTCTGAAAATTTCATTAAAATCAGTCCAGCCATAGTATAAAGAAGAGGGAGTAGGCTATCTCCGGCCCAATTCGCGATATAATTGCCTACTGTCTTAGGGTTGTCACTTTTAGCTAAATATTAGGCGCGGCTGTTCGCGCTTCGCTAGCAACCGCATGAACAGCGGCAATTAGGTATCTATAATAAAAAATGGATAAAGTGAATGAAATATTATCATTAAAAGAAATAAAAACAACATTAAAAACTAACGACTGTCTCTTAGACTATAATCGAATTTGTTGTTATGATTCGAACTTTGTTTTATATGTATTTGATTTACTATTAGTCAATTAGGTACTCGTACATATTTATTTTGAATTACGATTTTCTGTAAGTAGGTAGGTACTTAGTTACTATACCTACAATACTGAGAAATCGGCATAACTAAACGTAAACAAAGAAATAGCGGCAAACCAATTGCCAGATCAAAAGTACCTAATACATTCTAGTAGGAAATTAGGCCTACCTACCTACTTCCTGTGTGATAGAAAACTAATACAAACAAAAAATATGTAAGTACGTAGGTATCTCATCATCAAGTAAAATTATATTATGCTAGAATAAGTGACTAACTTACCTTTCCTGTTCAATAGGTAATCTGAACAGAGACAGGTCTGGAATCGATGAATTATTAAGACACCCAAACACACAGCAATACGTTCTTCTGCGATTATCAGACACTTTGATGATGATATTGATGAATAAATCATGTAGCGGTGCCGAAAAGCCGTGACGCGCGCGCGACCCTTGTGCAGTGTTAGCCCCGACTGGCGCACTGAGAAACGGGTCGAGATTTTGTTAAAGTGTGCGTGCGTCGACACATAGATACAATAGCGCACACAAGCCGCGCGCGGTGCGTTTGTATGAAGATAACCTACTTCTCTTCTTTATACTATGGTCCAGCCGATAACGATTTTATAAAAGACACATACAGACAAACATTCATTTATTTTCACTCCTATGATTAATTACTCCTTTCTTCTACAGCTGCGTCAAAATCGGTTCACCCGGGATAAACAGACAGACAAAAATGTTATTTTAGTATAGGTATCGTGTATTCATCCATCTGCATTTAGTAAAAAGCGGTTATTTTGGTATTAAAAACTGACACTCCAATTGTATTCATTTGTATAGATATACATTGCTATAACTGTATAATAATTGCTTCTCTCGTGTTGGGTTAGCTTGTATATAAGTAAAAATTTAATAAGAAAATAAATAGAAATTAGAAAATTAATTTCGCTGCATAATAATTTTAGTACACTATGCGGATTATTAGCAATATGTATATATTGAAAATTTTATATATTATTAATATTCCAAACATAAATGAGACGAATGGCTCCTGTCAGAATCATATTGTACATTATGACATAATCTTATCAAATCTAAATATTGGAAAGTTGAAAATCACGAGTGTCATGATAAATTGATGGCCGTCTGGTCTAATCATTGACGTCATAATACCAACCGGAACTCCTGAAGCTCGATATCGCGAGTTCTATTCCTGCTGGAGGCAGATACTCGTCTGATCACGAATATAAGTACGCTTAGACCTGAATGTTCCCTGTCTATCATAGTAACATAATAATAGCTTTGTTTAGTCTGGTATAGATAGTGCCATCCAGGAAGACGCGCCCCACTATTATTCCTCATAGTTTAGAGTGTAAGTGTGCAGCCTTCCACTAATGTTTGAGTATTGTCGGTACACTCTGATTACCTATGAGTGCACACGCACACTACAATTAATAGTCGGGTCATAAAAACCGCATCCCGCGACCCCCTCGACTATAAATTGTTTGGGCGCGTCTTCTTGGATGGCACTATCTATACTACATAAATCTGTTACAAAAAATATTTTTATCGGAATACCGAATTCAAACGCAATAAGGCTTTAATTAAAAAAAACAATGTAATATAAATAACGGTACAAACAAGAACATAAAACGCTACTGAAATATCACGGAAAAAAAAAGACTTAAAGAAATGTCCACCTTATTAGAAACCGCAATCCTCAAATTCACCAGCAGTAATGAGTGGCTTTCGAGAAACAAATCAGGAGTCATAATCACACGTTCAAACAAAACATTTTAACTGTGTTTACAAAGTGCATTCACCCTTACACGCGTGACAAACCCATCCCGGTATAACATTATAAAATGCGTTACAAACGAAACATTTTCACACAAATTTGTACATAATAATCTCTAATGTGATGAAAATAGAGAACATATTTCTTTTAACTGCATATTCTGAACGGTAGATGTAATATTGCAAGTGTCAGATACACAAATTCATAGCGGAGATGCTAAGAGTCGTCTTGCAAATGGGGCTCGTTCCACAATCTGATTTAGTTGATTGTGCAAAAAATACTTGTTAATACCATAACGCGAATGGTGATATACCGTACTATCAGTTTGTAGTTCAATGCCTCCGCACTAATGTCGCATACGATATTTTTTATTACGCTTTCAGCTATTCGAAAATTAACGAAAAACTAACTTCCGCTCAGCTTCGCTTAATAGGTAAAGCTTTATGTGTGCAATTCCTTCGTGTAGATTTTGTATAATGAAAAGCTAACGATCTGACATCATGAAAAAACGCAAGATATTTTGAACCTTATTGTCAATTTAAATTTACTTGCTTTATCCTTATCATGGTTCGGCTAGGGTACCGCATTATAGTGGAAATATGCGCTAATGATACTTCAAATGTTACTGCACTGGTACGTTCCACAAAAGAGCAGGGACCCTTCATATATGCACAGAGGTCGGCCACCAAGAGGGTTTTAGTGAAACATTTCTCCTGTGCCGATCGCAACTATTGCATGCCGACCGCGCCGATGCACCGCTACGATCGTCTGCCCATCGGATTGTTTGTATACCCTGCGTTCATATGTTATCTTCATTATAGACTTCAATTATATTAGACCTCACGTAGAATCACCTGGCCCTCTATCCGAAATCCCTTTCTGTTCTAGCTCACGCTATCCATTGTATGGTAATTGTATGGTAGTGCTTCTTTTTCGACGTTCTGGGCCATCTGGGCCTATGTGAAATAAAAAGATTTTGATTTGATTTGATTTGAATGACATAACTTTTTCCGCAACTAATGTCATTGCGAGACGATATATACCTAGAGTTAGCCTGAATAGAAAGGGTTTTTGTCTAGGGGGCTGAAGATATAAACACGAGACGATTTAACTTGGTGGTATTTCTCGCGGGCCATTAACGATTAATAGCAAAAAGATAATTTAAAAAAATCTTCAAAACACGCACATTTGAGAGAAGTAGTGTGACAAATAACAGGGCGGCGAGGGATCGACAAAAAGCGTAATGGGCTCACGTAACGAGTCAGAGGCACGTTCGTGCTGTAATGGCCTATAAAATCAATTTGCGATTGCCAGCCTTAGATGTTCCACGTCGTTCCCGACATATTTCCAACTTAATGTTTCCACTAAATTCATGTTTTTATGTCAATTAAACACGCATAGAGAGACAACTGTTGGAATGATCAAAATGTAATAATAATCTCACGCCTTCACACAAGCGTCTTCGAAGGGGTTGGCAGAGGTAGGACTCACACACCCACTTTCCGCCAGAGATATATTTTAGGTGCCAACGTGACAGATGCCGAGTCCGTCGCCGTTACTCAAGCGCGACTGACTATACATACGCCTTTGAATGTTTTCCTTAACCGTAATAAAGTATGAATAGGCTTTATTATCTTCTTAATATATATAAATTACGCGTCACGTTGTTTGTCCGCGATGGACTCCTAAACTAGTTAGCCGATTTCAATCAAATTTGCACACGGTGGCGCTGCGATCGTGTTTCAGGAAGTTTAACTTTTTCACCCGGGCGAAGCTGGGCGGGACAGCTAGTAGAATGCTAAAGGAAATGTTGTTAAGTCGTATCAATAAAATGAGCTATGCCAAAAAGTATATCGCAGCATTACCGATACTATTGCATCCGCCTCCTTTAGACGCTAAAGTGATCTAGAAAGCGGTACCGTAATTAGAAACAAATGGGGGGCGGGCCTCGCAAATATTATAACTGACAGAAATGAGATCACTTCCGTTCGTGAATGTTTAGTAAATCACTACATGTAATAAAACAAAGACCCCCAGTGTCTGTCCACAATTTACTCCTGAACGGAATATATATTTTACGCTTTTCACCAAGACATAATAATGAGACAAGAATGAGGTTGTGTGCAAATTTTCTGCTACGTAAAAAGCCTATAGGGGTAGTCCCATTAAACAGCAGATCGTTAATATCATCACAGGAAATCACGTGGGTATCAATGGCTGCGGATGTGAGCAGAATCAATCCAATAATAGTAACTTGTGCATAGATCTACTTAAATATCAAATCGACCTTCCGAAAATGGTTAGCGCTCTTGAAATTTATACAATTCTCACCTTGTACTTTACCGTTCAGTCGCCTAGGTGGGTGACAACACATTAGGCACCTACCTTCGATTTTGCAAAGTACATAATATATAGTTTACAAATTTATCGGGCGTTATCGCTTCAGGGAATTGTTTGTGGTTTTTTCAGCCCACGTACTGTAATGATGACGACATGCTTCAACTTGCTTGCTCGTAATAATCGTAGGTGTCGGATTACATAATTATATTTTATATTTTAAATAGATTTGCCCCGCTGTTACGCCCGAGTAAAAATGTATTAAACATATACATGAAAAATAAATATTGTAAATGAAAAATTAAATCAGAACAAACTTACTTCTGACAAATAGTCATCTGCCGGTAAAAGTACCGTCAAATTCGTCCACCCTTTTCGGAGATAAACATATTTTTTTTTTCTATAAATTTAATTTTTATCAGTACCGTGTATACCTTTATATGCGTTTAGAAATTAACTGTCATTTGATATAAGGACAGACACTTAAATTTTATCTATTCATATAGACATACTTCGCCTACTATTGGTATTTTTAACTGATTCGTCCTTAAGGCTTCATATCCGAAGTATTTGATTGTCTGATGCCTACAATAGGCAAAATTTATCTATGCTCCATAAACTTGAGATTTTATTTAATAAATGGATCGCAGGCCAAATATTCTCTCTGAATTTGTAAGGCTAGTGTTTTTTCTTATATTATTTCTTGTCGTAGGCGGTTCCTGTTGCCTATAGAGGCTCAACACCGGAAGTAGCCCTCGTGACAAATATAACAAATACCTACGAGCGCTTCTGTCTATTTGACATGATACACTGAAAAATACTGAACGGATTCCGATCAGACTCAAAATTAAATCCAAAATATAGTTTTTTTGTTTATCTAAATGGCGAATTTATTCACCGACGGGTCGCTAGTTATTGGTGAATACAATACTAGAGACTTTTTGGTCGTACAGAAAGCTCAGATACATATTATGAGGTAGAAGCTACGCCGCAGCGAACGTGTCGGCATAACTTCAAAGAAATGTATTTAAACTAGATGCACGGTTTTCTTTAATGTACATATTCGTCATTCACGTTGAAGGCGCTTCCTTGATGTGACCAAATTTTACTTCTGGACTTATGACTGAGTCACGATTTACAAGATTAAATCACTTCCACTGTTTCACCATCAAAATCTAAATAACTTAAACCATCAACTATATTTATTTATACTAATAGGTAAATAAAAAAACGATACTGATAACAAAAACGCAATTTATAGAATATTAGTTTGTCTCTCTGTTTGTCGTGGCTAACAAAAATAACTAAAATCTCGGAAACAGCTCGACTGATTTTGACTAGACTTTCGTCAATGAGACTTGAGCGAATTTGAGACCATGGCAAATCGAATGTTATTTAAATAAACCTTAACGCGTGAGAATCCGGGAGGCTGAGCTAGTAAATACATGAGTCCCTTGCAGGGTAGAGAATGGAGCACTAATTCTGTCTAGACGTATAGCTTAATAAATAGAAGATATGAAAAAGATATTGAAAGAAGGATAACTGCCGGAAATAAGGTGAATGGAGCCATGTCGGCGTTGATGGGCAGTAAAAGTCTGAGCAAGAATGCTCGAGTTGCTGTCCACAACGCGATATTGGTACCTACCTTATTGTATGGCAGCGAATCCTGGGTATGTCAGAGGAAGTATGAAAATAGCTTGAATGCAGTCGAGATGAGATCTCTTCGAAAAATGTGCGGCGTAACGATATTAGATCGAATCCGCAATGAAGAGATTCGCAAATCAACTGGCGTGAATGAGGGCGTGATTGTAAAGATGAAGAAAGGCATGTTACGTTGGTTTGGACACATAGAAAGGATGAGTGAAGAAAGATTGACGAAACAGATATACAAAGCAAAAGTGTGTGCAAGAAGAGGCAGAGGAAGGCCACGTTCCAACTACCTGGACCAAATAGATCGGACTCTCAAGGACGGGAACGTTAAGAGTACTCGAAACCGACGAGCATGTATGAAGAGACTGATGAATGTGGACGAAGCGAAAGAGGTATGTAAGTCTAGAGAGAACTGGCGCTCTATACTCTCTGCCTACCCCGTTAGGGACTCGGCGTGATGATATGTATGTATGTATGTATGAAGCCGCCTTCCCACAAGGATTATAAATACGTGGGTATTATTAAATAATCATAGCTATTATTATAGGTACAACATTATTGTATGATACCTATTTACATATTTTATAATACCAAGTAACAATTGGGTCTTTTTTTTAGTTTAATAATACATGCACAAGTATTATTAAATACACTTTCCTGTTTTTTTAATTTTAATGAGGTCATGTTTTCTTATCCCTATATTATTTTCTCTATTCCTTATTATTTATTATTTTCAACACAATCAGACTCGTATATACTGATTTATACAATGTACAGATATCACACAATATGTCTGTACATAGTATAAATCAGCCCCTCTAAAAAAACTATTCCTGCATAACAAATTGCAAGTTGGAATCCCGACTGTGGCCATAAGTTTGTCTGAACTTAAGTACAGTGATTAGTCACACCACGAGCTTTACGGTGAAGGAAAACATAGAGAGAAAACCTATGAGAAAACGTATGCACGTTAGAAAAGAAATTCAAAGCGTATAATTGATGCAAAGTGGATGTCTGGGTAATATCTCTGCCCACCACTTTGGGGGCCCTTGTAGGAAGTCGTAAAGATATAGGTAGCATTTCCAAAGACGTTTACTAAGTACTGAGGAAAAACGACAGACTCGTCATCTGTCACGTTTTGCAATAACTGCGAAATGGGACGAAATGTGGGTATTATTACTCCTTTGCCTATCAGGGACCGTTGTAGAAAGGCGTGAAGACATATTTTATTAACAGGTCAGCTGTTATCAGCGTTGTTACGTTATCAGAAGTCTTAATTATACTTACTTGCTGTTATCAGTGCATTGTCTCGCAAATGCAAGAGACTACGGTAGGTACCTAATGTTTTTCGTTTCATCACAACTTTCCCCAAGTACTTAAAAGCTATGTTTCTAGCGACGTGGCAAATGGCGAGTCCATAGTCATTTCTCAACCACGGCTATACATACGTCATGAATTTCTTCCGATTTACCGTTTCTTCTCGATGCTCTGAGCAATCACTGTGCAGTATTTTAATTCCTAGAAAACTCATTGATGCAGTCGGAGTCCCAACTCACAATCATTGTATTGTAGTTGACTACTCAAACAACTCGGAAAGTGGGCGTGTCCTCTGCCTACCCCCATGTGAGAATGCGTGCTTAAACGTTTATCGTCACCTATAGAAGCAAGGTATAGACGCACCCCACTATTCTTCCTTATAGTTTACAGTGTAAGCGTGCAACCTTCCACTAATGTTTGAGTATTGTCGGTACACACTGATTACCTATGAGTGTACTCGTACACTTGAATTACTAGACTCGGGTTATATATGCCGCATCCCGCGACCGCCTCGACTAGAAGTTGGTGGGGCTTCTTCGTGGATGGCTATCTATGTCAGTTTTGCATTCTCAAGCATAGCGCAGTAGCAATAGTACGCACATTATTGATTTTGATTTTTGACTAACGCGTACTGGAAGCTGCCCACACATTCCTTCACAAACTTCAAAGTAACCCGAAACGAACACCGATTACTACTCAAATTTCGCTTGTAACGAAAGTAGGTACCGTACGATTTATGAACTAAACTGTTTCGGCTAGCTAACGTTATAGGGTTGTCGTTTGAAGAATTGCTTAATTATTATCGCGGTCGAATGTTTGAGTAGTCGCTTGTGAAATCAAGATTTCAACTTTGGCGGTATGTATCTTTGACTTTTGTTAAAAATTTATGTACAGGGTAGGTAATCCCACCACGATCTTTACAAAGTGAATGATAATATCGATAGGGAGCCGGCATTTACAAAGAAATTTGAAGACTTAATACCTATGCAATCTCTTCGTGAAACAAACACAGATTTCGTAATGAAACAAACTGTTTTGTTTCTGAAGTATTTTTTTACACTAAAATTTTATATAAAGTATGGTTTCGCCTTGTAAATGTAGCACCTGATTCCATTAATTCAATTCAATCAAAATGTTGAATAAGATCAAAGAGAGTGACAACCCTAATTGGCACGCGAGTTTGCCAAACAATCCGGCATATATACGCATGCGCATTGTTTAGCGGAGGAAGCAAACGTACAGCACGTGAAATAATAGTGTAACAAGAACTACAAGCACCTTTATTATGGCTTTGATTTCGTAGCTTACGTAACAAAAACAATACTCGAATACCGCTTGTTTCTCTGAAGGGTGTAAATACTCGCCTGGACACTCACGTGGTCACGTGGAGAACGCCAAAACTCTAAGCTTTAATTCCTTCGTCTCAGGCATCGCTGACGTTCCAACCCTTGAGTGTCTCAAGAGTATGGAACCAAGTTGAATCATAAATCCATACTTCTACTCGGGTGTACTGAGTATTTATGTTATGATCAATGCGTGAAAGGTTGATTCTGTAACTTGACCCCTAAAAACAACACGTTCTTGGAGTTCTTCACGAAGGGTGTAGAAATACTTTTTAGGGTCGACCCAACCTTAGCCCACAAGTAAGTGTGCTAGCAGAATGAGAAACCCGTCTGATAGCAGTCATATAACACACTGCATGACCACGACACAGTCCAATAGCAGTAGTGATTCACTTCATCAAATGTTTACCTCTACATATGAACCCAGATTTCTAAAACACATCAATGTCAAAACGACATAGATTGAGACCAAATTAAAATTTGCGTTCAATGGGGAATTTAAAAACCGGGTCGTTTCGTCACTCGACCCAAATGTGCATAGCTGATGATAAGATATCAACACAACACCTAAAGTTTGTTTACATTGATACCGGTGACTCAAGGCCAGTACACCAACCGGCGGTTAATCTAAACTTATATAAATTACTTTGAGTAATGGCGCCACGTCCCCATAAGTACTTTGTAGTTTTTATTGATACATAAGTAGGTTTATAGATTTACATAAACCTCATAATTTACTAATTATTACTTATTATTAGGTGCTCGCACACAGCTTCCTCCTTTTACACTGTAGCGTTGGCTTACGCCACTTCGCTCCCATGTTATTGACGAAAAAATTACTTAATTAAACGGAGTCGTATCTCAAAGATCGTTTACATATAACAACATCCTCGTTTCGCGCGCCATATTCAGGTGCCAAACGCGTGCGACAAATAGTAATAACTTTTTCCGCACGTCATTGCTATACAATGGCTAGCGTGAGCGTGAACAGAAATAGATTTTGTCTAGGGGGCTGGTCTGATGACTGAGGTATCATGATAGCTCTGTCTAATCCACATGAACTTGCATGGACGCCTATTCCCTCCTTCGAAACGACTTGTTCGATGTTCAAATGAAATTGATACATATTTACTTTATCACGCAAACCACAGATGTATGTACCTACTTATGAATCAGTATGATTAGGAGGCGTACCCTTTGTATATGGGTGATCTATTTTTAATATCAATTTCAGTAACGGAATTGTATGCTCTGACTGAGATGTGTTTGACCAGCTATTTTGCAAGCAATTCTGAATTTCAAATTGTAGTCGGTTAGGTGCAATTTTGCCTGCCGCTTCGGCTTAATGATAATAGTGTTAGCGAATTTGATTTTAAAGTTCATAAAGCACTGACTAGACGAACTACTTTTTGTAATGTTGGTTAAAAAAATATGATTATGTAATATACAACATTGGTGAAACTAACATAAGCGATATAGCTAGGGCCGCAGAGTTACCTTGAGAGTCAAGATTGCAGGTACAAACTTTAACCAATGTCTCTTCTTGGCTTAAGTACAATGCTTTATCACAGAACGAGCATTAGGATGTAGGACGACATTGAAAGAACCTGCATACGTTTAAGAAGAAATACGAATACGTATGTATCTATAGCCGTGCCTGAGAGACGGCGACTTTGACTCGCCATCTGTCATGTTGGCACCTAACTATATCTCAGGCGGAATGAAGGTGTGGTATTACTCAGGGCATGAGGATACATACATACTAGCTAATGCCCCGCGGTTTCGTCCGCGTAAAATTTGATTTCATTGACACGAGTTTTAGCCACATATCCTATATGTTAATTGCAGCTAATGAGGTAACTCCGTTTTTGCGTGAACATCCTCATACTTTCGCCTAATTATTATATAATATTATGTCGTCGCAATATAATATTAATATAATGTTAATTAAATAGAATTACTCGTTGGTGCTTAGTTGTTACATCACCTTTGAAACACCAGTTAGTATAATAAATCCGATAAACCCTTAAGGTAGGCTTTCGTGTAGGTATTCAACGAGGGTTTATATCAGGTCGCATGAACTCGATCGATTGTACTATGTAATGACATAATTACATTGAGCGTGTGAACGTAGAAACGTGATTTCATTACGTGGCCATTGGTGTTCATAAACTATGAAGTGAAGTTAATAACAGAAAAGATGTTATGATTGATTTAAAAAAGTGGTCAAACTTTGCGGTTCGTTCTTTTTTTAAACACCTTCAATAAATTTTACTTTATCAGAAGTGAACGAATGGGCATCTCTTTTCCTGATTAAAATGGGTTCTACCCAGATGAAGTTTCAACCCCCTTCGCTTAGTCTATACCAAGGAGTTTTCTCAACTGTCACAACAAGAGCTTGCCCATATATTTTTATTCTCATTACTAAGTGTAGACATATGGAAAGGATGAGTGAAGAAAGATTGAAGAAACAGATATACAAAGCAAAAGTGTGTGCAAGAAGAGGCAGAGGAAGGCCACGTTCCAACTACCTGGATCAAATCGATCGGACGCTCAAGGACGGGAACGTCAAGAGTACTCGAAACCGACGAGCATGTATGAAGAGACTAATGAATGTGGACGAAGCGAATGAGGTATGTAAGTCTAGAGAGAACTGGCGCTCTACACTCTCTGCCTACCTCGTTAGGGACGTTAGGCGTGATGATATGTATGTATTACTAAGTGTGAGGACAGCATTGAGTTGTACCAGGTTAGCAGAAGCTGTAACGGTCAAAAGTTACGTACGCACTTACTTACACGTTACCCACATAGCATTGATTATCAAGTTTTACTAAAACTCATAGTAAAATTAAAGGAGATTATGAGTACTATGATATCCTGATACATTAACAAGGTGACCAGAGTGCGCTCATTCGGCCTATAGACTTATTAGGGATCTTCCGTCACATTCATCAGTCCCTTCATTCATAGCCACTGGTTGGGGGAAATCTTGACTTCCGATTGCCTCTCCAGAAATCTAAGTAGCATTTAAAACGGCAGCGTCCCAACATGCCGTTATCAATTTATCTTACACGTTTATTAAAGTTTATTTCCCGCTATTAAACTATAGTTACTGGCGTACATCGCACATGTGATATGAACTGTTATCTAAATTTATGGTATTCACTGATAAGTTATAATGATTTAAAACCATTTGAACAGAAACCAGCAAGTTTTGCATGCAGTAGTCGGCATCGCTTCCAAATGTCAAAATTAATCTCAACTCGACTACTATCTATGGATCCAGAATATAAATCTACAAATTTAATCCACGTCGCAGGTTTCTTCCATTACACGTGTAACGTTTTCACCACAGGCTTCGTCACAAAATACTAACGACAACTAACTAAAGCAGCTCAAACGTTCCCATATTGCCCGCCGCGTTTCCACGTTGTATCGCTAAAGAAATACGTCTCTAACACTCTAGTGGAACTCTAGTCGTTCTACAAACGTATTTTCTTGAATATCTATACTAATATTATAAAGAGGAAAGGTTTGTATGTTAGTATGTTTGTATTGAATAGGCTCCAAAACTACTGGACCGATTTGAAAAATTCACCTTGTGTGACATAGGCATTTCTTTTATAAAAAAACGTATGTCCACCCGTGCGAAGCCGGGACGGACCGCTAGTCGTAAATAAAAACTCATTCAAAAATGTGTAATACAATGAAAAAGTGTATTGTATGATAGGAAGCACGAGCGGGCGCACTGCTGGACACCATTACGAAAAAATTTGATCAAAAATACAAACTCCTTTTTTGCATAACTTTTGAACTATTTGACCTGTCATCGTAAGGAGTACAGTTAACTAACAGCCTTAAGGCAAAGTTCAACAGCGTTTATCGTGACCAATAATGGCATCTTCATTACAATCCGATACCTGAAACGTGCTTGCTTCTCGCCTTTCCGGCAATTATATCCTAAAATATCCTACATGTCATGAGTTAATTTGTGTATGTACATTCTACTATGGCAAATAAATTATTATTATATTATTAATTGACACTTAAATGGATACTATTGTAAAAACTAGCGACAACTAATGAGTTTTTCGTAGCTTAAGTACGGTGTTAAATCACACTTTACGCTTTACAGTGATGGAAACAGCGAGAGGAAACCTTCGTTCGTTTGAGAATACGTTTATAGCAAAACTTAGTACGTTATGTAAACGGTAAACATGAACTAACAAATCACCACGTTGAAGCCCCACCCCCTCCCCATTACAAGTGGCTTAATTTATGGATGGCCCCTAAAAGTTATTTTCATTCACATTCTCTCAAATCCCAATTCCCAGTTTCAAAGAAATTCGAACATTCCATAATTCCTTGAACATGTAGAAATTACTAGAAACTTAATACCAAACGTTAGCTTAAATATGAAATTACCATTCCGTAATGAAATTCTCTCAATTAGAAACGCGAGTGCCTTTTCTATGGCTGTAGAAGTATTGAAAGTTAATTCGCAATATGTGCAGAGTAGTGCAAGGCGCCTGGAATATAGGTCGCAAGGCAGAAGCTTTCTCTAGATCTCTCAGTATGAGAGCTCTTTGCATTACAGTCTCGAAAAGTATCCTCTATCATAGAAATTAATAAAGAAAATAATGACAAACGGATAAAAGTCTCTATGTATATCATCATGTCGAATCATAGCGCAGGTAGAGTAGAGCTCATGCCCTCTATACTCTTCTGCATCGTCGACATTTTTTTTATACTTTATTATTCTTCAGATTAATAAACAGATTTTTTTACTTGGAGTATGTATAGTGCACTTGAGTACCTAACGGCGATGGACTCGCCATCTGTCACGTTGGCACCTAAAATATATCTCTGGCGGAAAATTGGTATGCGGGTATGGTACCTCTGCCTACCCCTTGTGGGAAGGCGTGAAGTTATATTATGTGCCAGTTCCCTACAGACTAATATACATCTTATGCTTCATCCACATTTAGACATGCATGTACATAATCAAATATGACTAGTGTAACAGATCGTGGGTCCTTTACATAGAATCGGTATTAATACTTTCACGTGGGAAACAAAACTTGTACAGGATGTTGAATTATAATTACAATTAAAAGCGAAAGTTAATTTGTAGTAATCACCATTCATAATTATGGACAAAGCGTTCAGTAATATTTCATAATACATTACAAAAACATTGGACTAACTGTTCTATTATTCGGTCACACAAGCATGTATTATATATGAACAAACCAATATAAAAAAGACAAAAAGCGCGTTAAAAAACTAATGATAAAAAATGATAGCAGTAAAACACATCAATGCATTCCAAATGAGCTTATAATGAAAACCAATACCCAACAGACAGTGATCAGTGTTTTAAATCAGCCTGAGGCCAATGTGACGTCACACAAAAAGTCTCACCAAACCATGCATCATTCAAGAACGCCATATCCAAAATCCAATATAAAAATCGGTTGAAGATAAAAAGTCATAGTGTAGTACCATGCCCATGAGTCCATGACCACATTGCCCCGAGGCTAACAAACGAAATGAAAATTTCGACTGATATCTGACCACTAATAAGGACATGACGTGAAAGTGATATAGTCCGAACAGAACGATCACGAAACTATACAAAACAGAGCTCTAGCCAGAGCTAAGTGACTCTTTAATGACCGTTTAGAAAGTTGTAATTTTAGTATTAAGAGCAATAATTTAGTGGAGAGGTGAAAAGTTCACGACTTTTCGCTTCCGTGCTCGGCTACCATTAGCGGAACGCTCGTCGGAGAACTGTTACCTCAGTACTGTGTGACCGGTGTTACTGCATTCGGCTTGGAAACTGCCGCCACATTGCTGTTATAAGTATTCCAAGGTATTTATATAATGAAGAAGACTCTTTACCTTAAAAAGGTGAATATAATATATATATTCACGTCTTAAGAGTCCCTGAAAAGTTGCACACTCACTTTTTCGGTCGTTTCGGAGTTTTAAACTTACAATCAGTGAGTTGCAAACTGCTCGAACCACATAGCCCTAAACATTCACAAGCAAAACAGATTTGTATGTTGCTGTAAGGAAGAAAACTCTTCGATAGTCTTAACGCATTAACTATCCATTTATCTTCTCCAACAGTAAAACAGACAAAACAACATAACGAACCGTCTCGTTTGACCTATCGACATACCCGAACGGTGACTTACATCTCAACGTAACAAAGAAAGTATTAACATTACACATAATGATAGGAGACGCGGCCATAACTCAAGCAATTTCACCTATTAAGACGAGCCCATTGAAGGTCATAGAGTTTTATTACAGACTAGCTGATTCCAGCGGTTTTACCCGTCTTAAAATCACACATATATGAAAAATTTAAGCAGACTGATTTACTCCTTGTATTTCCAATCTGCTAGTGAAACCTGGGATTAGCCCGAAAAACAGACAGACTGACAAACATTTTATAAATTGTGTTTTTAAACCAGTTACGTAAATTTAAACAAGCAGTTACACTTTAAGAAAACAACTGTTGTTTTGATATTACAAACAGAAATATACATTTTATATATTAGTTAATATAGTGTTTAGTTAACATTCAGCTATTAATATAACGATGTAACGATGTGACGATGTTTTGGGGACATTTGTTGAATAGCAGTCAGTCGTCAGGTGTAGCACAATATATATGAAATTGGTTAAAAGAAATATGAGTGATGTCGCGGGCGGAGTGTGATAAGAGTAGAAAGGTAAAAAGTGCATAAGTGATGGTTGTGCTTAATACAGTTTGAAGTTCTTATTCACAATAAGTCCAAAGAATTGCTAGCCTCTTATGATCATTGACGAAACGATTGCAATATGTATCTAAAAAGTAAGTAAAATAATGATAATAATATCCTCACGCCTTCCCACAAGGGTCCCCGAAGGGGTAGGCAGAGGTGTATAGGTAATACCCACACACCCACAAAAAGTAAGTAAAATAAAATAAATAAATAAATATCCTCACGCCTTCCCACAAGGGTCCCCGAAGGGGTAGGCAGAGGTGTATGGGTAATACCCACACACCCACTTTCCGCCAGAGGTATATTAGGTGCCAACGTGACAGATGGCGAGTCCATCGCCGTTACTCCAGCACGCCTTTACATACGCCTTTGAATTTCTTCTCAGACGTATGCAGGTTTCCTCACGATGTTTTCCTTCACCGTAAAGCTCGTGGTGTGACTAAGCACTGTACTTAAGTTCAGAAAAACTCATTGGTACAGTCGGGATTCGAACTTGCGACCTTTGCGTCGCAGGCAAACTGCTCGAACCACTCGGCTACCACGGCTCAAAAAGTAAGTAATACAATTGAAAGTGAAAAGATTAGTGACTAACCGAATATGACATACATAGATACGTATGCTGTTATCTATAACATTATTAGAGTAATAAAAGTAATTTTTTACAACAACCACATCTTTTTCACCAAAATTATGTTAGATACCAACGTAACAGAGATGGCGAGTCCGTTGGCTTTCTTTGAAGTCCTTCTCAAACGTTTGCATGCTTTCTCACAGTATTTTCCTATAGCGTAAAGCTCGTTGTGTCACTGTACAGTCGTTCAGAAAAAGTTAATTTTATTTGTCGGAGTTCGAAGCTGTTTTTTTTATTTTTGGCTAAATACGTATAGTGTCTACGGTCAGTTAAAGTTAAAATTCAAGAGTGTCATACCTCGAGCTGCAATAGAAAGCTGTGGCACACAATAGACATCTTAACGATTGCTCATCATTAATTATGATAATGATAGATATGTTGCGAGTTTAAAGTACGTACGCTATTGATTGCTTGAAAATACACATCACAAGAGAAATGTTAAATAAAAAGAAATTGAACTATTAAATACCATTACTCGTACGCCTCTAGAGAAACTCAAAGCAAGATATATATACGCTTGGCATTGGCCTCGAAAATAACAAACTAGGAGCGACTCCAGTCGGGAGAGGGGATTTTAGTACTAAGAGAAAATAAAATATATTTTTTGATAAAACATTAGTATGTTAGCAAAATCTTAAATCGACTTATTTCAAATATCACGTCGCTCGCGTCGATATACATATGTATGTACATTAAAAGAAACCATTATGATTTGATTGTTAAAATATTTTAATATATATTATAATTACTAGCTGTCCGACTTCGTTGGCGTAAACGGCTTTTTATCTTTCGTAAATTTTTTTTTCATAATAAAGTATCCTCTGTTACTTTCAATACCTCCAACAATATGTGTACAAAGTTTTATGATAATCAGTTGAGTAGTTTTTACGTGAAAGCGTAACAAACAAACTTACATTCGCATTTATAATATTAGTAAGGATACTTTAAATAAGTTTAAATAATTAGCCACACCACGAGCTTTACGGTGAAGGAAAACATCGAGAGGAAACCTACATACGTCTGAGAAGAAATTCAAAGGCGTATGTATAGTCGTGCTTGAGTAACGGCGATGGACTCGCCATCTGTCACGTTGGCACCAAATATACCTCTGGCGGAAAGTGGGTGTGTGGGTATTACATATACACCTCTGCCTACCCCTTCGGGGACCCTTGTGGGAAGGCGTGAGGATATTATTAATTACTTTAAATAAGTTCTTTTTTTTTTGTATACTTAGAAACATTACTTTTTGTGGACATTATGCACCCGTTTCTATGCCCCGGATAACATGTACGCAAAATGATCGGAAGACGTGAAAGCGTGACAAACAAAGTCACCTTTGTATTAATAAAATTAATCACACCACGAGCTGTACGGTGCAGGAAATCATCGAGAGGAAACCTACATACGTTCGAGACCAAATTCAAACGGCCATATACCTCGCTGACTGAATTATGTCTCTGGCGAAAATAAGGTCTCGTCATTACCTAACCTTACGGTGACCCTTGTGGAATGTAGCGAAGATAAGATGGGATGTAATAATATAAGTGAGGATTCCCTAAATATCCTAGACAATGGTCATGGATAATTACTAACAACATCAACAAGAATGGTAGGGGGTATATCGGGTTTTCCGTTCGAATTTGGATTTGCCTGACTGGGGCAGGACCTCCACCTTATAGAAGTCCGTAGCCAAATAACATAAAGCATTTTTTTTGTGTGTTGTTCCTAATTGTTGAATAAGGTTTCCAATAATGAGCTCCTTGGGGATTATTATATTGTGTTGGCAGAGGCAGAGGGTTTAGTCCCGTATGCTGCCAACACAGTACAACCCCGAATACAAAGTGGGAACGCGCATTTGATACTTCGATATTATCAGCGTAAATAGGCTACGGTAGCCGTTTCCCATCAGCATACGGCCCATGCTCGTTGCCACTCTTGTTGTACAAAAAAGAGTTAAATTGCAAGGACTGAATTCAACTGTTACATGTGATACCTCTGTACTCACTAACAAAGCCTATCAAACCATAGCCTCACTCACCTTGGCAATCACAGTTCTATGTACGTTCATTATCAGTAACTTTGTTTAGCTGCAGCTCAAAGCTATCGTTCGGAGAGAGTAATTCCGCTAATTTCTTAAGTCGAACTTATGGTTGTCTGGCACACGAGTTTGCTAATTAAATGAACATCTCAGTATCATTAAATATAATGAGACTTTATTAATCAGGTGCCTAAGAGAAATCATAGATATATTTCTGATGGTACTATTATAAATTCGATATATGTAATTGACGTGAAGTTGGTTTTGTGTGTGTATGTCTTGAGCTAACTGGCACTCCACTCTCTCTGTCTGCTTACCTCTTGGGGACACGGCGTTAATATAAGTATGTATATGAAGACAAGGGTCCCCGCAGGAGTCGGCAGAGGTGTGCAGGTCGTACTCACACCCACTTTCCGCCAGAGATACATTGTAGGTGCCAACGTGACAGATGGCGAGTCTATCGCCGTTACTCGAGCACGACTATACTTTTGAATATCTTCTCACACGTATGCGGTTTCCTCTCGATGTTTTCCTTTATCGGTATTGAGATGCCAACCTGACATATACAGACATGCCTTAAATACGTCAAATACAGTAAAGTTCGTCGTAGTTTGTACCTACAATCTTCTTAAACCACTTGAACATTGCGGCTGTCAACAATATTAAAAAAAACCTTAGGCAGTTCAATGATGAATTAACGATCTAGCCATAGACATGATGAACTCTAACTCTCTCGGGAAATAAACACTAGTGGGTTCATAAAATAATTTTTCGTTACGCCTGAACAAGTCCCATAGTGTGGTGAGTAAAAGACAAATACAAACATACATACATATCATCTCGCCGAGTCCCTAACGGGGTAGGCAGGGAGAACAGAGCGTCAGTTCTCTCTAGACCTGCATACCTCTTTCGCTTCGTCCGCATTCATAAGTCTCTTCATACATGCTCGCCGGTTTCGAGTACTCTTGTCGTTCTCGTCTTTGAGTGTCCGTTGCACATACTTTCATATTATTATTTTATGAGTCAAATTTAATCAAGTTATATTGCTGTACTTATACCGATTAGAGTAAATGAAAGTATAATCCATCACATTTACAAATGTATACCATAAGGATATCCGCTGCGAGCCTATTAATCACAACGCGTAATTTCCTTGAGAACTTTGCAATGCACTAACTTATCTGTGAAAAGAAAAAGGACGTATTATTTCTGGCCAGAAGAGTAACAATGTTCCCATAAATAATGAGGGGAACAATGGCACCTGTAGCCCGTGGGAAGCCAGGGATGGGCGTTCCGCGCCGAGGGGTCTGCTTCTAACACTTCACACCGCACCAATGTGCCTCGTAAAAGCAACACTTTTTGCATTTACTACGGAGGATATTCTTTTGAATCACAAAAGAAGACTATTATCACGTGAAGAACTTCATATCGAAGTATGTACTTACATTTAGTACGAACTCCAATGGTATACCTACTAATAAAATTATCCCAATTTAAATTACTTACTGTGCGGAGCAATATCGAGAGATAGGAACATACTCAGGTTTGAGGAAAATATTAAGTTTGTACAGTCGAATCGGAGATATGGCGACTGACACGTGGACAACTAAATATGTTTGCGATGTAGAAGCGATGGAAAAAATCGCTAGTTTCATATACTGCAGTAAGAAGAACGTCGCGTATACTTCTAGTTAGAGCAATTTTTAAAAATACGTATAAAATTATAGGTTGATATTATGAATTTCATTGCTTTTATAACACAAAAGCGGATAAAATCGTCCGTAGTATTTTTAAATTAATTTATCACTCGATGCCACTTGACCCTAATCTCGCGAACATCATAAAGTAGCTAATCGGACCAATAGTAATCAAAGGGAGAGGCACCTAACTGTATATTTTAATTGCAAAAAAAACTTAAATCGGCGGATCAAATGAAGTAATTATGTTCGTTTTTTAAACAACAATTTGGTACAGTGGTCAGGTAGTTACAATGTCACGCGACTGTCATTTAATAAATAGGCACTTTAATGCAGAAAAAGTGTTTTTAAATTTTTTTTAACAAACGATTTAGTTAAAACCTTATGTTGTCGCCTTAGCCTTAAAACATGTCGTTGAGGCCCCGTTCTCATTCTCTTTAGAAGAACTCATTTTCCAATTTCTAGCGAGCTTACAGCCTGCGATACTAAGCAGTTACAGTTGCTTATAAACACTAAAGACATCACTCACGCATTGCGGACCGTATAAAAGTCTTTGTACAAAAAGAAGGCTCTTGAAGTTTGTACAAACTGAAGCAACGCATTGATTGCTTCTTTAAAAACTAATTTATTCTCACAATACTTATAACTTGAAATCGAATATAATTGAGTTCTCGCAGACTGGATATTTGCTCTCAAATCGATACATAGCTAAACGGTGTCAAGTCCGCTGTCTGTCAGAGGTCAAGAAGAGTGAACAAGTCAATATAACTTGGAGTTAATGTGGGTGTCGAACGAAATGCGGGCGTCTCACTTTAAAACACTTATTCAGCGTAAGTGAAATTATTTGCAAAAAGTGAAATGTATATTTAGTAATGCCTACGCACTAATCTTCTTAGGTCTAAAATCTAAAATACACGAAACACGTCGTTAAGTAGTTGAAGTTAGCAAATATAATTAAGGATTTGATACCTAAGTGACAGACGGCGAGTCCGTCGCTGTTTCTCAAGCACGACTTAACTACTAGGTACGTCTTTGAATATCTTCTAAAACGTATGCGGAATTCTTCACGATTTATTAATTGTGGAGTAAAATATCGCTACACTGAAGTTTGAGAATACTCATTAAAACAGAGCGACGGGGATCAAACTAGTAAATTTCAATTTCTTTCCGCAAACGTTCAGGATATTGAATAATCTCTTCGTTGAGAATTTCCTAGAGAATACAATATTTAGTTCTACAAGAAGGGTTTGAGGAGATTCCTTCAGGGTCGGCAGCGCGCGAGTGGTATAACCCTGGTATTGCAAGCGTCCATACCGCTTAAGCTACGGGACCACATCGACTCAAAAGTTGCTAAAGTATTTGATTAAGACTGCGTTGGTAGGCTCATTAAGACATCCGTGGAATACTGCGAACTCACAACAACACTACCACGATATTTCAAAGTGAGAGACGAGCGAATGGTAGATCCCTAGGGAATCTACACTAAACAGGAGAAGAAATTGAGACACAACTTTCAAATGCACGCAACTTTTAAGCGGTAAATCCGATGGCATTGACATAAAACTATGTAGGAACAGCTCGTAATTGCCACCTGTCATTAGATGAGCCACATTTTGAAACAGCTTCGTGTTTGTGATACAAAATACTCACGACTACTCACCGGTTGGCCAAAATATTTTTTGGATTTGTTGTCATCAGGTATTTATTTCTATTTCAATGTGTCTTCATGACCTCATGATATAAACACTCATGATTTAGTATTAAGTTCTAAACAAAAAAAAACTTCCAAGTTTAATAAAGTGACCTGCGTATTAGATATAATTTAATTTTATTGAAGGTATGGTTAATATAATGAGAACTTTTCCATTCATAGAATCCACAATCCGCTAAAGAGCATTTCAGACTTTTTGGGTTATTGGGATCGATTGACAAATCAACATAACTTAGAATACTTTCATATTGCCTCGAAAATAACATTCTCAAATTCTAGCAGCCCTATTTAAGGGCCGGTCCACACAACTGAGACAAAGCGGCATTCACCGTTACGCGACGACTTTGCCTCTCGACGGAAAGTAACACAAGAGGAACGAGAGAGAATTACCGCGGCATTAATTGAGGCTACGCCGAAATTATACCTTTATTATTCTAGAAGAATATTGGGCCCAACAAAACGACAGAGGTTGTTATCGTGAGATAAAAGAAAAAACCGTCAGATACTCGTAAATGCGTTTCTTTCGTTAAATAAATGGCGACCTTGAATTGAGGGCGTTCATTGAATTGGAGACAATGGATTGGCCATTAAAGATAAAAGGAAAGGTTGCGAATCTACCTGGTCAACTAAAGTGTGTTAAAATAGGTCTAAATCTACAAAAGGGGTTCAAAAAGACTTTTTCATATTGACAATGCGCATATTTTCAACGTTGACGGCCAAGATTGTGGAGTCCAAACAGACTCCAATCCGACTCCTTTTCGCAATCGCTGTTAAATCCAATACATCTACAGCACATCCCCACTATCAACTTAACGAGACTATCAGTATCAGTATATATGTAATTTGAAAACAAATTAAACCAGTCTAGTCCAAGGAGACTCGATGATGGTGGAAATTATGGCTTGTGTCTCTCCGTCATATCTCTATAAATAAACAATTCATGTAGTGTAAAGTGTCCAGTTTATTTTGTTCCTAGAGCAAGTTGTCGGCTAATTGATACACCCGATACCATCGCATTTTCACGGTCGATTTAGAGCTTCACAAAAAACGAACGACAGCTTGACGCGACCGCTTTGAACCTAACTAGTTAATTATGTACATAATCATATGTAAATTGACGATGACGGCTTAACTTAAAGATACAAATGATATTTGTAAAAAAGAACAGTTAAGACAGAAGCATACGTACATACATATCATCGCCAACGGGGTAGGCGGAGAGAATAGAGCGCCAGTTCTTTCTATTCTTACATACCTCTTTCTCTTCATACATACTCATCGGTTTCGAGTACTCCTGAGACAGAAGCAAATGGAAGGCATTGCATCAGAGACGCCAACAAGAGCCTAGTTTTTAAATTTATAATAATGACAGATGAAAATGAAAATTCAGTATGGAGCAATTGGTATTATTTTTCAATAAAAGCATAACAATACAATCTCACCTGTAAACCGCATAGTCGCAAAGCGATTAAAATAATGCGTTCCCCAATCTTTCTAAATTAAAACGATCCATCGACCAAATCCCCAATTGCCATCAATGATGCGTATCCTATTACGAACCCTTTTTATTTACCCACTAAAACACTGGTTTAGTGCGGTTCGTTACGGAAGACGAAGCAACTCGGACAACACGGGTGGCGGTTGGACCTTCGCAGTGACGTAACGGTCGCCGAGCACCGGCCAAAAAACGATCACTCTGCTGACATTGATTTTGAATTTTGAACTTGTTTGACGGTTCAACGGCTTGGTGACGGATCTTACGCAATCTTCGAATGAATCGCGGCATAAGTAATAGGTAACTTTTATAGCAGAACGATCGCATTTAACGTGAATACAAATTTTAACATGAATAAATAATGTTTTTTTAGTGTAGATATAAGCTCGGAACAGACACCTGCCAGGCATGAAGTGAACTTTCTAGATCTAGAATATAACCACAGAATGCATAAATGTCAAACCAGTTTTTAAGAGAGTAACATTGAAAATGTATTGCATTATAATACAGAAAGTTTTAATCGCAAAAATGTTGGTATCTCAAACTAACATGATAATAATAGTGACGTCACGGAAGAATCTGCAGCCAACTTGTCTGAAACGGAGGCTTAAATGCGTCTAGCTATGCCATTGCAAAAAAAAACAAGAACCAAACAGATCATTGGCTTATAACATAAAACCCCGTTGTCAAACTGGCAATCTTCAAGGTGAAGGTCACACGAACTCAGATTTCTTCAGCTCTCGGAAGTTTTAGATATAATTTCCTTTTCTTATCATTGCCGCGCGACAAATTTGTGCAGCCCACCGGCCATAGATAACCATCGGTACATATTCGTAATGACAGTTCTATTTGTTTGACATTGACATGACATCTTAATGACACACCGATTAACCAGTCGCTAGCCATCACGTCGGCTAATCGAAAAAGAATTGACATAATGAAGGTGCATGTCTCGACCATGGATTATAGATTTGTAAATCACGTTTTTACGTGACGTCACGTCACATTTGTAAAGAAAACTTTATTCCCCCCCCCCCCCCCCACCCCGGGTCTTTTTTAGCTCTGGCGCGCCATTTCCCTCGCGTCCTTTGCGGTCGTCATCCACGGTATCACGTGGCCAGCGGTTATCCGGCTCGTTGGATATCGGTTACTGACAAATGACAACTGACGCGCCGCGTGCAAACCTACTAGAATCCGTCGGTGGAAAATCAAATATTCTTAAGGTGTAGGTACGAGTTAGTTAGATGCACTCGTATGATTTTTTTAAATTCATAATGTTTTGCAGTCGGAATTATAATTCTTTATTTTTGTTATGCATGGGGGGGGGGGGGGGCAGAAGGAATCAAGTGCCTAATTCTCTTTTTCTTACACTTACTTATAGATCTTTTTTCTGTACCTACTAAAAATATGTACGTATATGAGCAGCAAATATTATGGTGATAATGTTTTATTTTTGTCATTGTGTGATATAATTATGATTTTGAGCATCATTTTATGAATCTCAACGACGGAAGTAGTCAGCGCTGTAATCGTTTTATTACCACGCAGCAGTCGACTTAATTTTAAACATATACATCGCAATATCGCATTTTAATTAACTGACAGGAGCGGCGCCGGCGCTTTAAAACCAGACCTCAAAACGTCTCTCACGTCACTCTTGCCTCATTCCAAACTTCGATCCCTATAATTTGCATTGAAGTATTTATCTTCACATTAACCATTAAAATGCCGTGGTGGTCGAGAAGTCGCCCCCAATACAAAGATTACAAGTTCTAGTCCCGATTGTATCAGTGAGTTTTCCGAAATTAATACGTCGTGAAGAAACCTGCATACGTTTCAGAGAATAAAAAAATTAAAGACACGGCGTTTATCTGAGTTATCACCGATGAAAAGTTGTATTTTTTAAACCTCTGTCTATCCCACTTTGCGATTTATGTATCATTATACATATTATATTTCTCCTGTATGTGTTTGTGTCACTGAACTCCTCTAAACGGCTGGACCGATGTTAATGAAATTTTCTGTGTGTCTTCAGGTGGATTCGAGACTTGTTTATATTCACAATTGGACTTTTAACACAAAATTGGACAATTGGAATTTAGCTGGAATCATGTTGCAGCTAATAAAATTTTTCACCCGAGCGAAGCTGGGTGGGAAAACAAGTTTATATATATATATATATATATATATATATATCGCATCACAGTACAATATCTCAATCAATGAATGAAATACGGTATCACTCAAGATTGTGAATGACATTGTAAGTTATCTGTGTTATATTTATAGCGCACCAATGATCTCATTATTATCGCGTTCAATAAGACATGTCCGACTAGCTGTATCCCGCGTAAGATTTAATTGATAGATTTTTTCTGAAATAAAACAATATACAATCTGTTAAACCAGCTAATAATCTATCTCTGTGCCAAATTTCATCCAATTCCGTTGAGTCGTTCGGACGTGATTGAGTAACAAACATACTCACAAACGCTTATAGAATTAGTAGGTATGATACATAGTAGGGATCATTTGGGGACATTTGATTGGCGTGATATAGGAAGACTTTAAAAGGCTGATCATTTTTAAGCCTATAAATTATAGTCTTGTCGAAAACGATACATTAACATTCCTAGACATATGTTCATATTCATATCACGCCGTGTCCCTAACGGGGTAGGCAGAGAGGTATATATATATATATATATATATATATATATGTATATCTGGCGGAAAGTGGGATTATGGGCGCCACCTATACACCTCTGTCTGCCCCTTCGGGGACCCTTGTGGGAGGGCGTAAGGATATTACATTCGTAGTTTAGTAATGTTTTTTGGGGTTTATGTATAAAAATAAATTCCCATTTGTTTCGTCTCGTTACCTAGTGATCTATACTCCCTGTCTACACACCACAGGATTCGAACCAGCAACCTTGACTTTAGAGCTAACATAAACAATTCAGCCACCACGTCATTAGATCTTCATACAGCTTTTTTGCAATGTTCAATAGTGTGATGTATGAACCTGTAATGTAATACACATTTGATCCACCCACTGCTGGGCCCAAGGCCGTTCGTACACCTACGGCCCAGTTTAGAGAAAGGAATCCATTGTGGTTTGAATCATGCAGTCTCTATTACGCACATTCGCATTGACAGTGCCTATTGTCACTAACTAGATCCGTGGTGGTCGAGTGGTTCGAGCAGTCGCCTGCAACACAAAGTTTGCCAGTTCGAATCACTACTGTACCAAATGACACAGGTACTTAGGCACAGTGATGAAGCGCACGAGTTTTACGTCGGAAGGAAAGCAACGAGAGGAAACCAGCATACATTTGATACAAAAGGCGAATATGGTATGGTTGTGCTTGACAAACGGCGATGGACTCGCCGTCTCTGTTTTGTTGGCAACTAAAATATATCTCCAGCGAAAAGTGGTTATGTGAATAATACAAACCCTTGCCTACGATTTGGAGGATCCTTGTAGGAAGATGTAAAAGTGCTGCCTACCATTTAAAAACACAAATCTACTACGTAAGTCAAATACCAACCCCCCAAACGACATCAATAAGTAAAAACCATCAGGCGGATCGCTAGATTGTTGAATTTAAAAATGATATGCTTCGCAAAATGTTATGATATACTTCGCTAAATATTATGATATGCTTCGCAAAATAACGGTTATTTCGTATAAAGATGACTTATTACACACATGACAATTTCAACGACGTTTACATTGCGGCCTTGACGCGATCAGTGATAACCGTACGACGCAATTTGCATAATAATGCAGCGTTACCTAGTACTCTCTAGAGACCGGCTTTTCAGTTTGATATTGCTTAAATTATTGCATTGTTGTTCTCTGTTGGACTGACTGAATATGTGAGAAGTTTCTAAGAGCTGAGAAACTGAAGTATCGTCGACATACCATCAACTAGATACTCCCCGCGTTTCATCCGCATAAAACTTTATGATAAATGTATTTCATTGCTGCTCCGCTCTCTTGGATAGTAGAATAATAATGAATAATATATAACTTATTAAGCCTCTCTCAATAAACGGCCAATGTAATGCAAACATATTTTTCAAACCTGATTAGTAAATCCTGAGACAAGCGCGCTTAAAGAAACAAACAAACATAATCTGCCCTTTAATAATATTTTTATTAATCATTAAACATCTATTTATGAATCCTATCAATATAAGAAGCTAAAAAGTTCGGTTTCGAGTAACAGTTTAGCAGTATAGCAACCGAATTCAAAATATCTCTTGTCAAGTAACTTATCAAACAAAGTCACGTGCACGTATCAATAAATGTCAGCGTGACGTAAACAATGTGGTCGTGAGAATGATACAAATATAATGTAAATAATACTTATTTTTATACCCTTAAGGTAAGCAATAATGTGCCATCGACACTTTCGGTTCACACATTATTATTTTGATAAAAGCCCTGTGGTTTCAAGTGCTCCAACGTCCTTGTTTTTCTAACAATTGGATCTGAATAGTTCAATCGTGATCTTTCTCTGCTTCTTGTTCCAAACATTCGCTCCTGTTTTGTCAACATTCAGTCACTCATTCATTATATACGTCCAAACTGACGTAATAAGACTTTCTTTATCTCATCACTCGAAGATCAAAAACTTAAAGAATTGAAACAATAAAAGCAGTCTCCCGAAATAATTCTTAATTTTTATCCTTATGGACATACAACGCCACTTCTCACAACATACATACGTCTCTTGATACAGAGCCTTTAGATCTAACAGCGAAGAAGTAACTCCTCTGGATTCTCCGAAGGATCATAAGTGAATTCTTCCCTCATATTTTGATTGAATCAATAACTGGTTTAGCGCCGGGGTTCCACCCAAGTTAAATTTAGTTATAGATATGATAAGATAAAACTCATGTTTTTTCAGAACAGCGAAGCTTTGGTGAAAGAATTAAGGTGGAATCGGCTAAGTAGTCTTTGAGTTCATCCATTCTTACAAACAACTTACAAACTTCCAAATATTTCCTCTTTATAATATTCACTTAGATTTGACAATACCGGTGGCATGTGGCGAAAATACTGATAACCTTCGTCAGCAATTTGTTGACATCAACCGTTGAAACGATTATGTAACTCGTTTGAGAATGTCATTGTCAAATTTAACCTTTGATGCAAGTTACAAAGCAAATATAAAATATTTTCATCTTTCAATCCAATGAATCAATCAATTTAGTCCACCATAACACTGTAGGTAGATAGATCAGAAAAGTGTTACGAATGAAGTCATTAAAGAAAATACAAAATGTTTCATGGTCAAAATTGCGTAATAAAATTCCTCCCACAATAAATTATAGTGACGTTTACGGGCAAATTGGAAATTGTAAATTAAAACCTATTGTCATATAATAAAGTACACAATGAGAACAATAAAATAGGAACATAAAATGGAGTGAAATCCATAAAGCGGTCAAAGCTATTGTCGCCCACTAGTTTTGTTAAATTTTGGTGTTATGAGGCATGAACGTCAACGTTGGCGAAAAACTAGTATCCACGTAAATGGTAATATCCAGTAAAGTGAAGTGTGTCAGAAGCGTACACGAACACAAGTAATGAATAGGTATGAAAGCACGTATGCAATTACAGCGATTAATTTGGCCGTGCCCAAAAGAAGTCCATCGTTTCGACGAAACCAAACAATACACGTATACAAAAATGGACGTATCTTAAAGTCGTTTGTAACGTAAATAACACATGACTATTGCATAAAATTGTTAATAGAGAGACCAACCATTATTGCGCAAAAGGAAAGGAAACGGCTGATTTCGATCAGAGAAACAAAGAGTGAGCACCTTTTAGGAGACTTAACCTGCACTTTTTTAGTTATCTCAGATCGGAACGAATTGCCTCGGCTGAATTCGCACTTCGCTCGTTTCCCACGGATTTGAATACAGAGAGGTTACTGACTAGTAACAACCTCATAATAAGTCTTACTATCTCGACAGTATGTACAGTAAGTAAAATCATTGTTCTATGTCCATTTCTGTACAATTTCATTCAAAAAACCATAAACTTGGCAGAGATAATATCATAAAGAGCCGCGGTGGTCGAATGATTGAAGTCACCTGCAAAATCATGATTGCAAGATCGAACCTTAGGGGTATCTACAGAAGCTGAACTGTCAGGTCAACAGATGTCAACAGGTACTGTCGTAACCGTTTCTGCAGACATTCAAAGACGTAAGTACGTACAGTCATGCTTGTGACAAGCGGATTGATTCGCTATATAAACGTTGGCACGAATATATCTACAGGACAATGTATTCGGCCAACTTTTCGGACTATGGGACTGTGCAGAAGGTTAACTACGTCTTCTTAAGTACATTAAGTTAAAGGCAACTGCTCGAACCACAAAGATCGCAAGTTCGAATCCCGACTGTACCAATGAGATTTTCTGATCTAAAGTACAGTGATTAGTCACACCACGAGCTTTACGGTGAAGGAAAACATCGAGAGGAAACCTGCATACGTCTGAGAAGAAATTCAAAGGCGTATGTATAGTCGTGCTTGAGTAACGGCGATGGACTCGCCACCTGTCACGTTGGCACCTAATATACCTCTGGCGGAAAGTGGGTGTGTGGGTATTACATATACACCTCTGCCTACCCCTTCGGGGAAGGCGTGAGGATATATTATTATTAAGTTAAACCTTCTTTGCTTCGATAAAATATTCGCTTTAAACCAAAGGACCTAGGAAACAACTTATATTTGCTTTTACTTTCCAACTTTCATTCAAGTCAAATTTGATAAAAGAAATCAACTTAAAATAAAAGTAGATAAAATGTAATAAGGTATGCAATAATCTATGGATATATTTTTGGCACGTCACGTTGGTAATCAGAGATTATAAATAAGACAATAAAATTCATTCACGTATTAAAGGTTAGTCATGTAAAAGTGTGAAATAGCCGAATAATTGTATTTTGTACGACTAGAGAATATGGCAGACCTGAATCTATCCTAGAATATATCTTGAAGGGTTGGTCAATGGATATTTATTGATATTAATCGGGTATTTGCGTAGTCATATTTTAATCATTTCATATGTTAAAATTTCTACAAAAGCCCTGATCGCGCAGGTAGCATTGGGCTTATACTTAATTATTATCCAAGCCGGTAGAAGCAACTGATGCAACTGCAACTGGCGGTTCAACGCCCTTCAATTTCTCAATATCAAGTGCAGGGTGCACCTATAATTTCTAGTGAGTACGCGCCGATGCAGCGCGGTACAAACAAATTGCTTAATAACGCATCCGCCGCACGATTAATGTATCGGTGCAGCACAAAGTTGCATAACGGACAGACGGACAACCGCTGAATATTGGTATGAGAGTATAAATCTCGGTTTGTTTTTGTTTGGGCTACGATTAATATACGCCCGAGGTTGTATATCGAAATACGAGACGCTAGTTGGTATGAAGTCTTTATCTTGCGTAAGAAAATATAAATGATACGGAGCAAAGCGTTGAGACCGGGCATATTTAAAAGCGATTATAAATAGGTTCATCATTACAGTTCGCAAGTTCGAATCCCGACTGTACCAATGAGTTTTTCTGAACTTAAGTACAGTGATTAGCCACACCATCAGCTTGACGGTGAAGGAAAACTTTGAGAGGAAACCTGAATACGTCTGAGAAGCAATTCAAAGGCTAATGTATATATATATATAAGAGTGTGATTTATTTATTTATTACAAAAAATCTATACTAATATTATAAAGCTGAACAGTTATAAAGCTGAAGCTAAAGAGTTTGAAGAGAGAGAGAAGAGCATAAATGAAAAATGTTGCAAGAACGGGAATAAATATTCCTTTTTGAGAGCTTCCGTTGCGTACGCTGCGTAAACGGTTTAAGTTACGAAAATATCATGTATGAGGGAATTGTTCCTCTTTAAAAGTTCTAAAAAAAAGTCCGCGACAGCGTATGTCTATCTTTTAAGATTGACTCACTATAACCTTTTTTATGGCAATCAAGTCCACGATGGGCTCCTGAACTACTTAACCGATTTCAATCAAATTTGCACACCGTATGCAGTTTGATCCAACTTAAAAGAAAGGATAACTTACATCACAATTGGACCCGATAGGTGGCGCTGCGATCGTGTTTCAGGAAATTTTACTTTTTCACCCGGGCGAAGCTGGGCGGGACAGCTAGTATATAGGTATAAGCTAACAGCTATATAGCCAAAGCACTTATATATGTACACTTACTTATAGTAAAAAAAACATATGCTATATACAAATAATTAGGCAAATTATACAATGAACCATTAAATGACTACATACAGAGATACAAATATAACAGATATACATACGGAGATACAAATGTATGTGCCGACGTATTGAGTCGACAGTATCGCTGAAATTCTTTGATACTTCTATCTTATCCCTTTGGAGTCTCTTGTGGGAAGGTGTGTAGTGCAATAATGTTCAATGCACTTCTTTAGATCAGTTTAACTTAATGTCAATATAACAGTTACGTCACATCGTGTTGACAGTTCGCACTTGACCGCTTTAAGGCAAACGTTTATCTACGGTCAGACGCGATTAAATGACTAAAATACATTACAAATGTAATTAATGTTATCAATCATACTGTGTATCCGTTGCTTGTGAGTGTACCAGTCTTGATTTACGTAAACGAGGGAATGATAAGGTTGAAAATTGCTTATCATCGTAATCCATCTCTGGACATGATGTGTTCTTTTTTCTTCTATTTTTCCTAACTCCTTATAAATACGGGCTTCATTCATTGTGCGAAAAATGTTTATAAAGAAAGGAAAATCCTTTATTTATTTTAAACTAGCTGTCCCGCCCAGCTTCGCTCTGGTGAAAAAATTAAAAAAAAGTTAAATTTCATAAAATCCGTTCTGCTGACCTCTACACCGCGTAAGGAATACTCCTACCAAATTTCAAGTCATTCGGCCTTATAGTTCCTGAGATTTCGTGATGAGTGAGTTCAAAAATGGGATCTCCTATATATTATACGATTAGGAGTAAAAAAACATGTCTGTGTTAAAATAAATAATTCTACTTACTCATAAGCCTTAATAATGAGATGAAGCGAGAGGTACTACTGTACATCAAAAGTGGTGAATTTCCACTGAAATAATCCAGACTATTTTTAACTACCTAAAAAGAGTTCGCTATATTAATACATACATACATACATATCATCACGCCAAGTCCCTAGCGGGGTAGGCAGAGAGTATTCGCTATATTCGGTTAGCAAAAAATAGAAAGTTATCAATTTTAATACATGCACAGATTTTGATTTTTTTTTTCAATATGTGTGTAGGTGCTATGTATATATCTATTCAATTAAGCGATTGGATGTTGTTAGCACAGTTTCGTATACAAGTTTTGATTTTTTCCATATTTTATAAATTGAACTTGAGCACTCACCACGTACATAAATATTAATCGCCCAAAACAACTATATCAATTTAAGACGATATTTCTATTTCTAACGCCTAATCAATCAATAGTCACAATATAATCTTTATCCGCGTATCCGCCGATAAAGTACACTTGTCTTACCCAACAGTAACAAATATCGACAGTAAAAATATCCAAACAAAAGAATTTGTTTCTCGGACTTACAGATAAAGGATAACGATTATCCAACAAGCACAAATTTGATCCAAAATATTTTTTATACATATATTATCTTGTATCATGTCTTCATAATAAATAATGATGTTGCTTTTTGGGTTTTTTAGTTGTCTCTCGTTGCGTGAGTTCTTCACCTTTGCTAATTAACCTAACATTAGCGAGACCAAGGCCTCCAGCCTGGCATTTCTTATGTGCTAGGCTGGAGGACTAGCTACAACACTAGCTGTATTTGCCTAGTAAATAAGAAGGCACCAGGGCACCATGAACTATGAATCTTGTGCTTGGCTGAGAGCGCTGCTGAGCTAGACTGGCCTGGACCATCATTACCAGTCGCAGTATTATCTATAGGGAATAGTTATATCCATCAATAGTATCAAACAAACAAGGTGCTTTTGCGTTGTAGAATGGGTCCCAGCCGGCTGTTAAAGTACTTGAACCACAAACGTTACAAAAATGCTTTACCATCTAGGCCGCCGGCCGATCCAAACAAAAAAACCGCAAGATTTCCAACCATTCGCAGCTTTCAGCTTTCGCCTGGCTAGATGAATGACGGCGGCGTTCAGAAAAAGCACGTGCCCTTCCTCATGAGTGACCAATTACGGAACCTGTTTACGATAATTGAAGGTAAGCGACCAGCGACTAGGGCAACCGATGGCAGAAACAATTATCAATTTCGCAAAAAAACTAAACGTACAACAGAGCCCATGCCAAGTGGTTTGATAAGTCCAATGTTTCGAAATCCCGACAGTGCCATTGAGATTTTTCTGACCTTGAGAACACTATTACACTACCAACTTTACGATGGAACATCGAGAGGAACCCTTCATACGTTTAAAAATAAATTCAAAGACGTATATATGTCGTCCTTAGTACCAATATATTTTCCCCACGATCAAACAGTTTATGAAAAAACTGTCGAAACGCCATTTCGATTCTGCTGAAAATCATCCCAACCCTCTCGTCGTATCGGCCGCCCGATACACACCCTCCCTTATATCTAAGATAAGGCGCCCAAAACATGCCGTCATCGAACCGGATGACGACATAACGGTCCTCCAGGACGCCCGACGACGACACACAAACGACACTACACAAAACCGACCATTGTTCCGTCCTCGCCGGCGAGGCTCGACGCGAATAAGCCGTAACGTTCCCCCCAGACTCTCGCAAGTGCCGGCCCGAGCCGAGCCAGTAGCGCAAATCCCCTCCCCAAATAACTAAATAATAATAAAATACCAGACCAGCCCAGCTCCCTTGCTCGCGAACCAGCAACGCCCTAAGCCGAGGTCCGACCCCACAGGGGGTGCCCTTAGCTGTGTTGCTTAATACTTAAGTGCCTGGCTGGAGGCCTAGGTCTCGCCATTGACCGGTTAAGTAGCAAAAGTTCCCGGAACTCACGCTACGAGAGACAAAAAAAAAAAAAAAAAAAAAACAATATATTTTCATATTTCATTGTTTTCCTAACGTGATACTTGCTTAGTAAACAAGAATAACAGCCAGTCACAACTAAAGGTCATCTACTAGAAATTTCCATAGTACTGCTCGTAACGTAAGCCCAGGGGGTGATAAACGGAGCCGTTCCCGGTGACGTCACTAAACTGTGACGTCACGACACGAGGCTGCATCGATCGCGTGACCTTGTCGAGCCACGCTATCGTGGCTACACTGGCTAGCTACACCCTTCGGTCAGCAGCGTGTAGCAGTTCTACACGATATCTAAACATTAGGAAAAGGCAAATCGATAACGTACTATATGAAGGGTTATGAAAAGTTAAAGATAAGTTTGTTACTTACGCTTAAACATTTAACAAAGGTCGCCTTAATGTTAGATAGAGATGCAACAAAACACATTTTCGCGGGTGATACAACCAAGTGCCAACGAGATAAATGGCAAGTCTATCTCCGCTTCGCAAGCTGGACATTGGTCCTTTACGTCTTTGAATTTCTTCTTAAACGTATGCAGATTTCCTGTTGATATTTTTGTTCACCGAAATGTGATGAATCACTGTACTTTTGTGCAGAAAAAAATAATAGGATAGCCGGGATCTGAACTAGCAATCTTTGCACGCAGGCGGCTACTTGAACCACTCGCCACAGTTCTAGCATACGTTTAACAATAATAATATATCATATTTATTAGAATGTAGAAGAGCAAAGAATTATTCTATCGGAAGTGAAAGTAATTAACCGACACCACAAGTCTCTTGAAGCGAAATTTCATATCATTTGAGAGCAGTTGTTATCGCAACGCGTGATAAAGAATCTATTTTTAATTCTGCAAACTGCTACTGATAGACCGCTTTACAAAATATTATATTGTAATATCAAACTGGCCAATTATGAAAATATAAAATACAGAATGCTACAAATTTTATTATCGTAAAGATCAAGGACGTCTTTTCACGAGATTTTATATTAGAGTTAGGACAGATGTACAGAGTCTCAATCTACCACTTATAATATAACTACCCTTTTATAGAGTTTGTACGGTTGGAAGAAAGATGTACTTTCTGAAACAATACATCGCATTTTAAATATTCCACCAATGGTAAACGACGCTCAGTTGGTTTTTGACCACAAGGTTATCATATTTCTGCCCCGGCTCCAAAAATCAGGCTTCATTTCAATGGTGGTGAAAGGAGACGCAGCCAAAGCTGGTAATATTATAGTCGATGTACACTTAGAAGGTACCTGCAAAGTCAACCTTCTTAGAAAATCGGAGCAAACAGGTAAATAGACACATGTTGTACCTTTAACTAATGAGAACAGGGTTCAAAATAGCCAAATTCCAGAAAAAACAACTTCTATTGTGAATCAGTAGCGATATTTTTTGTGATACGGCGTTTCATTTGGTAACAAATTTATTTATTGGAGTTTTTCAAAAAGGATTCCTATGTAAATTGGTTTTATTTGTACCTTGAAGAGACCGCTCCGAAACTTTTTGCTGGCCAAGTTGTAATTTACTGGTTCAATAAGCTAAATGAATAAATACCACGCCGACCACGTGTTATAACATTAAGGCCTAATCATAAACGAGAAACTGGAGCTCTTTAAATTTCTTCTTAACGAATGTTTTGAGCAATAATAACTCATGAATAATTATGGCAATATTTATATAGATAGTTATAAATAAAAATAAAGTAAGATAAAGAAACAGACTATTTCTCGTTTAAAAATGCAAGTTTACATTCTTAAAAAAACACGTCCCTGGAGACGAATCAAAACATTGACCTTTTACAAATTAGATCGATTCAAATCTGGTTTCAATAGTTTACTACATCATTATACATTATTAATTAATGCATGCACCAATATGAAATTAATATTACAAATAAAATGTCACGGTAATCTTAATACTCTAACGGGGCACAGAAATTTGATAAAACCTCTTTATATCGATGAGGAGCTTCAAGTGCATGATCCCAGTCACTTGAACTCTCGAGTACACTCGTATCACCAGTAACTACTCATTATAGGACAAAAAATATGGTGTACGTGTATCCACTAAATACAGTCATCAGGTTTTCTCCCATCCAGTGCAAAAACGCCTATAGATACAGATACTTTCCGGGACTATGTGCCGTTTCCCACGGAGCGATCACGTTAGAGATCTTGAACACTGCGTGACAGAACAATGTGGGCTCGCATATATAAACCGAGTAAAAACTGATGCTACGAGCGGGGTACGCAACTATGCACAAGTTTTTTTATAGAGAAATGAGGTCAAGTTTTCCTTAAACAGTTGAAGGTGCATGAGCAAACTTTCTTCTTCAATTAAGGGTATTAGTACTTTACTCAATGAAATACTATTCACGCATCCCAACCGGAAGTATCGAGAATGCCAACAGGGATAAAAAAATACAACACCGGAAATGTTGCTTGTCTCAATGGCCTTCGGGGCCCGGTAAATTGCGGGAGGACACCGCCTTAAGAGATCCCACTATCCTTCACATAGATAAAGAATAGTTACGAACTCGGGTGAGTTTCGGTTGATTTTATCCAACATACATTTGGATGTGGTAAGTATACTAATAGTAATAACATTCTGGGACTATAATGCAATCCGAAAACAATATGATATATAGGTATAAAAATATCAGTCACAATTCTCTGGAAATATTTAATACTAGCTGTCCCGCCCAGCTTCGCTCGGGTGAAAAAGTTAAATTGCCCGTAACACGATCGCAGCGCCACCTATTGGGTCCAATTGTAAATCTAAACCATTCTCGAATCTAGCTTAAGACACACAGAAACACACAGAAAGCTTCGCCCGGGTAAAAAAATAAACTTCTTGAGACTCGATCGCAGCGCCACCTATCGGGTCCAATTTAATATAGCCTATGTTACTCGGGGATAATGTAGCTTTCCAAAGGTGAAAGAATTTTTGAAATCGGTCCAGTAGTTTCGGAGCCTATTCATTACAAACAAACAAACAAACAAATCTTTCCTCTTTATAATATTAGTATAGATGTAACAAATAAATGCTTGCTTTTTGTTTGTTGTTATATCGCGCTCTTTTCCTATGAACTTCGCCGAACCGGCCAGCCTTTTTTAAGGATTCCCTGGACCGCAGAAAGCATAAGACTCGTTTAAAGATTCATCTGAAGATATTACGAGAATACATCAAATCTCATTTCTTTGTTCGCAATTCCTACTCACGTGTTATTCAACTGATATCTTATCGATTGAACAGTTGATTAGATTTATCTATTAGTACCCAAACTACCTGTGCGGAATTAGTTTTTGGGACAAGTAGCGATCATTACTTTTCTTTTAACTTGATGTTCTCTACATATTACATCTAGATCGATTAACAATTTAGCCGTGGTAAACCTTTTGATTTCTTAATCTTTACATTTATTTAATTATTATTTTATTTTTAGAGTTATTATTATTGCTTAAGAGAGGTAGGGCATAACGGGTTTCCCGTTGGAATTCGGAGCCGCCCGACTGGGGCAGGACCTCCACCTTATAGAAGTCCGTAGCCAAATAACAAAATGTATTGTGTTGTGTTCCTACGCGGTGAATAAGGTTAAAGTAATGAGCTCCTTGGGGTGGGGGGAGGATTGTTGTATTGTGTTGGCAGCAGAGGGATTACTTAGTCTCATTATTCTGGCAGAATACAGTACAACTCTCCACAGTACAACTCTCCGAACACAGAGTGGCAACGCGCAAGTGATACTTCGGTATTGTAAGCGTAAATAGGCTGCGGTAACCGTTTTCCATCGGGTGGGCCGTATGCTTGTTTGCCACTCTTGTTGTATAAAAAAAAATTGTTTGTGACGTTCAATAAGCGTTCTTAGTGTCCCTTACGTTGAATAAAATATTAATGATTATGATTATTATCTAATAAAATTTATCAGTTATAAGTATTTACCAATGAAATAAAATACATACTTAAATCTATTAAAAGTCGTGGTTTAAAATGTTGACGATACCAGCATTATGACCACGTTATATGAAATGGGGAAAAAAGCTGCGTGTATTTAGCATACAGCCGTAACTGAAGCGTAACTATGGGAACGAACTTCCTTAATTATTCTCGTCAATTAATTGAAACAGATTTAATTAAGTGAAAGATTAAGTATGTACCTACTTACTTACTTAGTGCGATCGTTCTATTTATTTCCAATTAACATTCCGAGAAAATTTTACTCTTACTCTGTGATTTCAGTATGAACACCAAAAATTATATAAGTGTTTTTTTCGTAGTCTAGCGTTCATCAAAAAAAACCTACTAGCCCGTTGGGGCTCCTTGTGGGAAGGCGTAAATACATATTTGTATTATTAATATGGAAACTGTGGCAACTGCAGTTTTTATTTAGTATGTGACGTTTAATAAATTTTCCGTGTCCCTTACGTTAAATAGAAGATTTTTGAGTTAGTTTTATTTATTATTATTTATGATATTAAAAATGAAAGCAGTAATTTTTTTTCTACGCCGCGCATCGTCAAATGCAAGATGCCAATTTATTGACTATAAAGATTACATATTTTAGTAGAAATAATGTGTAGGTACTGTAGGCCAAAATAGACGGAATTAGGCCAGCTATGGGATGGTACAATCACGCAGTAAAACCTTTTAGCAATTGCTGGTTTGGAATTTAATTTAAGTGGCTAAAGGAATGTTTAGTGAAGGCTATATTTGTAATTTTCCATCCTGTTCTGAATAATAGCTGTGCCACAGGATTTTACAAGTTTTTTTTTTTAATTTTTTTTTTTTTATTCCATAGAAAAGGTAATAATAGTAGTGTAGTAGTACCTAATCTAGTAGGGTAGTACCTAATCTATTTCTGTTACAGATTTTATTCAATTAAGCTGTTCTAGCATGATTGAGTAACAAACATCCTTGGAAACTTTCACATTTATAATATGAAAAGGATTTTTAAAAAATACTTTTGAGAAAAGCATGTACGTAATATATAAAAGAAAGATACAAAGTATGGACTATATAAAAATATTTTAAAGACATTTCTAACCGAGCGTGCAAGTTGCAAAGGTTACATAACCTATGCTTGGAGGTAAATAGCCTTATTAAACTCGATTCAGGGCAACCACCGCTTTGAACATCGATTACTGTATGTAACTGAAAGGACGATAACGACGCAGGATGCTATTGATTCAGGTTGCTCAAGTCAAGTACGTCCTTCGCACAAGCCGTCCGCGAAAGGCTTAAATCACCCTATTTTAAAAGGACACTTTTTCGCACACGTTTGAATTGATGTACAGACATCCTTGTTTCCTCACAATGTATTCCTTTACCTAGAGAAGTAGGGCCATAGTTTTAGTTCTTTTTCTTTCTAGTACTAGTTCCTCGTAGTTGCTCAGTTGTTTTGTGAGAGAAAATAAATTAAACGTATTATTATTATAGTGACTTATGATCTATATAGTTCTACACGGAGCCTTTCTGACTTTTTTATAAAATATATATAAACATCAATGGATCAAATCGATCGGACGCTCAAGGACGGGAACGTTAAGAGTTCCTACTCGAAACCGACGAGCATATATTATGAAGAGACTGATGAATGTAGACGAAGCGAAATAGGTATGTAAGTCTAGAGAGAACTGGCGCTCTATACTCTCTGCCTACCCCGTTAGGGACTCGGCGTGATGATATGTGTGTGTGTGTATATAAACAAATATCTTTAAATATCTCAAACGTTAAGTTATGGTGCAGTGTATAAGAAATGTCGTTAAGTAACGCTTTTATGGATGGATTCAGACAATCTTTCATTCTGCTCACTGTCCTGAAAAAGCATTCTCAGCTCCAGTATGACGCAAATTTAAACAATGACAAACGACGGAAGGGCAAGGTATGCCCTTCAGTTAAATTTAAGTCATCTCTCGCGCATAAGTTTTTCTGCTTCCTTGGTTCTTATCTATACAACAAACTGAATTGTACCCTCCATATATACCCCAAAACTAAATTTATATGTAAGATTACATTAAAAAAACACTTAAAAACCTTAAACTATGAAGAAATAGAGAATCTCCTAAAGACTCTTGAATAGTCTCAGACTTCCAATCTGCTGTTGCTCCTTACATCGCCCACATTAACACATCCACTAATTGTGCCACTCTCGCATTCTCTCCTCACTTACATACTTTTTCACCCATGCCACTCATATTTTTCACTTGCCGCTTCCTCCTCATAAAATACACTATACATTTCCAAATTACTTTAAGAACTGCATTATCTATAACTAATCAAATTTGTATTTTTTTTTTATATACATTCTTATTTTTTTATTTATTATCATTTTTATTTTCTTTTTTTTTTCTTTTATTTATTCTAATTTAAGTCTACTTTTACTGTATATTGTGTGTCAACAAATAAAGCTTATTAGTACCTGTCCACGGGTGGAGCACTGGTGACCTGTAACACAGGTTTCTCAAACCTACCTCAGGCACCAGTCTCTCACAATTAAAGGAATTTACATAGCCGTGCATCATACAATACTCAACTTCCTAGTTGCTAAGATGTTTTGTGAGAGAAAATAAATGAAAGTTTATTATTATTATTATTATTATTATTATTCAATTATTTATTATTTGAATGAAGACATTTGGGGATTATCATCGCATCAACATTCTTGCAGTCCTTTTCCCAAAATGTTAAATCACCTGTAGGAGAATACATGTCTGCAATTGGATAAATATACTGTATTTCAAGCAACAGGTTGACTTAAATGGAACTGAGATTACCTTTAAACCATTACATATAGATAAGTAGGTATAGACGAGGGTAAGTCTTAAATAATTAGATATTGTAGGAGTTCACTCTCGCCTTATCCAACGAAGCCGATAACCAGGGCTTTACAGAACGCCTTTCTTTCCCGTAATCATTTGCTGAAAATTAATAAATAACCCACACTACGTTACGTCTACGTCACGATACGTCTTAATAATTCCCAGACATCTGTTATTCAGGAATTGGGTCAACAAACCCAAGACAATATACCCAATGCATTCAATAGATAGATCGAAACTGCAATGCAATTGAAATTGACGGAGGCGGAGTGTCCGCTATGCAGATTGATGTCAAACTCACTTACGAGGAGTGAGTCGCGTCATTTCGATAGACAGGTAGTATACATTCAAGAGAAGTCGCTATCGTTCCTAGCGTATTCGTAAACAACGGGTTGTCGAATCATAAGACTTTTCAATTACTTTTAGAGCAAATGAATTACGACGGAAAGAGCTATTTCGACTATTCTTCTTTTCGAATTACACTTGACGTCCCCATCGTTGGGTGTTCGATCGATTCTATCTAGGTAGTTGGAATATGGTCCTCTTCTGTCTCCTCTTCTAGACAGTTTCGTATTGTATATTTTTTGTGTACCTTTTGTTACTTAATAGTTCTAGGTCCAAAACAATGTAACATATTACATAGTGTTTACAAAGGAAACGCAAACTGCAGAGAACCACATTCAAGATTACAAACTATTAGTCCTAAGCATACTTTTCGAGTTGAACGACTAAGTTCGTAAGGAAATTTATTACCATCCAGGTAATAAATTTCCTTACGAACTTAATATTCCAGGCATTCCGTTGATCAGCTACGCTAAACAAAGATAACTTATTTTGTAAAATCATAAGTTCAACTACCCCAACTATCGATGGTAAATCTGCATATCTATCACAGTATCTAAAGATTTGGCATGTATCCAAAAATAGACAGAATTCAAGCCAGTTACTAAACATAAATATGCAAAGACCATGTGCAGACTACTACGTGGCTGAGCTACGTGACTACGAAACTTGTGCGTAGCCAGTAATACCACTTTACTAGTAGCAGTGGGTAATTGATCGACGGAAGGAAATAATGAATGAAGCATTTATTATCAACTTTTTCTTAACGTGCCTGAAAGACTCCTTGTTTCTACTCATTTGGGACCAGGGGTGACGTATAGGATCTCGGGATCGAAAATTTCGATCGAATCCAAATCGACGCACATAATTTACATAGCAGAAGGTAGGTAACGCAAGGAATGGGCAATAGGCTGCGTGTTACATACAATTTTAACACGGAAAGCGTCGTGTTGGTTAAGAGGTAAAATAGTCTCCTTAAGTAACTAGTGTACCAACCGGTATTTCTGAATTTAAGTACAGTGATTTATTTCAATATGGCGAAAAAGGTCTAGAAGGAATGAAAAAATACGCATGTACGTGTCTGGAAGACATCTCATCTTCCACTCTCATCATCAGACATCTGTCAAGATGATTATCTCCGGTGTAAAACAATTGTTATTATATTACGCTCACGGGACCCTTGTGGGAAAGACGAGAAGACATAATAATACTTCCGTAAAGTGTACGTGATATGAGCACAGATGAGATAAATATTCTGAACTGAAAGCAAAGTTGAAATAAAATAACTGCTTATCATTTATTTATCATTTGGTCGATATCACAAGGTCGTACAGTACCTGCCTACAATTAGCGAACAGCGATACTATACGTACATATTCTAGCAAATGATAGCTACCTAACGCAGATGTTATCAACACCAATATTCAGTGGGTAGGTATCGTTCTTATTTCGATAAGTTCATGACGTCTGTATGCCTGATAAGGCACAACAGCGCCCTTAAATCATGATTTATGATATCAATTTATCAATCCAGGGTGACAATTTTATTGAAAACCCTTTGCGAATGTATACATATCTTTATTGCATTTATAATAAAGGAATTTCTTTATATAAGCTGAAGGACTTCTCATCTATCCACTAATCTATCACTATCCAATCCTATATAATAGGCACTGGCATCTTTTAAACGCCTTCCCACAAGGGTCCCCGAAGGGGTAGGCAGATATCTTTATATCATTATATTATATCTTTTATACGGAAGTTAAATCTCGCTACTGATTCGAGTTTTCGTATGCTGATGAGGATCTTAATCGTATTATTATTTTTTCTGTTTATCTATGAGATAGGCGTCTAAATGAATCTATGGTGTTTACCCCTTTTACATGTGATATTTTCAGCTGTCATGTAAATATATATGTGTTTGTTGAGTTAACTGACCTCCTGGATGTTGAAGCGTACTGGGATGCACGGTGCCGTCCTTATGCAGCAGCACATGCCTCGGCTCCGTGGCCAGGTAACAAGTAGTTCCCTCCGCGAGGCACTTCTGGTAGCAGCGAGCCGCCTGATAGAACAGCGCCCAAGCGTGTTCCTCACTAATCGTCGAGTTAAATGCCTGCAGGATCTGCTGGAGGGTCATGCACTCTGCCGCGTCCAGCGAGCACTCCCCGCCGGCCGCGACGCACTCCTTGCGCATCATCGCGCTACCCCGGACACCGGTCACCCATTCTCAAACACAACACTACACCTATATCGATCGGTCACCAGTTACACTTTTAATTTTCACACAAATATTCCCTAAAAAAATATAAAATCAAGTAATATTCATAATAATAACGCGTGATAACGTCACTGTGCTCCCCCCGAAATGTCACTGTCACTTTTTTTACTGTCAAGTGGGTGGTGTGGATTTTTCGTAATGTTGTTGTTGGATTGGGTAGACGCGTCGCGCGTGCGCGAGCGGTAACGAACGACACGTAACGTACGCTCAAGTCGACGTCGCGACATGCACTGGCCGGCTGGCGCGACGGCTGATCGTCCGTGCCGCTGAGCGATGCAGCCTCCGAACGAATTGACCGCCCTACCCTGGGATATTTTCCAAGCTTCCGTAAAGCTCGAAACGTGGATGAAGCGACTACAGATTCTACGTTCTCAAGTAGACAGGCGGGATAGCGCTCCAATATTTTGCTACCTAGCGAATATACGGGATTCCGCTTAGTAACAATATTTAGGAACCACACAAATCGAACTAGCCCCAAACTAAGCAAAGTATTTATACTTGCCGATATTAGTTAACGGAATATTAAAAAGATTGATAACAGAAATATCAGCCGTCAGTGGGAATCCAACGAACGATGTTTCGCAATCAAGAGTCATTTTACTAGAGGGCGATTATGTGTATCAATAGGTTTGCTTGTGCTTATAGGTATGTAGTATGTTGTGTCATTGTGTAATCTCATGTTATTTTCTTATTTCTTCGTCGTCTGAGCACCCATTTAATGGCAATGTAGGTAGGTACCTATCACTGCGTGCGTTGATAAGATAGGAAGGAATATCTACCGTTTTTACTTTCTTTGGGCGTATCAAGTAAATAAAACAATGATAATTCAGTCAAATAAATTTTATTGAATACGTAATACATTAAATTGTTGGATATAAGTTAATACGCATATAGAATTGTGATAGCCATAGTAAAATCTATTTTGAACAATGATTATTTGATGATAGACTTACCTAAGCTGCAACCTGTCTTCATCTTCAATAATTAGAACTAATTTACTATACACCAAAAAATAGTAGGAATGTGACCTTTGAATTACATAATATTAACTAACATATTTTAAAAATATCAAAAAATAATAGTACATATCTTTAAGGAATACATATATGATTACAATTTAATATTCATATTCTCTAGAAACACTTCCAAAATGTATAATTGAAAATAATTGGAATTAAAATTTATTTATGACAGCAATGTGCCTGCCTATTAAATATACTTATATTCGCTATTAAAAGGTTGTGTATTTCAAAATCATAATTTTTTTGGAATAAACATAGAATAGGAAAAATCTTAATGTATATTATTTTTTGCAATGGCAGGCATATTCAAACATCTATCAAACTTGTTACCAACTCAAGTGACAAATGCATACGATTTTTTTAAATTACAAACCAGTGAATATTGAAGCTTTATTTCGACTCGGTGTTGCTGTAGTTTTAATGAAATGGGTTAAAAAGAAGAGGACGCACGTGTTATATTTATACGTGGAACAGGTGGCGCTATTTACAGAAATATATAAGACTAGCTGTCCCGCCCAGCTTTGCTCGGGTGAAAAAGTTAAATTTCCCGTAACACGATCGCAGCGCCACCTATCGGGTCCAATTGTAAATCTAAACCATTCTCGAATCCACCTTAAGACACACAGAAAGGGATAGCTTCGCACGGGTGAAAAAGTTAAAATTCCTAAAACTCGATAGCAGCGCCACCTATCGGGTCCAATTTAATATAGCCTATGTTACTTGGGGATAATGTAGCTTTCCAAAGGTGAAAGAATTTTTGAAATCGGTCCAGTAGTTTCGGAGCCTATTCATTACAAACAAACAAACAAATCTTTCCTCTTTATAATATTAGTATAGACATTTAAACACGCAAAGCGATGTGTGTAATTTTGAAAGTTATCAGGTTTACTGATGGATGACTGGCTTTAGCAAGTTTAATAGGTGTAGTTTGAAACAGGGCGGTATTTACCCTAGGGAGAAAAAGGACTTTGCCCGGGTAGGCTGGCTCCAAGGCTACGAATTGACAAAACTCATTCGATTGTAAGATTCAAAGATATACCATTCGATAGGTGAACTCGTCGATCGTAGCACTTACAGGATTTATTTTGTAGTAAACAGTTTACGACTTCTGTAAATTTATGAGGCGGAACCTTACCCAGGGAACTGGATTATAAAATACGCCACTGGTTTGAAACAACCAACATTCTTATTTTAAATATATAACGTTTATCTAAGGGTGTATTTACATATTCTGTACACAATAACGAACGCCTCTTATGTTAAAGGCGGGTTATCAGCTCTATCCTATCGTAATAGGAATTTACCCTCCAGCTAGCTATGATAGTGATGGCGGCATGTTGTATGATGACCATCTTATTTGTTTCTTTTAATAAGCACCCTTTGGTGTCAGCATTTCTACAAGGTGTAGGTAGGCAGGCCGAAGGATACCGATGCCCTATTTTCGTCGGATATATTTTGGTGCCAACATGACATCTGTCAGCAACAACAGAAAACAGAGATGGATCACTGTTTCCCGAGCACGGACTCAAACCTATGCCAGTTTTCCTTCACGCTAAAGCTCTTGGTGTGGTTAATCACTAAGTTCATAAAGAGGTAAAAGATGCATTTGGGACTTGAACTTACATTCTTAGCAGCAGGCAACTACTCTTGACCAACACCGTACATTTAATGTATGTAAATGCATTATACATATATCTGATATTGATAGCACGATTGAGATAAATGGAACGTAATAATCCATCTTTGTATGCGTAAAACAATGTTGGTACTTTTAGATAAAAACGTTAGTGATTTCGATAAATCAACACTTGTTGAGGAAAATGCAACAGTTACATAAATTAATATAAATAGCTAGTGTTTTAAACTATGATATGAACAACTTATAAATATTATACTTGAAATCATAGGGTATAGATATGAACTTTTATAATTTCTACAAAAATGTTAAAAGAATAACTATGAAAAATCTACCCGCACTAACAAGAACAAAATGAATTTGGGTACAGCTAAGTTGTGAGAATATTACGAAAATATTAAGTATTTTTTATATATATATACTATTGATTGTAATACTTGGTTACATATTTTTGAGACCAAACCTGAATAAACGAACATTTCCTACATTCTTACTACTGATGAAACAACCTATTTGTCTCTGAAAATAATTTATTTCAGCATTGAGAGCTGTGCTAACTCAGGCGTTCCTAAGGCGTCACTGAATGGCGTGTTTTACACTTACTAACGTATTATTACAGTAAAGTGAAGGATATTCACGCTGCATTCATAATTCGAACTATCGAATTTCGAATGCAGCGGAACGTAGCTACATTCGGAGCGGTCAAGAAGTTTGGCGCGTACCCTTAATAAAGACATTTCAAAACACTTGTATCCTTCACACGAACCCTTACATGTAAATAGCTGCTCTCTACTTCTTTTTGAGACTCCAGAGCGGGTCAAGGAAGTTCAAGGGGTCTTTCATGTCCCCGCTCTTCAGCCTCGGGGACTGCTTCATCTCTTCGAATGACTCCCGAGAGAATTTGTTCTTGCTCGTTGCTGGGTTATGTGATGGCGTGACAGGAGGGAGCACCGACGCTCCGGACTGGACCGAGACTGCTTCGCCACTGAACATCGTTGTACCTTGGTCGGAAACAATTGCATATTCATATTTATTGCATCGACGGCCGAAACGTTGCGAAACTTGAGGTCGCGGGTTCGAGTCCCGCTGAGGTCAGATATTTGTGTGATGAACATGAATATTTGTACCTTAGTCTTGGATGTCCTATTTATTTATATATATATATCTATCTATATAAGTAAATATATCGTTGTCTAGTTACCATAACACAAGCTTTGCTTAATTTGGGACTAGGTCAATTTGTGTGGAATTGTCCCAGGTATTTATTATTATTATTATTATTGTCAGACATTACAAATAATACAGTAGGTACAGTACACTATAACATTATAATATCTAACACCCCGTAAGGGCATAGCAACGAGAGGTATTATAGACTGCTACAAGCTGCTTCAACAACATCTAGCTGCTTCAAGTGGTAGGAAGAGGGAATAGAACGCTAGTCTTCTTTTAGACTAGACTTAGCTGTACAGACCTCTTGCGCTTTGTTCACATAAATCATACATTCCCACCGGTTATTAGTAAGCAGTCTTCACGTTCCTATCATTGAGTGTTTCATGGATGTTGTAGGTAGTTGAAACGTATGTAGCCTTCAAAATCTGGTTCATCAATATCTCTTAACTCATCCTTTCTATACATCCAAACAAACCTAACACACCTTTCTTTCTCGTTACAACCTCACCCTCGATCACGCAAGTTGCTTTGGGAATATCTTAATTGTGGATTAAATCTTCCGTCGTTACACCCACCTCTTTATATAATAACGCATCTGAACTTTTTAACAGCACAAATCCATCGTTGTTTTTAAATGAAATACATATATACTTATACGAATTCAAAGTTATTAGACGTTTACCTGAGCAGAGTACACCCTGTACATAAAACAGAGCAGTCCTGTACGCGTCAGCTAAATATTTCGTGTCTTCTAGTACATTGGTCCTGTGTTTGCACAAGTTAACACACGCTGCATCCAACATGTCTGCAAGAAAACACATTTTTTTACCAAAGTATTGAAGAGGTTTGGACCTCTTCAATACAAGCGTGGTGCCAAACGGTAGCGTGTGTTTAATTTAGTACATACAGAAAAAAAATTGTATCATCATATCTGACAATAGATGTCGCTAATTATTATTATTAAATTGCTATGGCTTCGTTCCCTACTTTGCGGTAGCCGCTTACCAACAGACGGACCGCATGTTTATTTGACAATTCGGTGATAAACAAAGAGAAAATAAGTTGTGTTCATCATCAAAATCGTCCTAGCTGGAGGCTTTTGGTCTCGTCATTGTTCGGTTGAGTAGCAAAAGGTCCCTAAGCCCACGCTACGAGGTAAAACAAAACAAAAATCGTCGTGTTGTTAACCGGTTTTTTTTTCAGGGTCTGGCCAAAGGAGGAACCCCTAGTGCTCACCGCATAGGTGCAGATACCCCGCCCGCACTTGGCACATGGTGACAAGCAGCAGGGCCAGCACGCAGCTGCGGCCAGCGCCGGCGCGGCACTGGAGCCACGCGCCACACAGTTGGTTGCTCAGCCTCCCGGCATACGTCTCGCTCAAGATCCTGTCAGCGAGCAGCACCAGCGGCCCACACACGATCCTGACAACATACAGTTTTTGGCACTATCTACGGACGTCTATATTCCCGGCATGTACGGTGCTGAAGCCTGGACTATTCGAAAGAACGAAAAAAAAGGTTTGATATAATAATTTGTACATACATACATATCATCACGCCGAGTCCCTAACGGGGTAGGCAGAGAGTATAGAGCGCCAGTTCTCTCTAGACTTACATACCTCTTTCCTTTCGTTTACATATATAATTTGTAGGTAAACGCAAATCGGACAAACTCCTCTGTTGGCGTTCACGCTATCCGATTATCCGTCATTAGCCGCAGAAAGTTTTCCGCAGATAATGTCATCGCCATACAATGGATAATGTGAACGCCAATTGAAAAGGAGATTTGGTCTAGAGGGCCAGGTAACACTAGGCAGAGTGTGTTCTATTAAGCAACTTATATACATACTTAGAAAACGCAACTAGAGATCGAGCCCACGACCATTGATACAAAGGGTAGGGCCGCTACCAACCACGGAGATGTAAAAGTGAATGTATTTTGATGCGCAATATGTATGTATTATAATAAATATCTAAGATTTCAGCTTTAGAATGGCACTCTTGCTCAACACCATGAAAATATTGCGCAACCGGTCACAGCCAAGAACCTTAATATAAATTCAATAGACTACTAAGTGGCCCAACATATCACTTTACAAATACGAGATAAATATTAGGGTAAAGACAAGTATCTATATGCAACGAAAGCAAAACAAATCAGGCTATATTTGAACAAAGAACACTGTAATCCGGTAATTAGATGCATTAAACAATGTAATGTACCAAAGCGTTATCTAAAGTAAAAATATGTCGAAGGCAAGTGTGAATCAGTCGAGGCTTCGATGGTTCCGTAGTGACAATGTTTGCAACCGCACGTATCCCACGAGTCGCTGAAGGAGATGACAGACGGTCTATTTTAGGTGCCAACATGCCAGATGGCGAGGCCATCGCTGTTCTCAGGCACTACAATATACCCATATACTACTACTATATATAGGCCTTTGAATTTCTTCTCAAACGTATGCAGAAAGAAGGATATTGAAAGATGGATAACTGCCGGAAACAAGGTGAATGGGGCCATGTCGGCGTTGATGGGCAGTAAAAGTCTGAGCAAGAATGCTCGAGTTGCTGTCCACAACGCGATATTGGTACCTACCTTGCTGTATGGCAGCGAATCCTGGGTATGTCAGAGGAAGTATGAAAATAGCTTGAATGCAGTTGAGATGCGATCTCTTCGAAAAATGTGCGGAGTAACGATTTTAGATCGAGTCCGCAATGAAGAGATTCGCAAATCAACTGGCGTGAATGAAGGTGTGATTGTAAAGATGAAGAAAGGCATGTTACGTTGGTTTGGACACATAGAAAGGATGAGTGAAGAAAGATTGACGAAACAGATATACAAAGCAAAAGTGTGTGCAAGAAGAGGCAGAGGAAGGCCACGTTCCAACTACCTAGATCAAATAGATCGGAGTCTCAAGGACGGGAACGTTAAGAGTACTCGAAACCGACGAGCATGTATGAAGAGACTGATGAATGTGGACGAAGCGAAAGAAGTATGTAAGTCTAGAGAGAACTGGCGCTCTATACTCTCTGCCTACCCCGCTAGGGACTTGGCGTGATGATATGTATGTATGTACGTATGCAGGTTTCCTCTCGATGTTCTCTGTACTGAAGTTCACAAAAACTCATGGGTACAGTCGGTATGCGAACTTGTAATCATTGTGGTGTAAGCAAGTACTCGAACCTCGAATATATAACAAAACCTAGTCCCCGCCGCGTCCGTCTGTTCACGATAAACTCAAAAATTACTGAACGAACTTTGATGCGGTTTTCACAAATTGCCAATATGATTCATGAAGATGGTTAGGTGTATACGTTGAAATTAGCTGATCCATCATATGGTCTACTACCCGGGCAAAGCCGGGGCTCGTTAGTAACATAAAATATTTAGATATAACACGAGACTTTTGTTCTGAAAGAAGATGTAGTGACAAAAATTGAGAAAGGTCTGCTGAGATGGTTTGGCCATGTTGAGAGAATGAATGAAGAACGATTGACGAAAAAAGTGTATAAGGCGAGTGGGAATTAAAGGATTGGAAGGGGTAGACCTAGGCGGACGTTTCTAGACCAAATTAGGGACGTCTTGAAAAAAGGTCGGGTCAAGAGTACCCTAAACCGAAGAGCATGTATGAAGAGAATAATGAAAGTGGATGAAGCGAAAGAAGTATGTAAGGATCGTAGCAAGTGGAAAGAAGTTGTCTCTGCCTACCCCTACGGGAAAGAGGCGTGATTATATGTACTTTTGTCAACACATTATGCAATATACTGATACGAGTATGCCTACGGACATTTTACACATATGTATTTTGGTTTTAGCTACTTTAACCGAACAACTCGTGCTATGATAAATCAGTGCACTTCGACCGTAGTTTTAACCTACAAATATATATCCAAGGTTTACTTATATAATTAACGCTATCAAATATTAAAGCATGTCAACATTAATGATTGAAAACACTATTAAAAAAGCCGTTGTGGCCGATTGGTTCGAGTAAACGCCTGCAACACAAAGATTGCATGATCGAATCCCGACTTTACCAATGAGTTTTTCGGAACTTAAGTACAGTGATTAGTCACACCACGAACTTTACGGCGAAAGAAAGCATCGCGAATAAACCCTGCATACGTTTGAGAAGAAATTCAAAGAAAATGGTTTTGCTTGAAAACGGAGATACACGTCTGCCACGTTGGCACGTAAAATATATCTCTGGCGAAAATTTGGTGTGTGGTTACTACCTACATACTCCTGCCTACCCCATCGAGGACGCTTGTGGCAAGGCGTGAAGATATAATAATAATTAACATTCAATATGAGACAATATAATCCTACGACCAAATGTCCGCTCATTTGGTCGTAGGATTATCTTGGAAAGGGTATATTTAAGGGATTTAAAATTTTCGTCCCATTATCCTCAAACGGGAAACGCTAAACAATAGAACATTCGATTCGATTACAATTGATGTCAGATTCATTTATCTCTCCGGCACGTCTGAGATTAATGAGATAAAAATACGATAGCCATTAATCACACGGTTAATTACTTGCATTGCATTGATTTCTTACATATGTGGGATATTCTATATCAAATTACAAGGATAATATGATTAGGTAGCATTACTTGTGCTAGAAATACTCAGACGTATTGTTTTACCTATAGATAGGGTTGCCACCCGTCCGTTTCCCCGGATTTGTCCTAGTTTAGAAGGCATCCGGGGAGCGTCCGGGCGGGGTTTCATATTTTGTAGTCCAGGCTTCAAAATGTAGTCTTGGGTCGCCCGCGACACACGCACTGTGCCGAATCAACCAACGAACCCACTCGTTAAATTAGTTAAACAGTACCACCGCAGTTGCCTCGGTGTGCACTTCCGTGTTCTGGGCTCTAAAATCCAGGGTTATCACGCGTCTCGTCTTGGTTGCCACATTTTAGAGTTGACAACCCTACCTATAGAACACTGACGAAGCGTGTAAGTCAAACCGCCGAGTTGATGTTGTAAGCCTTAATAGCTTTATATTAAGGCTTATTTTACGGACATAGTTTGTATAACAGTATATTAAACATATTTGCAAAATCGTTGGCATATCTGTGAAAGCACAGCTAAATGCATAGAAGCGACAAATATCCTACTAATATTTTAAATGCGAAGGTTTGTCGAGATGTTTGCTCTTTCACTCAAAAACTACTAAACGAAATCGGATGACAATTCGCACAGAGACAGATTATTGGCTGGATTATATATCTTCACGGCTTCCCACAAGGATCTCTGAAGGGTAGAGGTAGACCGGGGTGTTAGTACCCATACAAGCACTTTAACTGAAATACATTTTAGATATATAGCCGATGGCGAGTCCATCGCTGTTACTCAAGCACGACTAGTATACAGACGTCTTTGAATTTCTTTTCAAACGTATGCAGGTTTCCTCTCGATGTTTTCCTTCACGCAAAATTCGTGGTGTGACTAGCCACTGCATTTAAGGTCAGAAAAACTCATTGGTACAGTCGGGATTCGAACCACTCGGCCTAGTTAGCTGGATTAAAATATAGGATATGTTTTATTCCAAAAAATAAATATGCTCCTAAATACAAATTTTAGATATTTAATAGATTATTGCATGGATGTCTCGGTGGGGGCTGGAGGTCAAGGGATTTGTTTTGACTATGAAATTACATAGGTATTGTTGGTAACCAACCCAGTGGGACTACGACAGATAAGCACTATTGATGTAAGATAATGCAAGGAAGTACCTGCGAGTAGACCTTGCTTTATAGGACAACGTTAAAATATCAAATTGTTTGTTGTCAAACAAACTAATGAGTGTCAATACATTTGATAATAAAAACGCCATTTTGTATTATTATTATCAATAACGGTATTTAGACTTAAAATTACAAAATGGATCATGTTATATGAGAAATAAATATTAAAAAAAAACACGACGTAATTGTCAAATTTATTTCTCTGATACAAACGTATATCCTCACGTCTTACTACAAGGGTCCCTGAAGGGGTAGGCAGGGCATAGTAGCTAGTACCTACCCACACACCCAGTTTCCGCCAAAGATATATTTTAGGTGCCAACGTAAAGTTCGGTGTGTGACAATTCACTGTACTTAAGTTCAGAAAAAATTAGGGGGATGTCCATAAATTACGTGAGGTGTATTTTTTAATTTTCTGTCCCTCCCTCCCTGGTGAGATATCGTGAGATTTTATTCAACCCTCCCCCATCCCCCAATCTTATGTGAGATTTTTCGAAATGTGGGTTTCTTACGTAAACGCGTTGGATTTTTATTGTTAAAAGAAAAAAAATTGCTTCGTGCTATTTACGACTAGTTAAGACTAGTAATCAATATTGCTGAGAGTTTAATTATAAGATTAAATCTTGTTCAATCTGGATTAAATGGACCAAAATTGTATATATTTTTTGTTTAATCAGAAAAAGAATTGCGTGATATTTGCCGAGACCCCCCTCTCTCCAACGTAAGATTAGATGAGATTTGACTCGACCCCCTCCCCCCCTTAAACATCTCACGTAATTTATGGACGCCCCCTTATTGGTACAGTCGGGTTTCAAACTTGCGATCTTTGTGTCGCAGTCATTCGACCACTCGGCTTTGATTGTTCACACAAACATGATAGCTCAAAACATGGCTTACTAGTTGGGTAGACTCCCTGTTTGCCGTCACGTATCTTGAGCACTGTATACGAGAGGACCAACTTGCATTGATACTTGATTGTATGATGCAATCTACTTAAAGGCTACAATTCGCTGATGATATTTACGGTGTTAATAATTACATATGGCGTATCTAACATATTTTGGTGTCAACTTGACATACTGGTATTTTGCCCTCTCTGCTTAGCCGCGAAGGCCTTGTCAGTTAAAAACTCATAGCAATTGTAGCAGCTTAGTGTGTTATAAGAGAAAAAATGCTCATTAATATTAGTTCAGTAAAGTTTCAGGTCTTTGCCCAGCGGTGAGATGTACCAGGCTAACAGTAACTGTAAAGGTAAAAAGAAGTTACTCACTTAGAAGGGAACACGTTGATCTGATAATGTGTAACATTGAGCACAGTCTTATCCATGGCAACAGTCAATTTCCTCTCAGTCCAATTCACTGTGCAGATCACGTCATCCAGTATCACTTTGAGACTTTTACCCAGCTCTAGAGATTGCCCCTTCGCCGTTGGCCAGTAGAATTTGCCTTGCATCTAGGAAAGATAAAATATTCATTAATTATTTATGCATGTATGAAGAGACTGATGAATGTGAACGAAGCGAAAGAGGCATGTAAATCTAGAGTGAACTGGCGCTCTATACTCTCTGACTACCCCGTTAGGGACTCGGTATGTTGATATGTATGTATGTATGTCTTTACGCATTCCAAATCTTACAAAGCGAAGCATATATATTAATTTACATGTTGTTTTGAAACTATTACATAACACAACATAGTGTCCAGTTTGTTAGAAAACTGCCTTCTGCGCACTTTGATCATACAATTTATTTACAATCTAGTTTAAGTTCTATGGTTATTGCGATCAGTAGAACGATACTTTATGTTCTGCAGCGCCATCTAGCGAGTTTGTTTTCTTTCGGACTCTACACCCTACCAAAGTTACATCACAATCTGAACAACGGCTTCGAGACGCACAGAGGACAAACATACAAACATTGTGTTTTCTTTGTATATATTAAAAACATCAAGTTACCCTCATGATGCATATGAAAAATATTTTATTTAAAATTTCAAGTTGTTTATAATACTAAGATTTAATATAATTGCATATAATTTCGGAAGCCGTGGTAGTAGTTGCCGGCACAAAGTTTGCAAATACGAATCCCGACTGTACCAATGAGTTTTTCTGAACTTAAGTGCAGTGGTTAGTCACAGCGTGAGCTTTACGGTTAAGAAAAACATCTGGAGGAAACCTGCATATGTTTGAGAAGCAATTCAAAGGCGTATGTATAGGCGTGCTTGAGCAGCGGCGATGGACTCTGCATCTGTCACTGGACCGAAAGTGGGTGTGTCGGTAGGACCCTTGTGGGAAGGCGTGAGGATATATAATAAAAGATGAAAAAACTCTTATCACAACGCAGCCCTCACCTCAATCTCGCTAAGAAGGCACACAACACAGCTAATTTTATTTTCTAATACTGCTTTCCAAAATACACTATACTCCTCCTCTGCGGGGTTCTTCGACATCACTAGAGGGATGCACCAAGGTGCCAGTTGCTGAAAGATAAGCACATATTATCGGTAAAATACAATATAAAGCTAAGGAACAGGGTTTAATGCCAGAAAGGTGGCAACAAGCATATGACCTTTCAAGAATCAATATCAAGGAACCGTGACTACTAAGGTGAGAAATAGCCCAGCTTGATGCTACGCCGTATACTATAAGCATCACAAAATGATTCACTCTGGAGTATCTTACTACCAACTACAACAGAGCTTTGTGGAGTTAAGACACACGCGAAGTAATCGGCTCTGAAATAAGCACTATAGATAGTGCCATCCAAGAAGACGCGCCACACTATTCGTCCCCATAGTTTATAGTGTAAGTGTGCAGCCTGCGCCCTATTTCTCTCTCGAGTTGGCTTTTTAAAGCTACTTTTGGCAATTAACTTTATACTTATACATTTCAAAGCTATGAACAAAATGGTTTAAGGTTACAGCAGAATATATTAATGATAGCCAAGCATGGAACCTTTGCAAATAATTACATATGATCAAAATTATTGTTTCTGCGCTTACCCAATAGACACGAATAAAGATAATAAAATAACATAGGACCAATTTTCACAAACGGCAGACTTGATCTTAGCAACATAGATATTTAGCTCTATTATATTTCAATAAGAATTCCCAGCGACATTTGCATTGAATATATGTTTTTAAGTTATACGCTTTCTGATGATTTAATAACTATTTAGCTGAATGCACATCTTTTTGAGTTACGATCCAGTTTAGTTCTAAGTATGATTGTTATGTTATTTTTTATTGATTTTAATTTGTTTTGTGCATTAAATAAAAAAAAATAAAAAAAAGGTTTATAATTTGATTTGATCACAGAATTTAGCACCGCCCATGAATCACGCGAAGACTATGACTTCACGACGACGAACGACGACGACGTGACGAAATAAATCAGTACATTTACCTTATAGTACGAAGCGTTAATATAAGCGTCGGGGTCCGACTTGAGTATCAGTCTTGAATCATCATAAGGCACCACCTCTGTCACTATGCTACCTCTAGTGTGTTGCTTGGCTACTGTTTTGGTTCGAGTCATATTCTCTTTCGTCTGAAAGGCAATCATTTTATACTTAACAAGCCTTACAAGAAGACAATAGACAGCTTTAAAGTTAGTAACGTTATAGTCCACATTTGCTTGCACTAGAGCAATTATGTCATGCCAAAAATAAGTTGAGTTAGTCGGGAATACACCCTCATACGTTTGAGAACAAATTCCTTGAAAAACAGATATAGACCTGCCATCTGTCAGACGGTGTTGTGTTACACCTGTTTGATACTACATATTGACTACTAACTTGAAACATTGCTATCCTATAAAGAAAATATAATTTGATATGCAGCCTATGCAGGTGTCTGCTTAGTTAGTGATTTAAATTAAATATGTGTTAAAATTCTACTTCTTGTTCTAGTCTACCAGTATAATAGGAATTATACTGTTGTTTCGTATGACCTAGCTTTTTCTTTCTAGAATGATGTAGTAAGTCCTCCTAGTACATCATAGCGATAGTTTATCAGGATTTACTAATTAATGTAATGGTAATTAAGATACTAACGTTTATAGAGCCTACAAACAAAGGCTTGCCCTAATTTAATAATAAAATTGATTCTCGACATAACAATAAAATAATGGTATTATAATACATGTCATATGTAACAGTTGATTATGTCCTCTCAAGGCTGGCTACGTCGTCATAACTCGCAACTGATCAGAAGACAGGAAATCAAGACTTATATAATATATTTTTGCCTCACCTGTACATCCTGGAATGTCTTCCACTTGGAGTCCAAGAGCGTCAGCCCTCCAACAGTCTTATTAGTCAGTGAGTCAACAAGTTTCTGGAGATTCTTAACCTCCTGAGTAAACTGATTCAATAAGCTCGGGTCGGAGAATATATCCTTCTTAGCTGGCCGTTCTATTACCGGCTCTTTAATAACCGGCTTAACCGGTTCCAGCTTTGGCATCATGCCCGGTTTCTTTATGGCACTTTCCGACATTTGGGGAACTTTAATTTCCGGCATCAGTGGTTTCTGCTCAACACTAAAGTCTATATCGGACAGTAGGTCGAAAACCGATGGTTCTGGTTTACTTTCGGGAACTTCATTGGGTTCCTCAGTTACTTGCTGGGATTCAGAACTTTGATACATTGGAGTATCAGAATATGTAGTTACGTCTGTTTGATTCTGATTGCAACCATCAGGCTGGTTCATTTGGCAGCTGGTTTGGTCATTCACAGGTACATTTTGGTTGACATTCTCCGTGCTTTGGTTACTTGTGTAATTTGTATATTGGTCGTTTATATCTGTCACTTGGTTATTCACTGTGGGTAGATTAAAATTAGGTTCCTCAGTCACATTTTCGACTGGTGACGACACTGCAAACGCCATTTGAATAAAATTCCTTATATTTTTATGACTTTATTTTTATTTACAAAAATTATAATGCTATCGAATTGACCTATTTTTTATAACTACAAAAGCTTACCTTGGTTACCGGTAAAGGTAACACTGGTGTTGTCTTCGTGCCCCGACTGCATATAAGTCGACTGATTCATATTGGCACCATAGTTTGTTTGAACAGGCATCGAGCTTGGATTTGTCGCCATATCCATCGATTGGTTAGTAATTGTCTGGTAGCCGTATGGCATGTTGTAATAAGTCTGATTATTGCTTGTCTCTGAAGATTGTGGCGTTGGTTCAGAAGGCGAATGCACCGTGTCGCAATGCCCAGCACTTGTGTATCCGCCTTGTACAGGGCAATTTGGGTCTTTGATCCCGGGCTGAGGGTTGAGACTCGCTTGCGCGTTGTTATCGTAGGTGTACGTGTTCTGCGATCCATAATTGTAATCGTAGCTTCCAGAAGTAGCGTTAAAGGTATAACCCGGGTGATTTTGAAAGTTCTGTCCGTAGCTTGGGTTACTTTGGTCCGGATAGGAATAAGTACTAGTCGACTGATAGCTTTGATTTGGATTGGCATAGCTCTGGGCATTGGCATCATAGGTTTGATACGGTGTCAACGCTTCACCAGTAAGATGGGACTTAATTGGTTTATCCATAGCATCCATTTGTGATAACGAAGGGTGATAAGTGCCATCTGGTTCAGAATACTGGGTGTATGACTGCAGTGGCGCCACAGTGTCTGAATGACTTGTAGTCGAGCTAACAGTATGGTCAGCGTTCGCACTGACGGTGTAGCTGCCTTGCGCACTTGAGTAGTTATACTGTGGCTCTGTACCGGCGAAAGACACGTTTGTACTAGCGGCGTGGCCGTACTGGCTCGAGTCACTACTGTAAGGATAGTTTATGGAGCTGTATTCAGATACAGACGCAGCCATGATATTCTGATGGGGCACACTACTATACGTGGCTACATTCGGCGTGGACGCGTGCGGATACTGGACACTGTAGTACGTTTGAGAATAATCACCAAAATTGGTCTCAGGTTTGCTACTCACATGCATCTGAGCGAAGTTCACATTCAAATCTGTCTGATTGGCGGAACTGTACGCGGCAATAGCTTCAGGAATAGGACCAGGGAGTTGGTTCTGTGTGTAAGAATCGTACGTATTATATTGGTTGTTAGGGTTCACGTTCGCTTGGCCAGCGTTGGGCGGATAAGCCACAGGATTCTGCGAGTCAGTCACAATGGTCGAGTTGTTTGCTGACGCTGAATAGCAGGGATTGGAATAAGTGTTCTGGGGATCGTGCATTTGTGAAAACTGCGCAGGTGTGTATGGCGTGGAATATCCATAGTTAGCATCGTCTGGTTTTTCATAGGCCTTGCTCGTCGCTGGATAAGCGTACGTAGGTGGTACGGAATATGATTCGTTTTCCGGTGGTGCGTAAGGTGTCCCATACCGCTCGTATTGGTTGGGCAGGCTATTCATGGAAGGCACATTTCCGTCGGGCAACTGCATTTGCGATGGATCGGCTGAAAAGGTAAATGATTATGAACATAATTAAAAGTTTTTTTTCCACGGCTATTTGATCCTAAGGAAGCTAGCAAAAGGAATGAAGGATTACATTTAAATAAAATTACAGGCAAAACCGCGACCGCTGCTAGTTATATACATATGCAATTTGTGGAACATAGCAAACTATAATCCTTAAGGAAGTTACCTTCGGACCCGACGGGTGCAGGCCTAACCGAAGTTGGATAGATAGACTCTGGATAGTACGTCTCCGGCGGCACTGGATCCACTTGGGCTGAAATGAGATGACGATAAAACAAATGAAGAAGTTTTCTATTTTTAAATTTTGAGTCTAGAAAGTGGTTTTTGGAGTATTTTTTTTCTGTACATCAACAATTGAATATGGCCTATAGAAAATAGCTAAGAGCTTATGTATGCTGGAAAATAACAATCTGTGCAGTTGCAGCAGTTAATAATTATTATTAATATACAACGAAGGATGGGAGTACCTTGAGGAGTAGCGCTCCTGGGCGCCGTCCTGTTCTTCATGTAGGGCAGGTAGTCCTTCAGCTTGCGGGGGGCGCCCGCCGTGGGCTCCGGCGGCGGAGATGCCGATCTCGAATCTACAACGGCAATAGAAGTTACTTATATCTTATGTTACACTTTATTTATTGTAAATTCTGGATGCAAATAAATTAATTTGAATTTGCTCAATATATCATATTGCATTACGACGAACTACAGCCGCGCGCGCTCCTCGCGCTGCACCTGGCACGTGCTGCGCAGGCGCAGGTAGCACTAGAGTACAGTATCCGCCATTGCCCTACCGGCCCCGGGCTGCGTGGCCAGCAGCCGCGCGCGCTCCTCGCGCTGCACCTGGCACGTGCTGCGCAGGCGCAGGTAGCACTAGAGTACAGTATCCGCCATTGCCCTACCGGCCCCGGGCTGCGTGGCCAGCAGCCGCGCGCGCTCCTCGCGCTGCACCTGGCACGTGCTGCGCAGGCGCAGGTAGCACTAGAGTACAGTATCCGCCATTGCCCTACCGGCCCCGGGCTGCGTGGCCAGCAGCCGCGCGCGCTCCTCGCGCTGCACCTGGCACGTGCTGCGCAGGCGCAGGTAGCACTAGAGTACAGTATCCGCCATTGCCCTACCGGCCCCGGGCTGCGTGGCCAGCAGCCGCGCGCGCTCCTCGCGCTGCACCTGGCACGTGCTGCGCAGGCGCAGGTAGCACTAGAGTACAGTATCCGCCATTGCCCTACCGGCCCCGGGCTGCGTGGCCAGCAGCCGCGCGCGCTCCTCGCGCTGCACCTGGCACGTGCTGCGCAGGCGCGCCCGCAGCGCCCCCACGCTGTGTGCGAGCCGCTTGTAGAACTCCAGCCCTTTCTGCGCCTTGCCAAGCAGCTCTTCGTAAGTGTCAAACGATGTTATGAGTGCTAAAAGATATTATTACATTCAAGTTTAGATTATGCATTTTAATTATTGATCATTATATTGTTGGCAATATAAATCGGAAGAGCGCAAAATTATGATTCAGTGGTTACCATGGATGAGTCCGTCCCTTTTCCTCATCACGTCAGACAGCATCCGCCGGGACTCCCCGTAGGAGGCGTAAACTGACGTCAGCTTGTTGATTATGTTCTCCTGGGCGGCTAGGTTTTGTTCTATAATTTTCACCTGGACCGACACATTAGGGTTTACAAGATAAAAGAGTAGATATTAATACCTATTTATCATTTGGCAATTTTTGTATATTAAATAATTTTTAAACATATTATGTCAGTTGGTTCATAGTCGCAAGCCTCGTTCTGTGAGTATCTCTATAAGTGGAGTATGGCTCAATCAATTTTGATTAAAATGTTCGTGTTTGCCACCAAAACCACCCAAAGGTTAATATAAAAATTGGACGCGATAATCGCATTCCAATTTTTTTTTATAATTTCTTCCCCTGCGTGAGGCTGTGCATAAGTGCAAGCTACACGTAGCTACACTGCAGTACATGGTGCAAAGAAAGCTTACTTACTTTGGGCATATGTTTGTCCAGCTCATCCTTGAATATGGCTTCGGGCGCCTCGCTGCAGCGCGTGAGGAGCTGCGCGGTGATGTCGTCGGCGGCGATGGCTTCCCTCAGCTGCTGCACCAGCGAGTCGCGCTGCGCCTGCATCTCGCGCGCCTTGCCCACCACGCGCCGCATCTCCTGCATAGCGGCGCGGTCGAGGCCCTCTGTACGCAAACATAGCCTTTAGTCTCTTGCCGCAGATGACCGGACCTGACCAGGACGATGCACCTGAAAAATGGGTCGGAAGTAGCGCTCGGCAGCGCGTAGTGGCTTTTGCTCAGCAGTAGTACATAGATGACAAATCATTTTTAAATTTAAATACAGAATCATCCAAAAGAGGTCAGAAAACTTTTGCTATGCCGACCTGGCTGACGGTATTCTAAGCCTCTAAATGTAAAATAATACATTGGTATAATACCACATAAATTTATTTGTTTCATTTTTATTTAGTAGTGATTAGTCACACCTCGAGCTTTACGGCGCACTGAAGCACAGAATAACTCATAGGTACAGCGTGGATTCGAACTCGCATCATTGAATTGCAGGCAACTCCTCGAACCGGCCACATCGGCTATTTGACTTAATTTTGCAATAGTTTTAGTCATTATTTATAATACCTCTCGACCTGAAACTCGAACGTATAAGAACCACTTCACAGCCATATTGAGGTCACCTAGGTATGTAAGCCAAATGTTGGTACCAATGTTGTGTATGCTGGGTATGGTGGCGGAGAGCGCGTCGAGCGGCTGCGCCAGCAGGCGGAGGTTGGCCAGGTGGAGCGTCATGGCCTTGTGCAGCACTTGGTTGCTGTCGGCCGCGCGGGCGTGGGCCTCGCCGTACTTGTGCTGCTCGCGCGCCAGCTCGGTGTGCACGATGGACGGCGGCCGGGGACCCATGGCCTTCTGGTACTCCTTCTCCTTCACGGTCTCCTCCTGGGATAATCTTACTAATCTTACTATATAATATTATAAATGTGAAAGTTTGTACGTTTGTAAGTTTGGATGTTTGCGGTTCTTTCATGGCCAAACGGCTGAACCGATTTGGCTGAAAGTTGAAATGGTGGTAGCTTATACCTAAGAATAGGACATAGGATACTTTTTTTTTGTCCTGAAAATTCAGTTCTTATATTATAATGTATGATGCTCTTTCACGGCATAGCGGCTGAACCGATTCTAGCAGGAAAAATTCCAAAGCAAATTTTTCGAACTCCACGCGGGCGAAGACGCGGGCATAAGCTAGTACTTAATAGATCAAAAACAATAACTAACTTTGAACAATTCCACACGTAATGACAGTCCCAAAACAAAACAAAGCTATGGTTGAAGTAAAGTAGTCGCTGGGGGCAGAAATTTGCGGGATCATCACTAGTATACATAATATGTACCTTAGTCTCATATGTCGTATGTATTTATACATATACATGTATTATTCAGTCTAATTCCCATAGTACAAGCTTTGCTTAATTTAGGACTGTGTAATTTTTATGCAATTGTCCCAAGGTAATAATAATAAATAATATCCTCACGCCTTCCCACGAGGGTCCCCGAAGGGGTACGCAGAGGTGTATAGGTAATACCCACACACCCACTTTCCGCCAGAGCTATATTAGGTGCCAACGTGACAGATGGCGAGTCCATCGCCGTTACTCCAGCACGGCTATACATACTCCTTTGAATTTCTTCTCAGACGTATGCAGGTTTCCTCTCGATGTTTTCCTTCACCGTTAAGCTCGTGGTGAGACTAATCACCGTACTTAAGTTCAGAAAAACTCATTGGTACAGTCGGGATTCTAACTTGCGACCTTTGCGTCGCAGGCAACTGCTCGAACCACTCGGCCACCACGGCCAAATTGTCCCAAGGTGTTTATTTATTTATTATTATATAACACACAATTAACCTGAATAAGCTCCTTGATCTCTGACAAGGAATGTTCGACCTCGGTGATGATCTCCGCGAGGTTGTTCATGGAGTCTGTCAATGTCTGTATTATATCGGACTTGGCATTCATTGCGGCACACCTGTCCACAAGCTCTTGGGGGATTCTGCAATTAAAGCGCGATTATTATAAAACGGAACGCAAAGTGTGGGATGTGTGCATCTTTCTAATAATATAAACCAGCCGTGCCTCGAGTTTCACCCTTAAACATTTTCTTTCATTGGTAGAGATCTTGTCTATCTTTAATCTAATCTATCTTTGTGCCAAATTTCATTCGATTCCACAATGAGACGTTAAATGTGTGAACGACGACTCGGCGACGGATTCTTCATGTGCTGCGTTGGCTAGGAACGCCTTAACACCTAGACACCAAGGCTCTTAAACGCGTAAATCCCCTATACCCCTAAAATCTCAAACGTCTTCATAGTTTAGCACCTTAACGACCAAAAATCCGAGCACCTACAGATCACAGTGCCATCCACGAAGACGCGCCCCACTATTATACCTTATAGTTTATAGTGTAAATGGACAACCTTCGACTAATTATCGGTACACACTGATTACCCACTATGTGCACTATAACGTGCGCACGCACACTACAATTAATAGACTCGGGTCATACTCCCTGCATCCTGCAACTCCCTCAGCTAGAAATTGAAATAACTTATTCACGTAGGAATGAAAATTTACGTATGTGATATAAATTTACAGTAATTATTAATAAAATTTAACTGTTATTATTATTTGACCCTTATAGTTAGAACCTGCAGTTTAACGAAATAAGTTATTTTATTGCATTTACAACAAGACCGCGGACATATTGCATACAAACAAAGATATACAATAATACAAAGGCATATATACGGACAAAGATAAGGATACATTGTCGGTCACCAACCTACTTATCGGACGAAAGAAAACTTGTTTGTACGTTAACAAAGAGTTAACGTGAATACAACAAATACAGTGAACATTTCGTCGTTGTTCAGGCTTGCTGCGTAATATTTTTCATTTCAGCTTGGCTTATTTACCTTCGTAGCCTTAAGTTTCACGTCACCAATTTATTTGCCATCTTAGTAATAAGTCTGAAGAGACCGATGAATGTGGTTGAAGCGAAAGAGTAACTCCAGAGAGAACAGTAGTGTGAAGAGACTTATAAATGTGGTTGAATCGAAAGCGAGTAACTTCAGAAAGAGAACTGAATCTCTCTCTCTCCTTCTGCCTATTCCGTTATTCCTGAATCGGCGTATTGTTTTATGTATGAATATATAAATTTTAAATTTTAATTTAATTTAAACAAGCACTTACTTTTGATCGGAGTCTATAACCTCAAGCTGGTCCAGCTGGAGCGAGGACATGAACTCCGTCATCTCTGTATTCTTTGCTTCTACTTGCACCACAACTTGCCTCAGAAGTTTGGCTTTCTCTTCGGAGTACAGTGAGGACGCCAAGTGAGCACCAAGGGGTACCAGTCGGGAAAATATATCTGGGCCTGCTACCTAAAGGGTATAAGCAAATAATTAAAACCAGTCCCACACCGCGTCTGACAGTCTTCCTTTTAGATACACTAAAAAATTTGTCAATGAATTTTCGCAAGATTTTGATCAATACAGTTATTCAAAAGGAGGGTTATATACATACATATATATAGTTTAATATTCAACCACTTGAAAAGGCAGAGTCATCATAAATACGAATTTAATTCGGCTGAAAACGAGGGGGCATACCTCTTGGATCACTTTCCACTATAGTGGAATCGTGATCCATAGATTTATTGCACATCAATTGTGTGGGATGCAAGTTATTTGTATTATAGTTTTTTTAGAAGAGTTAACTCTTTGATACTCACTAATTGTCCAAGGAAATATAAAGCAATAAATAATTAAAAAGTGTATGAGCTATACCCCTGGCCTTGCAAGCATGCATAGGCAGCGGTTGCTTATTATATGGCAGATTGCATGCTTCTTTGTCAACTTATTGGTATAAGAAAATACATTTTGTATTTATCACCCATTTCAATACCCTCTTGTTAACAATGGGAGAACATGCATGTATACACATATTCATTAAAACATACCTCTGGATCACTGAAGTCGATTGGTAGTGCCTTCACCAAGCACACAGGCTTCATATCAGTGAGGAGATCTTTCTCCGGCACTTCATCATGGTAAATGAACTCATTTTCATTTTTGGCTGCTTTCCTCTTCCCTTCCACAACATCATTTGTGAATGTCAATGCTTCCTGGGTCACTTGTACTGGTTCAATGTATTTCGAAAGCTTCCTAGCTTCGGCAAGATTCTCTGCAGCATGCTGGTAGAAAGCAACACGCTCACCCATTTTTTGTTGTTCCTCTGCGTTCATGCCTATGGAAAAACTATTTTCAGTATCCATCCTCAATTATGATTAAATGAAAAGAAATATGAATTAAAATTAAATTGACAGATATGCCATAATAAATAAATAGTTATATCATGATGATTATCTAATTATTAAACAAAAATAATGTTTTTATTATCATTAGTATTTTAAACATACATTAATCATCTTACCTTGATATAAGCACACAATGCAGCCAATATAGCAAGACTTGAAAGAGAGGTATCTGTGCCAATAGTTATACAGCTTAGTTCCAATGATATCATGAATCACATCTGTGCCGGCTGACGGACCAAGCAACGCCAGGGCATTTTTGTAGAAGGATTTCACTTGCGTTGCTACTGCACCTGGGAAGTTATGTTTAAATTCATACATCTCATTTATACTTGTAATCTTGTAGGTCATGTTATCACAGATAAGTGATCCCAATAAGAAAAAACCTTTGAGCCTAAATTCAAAACAATGTAATGAAATAGCTTCACATTGGCACTGAAATGAGAGGTATTCCAATGAAAAGTGGATTTATATGAATTACCCCTTTGGTGACCCTTATGGGAATTAATGACAGTATATTTATTACGAAAATTTAATAACATCAATGCAGAGACTACTCTGCATTGCAGTCGTGGGATGGGTGGGCTACATACTAATGTAGCCCACCCATCTTAAATATAATATTAAAATATTCCATACAAGCTGTAATCAAATCAAATCAAATATTTTTATTTCACATAGGCCTAGATGGCACTTATAAAACTTTGAAAAAGGTGCAAACATGATAATGTATACCCTTACCAACAACACTAGGCTTCCTGGAATCCTGGATACTCTTCTCCAAGATACACTCCTGAGCTTGGGCAAAGCATATCTCCTGCAATAATTTCATCAAATCTGCTGATAAATCAACCCGTGTTGGTTGAGCGTATTGTTCTTTCAAATATTGGAATGCCCAGGCTGCATTCTGGTAGTGTGTGCAGGCTGCTTTCATGCTGTCAGCAGTGTTACGAGGCTCTGATGCACCAAGCTGTGTGTGCAGAGCCCCTATGTTGTAAACGATGCAGGCCATCTCAAACCTTATATCTGCTAAATTGCAGCTCAGGTTTGCATATATGTCTTTCCTGAAAATAGGGCATCCATGAATATTATGTGGCTATTTCGTTTATATTATTCAACTACATACATACAACAAATCACAATAAGGCTTTTTATCTTTCTGGCGACACTGCCCCACATTGAAAGGGAGTGGGCAGAGAATAGAGATCTCTAGACTTAAAAACCTCTTAATTGAGATAAATCTACTTTTCTTAAAAAAAAAAGCCTAAGGTGCATTTGTGTCCTTGGGTTCAGCATGTTCAGACAAGGCAGATACTACATACTAACAAAGTAATTATCTGTAAGTCTACAGGAGTACATATTTATATTTGTAATCAAAGCAATGAATTGTGAACATTCTAAATAAATGTTCTACATACAACATTTTTGACATCAAATATTGATTATCATGATTCATATCAATTAGTAATAAGTACTTATATTTTTACACTCAATGAAAGTTATCATCATAGGAAACTTGGGTATTAGAAACAAAATGACAATGTCATATTTACCATGTGAAGGAACACGCAGCCGGCTGACCCTTAGTCATGGGAAATCGGCCTTTTAAAGATCGAATTTGGCAATAGTATCGGGTTAATGCTTTTAGGCCTGCAGTGTCGGTCGTCGCTCTTACGGCGGCCGATCGCATGCCTTCCAGCTGATGTAATTCATTGCTATAGCTCTCTGGATCCTCGCGATACGCTTCCGATATAAACTAAAATAAATAAAAAAATGAAAACAACACAAAGAAAGTCAAGGAAAAGTGTACATTAGAAAAGTACTTACCCGTTTGAGTGTGGTAGCGTAATTCGTATCTTCTGTGCTCACTTTAAATTCGAAACTAATCAAAGGTAATTTAGGGACCGCTTCCATGTTGTTATGCTTTTAATAAAAGTACAATTCAGTCGATACGACACGATATAACAATTTCATCACAAATTACTGAAATTAGCTTACATTTTATGTTCTGTCATTTTTTGTTTTTTTTTTTGTATCAACTATTTTCTCGACAACCGAGAGCTGTCAGTCCAAGGCTTGGGTATCGAGTGTGAATAGTTAGTTTAATAATAATAACGCTACTTGCAGGTAAATAAAAATAAAAATAATTTAGAGTAGAAAAGTCCACTCCCATGCACGGCCCGAGCCAGTATTCTGTGAATTCTGTGGCATTCTTTGTTTGCTTTGCGCCTAAATATCCGGCTGGCCTTTTGGTCTCGCCATTATTCGGGTAAGTAGCAAACGTTTCCCGAACTCACGCTACGAGAGACAATAAAAAACGATTATTGATATTGTATATTTCATTAATTTTATTTAGTCTTTGAACCTGGCTTTTATCTCATACCCTGATGCAAAATGCATGTATAAAAAAATATGGAATTTGTGTTGTATGAAATTATCGACGATTATATATACAAATATAAAAATATAGATCATTTGATGATATTCTTATATGACGATATTTTTACCCAAGCCTAATAGTTTTGCACAGCACAGAATAAAGCTTTATATTTAGAGTATATATATATATGTTCTGTGGAATAAAGTAAGATGGCTGTTCCGACTGTGTGCGAAAATATCGGCTTGGGATAACTATTGGTTTTATGTGAATTACTGTACCAATTGATGCGATTCCGATGGTATTCTTATTTCACTAATACACCATGAAGTTGAAAAAACTGAAAACGGATACTGAGGTAATTTATCAGTGAACACAGCCGTTGTTTTGTTGTCAAACAACATTGTTGTTTGTTCCAATTATAATTGCAACTATAGCTGACTACATATTCTATTTCTCTATTTCCATCTTGAACGTAACATTCTTAGCACAAATTTTGTAAAACAATCATTTGTTTGCCGATAACCTTCAAATATTAATATTAATACCGCTTCTATCAAAATCCTAGGAAAAAGACATTTGGTATAATTGTATACATTTTATTGTTGGACTTAGGATGTGGTGCCTCCTCAAGCAGAAATAATTGAAGCAGACCTGTATAAGCGGTCATACTTTGGCCCTGATGTTCCTACACTGGAACTGGAGTGTTGGGAGGAGGAACTATCTGAAGTACAGCTTCAAGCTTATAAACATGCAGATGATGAGTATAAAAGTATTCAGAATAAATTAGACGACATGGTGAAGGACACGGGTGGTGAAGTTGTGTATAATGGACATCAGTTCACAGCATATCAATTACTTGGCAAGTGAGTATCAGCTTAGGTTGACTTTCCCTCAATTTACTGATATAATCCCAGAAGTCCTAATAGTTATCCAATTTTTTTTATCCTAATATGCTCTGGATAAAATCTGAGAAAATCTGAGTTTTGTATTGACAAGCTTTGGTTATCTGTTGAAGTAAGTTCTTCATTACCAGATACTGATCCATATCTTTGCCCACAACTAGCTCACAACTCTGAAACCTGAGTTTATATTTGTCAGGAAATCTGCATATGTTTGATAAGATATTCAAAGATGTAATTAAAGCCATGCCGAGCATATTGTAGATGGAAGTAAGTGTATGTTAAAATAAAACAAATTGTATGTTAGGAATATTTTGTCCGAAAAAAACACTTATTCTCTTGTTTATGACAAATAATATTTACAGACAGCCGGTACTTAAGGACTTGGAAAGGCAGAGTGCAGATATCATCAGATCCAGGTCAAGATCTCTGTCTATAGCCAAAGAAAAGGAGAAGGAGAAGCCTAGTAAAAGAGGTATGCTATACATACATATAATCACGCCTTTCCCATAGGGGTAGGCAGAGACCACTTCTTTCCACTTGCTATTATGCTATGCTATGGTCTGATATAATTATCTTTAGGTACATTTTATTATAGGGAGCATAATGTAAAGTTGCTGAGGTAATTTTATTATTATTGATCTACATAAAAAGTCATAGATAGTATAGTTCTAGCTGCATCTAGCATACATTGCAATGCCACACAAATTCCATTACAATCGGTTGAATGGTAAGTTGATGTTCTGCAGTACCATACAGCAAGTATTTTTTTTGCTACCCAGAACTTTGTCACAAAAAATATCAAACTTTGTCACAACGTGTTTTAGTTTCAGTACACATACAAAACGAACACAGATTTCTATTTATGTATCATTATTTATTAAAGGCCGCCCTAGGAAGACTCGGGGTGAAGACCGTGACTATTCACCTTCGCCAGAGAGGGCCAAATCTCCAGAGTTGCGGCACAAGAAAAAGAAGAAGGATAAGGAAAAAACAAAAGAAAAGGAAAAGGTCAAAGACACAAAGGAGCCAGATATGAAGACAAAAGATAAAACTTTGGCTCCATCCAGTAAGTGTTTTTCTGTGCTAAATAGGATCTGGTAATCTTTTGATTATTCAAACTTTACCGTGTAGACAAACATCGAGAGGAAACCTCCATATGCCTGAGAAGAAATTCAAAGACATTGATGGACTCGGCAATCTGTCACATTGGCACCTAAAATATATCTCTGACGAAAAATGGATGGGACTCCTATTGAAGGCATGAAGATATATGCACTTATGTTGTTACTTAATTCCATCCAGATGTCCACAGTGTGGTAACAAATGTCCGTCCATCGGAGGTGACGGCCATTGGCGGCCTGCTCACAGGCAGCACAACCAAAAACACGCCTATAGTAGACCTAACGAAGGAAGATGGCAGCAATAAGAATATAGCCGACTCGCGTGAGGTCTCCTTTAATAAGTTACAAGGTATCTATAACTTTTATTTATGGATTCTATACATATTTTCTTGATTTCAGATATTTCGGGCAGCATTAGTGGTACACTCTTTTTTGTAACACAAGAGTGGCTAAAAGCATATGACTCACCTGTAGGAAAGCCGTTACCGAAGTATCACTTGCTCGTTGACAGCATAATGGGACGAATCTCTCTGCTGCCAATACAATATAAAAATCTTCCCCCCTCCCCAAGGAGCTCATTGTTGGAAACCTTGTTCATTGCGCAGGAATACAACACAAAAAATTGTGTTATTTGGCTATGGACTTCTATAAGGTGGAGGTCCTTCCCCATTTGGGCAGTTTAGCAGTGTCCCTAATTGTCTATGTTAAGCACTTTCACTACCGTTTGGTCTGCGATTCTCAAGGTCGCGGGTTCGATTCCCTCCGAACACAGTTATTTGTGTGATGAACACGAGTCCTGTGTGTGATGAACACGAGTCCTGTGTGTGATGAACATGGGTACCTTAGTCTTGGATGTTCTATCTAATTGCAATTATAAATTATATCTTTTGATGATCTTCTTTATAAATATCATCGTCTAGTTACCATAGTACAAGCTTTGCTTAATTGAGGGCTGTGTTAATTTGTGTGGTATTGACCTAAGGTATTCATTATTATATACTACCTGTGCGCTGCGGTTTCCCCTGCTAAAATTGAAATTTCTGCAGTAGAACATAAAAATTCCCCATTTTTGCAAAAAATTTCATTGATGCTCCTTTCATATTGGATTAAATCATTTTTCAAATCGGATCAGAATTTCTTGAGATTAACGCATCCTTCTTGACTACAGCTTAATAATACATATTAGTATTGATAGTCATAGTGGCTAGACTGAGAGCTAGGGCGTGATTGCGTGCGCAGGCAAGACGTTCCCGTCGCTGGTGGTGGTGGCGCGGCCTTACCTGCGCGCCAAGGAGGCGGCGCCGGCCGACCGAGCGGCGCTGGACAGCAAGGTCAAGTCCGTGCTCATGCACACGCCCATGAAGTTCACCGAGTGGCTCATCCAGCAGGGGCTCGTGCGCTCCGAGCAGTGGTGCGCCGTGCACAACGGGAACAAACTCAAATTGGGTACTTACACTATGCTTGCTTTGCAGTGACTCGCTTGCGTCATCGTAGAAACGTAAGGTATGATACGTTGGTCGACATTTACCGAAAGGAGTGATGGATCTGTCTGGAAAATCTGTTAGTTTCATGTTATTAATCACTTTGCCAATTTGAAATCGTAAATGATATAATACCTAATAAGCGTCCCCGAATATAGCAATAAAATTAAAATTTATTTTGCTGTCGTCTCTCGACGCAAATGTACCTCTTTTGAGTTCTGGTTAGTCTAGTATAGTGTTAGTATTTTTTGCGTGTTTGCTCATACTATTATTTTTTAAGGGAGATACGTTGACACATATATTATTTAATTTTGTACATTTATCCCGCAGGAATGTACTCGGACGTATCAAAATTCCCGTATTCTGGCGGCTACGTGTGGATATCTGAATGTTGCCCGACACGCTTTGTGTCCGTATTCTCGAGCTCGATATTCGAAGGCGCAACCTTCCCGCCGAGCGTGCTTCTCAAGCTCATATACCACTGGGCGTGCCAGACCAACGTGCAGAATGTGGTGCAGTGGGTAAAAGTGGACAATTTGTACGTAAAAGGACTGTTCACGTGGTTAAGAGCAATTTGCACCTCGGCTATATATCAGCATTTGCCCCAGTTGGGTGGACCGGGGAAGAAAGTAGAAGTGGGGGTAATTTCCTTGGGCACCACAAGCCATGATGGCACCCAAAGGCAGGTCAAAGTGGAAGTTCTGGGCGTGTTGGATCCTGTGGAGAAGTTGGTAAGATATTAGTATTTATGTCAATGTTAACCCATAAGAAACTGCGCCTGATAATATGCATTAATGGCTGCGGTTTGATCCATGTAATATTTGAGTGCTTCACTCCTATGGTCTATAACTGTAGCATATAGTTTCCTGCAATGAACGGGCTGTCTAGTGCGTAAATATTTTTAAAATCGGTTTAATTTTGATAAGCATTCAAACAAACAGATAAACTGCCTTATTATTAGCATAGATCTAAACTTGTGATTTTTTTGTGCATTTATTTCGGGAACAAATCTCTGCATAGATTAGACAGTAGAGCGCTAGTTCTCATTACGTATTAAGTTGAGAAAGGTATATCTTAAATGCATTCATAAAGTACCGGAGCCACCGACCGTCCCTGGGAGTCACATAGTGATATAATTGATTATGTCACATTACTTACTTCAAATCATAGTTAAGAACAAAATTGTATCCTTTTTAAGTCTCAAAAAGGTTGGTTGTTCCCGTAACGTTATGTTAATGTAATTTTAAAAGTATTTGGATATTGCTTCTTAAATTGATAAGATTAATGAATGTATTCACTAATCAATAACGCAATCATAGATCCGCCTTCGCGCCGTGGAGCCACTCGCGGAGCATGAAAAGAACTACAAGAAACGGTTCCAGAAGATTCTAGAACCTCTTACGACATGGGTGAAACCTAACTCCACTATTCTGACCGACCTGACGGTAGACAAGGGGACCTTGATCTCCATGGGCTTCAAAAATGTGCACCAATCTTCGTCGCACTCCGAGCAGCCATCCTATAACAGTAACTCCAACATTATGGAGTACTTGAGGAGGATCGTGCCCAGAATGTTCCAGAACACTCTGTCGCTGCTCAGTAGGCAGATCATACAGCAGTTCCTGGATGAGCTCGTGTGGAGAGAGAGGTGAGTGAAGAGAAGTCACTCGTACAATCAATATATTATAATAAATTAAAAATTTCGCTGACGTCATTAAATGCAGGTACTGTACAACATATAGATAGTGCCATCCACGTAGGAGCGCCCCACTAATTTGCAGTCGAGGGGGTCGCGGGATGCGGGGAGTATGACTCGAGTGTATTAATTGTAGTGTGCGTGTGTACTCATAGGTAATCAGTGTGTACCGATAGTACTCAAACATTAGTGGAAGGTTGCACACTTACATGTGGATGGGACTATCTATAACTGTATAATTCTGTAACATTGAAATTGCCTCATTGGAGTAATATCGTAGCTATTTTTTTTCTCTTGTGAGTTGCCTCGTAACAGTATGATTGTATTGCAAAATTTATAGATTCGGCATCTCAGCGGGACTAGCGTTCGAGAACATAGTGCTGCATATTTCGGAGCAAACCAAACTGGAGTCTAAGGATGCTATTACCATCAGACTCAACAAGATCGCTGCTAATCCGTTCAAGAACTGGAGGTACCCCAGTGGGAAGGTGAGACATTTAATGCCATAATAACTAATTACATATTGTATATATTTTGTATTAAAGCTCTTAACAAAATGCTCAATTCAGTCGTAATAAAAATGTTAGTGCAGTAAAATACCTCTAACTCACTGAAATTGAGATTTTTATGTGAGTTTCCTACTTAATTGAAATTATTAACACATCACACCGAGGATTGAGGTTTTAAGGTTCAATCCAAAATTAAGATTAACCAACCAAAGTTTACTTTAAATTCATATGAAGTAATGTGTATTGTGTAGGAAAATTAGGAACGAATCAAACTTGGCTCAGCGACTTGACTGCAGACAGAACTACTCTCGCATTCATACTTATAGCATGGATACTCAAAACAATTAATTGGGTCTTTACTTTCGGCCTACCTCGTGTGGGTCTTAATTAATCTGTATAAATTTATTAAAAGCCACTAACATAGCTGACCAGAAACAAGCTTGCAACTAGATCATTACTAGTTAACTTTCACTACACTTAGCGGCGATAGCATGCACGCTTAGTAATTAAGCCTTGACGTTAAGCTTTAATTGTGTTCTCTTCGTGCCAGAAGAAGGACAAGGCCGAGGAGCCAGAGCCTGAAGTGACGCGCACCAAGAGAGGCCGCAAGAAGAAAGATCCTGAGCCAGAACCGCCGCCGCCCCCCAAGAAGAAGAGAAGGGAGAAGACTCTCTACGTGGAGGATGATGATGGTGAAGAGGTACACAATACAACACTTTTAACATTGACACTAATTAGCCGTTAGCGCCGAGTCGTCAGTAAAATGAGCGTTGTTGACTCGAAACCCGGCAGGATCTACATATTTATAATTGTATATAAATATTTTTAATTCGTAATTATAGAAGATTTTCTTAGTTTAACTAGATAAATTTGTGTGAAATTGTTTTATTTCTTTACGCCTTCAGAAGGACCCCCAAAGGGGTAGGCGTGTAGGGGTAGGGTAGATGTAACTAAGCTATTTACAGTACACATATTACGAAGCTGCAGTATGTTCGTAGATCACATCCAGTCGAAGTCAAAAGCTTAGCTTAAACCTTTTTGCAGATCCCCTTAGCCAAGCACCGCACGAAGATCAAGCAGGAGATGGCGGACAAGCCCAAGGAGAAGAAGGAGAAGGAAGACATGCCGACGCCGCGCGTGCGCCGCAAGCCCGTGCGCTCGTACGTGGACGACGACCTCGACGACGTACCGCTCAAGATCATCAAGAAAGAAATCAAACCGGAGGAGACGGTCTCCATGGAGCGATACTATTTCGGACAGACGGAAAGCAAGTGCCAGATTGAGAGGGTGGCCATCGCTGTAGAGGTGGAGTTTTTATACTCAATTTATTATTTACTAGTTATGCCCCGCTACCTGGTAGTAATATGATAATATTAAGTGTGCCCCACGGTTTCACACGCGTAAAAATAATATTATCTAGATTTTTTTCGGTAAAGAGCATCCTGTATGTTAATCCAGCTAATTATCTATCTCTGTGCCAAATTTAATTTAATTCCGTTCAACCGTTCTGGCGTGATTGAGTAACAAACACCCATATATAAATACATATTCACATACTTTAATTTAAGTAGAATAAACCTTCCTTAATAATCGGGCTATCTGAAGCAATTTTTTTTATCGGATTACTTGTTCCTGAGACAAGCTCGTTCAAATCACCTGAAAGCTCACAGTAAATTTCGTAAAAATGGGTCCAGCCGCACATATACACACCTGCACAGAAGTAATCTTATCTTAATATATATAAATTACGTGTCACGTTGTTTGTCCGCGATGGGCTCCTAAACTACTAAACCAATTTAAATCGAATTTGCACACCGTGTGCAGATTGATCCAACTTAAAACATAGGATAGCTTACATCACACTTGGATATATCACCCGATGGGTGGCGCTGCGATCGTGTTTCAGGAAGTTTTTTCCCCCTGGCGGGCTGAGCCGAGCTGGGCGGGACAGCTAGTATATATAAAGTTGTATGTGCGCAGTGCCCGCTGTGCCACGAGCAGCTGACGGACAACTGGTCGCTGATGGCGCACCTGTACGAGCACGTGGTGCCCGCCGAGCCCGCCGCCCTGGCGCCGCAGTGCGCCTACTGCCTGCTGCGCTTCCCCGCCGACGGCGCCCTGCAGGACCACCTCAAGCACCACCACCCCGTCGACACCAAGTCCCCGGAGCTGTTCACCTACGCCTGCTTGATATGCGAGGTCAGTGCCTACGCTATCGCCGTTATAAATGCTTCTAGAAGCGAAACAGTAAGGTCGGACGACTGACTAACTGAACTACTCTCGTTCATGTGATATGTATGATAGTTGAATTTAATAATTCGATTGTAGATATGCCTTTGTTACAGTTATACGTTTACTTACAAGGAAACGCCAAGGATTGGCAAATAGTATACAATCCTGATGATCGGTTGCCGTAGCGTATACATATATTGTATAGTAAAGTTAAATCATTTATGTATCTCAAGGGTTCACCTTCTGATTATAATTGTAGAGTTCCGAAGACTTTACTAACTGCAGAACACATTTTTACTCAGTACCAAGACTATTTGTTTTCAATACATCCTAGTTGGGCCTTCATTGTGAAAACGAGTAACGAGTGAAAAGAAAACTGAAAAAGTTTAATTAAAAAAGTCCTATTCCAAATTGTAGAATGTTTACAATTTGGCAGCATGATTGAAGAAATCAGTGAGAATATTAAGGTTGGAGAGCTTTATAGTCGTAACTACTTGGTAACAAACGATAGCGCGTGCAAAGTTATTAAAGCGACATCTGGTGTCAAAGTCTTAAACTTAAGTTTCTTTTTCCACTGGGGTCTTTGGAGTGTCGCAGGCGTGGTGGTATATGTGCGGGGTTGGTGCCAGATGCGGTTCGCGGCGGTGCTGACGCTGGCGTCGCACATGCAGAAGACGCACGCGCCGCGCGAGCTGCCCTACGGCTGCGCGGTGGGCGGCTGCGGCTACCGCGTGTCCGCGCACCGCGCCGCCGTCGACCACTTCCGCGCTGCGCACGCGCACACCGCCAACCTACTGTGCCCGCACTGCCTGAAGGTACACCACCCATACACTCGCGCGGTTTTAAAAAAAATATTTTTCACATGGATACTAGTCTTTCACGCTTTGACATTTTTATTTAAATACACGGTGTCATTTTCGTATTTTAATGGATCGCGGAGTTTTCTGATGCAACATAAATTTGTTATAGTTTGCTGACAATATCATACCAAAATAAAATACTAAAGGCTTTATATATATGTTCGAATTCCATTTTGCTAGGTAATCAAGGTGTACGCCGACGGGTACGAGCTGACTGCAAACGTGTTGCTGTTCATTGACCACTTGAAGCAGCATCAGCAGAAGGACCTGGAGATGCGCTGCTCCAGGTGTGTGCTCAAGTTTGTGCATCTTGGTGAGTATTTTGAAACTATCAGATCGTATTTTCGCTTTGATAAAAAAAAATATACCTGAAACACGATCGCAGTGCAGGTGGCAATCGAGTCCAATTGTGAATCAAAACCAACCTTGAAACCTCACTCAAAAATGTTATCTAAATCGGTCCAGCCGTTTAGGAGTTCAGTCACTTACACACAGATGAATTATATAAATAAAGATATGTTAAAGTTCATACTTCCGATATGGGTCCCCGAAGGGGTAGGCGAGTTGTGTCGTTTTGCTGGAGATATATTCTAGACTAGTATTTTAGATGCCAACGTGACAGATGGTGAATCCATCTCCGTGTCTTGATGGTGAATGAAAACCCTTCACCTAATCCGACTTGTATGACTAATCACTTAAGCTCGGACAAACTCGACGAAATGCGAACTTTTTGAAGTCTTTGCATTCCAGGCAACTGCTCGAAACATTCGGCCACAATGGCTCTCAAGTTGATACTCAAATTTGTATTTGCTAAGATTTTCTCGTGGCTTTTCTGTGAGCCCATTGATTATAAGCGACTTAAAATAGCATGACGTTCGCAATTACATATCACCTAAGTCAGTAATAAAATAAATAAGTCCACCACTTGACTACTCATATTGATAACATTTTTGTAATTTAGGTAATTTCTTTTGTGGTTACCATAGGCTAAACTACTTACATATTGCAACATTGTATACATTTTAACACTCCATTATTTATGGGTTTCCAGATGTTGTTGCCCTTGGGCTTCATCTTATTGATATATAATGCGTTTAAGGTCAATTGAAGGAGCATCTTGTACGGGACCACATTACAGTAGAGGACGCGACTCCGCTGTGTTCTGAAGAACACTTGATCAACAAGCCTAAGGTATGCATACGTATTCACGCTGTCTCCCTCACGGGGTAGCCAGAGAGCTCTCTCTAGACTTACGGACTCTATTCATCCAGTGAGTTTGTGTTAATCTATAAATATGTATACAGCAAGGGATTTTATTCTGTACAATTAACTTTTCTGACGAACATTGTAATCCCGTTCAAAATTCAATGAATTTAATTAATATATTTGTGATCCCGGATAGCCCGTGTTCTACTACGCTAAAAAAAATTATACATCTTATCTATTGTTCTAGTGGTTCAAAACCATCTTCGCAATATTCCCTTATCAAATGAAACCGGTTTGAGGTAGATCGGTTGGATACTTTCATAGTCTATAAAGGACATAGGTAGAAAGATTTTTGTATTTATAATTGTTCCTTGTTCAATATAGAACAAGGCTCGTCCCCCCGTGAAGGACTCGGCCAACCACAGCATCAGCGAGACGTTCGAGGCCGTGACCCTGGTGCTGCCCGACGGTATGCTCTGCAGGGAGTGCGACAGCCCCCTGGATAGCGAGAAGCATTTCTTGTGAGCAATATGACATTTGTAAAACTCTAGTTTTCTTAGATGGCTTCACAACTGACAGATTTTGTTAAGATACTCGAAAATGTGTTTAAATATCATGATATCGAAGTATTTTTTTTATGTAATCTTTTATAATTATTTGTTTTCAAGTCATACTGGCGTGTCGGTTCGCCTATTCGTCATACACTTGCCGCCTGTCCTTGTTACCCTTAGTGTGAAGATAATACAATAAATAACAAAAGCCATATATATATTGGCCGAGTGGTTCGAGCAGTTGCCTGCGACGCAAAGGTCGCAAGTTCGAATCCCGACTGTACCAATGAGTTTTTCTGAACTTAAGTACAGTGATTAGTCACACCACGAGCTGAACGGTGAAGGAAAACATCGAGAGGAAACCTGCATACGTCTGAGAAGAAATTCAAAGGCGTATGTATAGTCGTGCTTGAGTAACGGCGATGGACTCGCCATCTGTCACGTTGGCACCTAATATACCTCTGGCGGAAAGTGGATGTGTGGGTATTACCTATACACCTCTGCCTACCCCTTCGGGGACCCTTGTGGGAAGGCGTGAGGATATATTATTATTATTACATATATACGTGCAAAAATCTTATTAATTGTATTGTATAAACTATGTATAAAGTACCAAATCACTTCGTACCCGTAGTAGTAGTAGTAAAGAAACCCGGAAATGGTCGAAATTCCAATGTTGGGAACAAGTCCAGTATATGTATGTGTGCGTGTGTGCGTGCAGGGGCGTGTCGCGCTGCAGCAAGTGCCCGTTCGTGTGCGTGTGCTACCGCGGGCTGCTGGCGCACAGCGCCGTCTGCGCCGGCCCGCACTCGCTGGAGGACGCGCCACGCGCCGCGCCGCGCCGCGCGCACTGCGTGTGCGGGTACAACACCACCGTCGGTGGGCTGCTCTCCTACTACATACACACACACACACATGCGCCGGCCCGCACTCGCTGGAGACGCGCCATGCGCCGCGCCGCGCCGCGCGCACTGCGTGTGCGGGTACAACACCACCGTCGGTGGGCTGCTCTCCTACTACATACACACACACACACATGCGCCGGCCCGCACTCGCTGGAGACGCGCCATGCGCCGCGCCGCGCCGCGCGCACTGCGTGTGCGGGTACAACACCACCGTCGGTGGGCTGCTCTCCTACTACATACACACACACACACACATACACACACACACACACACACACACACACACACACACACACACACACACACACACACACACACACACACACACACATGATACCGTGGATTAAGCCGCGTAAAATTTAATTTCATTTGTAGATTTCTTTATTGGATAGTAGTATAGTATATTGTATTTTGATAAGGTCATGTAAGTTGTTCTACCTATATAAAGGTACGGACATGTTGACGCACCTGTTGATGTGCGAGCGCAAGACGGCGTACAGCTCGGAGGAGGAGGCGCGCGCCAATACTGTGGGCGCGGACGCCGGGGCCTACGGCGCCAAGCCAGCGGAGGAACCGCCGCCGGTTGAAACGGTAAGTAAGATCAGGCTGTATACATACATTTGTCAAGAGTTTCTTAAAAGTGGAGTCTTTTGTAAGTCTCTTATAAAACCACTTTTTATAGTGATTAACCTGAACATAAAAAAACAGTAATTTGCAAATATTTGTACATAACATTTAGCCTGTGGAGAGTGCCCCGCCTATGCCGGACTATGCGCCCCCCTCAGTACTGAATACACAGCTGTCGCTGGATGACCTAGCGCCCCCGTCGGTGTTGCAGAGTGATCAGGTCAGTAACCCATAAATTTATCTATGAATGCTCCTTTTATAATATAAGAATATAGCTTCCTATTCCATAGTCACCTCATCTTACCTCCTCCTCACTTTAGTCAAACAATTCAAGATATATGTACTAATTACAAAGTACGAAAATCACTCAATGTTCACAGCACGATCAAGAACTGCTGAAAGAAGCGTATGACCGTCCCTTAGCAACCCCACGCCATGAGGACCCTCACTACACGCTTGGCGACTTCGAACCTCTACCACAGGAGCCGCCGCCGCAGCCCGACTTTGAACAGTTATAAACTGGTATTCTTTGTAACGTGAAATTATATTTCTAGATTATATATAGCAAATCTTATATATCGACATTATGTAAAGTCATGCTTGGAAAATACACCTCTGCCTTCATGCCCTCAAGCATCCCTTGTGGGATGAAGGTATTTATATAAAGCCTAGTATGAAGTTTTAAATAATTATAATTATGACTTTGAATACACAATGTGTGTAATATTAATTAGACAAACATACATGTAATCATAGGTTTCATTCAATTTATTACAAATAAAGTAAGAAAGCATTTAGAAACGTTTCTTTTTCTTTCGCCTTTTTTTGAATGTCAATGTTACCTTGTTCGTAACACCATATTCATCTATACCACTGGAATTGTTGTCTAAAATTATACCGTCAAAGTTCAAGTCGTAAGTTCTCCATATGTACTTCCATGATATTTTCACTTTACTGCCAGTTCTCTTTTGATGAATCTCAAAGTGTCTAGCGATAGCATTCTTCAGATCCCTTACTGATGCGGCCTGCGGAACCTGAAAAGTTGAAGTAATATCTGTTTGGTATAAAGGCTGCATCCCCTTTGTCTTGGAGTCTGGATAATAGACTATGTTTGAAATGGTGTACTGCTACACTGCAAAACATGAATTGCTGATGTTGATCAAAATAAACTAGCTGAATAGGGACTAGGCCATCATAATGTTGTGTGAACTGTAAGTCAAACTGACCACACAATCAGTATCACAAAACAATGCACATACTCAAATGATCAGCTGAAAGCCGACTAAAAGCTTGAAAAAGCCTTTTTATCTGAACTGGTGGAAAAAGGCAAAGTTTTTCAATATTTTAAGAACTAGCATAGTAGGTAAGTCGTATACCATGGTAGGTACTGTAGTGAAACACAACGAGTGTGAGACAACAACTGCTTTATTACATAAAAAGAGGGTACACTCAAACACATACAATTGACAATTATCAAAACTACCTACAACATCTCCCCCAAAATATTTTAAACAGTATTATAAAGTAACAAAATATAAACTACGTACAATACAATATTTACTGTATGCACTTCCGACCTACTTCCTCCCTAAAATGATAGATAGATTTTCTACATTTACACAATTACTATCCTTGTATGTATAAATAAGAAAACATGTTTTATTTTTTAATTAATCTCCCCGCAACTCTTTCATATCTAGAACTTACTGTCGGCACTTGTGATTCTGTATGAATGGGTGACGAAGAATGGTTATCATTAGTGCTTTCATTACACGATTCACTATCATTTTTGACTTCACGCTTAATCAAATGCCTTCTGTTGCGTCTGTACCGAACTCTTACATTGTCGAGAATAAAGCATTCTCGACAATGTAAGAGCGAGGGGTATGACTTTGCCCAACTACCGTGCCGCGCATCCTGGATCTACCATTAACGCATATAATATTATCACCACTTTGTAGTGAGGGCAAAGCCTTACAGTGTCGATCATATGATGCTTTCGATTTCATTTGCTTCTCTATCATAACATTATGTTCTGAAGCATCAACAACCTTGGGTTTTAGTAATTCTGGATTCACAGGTAGCTTACAGCGTAATCTACGACTCATTAATAGCTGAGCGGGCGAACTCAAACCATCTCTTGGGGTATTCCTAAAGTTAAGTAATGCTAAATAGAAATCACTGTTACTGTTGTGTGCTTTTAAAAGCAAGTACTTAATTGTTGGCACAGCGCGTTCGCTTTTTCCGTTCGCCTGAGGGTAGTTAGGCGATGACGTCACGTGGGCGAAACCCCACTCGTTCGCGAACAGCCTGAACTCACGACTCGAATACTGAGTACCGTTGTCGCTTACAAGTAATTCCGGTATACCATGCCTTGAAAACATACGTTTCAAGGTATCTACCACTGATTTCGACGATATATTACTCAGTTGGTCAACTTCTATGTAATTGGAATAATAGTCAACTACCAACAGGTAATGTGTTTTTCTAAACTCAAATAGATCAGACCCCACTTTTGTCCACGGTAATGCTGGAATATCCATGGGTATCATGGGCTCCCTAGCGGGCGCGTTTAAGTTCTCCTGACAAATACTGCACCGCTTGACATATTGTTCTGTCTCGCGACATGTTGGGCCAGAATAATACTTGTCTCGCGCGACGCTTACACCGGTCTACGCCAAGGTGACCTTCATGGACTAGGGCTAGCATATTATCCCTTAAAGCGATAGGGATTAAAACAGAATTAGCCTTGAAAACTACGCCATCGACACTAAACAACTCGTCCCTCATTGACCAATATCCCTTCAAACGCTCAGCAACGTGATATTTATGATCGGGCCACCTTTCCTTTATATATTCTAAGAGTTTCACAAGATCTGGGTCTTCCTTTGTTACCCTTTTTATCAGCCCTAATTTTTTGCTTGATATAGGCAGATTATTAACTATTAATTGGACTTGATACAAAACATTATCAACAATATCTTCGCTGTACAATTCGGGAAGCGGTGCGCGCGATAAGGTATCCGGTATATACATTAATTTACCTGGCTTATAAGTGACAATTAAATCATGGCCTTGAATTCTTAGCATCATGCGCTGCAAGCGCGATGGGACCGACATGAGGGGTTTTTTAAAAATGCTCTCCAATGGCTTGTGATCTGATTCGACTATTACCCTACTCTTTCCGAAAATGTATTGACGGAATCTCTCACATGCAAATACAATGGCCAATAGCTCTTTTTCAATTTGAGCGTAACGACGCTGCGTGTCGGTGAGAGTGCGCGAAGCATACTTCACCGGCCGTCCTGCAGCAGCACTGCGCCCAGCGCGTCCCGCGACGCATCCACCGACACTACCACAGGCCCAGGCCCGCCGCTAGCTGTTTCGTCGCCCGCGTGCAATACCGATTATGCCGCCCTACGCCTATTTACTCTTGAGTTTAGTCAAAAAAAGGATAATCAATGTTTTCTCATTATGGTGGGGAAAAAACAACAACCCAGATAAAACATTTATTTTAAGTAACATATGTATTTTTCTAAATTTAATCTTGCATTGCTCTTGCGAAAGGTTTCTCTGGGAATGCCAAGGTGGATTTAGACCAGGAAAAGGATGTATGGATCAAACCTTCTCGCTTCGAGGAATCGCGGAAAGGTTTTTGGATGTTAGCTAGAAAGTTTTCTGCGCTTTAGTCGACTTAGAGAAGGCATTTGATAGAGTCGTACGAAAGGAACTCTGGGACGTGTTGCCTGGATATGAAGTGAGTAGTAAGTAGTTCCCTACTGCATGCCGTGAAATTACCCTTGATGTCACCCTGGTTTGATGTGCAGACGAGGGGCCAAACAATGGTATATCATGTTTGCCTGCCTGTTCATTATATATCTTGATAACTGTCTGAGAGCCTTTAAAAACGAACGGATGTGGAGTGGAAATGGGAAACTTAGTTGTCAACTATCTTCTATACGCCGCGCCGATGACGCGGTTTTACTGGCGTCATAAGAGGGCGAACTGCAGTCACTAGTTACCATAATGAAAGAAGAATGTGAAAAGAAGGGGCTGCGCCTAAACGCTGGCAAGACTAAGTTTCGAGTGTGTTATTTCGGTAAATGGGCAAATTCTAGAACAAGTGAATGAATTTGTATATCTAAGAAGCATGTTCACACGAGATGGAAAGTATGGAAAGTATGAAAAAGAGATTGAAAGAAGGATAACTGCCGGTAATAAGGTAAATGGGGCCATGTCGGCGTTGATGGGCAATAAAATTCTGAGCAAGAATTATCGAGTTGCTGTCCACCATGCGATATTGGTGCATACTTAATTGTATGGCAGCGAATCCTGGGTACCTATGTCATAGGAAGCTTGAATGCAGTTGAGATGCGATCTCTTAAGTAAATGTGCGTGAGTAACGATCTTAGATCGAATCCACAATTAAGATATTCACAAATCAACTGGCGTGAATGAGGGTAACTCTTCTTGCCTTTACATTTGCGAAATTTTGAATGTTGAGATTTAATTGTCAAAATAAATCCTTGACAAAATTTTATAGATCTTCACCCGTGGAGCTGGTGATCGGACAAAAACCAATGAAATATTCTTATAATCCTCTTTGGGAGATTTTGTAAGAAAGAAACAATATTTTAATATGAGCTACTTTGGGGTTACGGACACTATATATTTTTAGAATCTGCATTAACTTTGATGTATAATTAATAAGATTTTATTTAACATTTAACAGCCTAGTAATTCAAATAAGAGAAATTACCAAAAATAATAGATTTTTTTACCTCATAAAAAAAATTGTGTTTCCTCCGTGATTGCTTCGCCACCTTGTAATCTTTTACACTTAATTATGATTATGAAAAATAAAAAAAATATATAAAATGCCTATTGCTCGCGCGCTACCTAGCCGGTGACCGGCTAGCCCGCTGCAGGCGCCCCAAGTTGGTATCCTATGCGCGCCTTCTGCGTAGGAGTCGACCGTTCAGGGGTACAATGACTTGAATTAGGTATGAGTCACCCGATTTGCCGCCCCCCTGGACGTGCCGCCCGCGTGCGGTGCACGCCCTGCACGCCCGCTTACGGCGGCCCTGCACAGGCCCGTTTACGTCATAGATAGCTAGCACCGGTGCATTACATACACAACTCTTTAATTTTTCGAATGCGGATTGTTCATTTTTCTCCCACTTCCATTCGTTTTCTTTTCTTAGTAAGTTGGTTAGTGGAAGAGCGTGTTCTGAATAATTTGAAATATATTTTGATAAATAATTAACTGCGCCTAAGAACCGTTCTAAAGCTTTCCTGTCAGTCGGTACCGGCATTTCTTACCATTTTTATCAAATATATGACCTAAGTAATTCACTTCCCGCACCCCTATTTTACACTTCTCTCTGTTAAATTTTAAGTTAATTTCTTTTGCCCGATCCAGCAAGGCAGTCAGCCTTATGTCGTGCTCCTCTTTCGTCCTACCCCATACGATTATATCGTCAACGAAATTATCGATACCCTCGAGATCCTCAAGCAATTGCCGCATTTTAGCGTGGAAGACTTCCGAAGCACAGTTAATCCCAAAAGGTAGTCTAAGGAACTGATAACGCCCGAATGGCGTGGCAAATGTACATAGATTGGCGCTTTCATCATCTAACTGTATGGCCCAGAAACCAGAATTAGCATCTAAAACTGAAAAAAATTGAGCTCCCCGTAACTGGGTAGCCAGCTCAGTAACTGAAAGTGTGCGCGTCGTACTGCTCGGTTAAGTTCCCGCGGGTCTAGGCAGATGCGTATATCGTTATTCTTTTTCGCAGCTAATACTAACGGGTGCACCCAGTCTGTAGGATGCGTAACCTTTCTTATGACTCCTAATTGTTCCATATTTTTAATTCCTTAGCAAAGCGATCGCGCAGCCCTAAAGGTATTTTTCTAGCCGAACAAACGATGGGTTGCACGGACCCATCGGTCACAATATGGTACTTACCTGGGAGGCACCCTATACCATCAAACAACACCTCGTAATCTGATAACTTTACCTCATGTAATCTTTGTACTAAGCCAATGTCTGTGCACGACTTACGTCCCAACACACTCTGACACTGGCTTTCAGCTATGGCAAATTCTAATATGAATGTTTTATTTTTGTAAGACCACGGTAAGTGGCAGGTCCCCTTTACAGGTATCAAGTCCCCACTGTACGATTCTAGTGTTATTTTGCGCTTACGCAACACCTTATTATCAAAACCTAACTGTAAAATCGTGAATACGATAAAACATTAATGTCCGCACCCGTGTCCAGCTTAAATCGCTCCTCGCCTTTTCCACACGATAATTCCTCGTACCATTCATCCGATTCCCCGCTCTGTTTAATGACTGATATATAAAATGACTCCTTATTATCTGAATCACTGCTCGCTTCATAATCGATTTCATATATTTTTCTTACGCTTCCTTTATTGTAGTTATTTACCAAAGAGTGACACACACGTGCAAAGTGTCCTTGTTTACCGCACTTGAAACAAACTACATAATGCGCTGGGCAGCGTAGCGGTGCGCGGGCGCCTAGCCCCGCCGCCGCCGCCGCTGCCGCTGCCGCCGCCGCCGCGTGAGCTGTTGCCGGCGCCGCCGCCGCGCCATACCGCGCCCGCCGGCCGCTCGGGCCGCCGTCGCCGCTCCACGCTGTCCACCTGCACAACACTGGCGGCCCCACCCAGCTGCCGGCCGCTTCCTAGGGACACCTCCTCCGCCTGACAAATGGCTACGGCCTTATCGAGGTCAAGGACATCCTGTCTTAATAGGCGGTCTCTGACAGCTGCACTGCGCACCCCACAAACAATTCGATCCTTTATCAATTCATCTTGTATTGATCCAAATTGACAATACTCTCTCAGACACTCTTTACTCAGAAGACGTAGTGATGTCACGTATTGTTGAATCGTTTCACCAACCTCTTGATTACGGGTGAAGAACTTGTATCTCACTAACGTGATATTCGCCTTCGTGCCGAAATATGTATCAAACTTCTCCAATAACACGTTTACGTCATCACGATCCGCTTCTTTTTCAAAAGTGATATTTTGATACACATCAAACCCCTCGGGCCCGATCAGGTTAACGAGTAAACTCGCTTGCACTGCCGCTGCCTCCTTGCTGAGTGCCGATGCCTTTGTAAACAATATTAATTGCTGTCTCCACTTTTTCCACGCGTTGGTTCGGCCAACGGGACCTCCGTCCATATTGAGTTCGGTATTGGATATACAAAACCACTACAGTACACTTATTGACACCAACATGTAACTGAGTTCCACAGAAGATTAATTGACCGTTGTTTTGTACCGCTTTTAAGTTATTTCCTGTAATTTGCAATTATTTTCACCACCGCTGCCACCAAATAGTGAAACACAACGAGTGTGAGACAACAACTGCTTCATTACATAAAAAGAGGGTACACTCAAACACATACAATTGACAATTATCAAAACTACCTACACCAGGTACCATGTAAGGGAATCTGCATGATGATATGCCTATATAATTATATTTATATAATGATTGGCAAAAATAAAATCTCTTGCTTTCTGTTTAAATGCATAAAACCAGATTATACCCAAAATCACAATTAAAATCACCATAAATATTGATAAGAAAGTTTTGAAGATTTTACCTACAACAATATTCTGTGTGAAGTCCTGACAAAGAAACAGTGCCATTTCTTGTTCAATTTATAGTGAATTTTGCTCTCTAATGGTCATACTTACTATAACTTTGAGCATTGGTTCATCTTCCCTGGATATGAAGATAGTTATTGACTGTCCATGTTCAACTGCAATCTACGAAAAAATATTAATTTACAATCTAAAGCTATCATACCTAAATTAAACTTAAGGCCTAATAAACAAGTATGTAGTTGACCTGAGATAGAATTTCCTCAACTATAACATCTGATGGTAGATCACACAATAATGAATCGCAACTCAAAAGTGTGCACAGTGTGGACTGTGTTATTTCAAGGAGCTCATCGTGAGTTAATGTTTTAGCCAAATCTTCAATTTGATCCATTAACCAAGGCAAGGATTACCCTTACAATGAAAACTGATTCCCAGATAGCATAGAACTGGCCAATTATGTTGGTGAAACTACGTTTTAAGTTTATTTATTTTGTTTACATTCCAACGACAACGTAGGTATTGTATTTTGAAAGCTCACTACAGAATTAAATCAAAATATTATCTGTGCATGTGTGTGTGTGACATATTCAATACCACAGAAAACCCACCCTTTACGTTTCCGTATAAATAAATCTAAGCAAAGATACTGCCATAACTGCTATTTAATAGAATAACTAAGTATTTTTGTGTAGTAACTGATTGTAAAAGAGAAAGTGAATGATTCGCGCCTTAGCGTACACACTTTCCTTCAGATATATACCCTTATTTAGTTCGTGGGAACTTTTAGCGAAATCGTAACTAAGACCTAAACCACAACTAGGGTGAATTAGTGCACATTTATACACTACATACTTTATTTAAATATACTTTAAATATTCAATGTACTTTAAATATTATATTATAATTTTTGGCAACTATAGACCGATTAACCTCAGATGGAAACATTACGTAACCTTTTAATTCTCTGTCATCATGAGGACCTAACACCTATCAACTTCATCCATCACAAATTTGAGGTTATCCTGTCATAGCGTACCAAATTTTTACAAATTGGAACATCTCGAAAAGAGTCTCAATAAACACAATGGATTCTTTAACTACTGGATCGCTGAGTGGATCGCAGAAAGAAGAGTTGATGGACCAAGTAAAACAACAAATAGCCATCGCTAATGCTCAAGAGCTTCTTACGAAAATGTCGGAAAAATGTTTCAAGAAGTGCATCAATAAGCCGGGCACAGCTTTAGACAATTCGGAACAAAAATGTATAGCAATGTGTATGGACAGATATATGGACGCATGGAACCTTGTATCAAGGACATACAGCAGTCGTATACAGCGGGAGAGAAACAACATGTGAACTCCATATTATCTTAGCAAGAATCAGAAGCCACTGTTGTACTGTAAATATAGACAACTTAGTAGTTCCAGGTTGAAAATTGTGAGTTACGACTGCTAGTTATGTTAATGTGTTCAATAAAATATTTTAGGTTGTTACTTGTTTTTATTAAATCTCATACAAATAATTTGGTTTCTAATAATTGAGAAGTAGTGGGATTGGTTAGCTTTTTATTACAAACATACTATATCATTTACGTCAGATATGGGAAATTCTTATATAATAATACTTTTGCTACCATAAAGGTGCAAGAATATTTTGATGACCTGAAATTGAGAGCACTGTCTGTAGAAAAATATACAGAAAATATTGTAATCTGTTTACAGAACTGAGGATGTTAAATAAAATGTTACAATAAACTTTCTAAGTTTTATTTTAATTAATACACTTTTGAAAGAGTAATTGTTAAGAGAGTACCACTATATTTCACCTTTCAGCATTCTTTTCCTATACTGGTAAAGTTTCTTTATCCATATTTCCTTCAATTCTTTTTCATCTGGGATTTCCTGAAACGTTAGTAATGAACATGCAAGTATACACCAAACAGATATACAAATGACCTACTCTCAAACAATTACAAGCGCTTGAAGTCAGTTCCCTAATTTATCTGAACTACCATCTGATGCTTTTGGCGTGCAGTGGGATGTACCAGGCTGACAGTGATAGGAACTACCAAACTAATATTCTGGCTCTGATGTAATTATAATTAGATTCTAATATGTAATATATGCATTTATAAGACACATATAAGCATAATATTGTTGTGTAAATTAAAACTAATTGACTGAAGAGAATGAGTAAGAAAGTAAATGGGGCTACTTACATCAAAGTTGATAATAGAGTCATCTTTCTGAACTTTTATTTCAGATTCTGGCAACTTAATGGTTTCAGCATTCAAGTCTATGACAATGTTCTGCTTTTTACTTCTAGAAGATGTGAAAGTCTTTTGTACAAAACTGTCACTATTCAACTCGGCTAAAAGATTTCTATCTTGTATTGTAGGCATATCTTCTTTAATTTCTACTTTGTTCATGGTCATTGTCAATCCAGCCGCAGCAGCTGCCTTGATAGCTTTCTCCACTTTTGACTTAGTATCATCAGGGGTTTTCTTCTTTAATGGCTCTGGAATTAAGATTATACCAGAATATTAATAATAATATCATATATAAATAACATACCAATCTATAATATAATAGTGTTAGCTTTATTCCTGATGTAAAGTAACACAACTGTTGTTACCAGATGGCACATATTTTCAAACAGGGAATATAGTTTTTTATTGTTGATTAAAGGCAAATATTAAGTTGTGTAAGATGGCCAATTATCTTTCCACTCTTAGATTCATGTGTTTATAGTAGTACTTTAGTTTCATCATCTCGGTTTAGAAATAAATGGGCAGCAAGATAACTACTATTTTTCATAAAGATAAGCGCACATACTTTAGTTACAGTCAGCAGTATTCCTTCTACCTGTAGTAATAAACTTATATAAAGAATTATGAAATTGGTAGTGCATAATTAAATATAGATAAAGATTTACCCCTATCATTTGAGCTTGACCGATTGCTCGCTGAATTTGATCTGGACCTTTTATATGACTTCTTACTCTTGCTATATTTGGATCGACTCCGTGATCTCGATCTAGAGCGGGATCTATCTCTCTTCGATCTCGTACGGGATGAAGAACGTCTCCTAGATTTCGACTCGTACCGGTCTTTCGATAGACTTCTGGAATAGCTCCTCCTCTTGCGTCTAACACAAGACGTGGAACGTTTCCCTTTATGACTGCTCGACTCAGATCTGTCCCTCGATCTGGAGCGTCTTTTGTACTTGCTTTTAGATTTCTTTCGTTCGTATGAGGATTCTGAGCTATACGACGAACTCCGTCTGTCACGGTAGCGACTTTTTTCCCGAGGCATTTTCTTATAATTTTACGCTTTACATCTTAACTTCCCCTCAATACATTCCGTCGAATAGACAAATATACAGTTTGGTGAAACTTGAACGTCAATTATTCCGGAATGGATATATGGATAATGATCAAGTACTTTATGAACATTAATTTAATCACAAACAAAATAAATTATTGTGGTCAGCACAGACAAAACACTTGTTCTATGTGACAGTACAGGCCTAGTATAAATAAATAGTGTATCATCTATGCTACAAGCAACTGACGAGAATAAGCCGTAATGTCCCCCCCGACTCTCGCAAACGCCGGCCCGCGCCGAGCCAGACGCGTAAATCCCGTCCCCAAATATACAAATAATAAAATACCAGACCAGCCCACCTCCCTACCTCGCGATCCAGCAACGCCTTAAGCCGAGGTCCGTACCCATCAGGGGGTGCCCTTAGCTGTGTTGCTTAGCACTGTGTGTGTGCAAGTGCCTGGCTGGGGGCCTAGGTCTCCCTATTGCCCGGTTAAATAGCAAAAGTTCCCGGAACTGATCTCTTCTCTCACTCAACTCATCATCCGGTACTTATATCAAATACAGTTTTTGATATAGCTATATACATAGCGGGTCACGTCGTTCATTTCTATATCAGTTTAACATACTCATTAACAGTTTTAGTAACTGTGCTGTGTAGAACGATCATGATTTCAAAAACCGATAAAATTGTTGTCTCTGGCTTAGAGGGCTATTTTCTGGACTTTCTGCGTACTATTACTGCTTACGGCTAGGAATGTTATGTATTTAATAGAGGAAGTATGTTCGTAGAATTTATTTGATCGTCTGACTATTAAATCGAATGGAACTCTACCCTTTTTTACGTCATAGAGTTAAACTAAAAACAGTTAAAATTTCGAACTTGTATCATATAGGTTGGTACAAATCTATTTGTATATAAAGGTGGTGGCAGTTTGATTGGAAGACCGATATATCATAGATTATACCCTAGATATTCCGTTACACGGTACATTTGATTACGCATTTTACCTATAACAAATTTCAAATGTAAAAAAAATACATAAATATCGTTGGAATGATTTAATTAAACGAATTAAACAAGATAATCTTAAACGTATTTAGGCTCTTTGGTGTCCAAACCTTTTAGGTCTATTATTTTTTTGGTAGAAATCTAAAACCATTCAAATAAATTATGTGAAAATGAACGTTTCCAGGGCAGCGACCGTCAGTCGGTCTCGATGACGGAATGTGTGAAAATTTTAAGATGGTGTTCATTCATGTATCCACTGTGTTTTATGCTTAGTAATTAATATAGGAGGTGCATTGTTTTTATACTTGTCCGAAAAAGATGTGCTTAAAACTACGATTATGTCTTAAGTTCTTCAGTTGTCTATCAGCTTAGTGAATTAAAAGTGTAGTAAGTGTTAGTTGTGATCAGTGACATTGTCTCAATAAAACCTAAAGAGCCCATCGCGATTGTTATGTTTATGGTATTATTATGTGTTATTACAACGTCCAGTAAATGGTGTAAGAGATTCTGATGTTTCCGAAGTTATGGAGAGGCATGAGCGATCACACGGCAACATGGAGGCGACAGACTGTGTGGACACCAAACAGGTGAGCTCTTGAAGGCGAGAAACAGCCGGTTTTAAGCCATTTATCGTTCGCCTCACTATGCAACTTGCCACTAGTGTTATTAGAATGACTTATTTGTTTCACGATTCTGGCCTAGATATTTAGCAGTACATTTTAATTTCACTTATACCTAAGTATAGTTTCGTCGATTTGAAGACAATTATTATTACCCTGTTTTATCATTCAACGGAGATTTGATCATTCATCTTTCAAAGTTACACACATGATATGTCAGTCACAGTACCAATAAAAAGTGAACCAAGGTGAACAGTGGGCGCTGGTGCCAACCCACACTCAGGCTGAATAATTTATTGATATTAGAACATTGTTGTGTGCCTTATATGCCATATCAGATACTATTATGGCCTCTTTGTTTTGCCAACTACTTATCATTCATCTTTCTCTTTGCGAGTACAGGAACTATTATTATTAAAGTAATATTCCTAACTTCTTAAAATACATATTTAAGAAAGTACTTGTTATTGAGAGTTTATATAGAACTGGTTCCCCGTGATGGACTTTGTGTGAAGATAGGTATGTATATATACTTGATAAGTTTAAGACTAAACAAATTTCATACATACATACATATAATCACGCCTCTTTCCCGTAGGGGTAGGCGGAGACCACTTCTTTCCACTTGCTACGATTCTTACATACTATTATTACATACATTACATATACATTTCATACCTTAATTATTATTAAAATCACAAGATATGCTTTACATCTCCTCAATTTAAATAGTTGTGCACTGTGGGGAACATTGTTTTCATTCTATGGTGACATATACACCTTATAAAGTTAATTTGAATGTCTCTGAAGATGTCATAGATGTGGTTCCTATTCTAGATTAACACATTAGCTCTTCTTAGCTGGTTGTCCAGGTGGTAATGTCAAAAACTTGTTCGTGGTTTGTACAAAATAATGGTGTATTGATATTATTATTTATGCTTACACCTTGCCATAAGGGTCTCCAAAGGGCTAGGCAGAAATGTATAGGCAGTACCCACACACCCACTTTCCGCCAGATTGATATTATTTAGGTGGCCTAATAGCTGAGTAGTTTAAGATTTAAAGAGAGATTCCTTAATTCCTAAATAAAATCTATTTGGGAATAAAGTCTTATCAATATTAGATGTCCAGATAAAGTTATAGCTTGGTTTGACTGAGGAAATTAGCATTAGATAAAATATAATATATAATATATCCTCACGCCTTCCCACAAGGGTCCCCGGAGGGGTAGGCAGAGGTGTACAGGTAATACCCACACACCCACTTTCCCTCAGAGGTATATTAGGTGCCAACATGACAGATGGCGAGTCCATCGCCGTTACTCAAGCACGACTGAGTTTTTCTGAACTTAAGTACAGTTGCACTATGAGTTTTATGGTGAAGGAAAACATTTAGAGAAATACTGCATATGTTTGAGAAAACAAATATATATAGGAGTTAAACTGAGTGACAGGATAAGAAATAGTGAGATAAGGAAACGTTGTGGTCTGAAAGAAGATGTAGTGTCAAAAATTGAGAAAGGTATGCTGAGATGGTGATGAAGAACGATTGACAAAAAAAGTGTACCTATAAGGCGAGTGTGAATGAAAGTGTTGGAAGGGGTAGACCTAGACGGACGTTTCTAGACCAAATTAGGGACGTCTTGAAAAAAGGTCAGGTTAGGAGTACCCTAAACCGAAGAGCATGTATGAAGAGAATAATGAAAGTGGGCGAAGCGAAAGAAGTATGTAAGAATCGTAGCAAGTGGAAAGAAGTGGTCTCTGCCTACCCCTACGGGAAAGAGGCGTGATTATATGTATGTATGTATGTAATATATTTATTTTGTGTTAATTATCATGTAGTTGTCATCAAGTCAAAGGATGAGTCAGTATACCAGCTATGTGTATTGTCTAATCTTATCAACAACAATATTCAATGCATTCCAAACAAAACTTATAGTTAACACTGGCATAATTGCAAATCTTAATATATATATTTCTTGTGTGCGTGTGTATGTGACTGAACTCCTCCTAAACGACTGGACCGATTTTGATGTTGAATTTTTTGTGTGTGTTCAAGGGGATCTGGGAATGGTTTAGATTCACAATTGGACCCGATAGGTGGCGCCACCATCTTTTTTTTTCCACCCGAGCGAAGCTGGGCGGGACCACTAGTATGTTATATAATATTCATTGATAAAAAATTACAATTGATTAATAAAGTCATTAACATAGCCAAAAGATAAATAGTCAACATGTCTGATGCTTGAATATTTTTTACTCCTAAAGATATTATTGTAATTACAACTTAATTTAATTAAATTACTAAAAGTCTTTAGAGAGTTCCTTGAGTCATAAATATTTTTGGACAACTATAATTTATCTAAATTAGTTACTGGTTCCTATTAATATATAAAACTTATCATTAATAATTTTATCCAAATACACAGACTAATAATAAAGATGTTTAAAAACTCATTACTGTCTATTACTTAGAAAACTAATAATTCTTACATTATCCTTCAAGAAATTTGTTAGATTAATGACGACATGATTACCTCTTATATTAGTAAGCTCTTTCAACACATTCAGAAACGGATAGAACGGAAGAACAAACAACATACCCGCTTATCTAAGTTTGTATGCGGCCTAAACCTATAGTATCTTGGTAGGGGGCGCAGGCGCCGATCTAAGCTCGATCGCAGCGCAGTTGAGACGCGTCAGGCGCGCAGCTCGCCGTGCGCGCAACGCAAACGAACCAACGCCCGCGCGAGTGATGTTACGAGGAGCACCAGTGGTTACTGTGTTGTGATTGTGTTATAATGGTAGCAATGGTAGCCTCCGCGTCTGGATACGGCACGCTGCGCCGGTTCCTCAGCGCGCCCGAGGGACAGCCAGGCGTGGGAGACGTCGCCGCCGTCCCAAGCGCCTCCGTCGCCGTCTCGGTAAGACCGAGCTGCTAAGCACAGTTAACCATAGTGTACACGATAACGTACTGTACTTGGAATGTCGATGATAATGACTTGGTGATGCGAGTTATCGTAAGGTGTGTCCGTAATATAGTCTGCGTAATCGAGAGGCTTGATATGTTTGCGATACGATAAACGGTGTTAATTATTATTAGCACTGGTAGTGTGATTTGATGTAATGTATGGAATTAATCATAAACGTAATGCTCCTTATATACACAATACAATAAATGAAACTACGATACAATAATTTGTAGCTTTTAGAAAGTCTACATATCAACAATCATTAGAATGTCTACGTGCGTATTAAAATCAGCAAATACTTGTGCAAAAAGTGTTTTCACCATTTCGTGAGTGGACAGCAATTTGAAATTTCATTCGACCGCGGGTGGCTAGACGATCATTTCGCCGCATCGATAACTTTACCAAAATCACTGAAACTAGTTCGGCACACCACATTAAGGTGGCTAAAAAAAGATTCTGAACAAAACCATCAGTTCACACTTAACCGTCCACTGAGAGGTCATCAACCTAACTTTCCTTTTTATTATTCCGGTGTGTTATATTAGCATCGATCCAAACTACGGCCTTGGCTTCACACGGCATGTTAGATTTGTTAGTTTTGTAGATGATGTCACCGTCATCTGGTCGGGAATATACGGGATGTTACGGCCAAGGTTAGACCAGCAGACCGTGGCTGTATCTCTAGGAGCACGGCTCGTTGGCCACCGCGCGCGAAAGGAGCTCGTCGCTCACCGTGGCTACCGACCCAGATCACTCCAGTAGCGCTTACTTGCTTTTTACCAAATTAATTATGATCGTGCCGTCTAGTAATATACTAAATTGAAACTAATGTCCCATTTGCTCAACGAGACGAAATATTCTTGTAGCCAAAGTGCTATCACACAAGTTGTGTACTCCTCCGGAAACTATTCTATATTCATAGCACGTGCTTTCTTTCCTGCCTGCGAGTTGAATGGATCCTCTTTGAGCCTCAAAGATCTAAAGTCAAATGTCAAATCAAATATAGTCTTAGAGTCATAGAGTAATGTAGTCTTTAAGTGCGTAAAGATACCGTTACGAATCCAATACGATCGCTACAATAATAATGATAGTTCATTGCAAAAGGAGAGTCTGAGCTCTGCGATTGTTCTGCAATTTCCCTTCGCTTCCCAACGCTTTAGCTTTTTTGGCATCAGATATAACCAATTTGAATAAGCTATTCATGTCTTATGATTGAACGTTCCGTAGATACTGAGATCGAGTACTATAGATCTATTTGATACCCATATTATATCTTACTCTTCAGAGCATTCACTGAATATAGTATACCTATACCCGGTGAATTCTCCAAAGTTGGAGTACTGATGGAAACTAGTTTGGCGATATTATGGTTACGTATCGAAGTGCTCATTTGCTCAACTCAAATGTATCCGTAGATCGAGAAACGAGTTTGCGTCAATTCTAAAAACATCAGTTACAGAATAGAGAATCGATTAAATGTACAAATGATTTATGAATAGTTAGGACTTACAGTAGTACATTTAGTATGATGTATTCCTTGAACGTAGGGGAACCAATAACTCTTAATCAAATCTAAAAAAATCTCAACGAAAAATAGTCTCAACAGATTATACAAAAACTAGTCTCGAACTGACACAGTTTAGTACTGGAAGTGGCCAAGCATGTTGCGCCACCACATTATTGTGGCACCTCCGTCGTCAGTGCATACTTCCGCCCACGAGCCTCTTATATGGCTAGGACCTTGTTACGGGCGCCGTATGTAGGCACATCCAGTCGACAACATATTTTGCAATATTATCACTCTTAATGCCTTGATGGCTGTTAAATTCACCGCATCTCCAGATCATTTTATGGTTTTTTGATTCATTAGACCTTGTGGTCCGTTTGTTCAGTGTTGTAAGTTTATGTACCCATACAAAAATAGATGATCAACAGATAAATTAAATAAAAGATTAATCGGTTTGGTAAATTCGCTTTCGGCTTGATCTCGGTTGCGCAAGGAATAAGCATTATGATTGTACTACTTCCTTTGAACTAAAACTAAATTCGATCAAAGTAAACCACGTAACACAAATCATAAATAGATAGACAGCTAAACTCGTCACGAATCACGAATTAGAAACGCTCTTAATGCGACTATACAGTCACTATGAAGATCTGTTCCCAGATTAGTCTGGCTAGGAATTTCATATTAATTACACGTTACTCTGTAGAAACTTCGCGTCCAGGTAGATCAGAGGACGGTAATGCTATTATTTTTATGAACCAATAATGAATTGCTTATTGTTATGCTTCACGCCTCATTTATAAATTTGTGTGTTTAGTCTTGCAATTAATTGTGTTTTTATACCAATATGGTTTTTCTATTTAAAGCCTGTACGATCATTCATCATCGGCACACGACAAGTGAGCCACGATGGAAGTTTATTTTACATCCTGACATCTGCTCATTCTCATCATGAGCGTGTGCCATGCCTTATTTGGTTTCCTTTTTCATATTTTATACGTTTTATATTCGGATTCTAACTACAAGAGGTCGCATTTTTTCAAAGAAATTATCCACATAGCGATGCATTTATACATTTTGTATTCTGGATATCGCACACTAAGTCAGCGGAGCCTATATTGTTAGTAAGCGAGAGACAACTCATATATAATTATATTTATGCCAAAGAATATGATTCCACGACAGATTAATATAGATGGCAAAACCACTGAAATCGCGCCACACGACCAACTATCAAAATACACTTGAGCAATGAGAGTTATTACGGAGATATTAAAAGTATTACATAAAATCAGTTTCAATTACTTATCTAAGTTATTAATACTAGTATTAGGCAGTCAATAGCACAATACGCACGCTTTGATGGACTCTCAGCAGAGAAAGCTATAAATGGAATGTTTCGTGCGATTACTTTCATGTGGCCGAGCTTAATATTACGCAGTACCTATGAAGAAATTGCCTTTTCCAATCAACGTGTGGCCACATGCTAATACATTGTTTTCAATGTTTAGTGTACAAGGCGGTGTTAGGAATTGGAGTTGCGGTAGTCACCTTTTTATCTGGATGACATACTCGTCTGTAGTTCGTCTCATAGTTCCATTGTTATGTTTGGTTCCAGTTTGACCAGTCCCCAAATAATTATAGCGGCACATGACATTCTCCATCTGACATCTTTAAAATCCACCTAGGCTACCACGGCGTATGAATAATTAGTTTACCTATTGTAATATTAACAAGTAACGAAAATTGTTGTTTAACTCACTTCACAAACACACATTCTCCAAAGCAAGCATGAGAATCAGATTGAAAGTATATTTTGTTACCCATTATTGAAATTTTTATAATTTTTATGTACTTCACTTAAGTACTTATACGAAATTGTTCACCTAAAAATTAAGTTGTATTCTATGTAACTATCTTGAAACTTCTAGATATTCGTCTGTGTACTCGGACTAAGTCTGCTACCCCCCGTTTCATAATTATAACCACATCTATATTTGTATCCGTAACTATTTGTACATCATATAATGATGTCCCGAAAGGTTGCCGAAATAAATACAAGATTTCCGGTTTAAAATCAATACCTATATTAAAGATTGGTTATATTCAAAATGTTATTTTTCGTATGTAACGTAACTTTCTTGATACTGTGCAAGCAGGGAGAGGTAGGTCATTTGAACATGCGAGTTGGTAGACTATTAATCGTTGTGTAGATTCCAATTTATTTAAGCAATTATTGATTAGTTATTCCTTGATTAATCTTTTCAAAGCTTGAAATGAATGGGACCTCAGAGCGACGACCTAAGCAACAAGAAAATTGATGATACGGTACAGTCGGAGCTAATTGGCTTTTCTTGGTGAAGACTGGAGAACATTTAATGGTCTGGACATGTACTTGACCTGACCTTTGATTCTTGAGATCATTGTCAAGATCATCGCCAATGAGTTTTTCTGAACTTAAGTACCTACCTGGTGACTAGCGACCGTACGAGCTTTACGATGAAGGCAAATATAGAGAGGAAACCTGATTACGTTTAGATGATCGTTGGCCACCTTAAATATTTCTCCGGAGCGGTGCAAATTGGGTGTATGGACACTACACACTTCTGCCTATCCCTTCGTATGTTTGTGTTTATTTATCTTCCTATCCCATTCTGTAAACACCACACTTGTATATTACACTCTTCCATAAACAAATAGATTTACTGTAATGATCAGTGTAAAGTTCAAGACTTTCACGGCAAAAAAATACTGTCATAATAAGATGTACGACTCTTATCTTACTCCTTTATCATGTTTATCACGATGTCTGTCATATCATGCATAATGTCTTTTATTGTTGCAAGTTTCACGAACTCTACATGTGCAAAATGCTTTGATAAACTTTGTTTGGTAACCTCAGATATGGTTGTTATTTACGACATTTACGTATTTCTACAGCACAGTGCAATTCTGGAATTCCTATCTACGGTCAAACAACGGATTCCGAACATACGCAGTCCGATTTGTATTTATGCTCTCTCTAAGCCAATGTGTACTAGTATTTCTACGTTTACACACATGTCGTGTCCAACGGCGGCAGTTGTTTGGCAGGTGTAACTGCAAAAAATTCCAACCGGCCGTAACTACTTCGGCTACGTCATAGCTTCATTCCGCAATGGAATTAAATTTATTCATTTATTAAGGCTCTTCAGCATAGGACTTGATTGTTCGGTGTCTTTAAATTCTTTAAATTATAAATGGTCCAACGTTGAGCTGATTGTAGTTATTACATTGAAAGCTAGCACTCGTTGAGATAATGTAACTTGGGATGTTGATAGTTTCAATGTCTGCAGATCTGCCGTGGTACTTATTTTATTTTTTATCTGACATAGAAAGTTCTGTGTCTACTTCGCTATGTCGTAACATTTGGTTCACGTTTTATTTCCTTTCAAGGAATTACTGGCTTTAGAGTCAGTTCTTTATTATTTCGCAATAGGAAGTATAAAGTTCAATTCAAGTAATACAAGAAACTAGAATATAATAGGTTTTTTGCGCTCAAAAGAATCAAGATCAAGGTAGCCTTGTGCTGCATCACGAAGATTCTCGTTTTGATTCTTATGCATATATAAATAGAATGTAATTGTTTGACAATAATCTTTTGTCGATTAGAACACACGAGTAACTCAAGTCTATGCATGGCGAGTTTTTTTTTATGGTGGTGTGATTACACTAAAATTAGAATCACATTAAATGTCTAATTACAAATTCAAGACACGATATTCTTTAGTGAAAGAAATGTTTTCACAACTGTGTAAACTCGTCTGGATGGAAATAGAATAAAAGTTAATATTGAGTTTGATGTACACACAAATATATTATGGTAAATATGAGAAGGTTCTTGTGCAACATTTTGTATTTACTGGTTAGACGTTTATCGTGCAGGTATTGTGCGGCCTCCGTGGGAAATGTCGAAAACAGGCCGCTTATAACCGCGACAGGTCGCAGCTTCTACATTGTGTACCAGACATGATAGTTTATATCGTCTTGTTGTTACTTAATTAACTTGCCGTCCTTTGCCAATTTATCTTGGAGCCTAACGGGTTTCTTACTTCAAATACAATTCCTTGACAAGAGACTGATATATTTTCTTCCTATAAACTTATACATACATACATACATATAATCACGCCTCTTTCCCGTAGAGGAAGGCAGAGACCACTTTCCACTAGCTACGATCCTTACATACTTTTTTCGCTTCGTCCACTTTCATTATTCCCTTCATACATGCTCTTCGGCTTAGGGTACTCTTGACCTGGCCTTTTTTCAAGACGTCCCTGATTTGGTCTTGGAACGTCCGCCAAGGTCCACCCTTTCCAACACTTTCATTCACACTCGCCTTATACACTTTTTTCGTCAATCGTTCTTCATTCATTCTCTCGACATGGCATCAAAATACCATATGCCCTATGTGTTATTATTACTATCTTAAAATGAACTATGTGAGATCATTGGAATCCGATGGATTCGTAGATGCTTGCAGGCTTACAGGTATTACCATAATGTTCACTTATATCAAACTCTTTGTATAACAGTTCAGGCTGTGAAATAAAACTTCAGCGGGGAGTCCGTTGAGGTTTTAGAGGGTTCAGTATGCAGTTCTTAAAGATTGGTATGAAAAGATTCTCGCAGGTACGGCAGCGCGCGAGCGTGTCGGTAACCGCTTACCATCAGGTAGGCTGCATGCTTGATAGCTACCATATTAGAATATGACATTATATGATATTGTTTTACCTAACAAATGTCAACTGTTAACGCCTCTTAAGCAATTTTCTCGGTACATACACACAATGTTGTTTCAACTTATTCGCACATGTCAATGAGTATTGATCTATTGTGGATATTTCAAAATACAACTAGCAATGTTACTTTCAGTATTTTAGCTCTTCTCACTGTTTTGTTTAGCGTACATATTTCGGTTGTTGAAATCAGTTTTAGGCCACACATTTCTCCGGCGGCGTCGCGTGTGACCAAAGTTTGGCTGCGAAAAGCCATCCAGATGGCGTGTCGCGTCGAAACTGACTGTTTGGATCTTGTAGTTAACGGTAAATTGAATATTTTGAGGGAACGGTTGGTTGGTATTTCAGAATACAATCACAGCGCCTATTTTCATGCTACAGTATGTATACCACTCTTACCAGTCTGCTAAGTTTCAGTGAAAGTGGTCGCTTGTTATTTTCACAATTTTTAGTGTCGAGATTTCAGCAAATCTGGACGTTTTCCAAATTAAAATTATTTTTTTTAACGTAATACCAACTATTAAAAATTTCTAAACAACTTTCAACTTTTTCTAACTTATAGTATCAATATTTTGGTCCGGTCGTGATGTAATCGGCTATGTAATGTGTGTATGCCCTATCGATCGACAACAGTGTGGACTTAGTGGTTACGAAATGTTTATAGCCGCCGTCTGGTTGCTCCCTTTGCACATAGACGAAGCAGCGCACTTTCACCGAAAGTGTTAGTCTGCAACCACCAACTAGGTCACATGATGATAGATAACGCGAAACTACGACGCTGTGAATCACTACTGTGGTAGGCAGCGCTGTGGTAGCGCCCAAGGCATTTAACGAGGGTGAGAAGATCAATATGTTCAGAAGACGAGCCTGCTACAGTGTCCGCTTATTTATTACGTACAATAATTTAATAATAACGAATTCAGAACTTAATCGTACTATTTTTACAATATCTACCAGTATTATAATTGCGAGAGTTTGTGAGGATGTTCGTTCCTTTTTCAAGCAAATACTACTGAACGGAAATTGATGAAATTTGGTATAGAGACTACTTATTATTAGCTTTACACATTGGATACATTTTATTGAGGAAAAAATTACACGGGTGAAATCGCGGGGCATAGCTAGTACCCATACCTAATCCCTGATGGTAGAATATCTGCCATTTTGATTGTGAGTTCAGTAGCTAAAAGAGTGTTTAATAGGTTTACGATTTTTTATAGACTCTTAAAGAGTACTAAACACTAGACGCGATTTGTTTGCGAGCAATGAAAATTTGAAGAAATGGGCAAAACGCTTTCTCAACCATCAATTATAAGAATATACCAGAATCTCGTGCGATAACGTATCTAATATGACATCACACTGAACCCTTATCGCTGACAATACGGATAGCTAGGCGAGATAGCTAAGTTTTCTTACCTATTTATAAATATTTGTCATTGATCGTCCAAATTGCGCGGTTGTAAATCACGATGAGCACTGTCACTTCCTGCATTAGCTGGTGGCCTAGTAATGGGCCTTGACAGTGCCAGGTTGACATCAGCGTAGGCTCTGGGGCCAGTATAATGTTCAATGCCGCTTGCGTGCCACTGATCAACCGTACTTATGAGTACCTTATAATAGAGACTGACTTTATTCGCGTTATAGTCATATATAATATCATATTAGCAATCTTCTAGCGAAAATCCGATCCGTCCATAGCTACCGTAAAATGGACAGGGTGGTATTTTCATCGTTATCATTTAAATTGTGGTCGGCTAGCACTGTTGTAGAGTATTCTCGTATCAGGTTCGCTTCAAACCTTAGGCATATGTTATATATGTTAACAAAATTGCGTGTTTCAATGTTAATAACATCTTCAAATAATCTCTCAAAAACATTCAATCTCCTTACCATAACAAACTTAAACAGCAAAACTATCGATTTTTATTGTTTCACTGACAATGGTTAAAACTTGAATTCTGTATAACCATTGAGGTTGCGTGGGCTTAGTACATTTATGGTTGTTGATTATGACTTCATCGGATCACTCTATTATGTTGACATTTCTGATATTAATGATCATAATGCCGGTTGCTGGTTTGTTAGGCTCGTCTGTCTTTATGAGATTAATATTAAATAACGTATTATGTATCTTCTCTTTAACTGTTCATGACATACGTGCTAAAGTCAGTTTCCTTAAGGTGAATTGACCTAGACCTAGAATAGGCCCATTGAGATATATCGAAATATGTGTCTGTCTCATTCAGAGCTACTGCTGTGAGTAGCCATCATGTGATAATTGCATGTTCTTTCGATCGGCAATGCCAACTCTAAAATCGTATCCAAATATAGAAGTACAACACTACTTACGCTATATATATATATATATAATATATCCTCATGCCTTCCCACAAGGGTCCCCGAAGGGTGACGATAGAGGGTAGGCAGAGGTGTATAGGTAATACCCACACACCCACTTTCCTCCAGAGGTATATTAGGTGCCAAGGTGTGAACGTCTTTGTGTCGCAGGCAACTGCTCGAACCACTCAACCACCACGGCTTGTCATATGCTATAGGCTTGTCATAGGCTATATATATATATATATATATATATATATATAAATTGTATGGTACCTTTGTGTTGTTCTTGATAGGTTCATTAATTCTTCCATTATTATTTTCCTGTTTCCGATATGTATAAAGTTTTGGCGCAACTTTACTGTTTAATGTATGTATACCATGTTTTACGGGTTAGACTTTTGTTGATAAATAATAATTAGCGAACAAGCAAGTATGAACAAATATAAATATTGAACTACCTGTATCAAATAGATCGGACTCTCAAGGACGGGAACGTTAAGAGTACTCGAAACCGACGAGCATGATATAAGAGAATGATGAATGTGGACGAAGCGAAAGAGGTATGTAAGTCTAGAGAGAACTGGCGCTCTATTCGTTAGGGATTCTACGTGATAATATGTATGTTTGTATGTATGAATATAACACAACCTTCTCGCGATTTCATCCTCCTATATTGAGGTTATTAAGTCAATCGCTTCCTTCCTGCATACCAATAATGGAGATCTAATCTCACTTAGTAGATGCTTGGATAAATTCCATCTTAGCTGGTTTGAATTCAATCGTACTCATAACCATGTTAGGAATTACCAATGAATTATGTATAGATCAGGTTCCGAGGTATTGTAGGGTTCTTTATCTCCATGCCGTCTGTTTTGTTATCCATATTTGGTGATGCGTGATTCACATCTTGTCCGGCGTGTATATTGACTTTCTGTAATCAAGTTCCCGTTAACACAACGTGAACTTAAGTTTTTGGTAGTGCAATGTCAGATTAATCTTCCTCTGCCTTGTAACCTTCCGATTTGGTCCACGTCCGGATAACAGCTGGTCTGATGATTACTTTGACCTTTGGAGTTAATACACTATAATATTGATCTAGAGATCGAATGGGACAAAAACCATTGCTTAAGCGCGGATATTTACACGTGGTGTTGTGTACATGACAGATGCGAAGTCAAGACAGTGTACAAAGCGACTTTTTATACCACCAGCTTAATGGAGGAACGATAAACAATTGTTTCTCTAATAAAATAATTTTATCATCAGAGTTTATGACCCATTACACAATAACAAAATCAACAAACATGTAGTTAATGTACGTAGGTAATCAAATGTCCATGCGGCGCTGAACACAGCTAAACATACAAAGGGCATAGCATAGATCTTCCCAAAGTTATTACCTTCCTCCTATGTTTGACGTAGGTACTTCCACGTTACTGAAGATATCAGCCAAATAGCACTGTTCTTAGTATATAATCACATATGCAGACACAATACCAAGGCGATATGCCTTGTAATTGATCTTACAGATTTTTACTTTTTAACCAATTTAAAAAAACACATTTACCGACGTGCAATCTTGTACCACGTCGGTTTTCTAGTTTAAATTCTGACGTTGACCAATTTACGAATGTGTCAAAAGCTGAATTCTGCCTCCGTCTCCATCGAGTGGTATGTAGTCAAGACGTAAGTGCCAAGTTGGAGCTGGAGGTTTGTTCGCGGGGGTGGCGTGGGCGCATGACCTCACTGGCTCGCGTGGGTTGCAGGTGCCAACGCACCTTTCCAGTTTCCATGCATCGACATCGATGATAGATTGTAGCCTCCGTTAGCCGTTTTCAATTGTTTGTTCGCTGTCCCTTGCCTCGTCTCATTTAGGTTTGAATTGAACTCGTAACATACCTTTGTTTACACTGTAATTGGCTACGTGTACGTAATTGTACTCAAAGCCTTTTCTGTATTAAATATTTCCCCCTCAATAAGTATTTGTTTGGTTTGGTTTAGGTCCTGAATACATTGATTGCGCTATTTACAGTGTTTATCTTTTTTTATCTTTTTTTTTACCAAAATTGACGGGTAATGTAAACAGTTGGTAATGAATACTTACGTTTATGTTGGATACTAATTGAGATGATGCATTTTATGTTTAAAGGAATTTTAATGCCTTAATTGTCCTCGAAGGGGTAGGCAGAGGTACACCACTTATTACAATAAAATCCACATTACCCTTGAAATAAATATATGGATGCCAACAACGACAAGGTACACGCCTATACATACATTTAATAGAAATTGGAACAGTCCATTAAGGTTTGAATTTGCACTATTGACAATGCAATGTTGTCTACTTAAACCACTCGGCTATAACGACTTCTTGATTGGAAGATCTTTATTGCTGACATATATTTCATAATTGCATTGCAAATCACAAGCGGCATATCATACCAACGTATAGTCACGCCTGAACAGATTCGCTTTGACGCAATCCAGCGTTCTCTGTGGACGATTGTTGAGGAAGTGCGAGTCTTCCGCCTCGAGGCATCTAATGAAGTGAACACCTGAAGTCACGGGAGAGAGTGAAGTATGCAGTGGCGACTCCGCTAATTGCTCTTTAATTAACTTGTACGAATTGAATGTGGTTGTAGAGAGTGGACTGCCCGCTCCACTTGTTATATGTTATAGCGTGGCGCATGAAAGTACATAATAGGTGACTCTTTACGAGCCAAACTCTCCAAACGCCTTCAAATTATTTTTTTTAACACCTACAGAGTGTTTATTCATCACAAATTATAGTAACATAACAGTGGGTTTAATTATTTCACTTTTATGGTTTGCAGTTTGTTTTTAACTGTGATGTTTCTTATGTTGTCGTAAAGGTAGGTAATGTGTATTATGTAATGTGCCCGGGGTTGGTACCAGAGTACTGTCTCTTGCTGCCGATGTCTGTAGACGCCCTTGGTATGTCTACAGACATTGCAAGAGGCATTGGTGTCCTATATGTAAATGTGGCGGTCATCTAGGGGGTTTGGTAGAAATCGCATATAACCCGTATGTCCCCACTTAGACGTACGACGGGGTACTTTGAAAAATTTAAATTTAATGTCTTCCGTGATACTTATACCGTAGTTTCTATCCATACTATTGGCTAGGCCCTAAAAACCTGGAGCAATTAGAGGGTTGTGTGATGGGCCGCCCTCCTACAATCATAATGCCTTGGTTGTTTATACGTAGCTACTGCAACTTGATTTATATAGGTATTTATAATTTACGTAAGAATATGTTATATTTTCTCGTATTTTATAATAGACCCGAAAGTGCAGGAAAACGTAATTACTCTTACTTTTATTTCCATTCTTAAATCACTGTACTTAAGTTGAGAAAAATATTTGATAATAGAACTAGGACTAGAACTTGCATATGCGGATAGTTATAACTCTTGTATGGTACTTAGGTATTTACAATAGTTGTCCTACTATCTAGTAGTAATCTAATGATTTATTTATATGAAGTGGAAATCTTTGTAAATAAATGCAAATAAAGGCATATGTATATTCATTTAATTTGTTTAATTCTAATGAACGTACTCTAATTGACTACATTTATTTACTTTCAAACCCGTTCGTCTTAGGTTTAAGTAGGTAATTGCAGTTAATAATATGCAATCTTAATTATTCTAAATTAAATGTTAAGGTGAGTTACATGATAATTCATGTAACTATAGCGCTATACTATAGCGCGCAGTCATTTAGAAGGCTTATAGGTCGATCTACGATAAACAAACTTCCGCGCGGCCAGTAGTTGCATGGATGACCGATAACAAGTCTCCTCCCTTGTTGCAGAGAAAGAGAGAGATAACATATTATATTATATTATCTGTTACACTTCCACTTAAATCCATTTTATGATATAACGACTGGGAAATTACTTAAAGATGATGTTATGTATCATCAAGCTGCTCATGCGATAGGCGACTAATAGAGTGTCAGTTCTCTAAAGGCCTCATTGGCTACACATTTATCAGTCTTTCGTGTAAGATTATGAGTAATTTAACTAGTCAGAACATGGTCATCCACTGCCTCTACTTCCAGACACTTTGTTACTATCTATTCCTATATGTTTCGTCAACGTTTCTCCACTCAATCTTTCTATATAGAATTGATACGGTGTTTAAATTGGTTAAACAATTTTTTTCTTTTTATACAGCAAGAGTGGCAAACAAGCATACGGGGCCCATCTGGGAATGGGAAACGGTTACCGCAGCCTATTTACGCTCACGATACCGAAGTATCACTTGCGCGTTGCCACTCTGTGTTCGGAGAGTTGTAGTGTGTTGGCAGCATAACTTAAATTCTAAACTTACCCTTAATTCATTTATATTTCTAGGTATTATTGAAATTTCCAACGGGTATGATTTAATTCGAAACCAGAGATTCACCGCAAACGCGTAATTACTTGAAGTATGAACAAGTATCGAATGTGTGGAGGGGAGATAAGCGCTTACATAACACAGCTTCGGATAACGTGACATGTGTTTATGGCATTCTTGATCGAGTTGGTTCAAGTGTCTACACATTCGGGAGTGTCTCTGAAGTATGAATAGCTTATATTTAACTGACTCGCAGTCTTTATGCGGCGGCACGCGTCCCTGTTTATCCTTTTTCCTGTTTTACGATTTGTCGACGTCTGATGCTGTTATTGGTATCTTCGCTCCGATGTTCATTATGTCGCTGTCAATATTAATCATAAGATTTTTCTTTTGGTTAGAGTAGAATTATTCCTGTACTGGCCCTGCGTGTTGCGGTTTCATAGAGTTAAATTGCATATATATATATATATATATACATAAGTACCAGTTGTCCCGCCCAGCTTCGCTCGGGTGAAAAGATACGATGGTGGCGCCACCTATCGCGTCCAATTGTGAATCTAAACCATTCCCAGATCCCCTTGAACACACAGAAAAAATTTCATCATAATCGGTCCAGTCGTTTGGGAGAAGTTCAGTGACATACACACTCACAGTAGAATTATATATATAAAGATATGCATCGCGCAATTGCATGATGATATATAGAATATAGCCTTTCTCAATAAACGGGCTATCTAATGCAAATACTTTTTCAATTAGAGTTAGTAGTTCTTAAGATTAAAACGTTCAAACAAACAAACAAACTCAATATTATTTGTATTACATATTGATTGTTTGTTTTTTTTTACAAATCGAAAATACGAACCTGCCTACGAACCTCTTTGATGGCTAGCCTGGGCACTTGCAAACCTAGGGGTTTATTCACGCTGACATGTTAAGTGGACTAGCTGTGCTAAAAGTTTGCCAAGAAGAAACAAACAAATCGTCATTCTGATAACAGAGGTATTCGTTGCTAATTTTTTAAAACAATATTACCACTACATCATCCTGGTGCAGCTATCTGGGTGTGTTGTTGTGAAATTGGCAATCCTGTCTCGGTCTGACATTGACCTTTCGCCTTTTTATCGGGTAATTTCGCTGTGGCCTGCCTCTTTGGCTGCTTTCATGACCAATCAGGATCACGTGTATCTACGACGACTATATCAAACCTTCGAACGTAGTCGTAATTAACGTTATATGTATGCAAGAGCTTTAATTAAAATCTTGTATTGATTATGTCAGCTGCACTTTATTTTTATTGACTACATTCTTGAATCGGAGTTCGTAGAACCTGATCTACGATTAATCAGAAAACATTGTGTACGTACTGCGCTGTGTGTGTTTTTTTTGCTCGTATTGCATGTTTATAATTTGAATGTATTTTCTCAGCATCTTGAATACATTTGCATGAGCAACTGTTGATTTACTATATACCAATAACAGAGAGTGATCGTTTGCGTGAGGGCTTTCACAGTTGCGTGTGTCCGATGTTACTGTAACAGAAGCAGGTTGGATTAAACAATAGACTACCATAATGCAGTGTCTGGTCTAGTGGTCAGCCTCGATTCCCGCTGAGGGCAGATGTTTTGGTGGTGAACACGAGTAATTGTTCCGTAGTCTTGGATACATACTTATCATCTCGCCGAGCCCCTAATGGGGTAGGCGACAGTTCTCCCTAGAGTTACATGCGAAAATCTTGTATCGTTGTCTAGTTTCCATAGGACATGCTTTGCTTAGTTTTGGGACTAGGTAATATGGTTGAAACTCTCCCAAGGTATTTATTATTATGTCAGGAGTGTCTGTCAACTACCATTTGCTCGAACCATAGTGGTCACTTGACTATAACCTTTAATTGTTTCAGTAATCTAGTAAAATAGCATTTAGCTGGCGACTCAGTAACTTGCTTAATAGTTCCTAGTGTCACAGCTATATTGGTCTAATAACATTGTTAGTCATTTGAACATACGTCAATTAATATTGTTTCGTCTCAATACATGAAACGCTTATCATTGCGAAGACACCACAATAAATTGCTCATAGCTTAGTGATATAAATGGGTCTGGAGTCGTCCTTATAACTCGTTTCTGCAAATTCCTATGAACGAAACGAACAGACATATATCATCTTTATTAGACTGTCCCTTTCGCTCGCTATGATATTGATCGCATTGACAGGTCAAAGTACGACCGTTTGTGTCTGCAACACAGTCTAAGTTCGATCATTTATTCTAGAACAATTTTAATTCGATATCAAAGCTTCATAATGCTTATGCTTAGTGTTGATGTCAAAAGAATGTATGTACCTACTAGTCAAATTAGGACAAGGACCCGCCTCGGTTCCATTTACTGATCAACCCGATCACAATAAGCGGACGTTGCCATAACACAGCATTGCTTGTCGTTGACAATAATTGTACCAATAAACTGTCATCGACTAGGAACGTTCAAGTGCCGTTTGTCTTTAATACATCGTTAACCACTTGTCAAATGCCTCTATGATAGTCCACAGTCATTACTTACATGCTCATTATTTATTTGCACTGTACATGGCCCAGTTTTGCAGGCGATTGGAACTGTGAATTCTTGGGTGGCGTACGTTGCAATTACGTTGGAAGTAAAATAGACATTCAGCGACAAAATGTAGGTCTTGTTCTAGACCTGATTCCTGACCTGTTCTAGATCTAAATGTGTTTCATTCATTTAGGCTATGTGATTCGTAGTCAAAATGCTAAATTGTTACAACCGCATCGACAACCGCAGAAAGGAGTGAGCGATGTTACTTCGTGCAGCCTAAACTATCAAAACGATTTCATCTATATAATATATAATATATATATCCTCACGCCTCCCCACAAGGGTCCCCGAAGGGGTAGGCAGAGGTGACATTTCATTTTTTTCACTATTTTCTATCCTCCTCTATATTATATGTTTATTGCACTTATCATAGAGCTAATGCTTACGTTATTTGTTCCAGTCGAAGCAACGGGCATCGATCAAATGGCTGTTGTCGAAGGCGTTCAACAACAGGGTCCCGGAGAATCTTCAGGAGCCGTTCTACAGGGATCATGAGGTGAGACATTGTTATGATAAAATTGCGCGTATTATTTTTTCTTTAAGTTGTTCGTTAATTGTTTATAGTTTTTGCTTTTATACGTCTATTATGTTAGTTTATGTATGTTTTATTATTATTAATGTTAGTAATATGGCTTAATTTCAACACGATAATTATTGATCATAATGGACCTTAGTGGCCGAATGGTTCGAGTAGTCGGCTTCACCGCGAATACTGCTAGTTTGGACTCCGATTGTTGTAAAAAAAAAATCTCAACTTGAATACAGTGTTTAATCACACTAAGGGGAAGGTCAGCATCGAAACCTACATACGTTTGGATAGATATTCATCGACGTATGTGTAGTCGTGCTTGAGAAACGGCGATGAACACACCGTCTTTTTTTTATACTACAAGAGTGGCACACAAGCATACGGCCCACCTGATGGGAAACGGTTACCGTAGCCTATTTACGCTCACGATACCGAAGTATCACTTGCACGTTGCCACTCTGTGTTCGGAGAGTTATAGTGTGTTAGCAGCATAATGGGTTTAATCCCTCTGCTTCCAACACAATGTAACAATCCTCCCCCCTCCCCAAGGAGCTCATTACTGGAAACCTTATTACCGCGTAGAAACACAACACAGTAAGGTGGAGGTCCTGCCCCAGTCGGGCAGCTCCGAATTCGAACGGGAAACCCGTTATGCCCTACCTCTCTTAAATCTCTCTTAAGTCTATCAAGTTGGCAACTAAATATATCTCTGGAGCGTGTTGATACACGATTACCTACCCCTTTTGGTACCCAATATATATTTGCAATACTTAACGATCTATTGGTAAACTAGATCTTAATTACATTCGCAACGGATTTTATGTGGTAACATTCTGGGCGTAATCCCGACTCGCTATTGTTGTTGGCAAATTTCTGTTTGTCTCGACGCTGTTACTGCTCTGTATTTGCTTAAGATCCATTTGTAGTTTGTATAATATATGAGGCTAGGATAAGATGTTTGCCTGAATTAATTCATGAGATAAGATGTTCAATAGAACATTGAGATCGTTTCTAACGAAAACTTATTTTTACTTTTTTTACGAGTTACTCGCTGGTGTGCGTCTAGGTTGAACCTATATATATATATATTTACTAATTTAATAAAGAAGCAGTTTGTTTGTTTGTTTTAACTATATTCTCGGAAAATATTAATCTGATTTCATTATGAGTTTTATTATGAGTTGAAGTTATAATCTTTATAGAGTAAAGAGAAACAACATTAAAAGCTATTGCTTCAATTAATTTTACAATCTTAAAATATTTCTATCTGACTGACATTTTGTCATGTCATAGTGCAAGCGTGCAGTCATCATAGATAATGCTAAATAAGGAGTATTATATCATAATAGTATTAAGAGATTATACACGGGCAATTCAAATTAAATGAAGAGTAAAAGAGCTTCATTTACATCTCCCTCCCCGGCAGAAAGAAAAATAAGGTACTTTGTTACAAAAAAAAAACAAAAAAAAATTCACCGTGAATTTATGGTTTTAATTTCTACGAGCATGTATGAAGAGACTGATGAATGTGGACGAAGCGAAAGAGGTATCTAAGTCTAGAGAGAACTGGCGCTCTATACTCTCTGCCTACCCCGTTAGGGACTTGGCGTGATGATATGTATGTATGTATGTATGTAATTTCTACGGTTATTGTAGGTTTTTAAAGCGATTTCGAATAATACTCGTTCTTAGGTTAATCAATTCATATAATGTAAAAGTTACAGTTGTTAAGTATTCCCCTGACGGTCAGTTTATATAATCGATTCTAAATGTATTGATTTAAAACATGTTGATCCAAGTTCGTAGTTCCATTTTATGCGCTGGTACAGTTTTCATTGAATAACCGATGCATGTCTTAACCAAACAACATATAAGTAACTTCTTTAATTGTTATTTTATTTCTTTTATTAGCCATCTAGATCCCATGGTGGGCAAAGGCCTCCCTCCTCTCACCCCACCAACCCGCGATCGAGCGCTACTTCCGACCAATTGTTCAGGTGTACTTATAAGTCTGTCTCGCATTCTTATTGGCCTTCTACTACGTCTTGTGGGGTCGTTTTATTATTTGCCTATTACAGGAATTTATTGTACCTACAGCTAAAGCGTGGGAAAGGATGTTTAGATTAGATTAGTCAAAGGTGTTCTTAGAAATGTGGCCTCGATAGTTTAAATGTCACTACAAACAAATGTAAAGATACACATATATTTATGAATTTCTTCGTAAACGTGCATGTTTCATCACCGTATTGTCATAAAATACTGAACTTATGTTCAGAAAAAAAACTCATTGGTACAGACCGGCGGGGTCCGAACCTAGCACCTTAATTTCACAGATGACTCCTTAGGCTACTCGGCAAATATGGGCGCTAATTACTAGCTAGCCTTCCAATAGGTCGTATTGACTTCGACGAACCGTAATTGTAAACCGGATGTAATTAAGAAATACCATTCCATATTTTGCACTCAGCAGGTAGGTTTTAATATCACGCAATGCTTTCAATGAACCATCATTTATATAGCACCAGTAGTGGAGTAAAGCTCGCATCTCGAAAGAGATTCGTGAAATATTTAGAGTTTAGGTTAACGTTCACCAAGGTGACGCCCTTGAAAGAAAAGTCGGCTACATCAAAGTTTATGGTGATATTGATCCAAACCAGTTATAGTATGAGGGGCTGGTACTAGTTGGTAGAGTCACGCAAGCTCAGTGCTGGGGAAATATGCTGATGGGAGTGCCCGCGGACTGTGCGCCCTTCCGAGTGATAAACATATCATTGGTTTTATGCATTAAACACATCACATGCGTGAAATACCATGGCTGTGATAAAAACAAATACAAAAGGAAACAAAAATGTAAGAGTATCCATAGACAACACCTGTCCCTCTAGATTTCAAATCTATTTGTATTAGAGTTCACGCTGTGCATATTTAAAATTCTTATAGCAATGACATTAGCAGCGGTAAAATAATTCCTCGAATAATGTCATTGTCGTATTGCATAGGCTTATTGAAAATTGCTTTTATGTTGGTATTTAAAATACCAGAAGTTGCACTGAGTTTGACCTAAGAGCTATATCCAGCTTTGCTTCGGCTGGCAAATTATACGTTGTGTTTTAGAAGAACTTAATACAGCAGTAACACAGGTCTGGCGGATGTCCATTAAATGTTGTTGTTGCAATGAGTTCAAGAGCCATTGTGTTCGAATTGGGAATTGGAGAACAGAGGCCGTACCGTAAGGTGCTATTGACATCAGTATTCAAATATGCGAAAGGGATAGATTTCATACGTTCCTGTATGACTTATATATGTATTCCCCGGGGCAAAGGCCTCCCTCATTCCACCCTCCGCGATGGAACCCTTCCATATATATATTATTATTTTTTGTTGGCAATGGCATATCATGGTTCTTCCCCAGAAGACGGAATTGGTTGGCTAGCTCTAGATCTACATCAACACGCGATCTAATTTAATTTATTGAGTGTAAAATATAAATTTATAAGTTTATATGATACATGTATAAAGGGACCGATGAATGTATCGCCAAAGTGGTATTTCTTACATTCGCTGCCTACCCAACGAGGGACACGCCGAGATCATATATATTTTATTTAAAATATACTATACTAAATATACTTACCTTCAATTAATATGTATATATCTGTATATGTATATTTATTTACTTAACGTTAATATTTATTGGTTCACAAAGAAAATACATCATCATACATAGTTGCTCTCAATTTCTAAGCCAGGCTGGGCCTGTAATATAGGCAATTGATTCGTGTATATGGGTACGTGTGCATGCGCGTGTGTTTGTGTGTGTGTATGTTCGTAATATGTAATAGGTATATTAAATCTCACTTATTCGTCAGAGGAATTTTCTTTATCTCATCAAACACAGCAGATACATCTCATTCAATAATTGAAAGCTATTGTATCATATTTGAGTATTAATTGTCGTTCGTTGAACATGTAAGTAGATAGAACATAGAATTTGCCATGTGTCATGCATGGCTGATCCGAAGCGTAATAAGGAATTAATTTTCCTAACAACGAAATTAACTATTGTTTCAAATATATTGTTAATGGATAAATGTATTACTAAGTTTTAGCACTCACACAATCGGATCTCGTATTCAGTCAGACACTGTGTCGGCATATACACAAGTATCTATTGAACTAATCGTAGTTGGGACTAAAGTGGTCTCTTTGTATCTCAGATCAAATAATCACCAATGAATTGATGGTAGTAAAGCTGATAATATTATCTGAATTTCATTGAGGTCGTTGGTAGCACTGCTGTAATGCGCGACGGTTTTCAGACAAATAATAATATAATAATAATACACGTCTATATTTTTATGGTTCTTCCATTAGATTATGTGATGTCAGTAATAAGCTAGGCTCCATGATTTATTAGGTTAGTTGAGTAATACCACACACCCACTTTCCCCAGAGGTATATTAGGTGCCAACGAGTATCCCAGAATTAAATACGGCTCCTCAAATTATTTCATCCCGGATCGGTCTACCTACACTGTCAAAGGCATGCCAAACACTTTCCAAAGATGGAAATAGTCCTAAGTTCCCATTCGTCTATATGTATGCAATGCCCAAATTGTTTCCATCCCACAAATGTATACATTTCCCTTTACCTCTATGTTCGAGGGTGTAAGGTTCAAATTTGAATGGGTTTGATTACAAAAAGAATAAATAGAAATTTGTCGCGTTGTAAAAATAGTCAGCGTCGTTTCCGCCTCTGGGAAACTGTAATGTTTTGTTCTTTTCTCGGATGACCGGTGACTCAGCTGGTTTGGTAACACGGGATTATGTTTATACGATTGTAGTTTTACTAAAGCTAGTACTTACTGCTGGGTTCAATATAGCTATTTGACCTCTATCGCACGACAAAATGTCTACCTAATGTCTTTTATGTTGTATGGTTTCTTATCAATGTTGGTAATATTGTGTATTTGAAAGTCATCGAACTTGCGCACCCTAGAATCTTGAAAAAATCTATGAACTATGAAATCATTATTTTGGATTAATTCGATTTGTTATTCACCAAATCAATATATATAGACTCGAGTAGGTAGTTAGTTATCCACTACTCAGAATGCTATCGATTTCAAACGTTTCGGACATCGAAAAATTCTATTACTGTCGTTTTGGTTCCGCGGTTTCGCACTGATTTCATTGTTTAATTTTTTCTGAGATCAAATGACAAATTTTCTCACGGCTTTAACCACATCGGTCAGCTAACTTTCGATCAATGAGTCAATATAATTACTGTTTAATTTCGTGTTGATTCAACATTTATCCTACATGGTTGTTGAATTGCGAATCGATCGATTATGACGATTGCGTGATTCATGTCTTGTTTAAGCAGCGCTGCGTTAGGTATTTTGTAAATGTGTTCATTTATACAAATAACTACTTTACCTGTAATTTATTTGCGGTAAATAGTGTTGAAATTCATCATAACATATTTTGTCTGTTTGTATCGCAATTATAATTGAAATTACTTTCAGATGAGTTTATAATTTTTCTACTCACTAAAGATGCGAAGAAACACCAGACGTATGAATTTGTCGCTGTCTGTTTACGGGTGCCTTTCTCCTTGACCTCTATGCGTCGGGCCGTCTCTCTTGTCTTGTCTCTTTGTTTTGTAGGTATACTTGTTTCATTAATAACCATATCTGCAAGTCAAGTAACTTCAAACACCCTGTCATCTTAAACAAATGGTGAGTATCATTCTTTAGAAACGTCAAGCGAGCGACCGAACGCGAGACACGAGTGCCCCAAGAATTTGGGATTCAAATTTCACTGATACGCTCCCTTTGGTAGTTACTTTTTAAAAACGGATTTCTTATTCTTTTAATTCGCGTGTACAAACCAACGAACAAACTCTTTATAACATCGGTATATATATAACATTTTATGTTAAAAGTTCAACAATTTGCCTTCAACCATGCAAGCTGTATCGCAAATGTTTCTGCTTCCCTTAGTACTTAAATATATTGCACTAAACTAAAGTTCTTTGCGTAACTTCCGAATAAATTTGATTAATTGGTAGTAGCGACATGAATAAGAGACGACCTATTTGGCACGCCATACAGTATCTACAGTTAAACCAGCTGCGCCGGAACTCACAAGACAGACATAATATTTGTTGCTAGACTTTATTGAATAGTAATGCTTATGTTGAGTGTAATGTAGCTGCAAGGCGTATTGCAATAACATTGTTGTTATTACTCTTTCTACTGCTGTCGCCTGATTTAACGGTTGTTGGCCGAGTGCCAATAATATCTAGCGCTAGTGATAAGTTCCTCACCCAGAAATGTTTGCTTGTGTGTTTTCAAACAAGCATGTATACGCAATCTTGCCAGATGTCTTCCGGATTTCCCGGATTGTGGGATCCCGTGATTCATCCGCCGGATAGAGTCAGTTAAAATGCTCTGATTTCTAATATAGTTATCTCAATTAGATTTCGCTTTAACCAGCGGCGTAATGAAGTGATGCGACTGAGAATTAAATAAATAAGCACACCATACGGTTGTTAATGATGTCACTTAACATTCCGATCGTTCGTTGGTTGGTCAAGGCTTTACAATTTACATGCCTACATTGAATTTACAATGCTTAGATTTAGATAACGTAAACAATATTATCTTTTCTCAATGAGAGCTTGGCTCAAGTTGGTAGACGAACGTTGGCCCAATCATTTGCGGTTTCATTTTTATTGGCACATCTATTAATGAACAGTTTGTAGCACGATAACGCGTTTTGTTAAATGCATGTCGATATTACGATTACCGAAGTGAGAGTTATTAAGGCCGAACATAGCATATTTTTACGTTGAATTTTTCCGTTTGACGGTCAATGGAATGGTAATTTAATTTCGTAATGGTTTATTTTGCAATCAAACCAGTTCTTTGTCTCACGTAGACAAGATGTGGCACGCGGATTTTTGCATTAATTGCCCCCTCCAAAGACACTGTTATGAAATTGTATACTTTGTTGGTCCCACCAAAGTTGTGAACAATGGTTTTTGTTTAGCTATACCAGACTTTTTTTTTTCATTATTTCCTTACGATTATCCTACTGATGTTATACATTGTGACAACGGTTGTGAACGGATTTGATTTAAATATAGAACGGAGAACATATAACCCCCGTAAACACATATGTTACCTCTTTTCCCTTAAAACATCGGGATCATTTTTTTTGCCCTTTAACCGCGGGTTGCACCTGATACATACATATTATTACACCAAGTCCCTCACGTGGGATGGATGGGTGGGCAGAGATTGAAAATCACACCTCATAATTCCCTTTTCATTCGGCATCTTACATACACACATGGCACCGAAATATTGAGGTCTTAATCACGTGTTTTGTCGGTTTCCGGTTCGGGTACTTTTTGATAGGCTTACGTTGTGTCAACAAATGTTTTACTAGTTGGACGAGAGTTACGTATTTGTTACCCATATTATTATCATTCTTAAGTTCATATAAATATCACGGTCGGTGATGTCATATTGCTGTGTCTGGCGCACCCTTTCCCAATATAATCCTCATTTCGCCTGTTAGTGACGTAATAGTTACCACTCCCTGAACTAAGCACTTCATTTTTATGTAAATTATGGATACCTTGTGAACGTATGATAAGTGATGTATGTAATATAATAAATAATGTACCTATGTATGTACATGTATATTATTATACCATTAACAGTAGTTGCTATCATCAAGCAACCACAGTATTTGATAATATGTATATCTATAGTAAGTATACTAGCATTGTATTATATTAATAATAATGCTCAAGTGATTGTTGTGAACGCACTAGTCTTTGGTATCGGTTGTATTTGCAAAGGCAGATTATACAGAAGTCCGAAGAGTATAATCTGCCCCTGTGTCTGGGTGTCCCGGTGTCTGTATCGTTATATCGAGGTGTTGAGATGCCTCTATGACGCCGCTACCATGAGTGTCCAAGTACAGGGCCAGCAGTCTAAACCCATCCAATTGCGCAAGGGAGTGAGACAGGGGGATGTGATATCCCCGAAACTGTTCACGAGCGCGTTGGAAGATGTTTTTAAGACGCTGGACTGGAAAGGTAAGGGCATCAACGTAAACGGCGATTACATCTCACACCTGCGATTCGCTGATGACATAGTCCTAATGGCGGAGTCACTGGAGGAGCTAAACCGGATGCTGGACGGCCTAGCTGCAGCCTCGCGACGCATCGGTCTCGGCATGAATTTGGATAAAACCAAAGTCATGATCAATGGCCACATTGATCCGGGACCGGTTGTCGTACATGGCCACCTTCTTGAAATTGTTTCCGAGTACACGTACCTTGGGCAGATTCTGCAGTTGGGTAAAAACAATTTTGAGAAGGAGGCCAAGAGGAGGATCCAGCTGGGCTGGGCAGCGTTTGGGAAACTACGTCGAGTCTTCTCGTCATCCATACCGCAATGCTTGAAAACTAAAGTTTTCAATCAGTGCGTCCTACCCGTCATGACCTACGGAGCTGAGACGTGGACACTAACGATAGGGCTGGTCCACCAGTTTAAGGTCGCTCAGCGAGCTATGGAGAGAGCTATGCTCGGAGTCTCTCTGAAGGATAAGATTCGCAACGAATACATCCGACAGAGAACCAAAGTTACCGACATAGCTCAAAGAATTAGCAAGCTGAAGTGGCAGTGGGCCGGCCATATCTCGCGAAGAACCGACAACCGCTGGGGTAAACGTGTTCTACAGTGGAGACCACGACTAGGCAAACGTAGTGTAGGACGCCCTCCGACCAGGTGGGATGACGATTTGCGAAGGACTGCTGGCAGATGTTGGATGCGGCAAGCTGAAGACAGGGCGCTATGGCGCTCATTAGGGGAGGCCTATGTCCAGCAGTGGACTAGAGTGGGCTGATGATGATGATGATGATGATGATGTATTTGAAAAAAACTTTTTCATTTGATACTCAAATGCCGTAGAAAATGGGGTGTTGGTAATCCTCTGCCTAAACTTTGTGGGCGTGAAAATATATCGTATTAAATACCTATAAAGGCTATATAGTATGCCTCCCGCTCCTCTTTATCTAACGTTTATCATATTACGGTGACTAAAGCAAGCGTTCGTCTCGAGCATCGATGAACTGGGATCGTAACGCAAGAAATACGTTTATCGCTTGCTATTATACAATGATGGGTGATCATCTCATGAATATTGTACAGTCTTTATGAGATTACAACATAAGTGTGAATGGACTGGTCAAATATGCAATAGTTAAAAGATCCTTCCTAAAGTGTCCGAGTTCGTTCTATTTGTTTAGCCTAGTTAGTAGGGCATTGAATGATTTACGAAACTAAAATGCAATATGTATTCTTTGCTGTTTATAATACGAGTTCTTTGGCGAGCAGTTTAATATCAACTAACTAAAGGGCTAACACAGTAAACTAGTTGCACCCTGCGGATTCACCCGCGTAAAATTTTATCTGATTTTCATAGAGATTTTATTGAAATTTTTTAACATAACTACTTTGCATTTTTTGGCATAGGGAGCAATTCTAGAAAAAGAAAGTGGAATTTTTATGGGATCCCGCAATCCATACGCTTTAAATTTGACTGCAGCCATATACAACTACTACAACCATATTGCCCTCTTAAAAGTCTTGGCTCAACAAGATGTTATGAAAAGACCACAGTAGCATATTTTATTTAGATCAGTCACACCACGAGCTTAACGGTGAAGGAAAACATCGACAGGAAACCTGCATACGTCTGAGAAGAAATTCAAAGGCGTGTGTATAGTCGTGCTTGAGTAACTTACTTAGCTTTTTAACATTAGTAGGACGACAACGTGTCAGGTGGTAAGCCTTTTCTTCTGGCTCTTTCATTATAATATTCTAGTTCTGGGACTGGTATCCAGATACTTACATTTCAAGTTAACCTTTTTGTTAATTAAAGTTTAATTTGTTTCAGGATCAGGAGCACTTGAAACCCCCCATAGTGGGGGGCCTGGCCAACGCGGAGCTGTACTGCCTCGCGCTGGCCAATATGTACTCAGACCCTAACTACCACAGCCTGAACCACTGGAACATCCTGCAGACCCTCGCGAGGAAAGGCGTGCACGTACCTGACCCGCCTGACTGCGCGCTCACCGAGACTGTTCTCATACAAACAAACCCACTTAAATTGGTAAGGACTTCAATTTACCCGTGGTATATAAATGCAGGTGAAGCGAAAGACATCTGTAAGTCTAGGGACAACTTGTGTTCTACTCTCTCGGCTGAAACCTGTAATAGCTCTAACGTACATTATATTGAAGTTACATACATACATATCATCACGCCGAGTCCCTAACGGGGTAGGCAGAGAGTATAGAGCGCCAGTTCTCTCTAGACTTACATACCTCTTTCGCTTCGTCCACATTCATCAGTCTCTTCATACATGCTCGTCGGTTTCGAGTACTCTTAACGTTTCCGTCCTTGAGAGTCCGATCTATTTGGTCCAGGTAGTTGGAACGTGGCCTTCCTCTGCCTCTTCTTGCACACACTTTTGCTTTGTATATCTGTTTCGTCAATCTTTCTTCACTCATCCTTTCTATGTGTCCAAACCAACGTAACATGCCTTTCTTCATCTTTACAATCACGCCCTCATTCACGCCAGTTGATTTGCGAATCTCTTCATTGCGGATTCGATCTAATATCGTTACGCCGCACATTTTTCGAAGAGATCTCATCTCGACTGCATTCTAGCTATTTTCATACTTCCTCTGACATACCCAGGATTCGCTGCCATACAATAAGGAAGGTACCAATATCGCGTTGTGGACAGCAACTCGAGCATTCTTGCTCAGACTTTTACTGCCCATCAACGCCTTATTTCCGGCAGTTATCCTTCTTTCAATATCTTTTTCATACTTTCCATCTCGTGTGAACATGCTTCCAAGATATACAAATTCATTCACTTGCTCTAGAATTTGCCCATTTACCGATATTGCACACTCGGTCACTTGTTCATCTCTTTCGAATACCAGAACCTTAGTCTTGCCAGCGTTTAGGCGCAGCCCCTTCTTTTCACATTCTTCTTTCATTATGGTAACTAGTGACTGCAGTTCGCCCTCTGATGACGCCAGTAAAACCGCGTCATCGGCGTATAGTAGGCAGTTGACCACTAAGTTTCCCATTTTCACTCCACATCCGTTCGTTCTTAGTGCTCTCAGACAGTTATCTAGATATATAATGAACAGCCAGGCAGACATGATACACCCTTGTTTGACCCCCGACTTCACATCAAACCAGGGTGACATCTCACCGTTAACCCTAACGCACGCCTCGCTATCACTATAGAGTGATTTCACGGCATGCAGTAGGGAACTGCTCACTCCATATCCAGGCAACACGTCCCAGAGTTCCTTTCGTACGACTCTATCAAATGCCTTCTCTAAGTCGACGAAAGCGCAGAAAACCCTTTGGTTAATATCCAAAAACTTTTCCGCGATTCCGCGAAGCGAGAAGGTTTGATCCATACATCCTCTTCCTGGTCTAAATCCACCTTGGGATTCCCAGAGAAACCTTTCGGATCGCTCTTGCATTCTTATCGTCAGGATCTTCGTGTACACTTTACTAGCTAAGCTGACCAAGCTGATGGCTCTGTAGTTGGAGCAGTCCAATCGTGATCCCTTTCCTTTATAGAAAGGCACGATGACTGCTCGCCTCCAGTCGTCCGGAACATCACCCCTTTCCCAGCAAAGATTGCATAGCAAATAGATGACGTCCCAGACCGCTGGTCCACCGTACTTGATCATCTCAGCCGTAATCCCATCTATTCCCGCAGCTTTTCCACATTTCAGACTTCTTATCGCACTTACAATCTCTCCCATACTTATTTTATCCGCTTTAGGATCCTCGACAGATTCTGTTGGAGGCAGCTCTATGAGTAGATCAGCGGCATCATCATCATACATATCTTTGTAGAATTCACTCCATCGCCTGAGGACGTCAGTTTTGTCAGTTAGTATGTCATTATCCTTCGAAATAATCACATTCATCCTACTAGCTGTAACACAATTTCTGGACTTCTTAACTTCCCTCCAAAAAAGTTTTGCATTGTCCTTGAAATTATGCGACAGTTTTTCGTCTACAGTCATTTGGAACCTCTCACGCTTCTGAGCTATTATCTCCTTCGTACGATTTTTTTGCAGGCGATATTTTTCTTTCATACTTTCACTTGAGCTGGACATAGCCAAAATGTCTTGCCTTGCATCCTTCTTCTTTTTAACTTCTTCTTTCACTTCATCATCCCACCAACCATCGCCATTTTTGGTTGTCCGCCCTTTCGAAATGCCACAAACCTCTTTCGCGGCGCATAAAATGCTGGACTTCAGGAACTGCCAACAAACATCGACACTCTCAAACACATCTTTCGGGGGACAGGCTAGCTGTTCAGATACCCTTTCTTGATATCTGTCTCTAATAGCCGCATCTTGAAGCCTCCAGCTTTTGATGCGGTCTGCGACTGCAGAACAGGGACCCCCAGCACGGGATCGCCAGCCCGCGAACAGACCCCTTATTCTAGTTATAACTAGAAAGTGGTCCGTTCCCAGGTCGGCTCCCCTATACACCCTGGTGTCCATCACCTGTGTGTGTCGCTGATCTATTAGAAACAGATCTATCATGCTTCGCTCATTTTTCCGTTCCCATGTATACTGATGAATCCTCTTGTGGTCGAACATGGTGTTCGCCACAAAAAGGTCTCTCTCCATGCATACATCTAATATCAGCTTGCCTGACTCGTTCACTCTCTTATCACCATACTTGCCGAGTACTGCCTCGTAATCCTTACGGGCTGTCCCGACCCATCCATTCAGATCACCACAAATAATCAGCTTTTCATTCCCTTCTTTCGTCTCTAGAACATTACTCACACATTCCCAGAACTTATTCAGGTCGCAAGTGTCCGCTGAGGCCACCGGAGCATACACCGCGACTAAAAATGGTCGGGTAAGGCCTATTTTAAAGCGAGCCCAAATAAGTCTGGGGCTCACCGCATCATAACTTATCATACATTCTGCCAAGCGGCTGGATAGTAGAATTCCCACTCCCTGGCAGGCGTGCTCGGTGTTTGCCACTCCTGACCACAGCACTAAACTCCCGCCCGGGAGCTCGTCTACTCCACTACCCTTCCGCTTGGTTTCAGACAGGCACACAACATCTAACTCGCTCTCTGTCATAACATCGATCAATTCGTTCATCTTATCAGCCATACCTCCTCTTACATTCCATACACCCATCCTACACTCCACACTCCACTCCCCGCCGTGAGGCACTCCGCGTGATGGGTGGCGGTCCCCATCGCCGCACTGTGCTGAATTTTTCGCACCAGCGGGGACGGACTGGTGCGCGTCGCCTCGGGGGCACGCCCTAACAGCCGTCCGGCCAATGCGCATCGAGTTGAATGAAGTTATACATATATGTATTAAATGGTACTGAGAACACACACATTATTGTAAATATTTTAGCAATCCCATTTTATATACAGATATGTCATCATCACGTCGATAACCTCATGGGGTAGGCAGAAAAAGTAGAGTGCTTGTTCTATATCGACTTAAAGACCTTCGCTTCTCTACATCTACGTTCATCAGTCTTATCTTGACATCAGATATAAATAAATAGGGAACTATAAATTACAAAGTTTTGATGAGAAAGGGTTAATAGTGTCAATTGACCTTTGCGTTAGTGAGCCAGCCATTTGTGGTCTAATTTGGACTTTAAGTTGTGGTTAGATTAGTCTTGACATAGTTTGCTAAATGGTTTTGTTTAACTTTATGGGCATGTGGGCTGAGCTTATGTATCGGATGTCGTTCTCGGTATTGATTTGACTATTTGTGACTGCTCGGTCATAATGGCCGTGGTCATTTGCTATGTAAGGATAGACACGCTCATACCCCAATTTAGAGTAAACAAATTAGACAAACTCTATTTCAATTTAAGAACAGCAATTTGTCACATTACGAGATTTAAAGTAACCGAAGTTGAAGACGCCAACGTCCTAGGTACATAATTCTTCGACCAAAATATTTTGACCTCCGCAGCATCCTTCGGGATCCTTGCGCGAAGGTTTCTTGTGTATTGAAATAAAACTGACTATTAACCGTATCTTATGCCAATAAGTATGTTGCTGGACATCATATGTCAACTTTTCACAAAGGTGGAAAACAAGCGTGAAAATTTTACTGCGTCAAGTATAGGTACATTCCAATCCAATAGCAGTCTTGATTTGTTTCGAAGCAACATTTGCTGTGATTTTCTAACAACGATCCTGTAGGCAACTTCAATTTCAAACACGAGATAATTCACAATCAGTTGCGGCTCGTTTAGCACCATCCGGAGATCTCTCGAGTATCGGAAGACAAGACGGCGGACGAGAGCATTCATTCCTAAAATTGTCATATTACTGTCTACAAAGTGGTAGTTTGAGACACTTAGTAAACAGATCAGATATTTTTTTATTTAAATCTATGTATGTATAGTCCTGCTTGAGTAACGGCGATGGCCTTGCCATCTGTCAAGCTAGCACATATATCTCTGGTGGATAGTAGTAGTACCTACATACATCTGCCTACCTCTGCCTACCTCTTCGAACCCTTGTGGGAAAGTGTGAAGATATAGTTATGCCGTGTCTATGTCTAGTATGTGCTAGCTTTAGTTTGGGTTTAGACTGATTTATGTGGAATTGCGCAAAGATACTTATATGCAATCTTTTGATTTGCAGAGTGGCCATATGTCTGTGATAGAAGCGTTGATGGTGCTGTACGCGCGGGAAGTGGTGACCCCGGACCGCGTGTCTGCGGCGGCGCAGCGGTTCGGGATCAACCAGCCGATACCGACCTCCTCCAATGTGCCGCACGAGGACGGCATACTCTACTGGATCAACGCGGCGTGTGCGGCGCTCAATAAGGCTGAGGTAACGTAAACGCTACAGCTGCCTCCATTCAAGCCCTGCTCCCTAGAACCCGAATGAGCGACGCCCTAAGCCGAGGTCCGAACCTCCAAGGGTGTTCTCTTGTCTGTGTTTGCTTAGCACCTAAAAAATGCTCGACTGGAGGTCTGTTGGTCTCGCCATTGTTCCGTTAAGTAGAAAAAGTTATGCTACAAGAGATAATCAAATAATGATTAATACTGGAGGGAATACTGTAGTTTACTTGGGAAATTTATCTGGAATTTTAAAACTTTAATATACTTTAATATATATGAAAGTTTTACACTTTCAGTCAACCATTAATGTCCTTTAAAGTATTTAAAGTAAGTATCTAATACAAATTTATAGGACGTATGTATGTATAGTGCTCAAGAAACGACGACGGATTCCCTATCTCACGTTGACACTTAAATATACGTCTGGTGAAATAAAAAATCGTACTAAGATTCAAGGCACCAACATTACGCAGGAGGATCCATCATTGCACGTGCCGATGGTGAAGAACCTCCAGGAGGTATGCGAGGGCACGGCGCTGGCGGGGCTGATCTCGTTCTACTGCCCCGAGGCCCTCGGGCGGGCCAGCGTTCGCGTCGGCCGCATGGCCTCCATCCAGGACTGCCTGCACAACCTCATGCTGGTCTACGACTTCTGCCGCACCAGCCTGCCGCACAACGTCTTCCACATGCTGCCCGAGGACGTCACCTACATGCGGGGGTACGATGCGCTGTATACACTTACATACGTTATACACACACACATATCCATACACACACACGTGCATACCCTCACACACACACACACGTATACACTCACACACACATGCCTACACACACATACACATGCATACTCTCACATACACATGCATAATCTCACACACACATGCATACTCTCACACACACATGTATACACACACATGTATACACACACACACATGTATACACACATACACATGCATAAACACACATACACATGCATCCTCTCACACACACACATGCATACACACACATACACATGCATACACACACATACACATGCATACACACACATACACATGCATACTCTCACACACACACATGCATACACAAACATACAGATATATATGCATACACATACATACACGCACACACATGCATACACATACGCATACACACGCACACACACATATACACACACATATGCATACATACTCATACAGACATACAAGACGGACCATTTATTTATTTATAAATCTACACACTTCATAGTTTATTGAGTCCTAAAATAAGAATTATTTCCTTTAGAACACATTTTGAAACCAAATAAAAAATAAACCTCAACGAGTGTGTATACATACCTACATGCGGTAAGGTATTCTGTGTTGGCAATTGAATTAATACTAGTTATTAATTTTACGGTGACTAGCTAATGTAGCTATTACCTCGTCACTGCTGTTCCGCCGATACGAGCATGGTTTAAAGTTGGTTGACTTGCCTGACAGCACACTGACGTATTGATACTTGTTGCATTACACATACACATGTAATAATAATTCAGCATTACAATAATAAAAGTCACCAACAATCCAGCCACGAAAATTTTCTGTTCTCTTTACAAAAATACTCCAACATACAACAGAAGAACTGTTGGTCAACCAATCTCACGAACGCTCGAATGCTCAAGGACGGGAACGTCAAGAGTACTCGAAACCGACGAGCATGTATGAAGAGACTGAGGAATGTGGACGAAGCGAAAGAGTTTGTAAGACTAGAGAGAACTGGCGCTCTATACTATCCGCCTACCCCGTTTGGAACACGGCGTGATGATATGAATGTATTTTACTATAGCTTGTTAATTACAATATGTGTTTTTGTTCCCCGTTTCAGGTCAATGCGACAAAATTTAATAGCAATGCTCGCCGACCTGTTCAACATGCTAGAAGTCCATCCAGTCAAATCAGTCAAATATCCTGGAATCGGTGAGTTACCTACAACGTGCCTCGTTGTATCTCCAAGTTACGCAGTATTGCATGCCATAGCCTTGTGATGGGAGTATGTGGTCATAATATCAAAGATTCTACGCCTAATAATGTAACAGTTCAATAATACTTCTCGGCAGCGGTTAAGTAATGCTTTTTATACTTTTAATATACAACTTGACTCATATACCAAATATGGTGTGTACAATTGTATCTAAGCATTTCTTTGTTAATTGTATATTTAAATTATGTTTTAAAGTTTTGGTCGTTAAGTGGGATGCGAGGTAAGACCACCAGGATTTATGTAATAAGGCTTTTGAATGAAACTTTCGTCCTTATGTTGTCACACTGTCTAGCTTTGCAATTAGCCCACCGTGTCCATGATACTGCTTGACTATGCAAATTACAATTACATTGCGTTACTAATGTAACCGTCGTATTGACTTGATTGTAAACACTACATACATACTGTTATGCAATATTGGTTTAAATTATTCAATGTTGGTAGTATGGAGGTGATTGGTCCGAAATGCTCTGCGTAATTTGTGTAACATAGGAGTTCCAGAAGAAGTGGCATCAGTTGGCATCTCTTGCTCCACGATGCATATGTTTGCGTGTGTGAGAGAAGTCGTGTTTGTCACTCCTTCCAGAAACGGCTGGACGGATGGTTAAGGGTATGCGAGTACAAGGCAGCACTGTGAACACCAATCGTATGCTCGTCAGTAATTTAGCAGCTGTGTGAGATTAAAGTCGTGCGACATATGAAAGTCCGTCAAGTAGCAGTGAGCGAACGTGGTGTGATGCGTATGTGCGTCCGCCAAGTGGGAGTGGGAGTGGGAGTGGGGTAGTGGCGTGTGCGCGGGCTCAGTGTGCGCTGTCCGCAGCGCGCGAGGGCGGCAACGCGCACGGCGTGCGGCACGCGCGGGGCCTGCCTCCCCCCGCGCCCGCGCCCATCCCCGCCCTGCGCGCGCACGCGCACGACGCGCCCCTCGCGCCCTTCGCAGGTACCCTGTGTTTGTCGCTTCACCCACACTTATTTGCTGCAAACCAGGGGAAGGCTATTTGATATCTCTTCGAGAATCTCTAAAGAAATAAAAACCACTTTTAAAAATATTGAACGGCATATTAAATCTATTGTAAAGTTACCAATTTTAAGTTATCAAATTTTAAGTCGCCATAGTATCGAATGGGCAGTCCAATTGTGCTGACAAGTGGGGCCGTTAGATCTTTTACTGATAGCAAAGCTATTCTTACCTCAAGACCGTTGAACTGCCTAAAGACCACTGTAACTGTTTACCATTATTCTATTAGGATGTCCGTATACTTGGTTGTTTGAAACCGACTTCCATAACTAATGTTTTTCTTTGTTGTTTGTGCCTGTCACGCGGTAACTCACTGATTGCGAACTGATTTTGTGATTTTATTACGTACTAACTGATTGTAAACCGCATCTCCTTTTTGGAAGTTATTGTCAAATTATACAAACCAAGACATTTACAGCAATTTAAGCTCTCCGCTTATGTAAAGTGAACTCAAATTGATTCATTAGGCTTTTGCAATATATTTGTCATAAATCTAATACCGGACTATGCCTTTCCGGGAAGGGCCGCTAAGGAATCAGAAAAGGCTGTCGGTTAAGTTTTAGCTTTAATCACATGGTTCTTAATTTGATTAATTATATGTCATAATAAATAACATTCATGCAAAAATGACAGATATTTTAGTCCCTTGGACTTATTTTAGACCTTAAATTTTTCAATCATTTCACAATTATAAAATTTACTTGTCTTATATCTTTAAGATTTCCCACAAGGGTCGCTAGACGGGTACTCATAAATGTAACCACGCCCTCTTTTAACCAGAGATATATTAGGTGCCAATTTGATAAATTGCGAGGTTTTCGCCGTTTGTCAACATACATATAATCACGCCTCTTTCCCGTAGGGGTAGGCAGAGACCACTTCTTTCCACTTGCTACGATCCTTACATACTTCTTTCGCTTCGCCCACTTTCATTATTCTCTTCATACATGCTCTTCGGTTTAGGGTACTCTTGACCTTTGTTTGTCAAGCACGAAATATAACAAGTTGATTGTCTTACGTACTGCAAATGCCTTCCCCTCACACCGTGTTTTCTGTGTGTTGTGTTCTGCTTTGTTTTTGCGTGTGCGTGTGTTGTTGTGTTTAGTAATGTTAGATAAATTTAACTATTTGCTCTCCGTAAGAAATAAATGTATTGACTATGTTGTGAAATGTATTATTCGTCTTATAGCTTCGATAAGTGCGTGTTATCCACGCTATAGGAATTCAGTGATTGTGTGATTGATAAGCCCTTCTATATATATATATATATATATATATGTATATTTAAATAACCGCCTGTACATATGTAGGTTTAATTTGTAAATATGTTATGTTTTTATATGTGCGTTGTAAGCTTTGTATAAAAGATAACTTTTCATGTGATACGGTCGGTAAGGCGCATTGTTTTCTTATCATTTATATCTCGATCATCGATATCAAGGATCAAGAGCTTATATTGTGAAATACGGTAGATACATTTCAATGGAGACTACCTGCTAGGCAGTCTCTCTCGCCTTTGAAGAGTGATGGACATGGCGTGAATTCACTAAGAGACATGTCGTATTGTACAGAAAGTTAATTGAAAAAGAAACTAAATTGTCAATAGATTATTATACCATCTGTGCCCCGCGGATTTATCCGCGTTAGGTTTGATTTCTAGAATAAATCATTTACTGTGTTAATAATACAGCCAGTTTTCAGTCCCATTCTTTTGTGCCAAATTTTATCCAATTCCTTTGAGCCGTTCTGGCGTGATTAAGTACCTATAACCTCACAAACTTTGGTGTTTATACTATTAGTAGGATTTGTATACATAACGAGTATCGATAGGATCTTTGACTAAATGTAGTGCTGACTGCAACAGCTCTAGTGTTATTTTTTTTACAGAATAGGACCTGTGACACTTTATGGTTTTTGTATTGTTTTTTTATAATCTTACAGCTTCCGTTCTTACGTTCTTACAGCTTTCGTTCTTCTATTCAATTTAATCTTGCTTTTACTAACTACTGCATGATGGGTCTGAAGCTTTTTTTCCTAAATAATATTATGATGTCTTTTCATTGCTGCTTTTTTAATGTCCGGAGTCATTGACATTATGTCCTCAGGACTCCCGAATGTAATCATGTGGCAACACTAAGATTGTAGTATTGCACAAGACTTGTAACTCCATACGACTCCACTCATTTGTGGTGGGGTTGTAAAGATTGAAATAAACTTTTGTTTCTTTTGTTTTTAGCGAACGTTTTGTTTGAATTTCATAGTTTAGCTGGTCGATGTATGTTCTGTTTTGTCTTAGTATTGTAACGTCTGTAGTATTTTTGCTATTGATAAATATAAATGTTAGTAATTAGAGTTTTTTTTTTTATAAACATATTAGTTTACGATTGCATTTCACAATGCACCGAATAAAGTATGAAAGCCATAGGTCGTAATAGTTGCGTTAGTATAATAGAATGTGTGTTGTAGTGTCGCGGTCGCCATCCGCGTGTGGTATGCGAGGCCGAGGCGCGCGCTCGTCGTGCTCCACGCCCGAGAGGCGCAGCTGCAGCCCGCAGCGGGACGACTTTGTGGTGCACCGAGGCCGCGGGGTCACTACCCTCTCCTCCATGGCTAGGAGGGACGACGATACACGTAAGTCTATTAACATATCATATAAGTGTATCATACGAAGGAAAAGCCGTGGTGGCCGAGTGGATCCCGACCAATGAATTTTTCTGACCTTAAGTACAGTGATCAGTCACACCACGAGCTCTAAGGAGAAGGAAAACATCGAGAGGAAACCAGCATACGTCTGAGAAGTAATTCAAAGGCGTATGTATAGTCGTGCTTGAGTAACGATGGCACGTTGGCACATAATATATCACTGGCGGAAAGTGGGTGTGTGTGTGTGGGTATTATCTATACACCTCTGCCTACCCCTTCGGGGACCCTTGTGGGAAGGCGTGAGGATATATAAAAATAAGAAGGAAACTTGATGCACCGGACGACACATAGACGACCGTCTGGTCTAGTGGTTAGAGCTCCTGACTGCGAAAATTGAGGTCGCGGGTTCGAATCCCGCTGAGGGCAGATATTTGTATGATGAACACGAGTATTTGTACCTTAGTCTTGGATTTCCTATGTATTTATGTAGGTATATATCTATCTATATAAGAGGAGGTAGAGGAAGACCACGTTCCAACTACCTGGATCAAATCGATCGGACGGGAACGTCAAGAGTACTCTAAACCGACGACCATGTATGAAGAGACTGATGAATGTGTACGAGGCGAAATAGGTATGTAAGAGAGAACTGGCGCTCTATAATCTCTGCCTATCCCGTTAGGGACTCGGCGTGATGATATGTATGTAAGTATGTATATAAGTAAATATATTGTTGTCTAGTTACCATAACACAAGCTTTGCTTAATTTGGGACTAGGTCATTTCGTGTGGAATCGTCCTAGCGCCATTGTGCGGTGATTGTTTACCATGTGCCGGGCCATCGGGGTGGATCGTATCAGTTGATAGATTGTAGTGTAGAGTGTTGTGTGGTGGCGTGGTCAGCAGCCGGCGCGGAGGGCGTGGCGGCGGGGCGGCCCTCGCAGTGGGGCGAGGTGCGCGAGGCGTCCTTCGCCGGCCGCCGCTCGCGCCGCTCCTCCATCTCGGACGACAGCCAGCTCACGGTGGAGAACTTCGGCGGCTCGCAGGACCGGCTGCACTTCGCCGGGAAGAACCCCGAGAAGGAGCTCGCCACCGTCGCCAACGTGCGCAAGATATCCGCGCCCGCCGGTGACTATCACACGCGAAAGGACCATTGTTATCACATATGTATATATGTACTAGCTGCCCCGCCCAGCTTCGCCCGGGTGAAAAAGTAAAATTTCCTGAAACATGATCGCAGCGCCACCTATCGGGTCCAATTGTGATGTAAGCTATCCTATCTTTTAAGTTGGATGAAACTGCACACGGTGTGCAAATTTCATTGGAATCGGTTAAGTAGTTTAGGAGTCCATTGAGGACAAACATTGTGACACGAGATTTATATATATTAAGATGTGATAACAATTGTCTATGCCCGCGATTAAGTCCGTGTGGAATTTAACATAAAAGTTACTGTTTAGTTTCTAAAATAAAAGTAGGCTAAGTTACTCCTTTTTAAGTCAACTATCTGCCAGGGAAAGTCCCGTCAAAATCGGTCCTTTTCAGAGAATAGCCGGAACAAATTAACAGACAGACAGACAAAATTTTTAAAAAGTATTATTTTGGTATATGTACCGTGCATACATCCATATGCATTTGGTAAAAAGCGGTTATTTTAATATTACAACTAGACACTCAAATTTTATTTATTTGTATTATTTACCTAAATAAGGCAACAATGTTGCCGACTATAATTGCAACCAGTTTCCACGTTGTCGTATCACAACTCAATATCGCGTAACCATAGTAAGCGCGCACACACATTCAGGAATATTTCTCGATCAAAGAACACATTCTGATTCACTTACGTCGCGTTTACGTGCGATGTTGCGATTGGTCCAATCCGTCAAAACGGCGCCTAACACGCTTGCAGTTTAAAACAAGCCTAGGTGATAGGTAACACAGCTCGTGGTTGCAGGTCCAATGCTGGAGCACAACCCGCCGCTGCGGTCGTCGCGCCAGGACATCCGCGGCTCCATCCAGCTGTTCCACGGCGACTACAACGGCGGGCCGGAGGAGAGGCCCGAGAGGCCCGAGAGGCCCGAGAGGCCTGAGAGGCCTGAGAGGCCGGCCTCGCGCGACGCCGACCACTTCCCTCTCCGGCGGCAGCGCAGCACCGACACCATCACCTCCAGCCAGAACTACGGGTTTAGCTATAAAGGTTACATATCACCCTCAACGCAATAAGCACTCTTCAATTCCCCTGGTTATGCTGTCCAACCCCTAATCTCTTTTTGAGAATTATGAGATACTAGCAGTTAATTTTTTTTATCAATCATTCAAGTTTTAATGTTACTGTACAGTCAGGTTTCGAACTTGCTAACTTTGTGTTGCAAGCAACTACTCGAACCACTCCATCACCACGTCTTTTTTATTGTATTTAATTTTCGTGATAAACTTTTAAGGTGGAGGCGATGGTTTCTACCTTAACGACAGAGATTCAACCGACGGCGATCCCATCAAAACGAGCTTCGCCGACATGAAGATCAGGAGTAACGGTGACCAGACAGGTCTGTTTGCTTGCAATAGGCCGGCTAATGAGCGGCGTGTCCTCATTAACATATACTCAATGCACTCCGCTTTCGATATTTCAAACATTATCGGCATTGATTCGCTTTCTGTGTTCGCATCTCTAATGCTTGATTTAGCGGCTAGCTGGTATGGACAAGGTATTTAAGGAATATAGATTTTATTGTAATGGGTCACAGTCGAATTTACGTTTTGTCCATTCCAGGTGGCTATTGAGGCACTAGACCACATATTCCCATCTGAATTCAAAATTATGCATACGGGCTGTAGTCGCTCCATTTTATCGAATGTATGCGATCAAAATGGATTTTATAATCCGACTCACTGTATTAAATGTGACGGTGTTGCTATTCGATTGTCAGGTTTCCAGTCACAGCTTAGTCAAGAAATCGAACCGACGGAAAGGCGGAAAACTAGCTTCTCGACACCTCCCCCCAACACCACCACGTGGCAACAGCAGTTCATGCAACAGGAGAGTCATCCAAGTAAATATTAATCTTTGCTACTGTATACAGGCGGACATATTCAGTCCTAATTTGCTGGATCAATTCACAAATTCGATTGAATTGGTTTGTATTAAGCACCTTATAAAATGTATCTTCATACATACTTAAAACTGGTTATCTTCATACTTAAAACTGGTATGAAGATTGGTGTTTCAAAAATCAATCAATCAAAAATCTAAATATTTTATTCAACATAAGGGACACAGGGAACACTTATTGAACGTCACATATTTAACATAAACTAAAGTTACCACCGTTTCCAAGAATAAATACCTGCCAGGAGAAGAACGGCGAAACCAACTCCCCGTTTTTCTTTTTTAACATTTGTTCCCTTTTACGTAGGGGTAGAAAAGATTACATATAATATAAACTCTGTACAAGATGAGCAATTCCTTGCCATGCATGGCCATCATTAAAATAATCTGATGTTTTATAATAAGCCTTTTGAACGAATTTACTTTTAACGACAGCTTTAAATTCTACAAAAGGTAATTCAATTATTTTCCGAGCTTATTAAAAAAGCGTATACCTTGTAGTTTGAAAGAAGTACGTATGTTACGAGTGAATCACATGTACTTAGATGGATTCGCTATCCAAAATATTATTATTATATGTATACGATGTGATTTTTTTTTATTTCTTAAATTTAAATCGTGTTATAGTATGCCAGTCTGTTCATGTGTTCATAATATATTCGTGTGTGCCAGACGGCGAAGACATATCCGACGACAACACATCCCCGAGCGGCGGCACCGGCATGGCCGCGCAGCTGAACAACATTCGGCTCAAGCTTGAGGAGAAGCGGCGCCGCATCGAGCTGGACAAGCGCCGCATGGAGGCCGCCGTCAGCCGCCAGCGGCAGCAGCTCGGCCAGCAGGCATTCCTGCAGGCCGTCACCAGGGTGAGCACCACTTGACACTACACTAGCTAGCTAGCCGGCACCAGGTGGACCCCCCAATTGGGACACTACACTATAATAAGCCTATGAACATATTATGTGTGGCGCTATGGTGTTATCGGTTATCACTGTACAAAATAAAGCCTTGTCAGGTCTAATGTGGTGTGCATCTGTTTTCGACTTTTAAGTCGCGTATTTGGAATGTTACTGGACTGTCCGTTTTAGCGGATTAGTTTCCAGGATATGGGTAGATTTGCTTGTTTTTGTGATTGGGGTTCACAACATTATATTTTTCAATATTTCTGCTAAACAAGACTCGACCGATGTTGACAGAAACTGTATTTTTTTTTTTTATTTGGTTCTATTTCATTCTGTGACAGGGGAGTTTCTATGTTCTAGTCATCTACTCTCAGTACTGCCCTGCAAATGTGTCGTGTGATGCGTCATGTTGATTGAAAGTTTTTGTCCAATGTTGGTAATTAAGGTGTTTGTGGGTTTGTGGGTTTTATCCACATGTATTGGTTTTGGTCAATATATATATTATAGTGAGTAAATTGACTGATTGAATAGTTATTGTGTGTTTCTGGTACATTATAGAATAAGTACAAATATATGTTGATTTAACATACGTAATACACGCACACTTAAAGAAACATGAGTTGTTTTGTAAAATTATACCTACAATTGTATACTTCCATGGATTTTCGACAACTCATTTGTGAACCCGCTCACAAACGAACACTATGAAGTTGTATTGTTTATTCCAACAAAACACGGCTGAACACTGTACCGATTTGATGAAATTTGGGAGTGTAATGTGCCAGTACCCTTCGAGTGGTTCAGTATAAATTCCGGCACGTTACTGGATCTAGCGAAAGAAATTCCAATGACGTGTCGAAAAATATAGCCCAGTCTGTATAGCACAGCGCTGACATAACGCTGAAAATTATTAAATGCAAAAGTTATATATCTGTAGTTTTACCAAACAACTCGACTCAATGTTGTAACTAATACTATGTTTTGTAACAACAGAGTTAAAAATAAATCAATATTTTTCTTTCCATTTCATTAGGATACATATTTGCAATACCAGCTGGCCTCTTTGGTGAGTGGCTGGTTTACAAACCTTACGTTTAGCCCTAGTTCCTCTTATTATTTGTTCATTTATCTAAACTATGACGTCACATTGAGTAAATAGTCTCCTCATGTACAATATAGGTACTGGTCAGTACACGCTTACACAGCTTAAGTATGTCATTGAGTTGTTAATTGATCCATAATCCTATACTGATAGAGTTTATTTTATATCGCAGTAACAGTACCTGCAGAGTATTGTTTTTATATGCTTAAATTCAAACGGCTTATATATGAAATAGAAGCAGCTTTTTTAAAATCATTATTCCATGTAATTTTATTCACAATATTGCAGCGCAAAACATATTTTTTATAAATCAAAGTTTGCTTATCTATAATCGCGTTTTTTAAATTAATGTTTATGACTTTGTCTCAAGTATTATTACTTCATTTACACAGAGGTATATTAGGTATATTCCATCCACCTCACTAAACCACACCTGATCACACCAGAATATGCACCATTAAAAACAGGATGTGTTCATAATATTACACTACGAGCATGTAGTATATATAAGTATATAATGTAGGTATATTGTTTAATTTCATGTACATTGTTACGAGTTTCTCCCCCTCAATTTGTTACATGAGGTACTAAGTTTTAAGATATTTGGCACCTAAAAGGTGTGTGGGTACTACCTCTATGTCTACCCGTTATGGATAGGCTCGAGGATAATTGAACTTATATCGATATATTTTGTATACATAAATTCCTCAATATGTGAATGCTTCGCTTTGGGCCTCGGTTAATGAACGATTTAGGTACAGTATATTACTCCCGTGTTACCAAAATATAAAGGTATCAAGGTCCAAATGAGTTTTAATTGATTAATTCATGACATGGATACTAGTCCTTGAGTCGTATAAAAATACATTTAAATTTTTTTAATTTTCTTTTTACACATATTATAATAATATTCGTGGTGTCACATATTTCAATGCATCTAGGAGTTTTTGGAAGCAATTATCAGCAGTAGCAGAACTTTAAGGCCTGTAACATTTGTCATAAAATTATCAGCACTTCACATAAAAAACCTTATTAAGACATATTTTAAAGTCCCTATCAGCCGGACACTCAATGGAACCTTACGCAACACAATATCATATCAAAGATCGCAATAACTGCCCTGCTTGATTCCCTCCAAAAACTCCCGGGCCTAATGAACAATAGGGCATAGGGCCATAGTCATAGTGAAGGCATGGTGGCATGTACTGAGTGTTACGGTGGCGGGCACGCGGTGTTGCAGGGCAAGGGCGCGCGCACGCCGGCCGAGGACGACGCCCGCCCCGAGCCTGCGCAGCCGCAGGTAACCCTCCACCCTCCACAGCGGCTGTACCTTACACGTCTGCCTTATACTTGTCATATGAAAAATCGAAACACCTTGCAAATTTATGTTTTGTAAGGACCTCATATTATTCACTTTTAAACGACATTTGATATATATATCCCTACATTTTTCTGTTTTTTCTCTATTTTTCTGATTATTCTTACATAACATAAATTTGCAAGTTGCGTCGATTTATCTGATGAGAAGCGTATGTTCCTGATCCCTGCCTGGGTCGGCAGCGCGCGAGCAATACTCCTGGTGTTGCAAACGTCCATAGCCGGCGGTAACTGCTTACCATAAGGCGGACAGCATGCTTGTTCGCCACCCGTGTGGTATTAAAAACAAAAACCTAGTACTTGTTGGTCTTGTCCCAAATATTTTTACCACGCTAAAAGACTGGCAGCATTGCCACGTTGTATGATAATACTGATTCACAATAATATATACGAATACTTGTGATTTGATCTTAACTTCAACCTACTATTGGTCGCCATGTGATTTACCTCGACTTTTTTAAATATTTAATTCGCATACAATATACTCAAATTTGACCTTAGTGATAGTATAACCCTGGTCCGTTTTTTTACTTTGTTTAGTAGAAACATTTCTTTAAAGCACTTACAATAATTTTGTTAAATTGTTTCAGTATTAAATAAGATATTGATTGCCCAAATAATACGGTTATTCGATTTGTCAAAATAAGACAGAATTGTTGAATTTTACTAATATATTGTGTGGTCCCTGTTCTTTTGTTGTGTCTTGCTTGTGTTGTTGCACTGTATCATTAATTATAATAACGCATTGTGTGTTCAAAAAACGGTTATGAAATGTAAGTATTTTAATAATGGAATGGACTAAAATGGCATGAGTTTGATTTAAATTGCATGAGCGAACATTTCACCTAATTTGAAACATTTATGTGTGATATTAAACTACAAGAGAAACTCTAAACAAAATTAGTATTAATAAAGATATGAAAATCGTTACATGATTTTAACTTCTGTTTCTACCACCTTAGAGTACACATACACATTTGTACTCATTTCGGTATTCCAATATAGGAGCTGGCGGTGGAACCTGCGAATCAGTCTGTGGAGAATGTGGTGCTTGAACAGTATCAGCAATCGATTGCAAAGTAAGTCATTATACATACATACATATCATCAAGCCAAGATTAGTATACCTATGACATTAGTATATATGTCTGTCATCACGCCAAGTCCCTACTATGGTATGATAAGCAAAGATGCTGGAGAACCAGTCTCTTTAAACTTACAAACCTGTTTCTTTTGTTCATTGTAACAATTTTATGTAAGTAGATGCCTTCCGTAGTTTGAGCTCAAGAAACTATTGTTACCTAACCGAAGCGCCTTATCAAAAGGCCCTGCTTCTGAAATGTCCACCGAAAATAGCACATCTGGTCACAAAAGTAATTTCCGTGTGCCGATCTTTGTAGACATCTGTAATGTTGAATGAAATGCGCGTGTGTCAACAAAAGAACGACTCAAGTATTAAACCTTGCAGAATGAACTCCAGCCTACAGGACATACAGAGCGACATAGCGCGACTGGCGAGCCAGCAGTCCCAGCTGCAACAGCAACAGCTTCCCCAACAGCAGGCGAAACCGCTGTTCCAGTCACCGCAGCCGCAGCCGCCCTCCTCTCAATCACCCTTCCAGTATCAACCAAACATTCCACAGCTGGTAAGATTGGTGTAGACAAGCTTGCCTAACAAACACATCACATCTACACTATCAACACTGGAACGTGCTATTACTATCATTAATCAAGAGTGCGAAAGGGATAGATAGAAGTATTTGACGACTATATAAGTGCCGCTCTTGAATTATGATGGGAATAGCAAGCTTACGACAAACACACTAAGAGCTTTAAGCATTAAGGATACCAATCACTACCGGAGTTTTGAGTTTGTCGGCTACTTAACTGTACGTCATCATATAATATCCCAAGAGTGAGTGTTACTAATAGTGAACTGAGTGCATTACGGCATGCTTACAACGTGCTAATTGTGTGTTACATACCGATGGTAATAAATCTGCGTTTGCGCACATCACATGCATATAAATGTAACATTGCCGTCGCTGGCTTTGCGGTGACGGAATACGATAAGGAAAATTGCACACTATATTATTCTAGCTACAGTCTACAACTGCCCGGGGGCTACGTTTACATGCACGTGACACAATGCTGCCGCTGATTCGCACATAACATTGCAGCACAGTCAATTCAGCTCGGCGCACAATGTGTCGCGCGGCGGGCTGGGTAGCGGGTTCGGTTCCACGCCGCACATTCCGCGCGAGTTCCACCACTACTACCACAACTACGAGCCCTACACGTATAGGGACATCGAGGAGCGGCCTCAGTTTTACCTGCACAACGCCCAGCCACAGCCCCAACCACAGGCTCAGCCCCAGCGGCGGACCTGGGCCCAACACGCACAACAACACGATGAGATGCAAGGCTGGCAGGTGGGGTAAACTTGCTTCGCCATACCATACTATTGTACATAGTACACAGAGGTGACTCGCACACAAACTCACTGTATATCAAACTATATATATACTGTACTTCATTCATTTTGTTATCTGCATACTTCCATATCTTCAGATGTTCATACCCACATAAATTCACCCTTAAGTATAGTTAGCGCCATTCACGAAGACGTGTCCCACCAATGTCTAGTCGAGGGGTCGCGGGTTGCGGGGAGTTTTGCCCGAGTATATTAATTGCAGTGTGCGTGTGCACTCATGGGTAATCAGTGTATACCGATAATATTCATACATTAGTGGAAGCTTGCACACTTACACTATAAACTATCGGGAACAATAGTGGGGCGCGTCTTTGTGGATGGCGCTATCTATATATGTATTTCAAACACTTCTACTTAACTTCAAGTGCCATTCATGTGATTTGTCACTTCTGTGTACTATTTATTTTTGGGCTACTCTGTGCTCGCTCTCTTACATAATAACACCATACCCCAGCATGTTACGTCAGTTTTGTCTATGTCGTTTTGTTTGTCTATTTTTATGTATGGTTTGTTTATATAAAGTTTCCTTAAGTGGAGGATAATCATGTGTATATTCAAGTAAGTATGACGGTTACATTGCGAACCATATGGCGGTTTTTTATTTAAATTTGAATGTATTTTTATAGAAAGGTTGGTTTGTCTCTGCTTCATATACTCTAAAATATCTGCACAAATGTTGACACAATATAAAATTCGCTTTAAGGATTGCGTTACGTATTTTCCGCTATTTTCTGCACTAGTAAAATATTTCAACGGTTATTCACAACCTTGCATTCCACAATGTGCCACAGAGAAGCTTATTAATCTAGGATACAGCTAGTAAAAATATCTAAAGTCTCAATGTATTACAATGTATATTCTACATGTACAAAAAAGATGGCCTTTTCTACTGAATTAATGATGTAATAATAATATATAATATATCCTCACGCCTTCCCACAAGGGTACCCGAAGGGGTAGGCAGAGATTTATAGGTAATACCCACACACCCACTTTCCGGCAGAGGTAGATTAGGTGCCAACGTGATTATGTGTTGGTCCTTATCAGTGTATGATCACAAATTCTGGTAAGTGTTATATAAAAATGGGAGGTTATGACCATTTGCACTGATTATTTACATTATACGCAATTTATTTCGAGTAAATTTGCAAAAAAGACGGGATTATTTACCCTTGGATGTCGGTTCTTCTATGTTGATAAATATCTTTATATATATCATTCTTCTGTGAGTGTGTATGTCACTGAACTCCTCTCAAACGACTGGACTGATTTTGGTGAAATTTTTTGTGTGTGTTCAAGGGGATCTGGGAATGGTTAGATTCACAATTGGACCCGATAGGTGGCGCCACCATCTTTTTTTTTTCCACCCGAGCGAAGCTGGGCGGGACCACTAGTATATGTATATATCTTGTGCGCACAATAGCGGTGAAAGACAACCTTCATTTGGCCTAAATTATAATTAGTTTTCATCGTAAAAGATGACGAGTCCTTTGGCCTTTACTCAAGCGCTACTCTGCCTTAAAATTTTTCAAACGTATGCGGGTAACTACTCAACCACTCGGTCATCATAAGTGCATTAATTTTGTAAACAAAATGTATAATTTTATATGCTAGACTTATATTGTATATCCTCGTTACAGTTGCATCAGCAAAATCAGCTACAGCAAACAAATCAGCTGCAACAAAACCAGTTACTGCAACAGAATCAAATGCAACAACAGCATCAACAAAATCAGTTATTGCAGCAGAATCAACTGCTTCAACAAAATCAATTGCAACAGAATCAACTGCTTCAGCAAAATCAATTGCAACAGCAAAACCAATTGCAACAACAAAATCAGTTTCAGCTGCAAAATCAGTTGCAACAACAGAATCAACAAAGCCAGATGCAACAGCAGAATCAGTTGAATCAGCAATACGAGCCTCAACAGCGAACGTGGAAATCTTCTTCGCCACAGCCTCAGGGCTTCCTGTTGCACGATCGAGCGCCGCCTTTCCAGGTAATTTCTATAGAAAAACCTTGTCAACGATTTAAATTCAATACTTTTTAAGTATCCAGAAGATTATTTACCGAGAGTCGTGAATGTATATAAAATGTACACGCCCAGTCCCTCACGGAGTAGGCAGAGAGAGTAAAGCGCCAGTCTTCTCTAGACTTACAGATTTCTTCGCTTCATCCTCATTCATCAGTCTCTCATACATGCAGGTGCAGTACAACAGTGAGCGGTACCAGAACGGGACAGATAGCTCCCGCGAGAGCCAAAACCACTTGAGCTATACCGTCGTGGGCGGGGGCCAGTTCCCGCCGTCGCCCCCCGCGTCCCCGCGCCGCGGCCCCTCGCGGTCAGACCCCCCGCGGCCTGACCCCCCGCGGCCTGACCCCCCGCGACACGACCCTCCGCGTCACGACCCCTCGCGACCTGTGGGCTTGCATCAGCTAAACGCCACACCCCAGCCACACCCACAGCCGCCTGACGACATGGAACCGCAGAATATCTCATTCATAGGCAACGCAGAAGACGACGCTCTTAGACAAGGCATCAATAGACTTAATATTTCCTCTGGAACGCGAACGTATCGCATTCCTTCCCCGACGCGGCCGTCCCTCACGAGGAATTCCTTCCAGGAGCCCCCCGAAGCGACCAATGAGAAGGGATTTTATATATCGTTTGATAATGAACAGCCTAAGAGGCCGAAACCGCCCTTGCGAGCGAAACGGGGGTCGCCTCGTAAGGTTAGTATTACATTTACGTTACATTCACAATACATATTTTACACATAAAGTACACTTTTTTCGGGAACGAAATATATCCTATGTTTTAATCCAGATTCTAATCTATACGTGTGCCTAATTGTATCCAATTCTGTTAAGCCGTTCTGGCGTGATTGTCGGATGACATGGGAAGTTGTCTTCCCGAACTTTTGTATTTATTTACCTTTTCCTGCCTGCCTTATTTCTCAGTCAATGTTTAACAGCTGGCAGCAATCAAACCTCTCTCGGTTTGTATGGGAAAAGAAAATTGTATATATTTTTTACGTTTTTCTCTCCGTAAGAACCTTCTTCAAACACAACAATAAAGAAATTAGCACAATCGGATCAGCCGTTCTCGAGTTTTGCGCTTAGCAACTCATTTAGTGATTCATTTTTATTTATGTAGACAGATTAGTAAAAATAAATTGCAAACTAGACTTTCAGTAGTAACAATTTTCAGACGGCAATGTTTAAAAGTAAATATCTTGTGCAGGAACGAGCGAGCGAGGACGTGAGCCCGTCGCAGAGCCCCGAGCACCCGTGGGCGGAGCACCAGCCCGCGGAGGAGGAGCACTTCGTGGTGCACCGCAGCGGGCTCGAGGCGCCCAGATCTGATGACGTTTCTTACCAGCGCAGAGAAACGCCACCCAGAGAACGAACCGCACTCGCTACTGCCGAGCCGGCCGCACTCGTCATTGGCGAGCTGAATCCAGACCCGGTACGGGAGCATCCTTGCCTATCTTATAGTGTATCTATTGACTATTACACTTATGTGAGCATTTTGAAGTTGTGTTGTTAGTTTCACGTTCCGTATATTTTTCCATACAATTGAAGCTGAATAAATTAAACTGAAAATAATTATTGCGTTGCATTGACTAACGTAACTTTTATTTCAGTAATTTATATCTCACACACGCACATACACTCACTCACACTCACACTCACACATACACATACACACACACACTGTTATTTTCTGTATATCGTGTATCTATAGGAACTGTGACCATCTCTATCCGGGGATGAGTGTTAATGTCTGCGACACAGTTTATAACTACTGCAGGCATTATCGCATACAATTTTGTACTATATATTTTTGTTCCGTAATAAAGAAATAAAAATAAAAAACGTAGGCAAAAACCATTAGTCAGCGATCACTATATCAGTTGGCTTAAATTATCGCTGGTAACTACTTATGCAGCTAAACATTGAAAATTCATGAAATTCAATCCCACTCATCAAATGTGTCACGTTACAAAATTGAGTGAACATGGGGTTTTGAATTGTGGTGCACAAATAGAGCGTCGGTCGCGCCGTGAAAGGGTGTGTAAGGAGCGTGGTTCTGTATTAGAACTCGGCGGAGGAGATGGAGCGCAAGAAGGAGCGCATCATGCTGCTGTCGCTGCAGCGGCGGCAGCGCGCGGACGAGGAGCGCGCGCGCGCAGAGGCCGCGGCCGCCGCCCGCCGCGCGCGCCTGCACGCCGCCGCCGAGCGCAAGGCCGAGCGCAAGGCCGAGCAGGCGCGCCGCCGCGACCACATCCTGCACCAGTACAAGCTCAAGAAGGCCATCGAGGAGGCCGAGCGGGAGGTCAGACACCACACGTCACACCACACCACACACCCCACACACGTCACACGGAAGGTCCGTGCTCAAGGCCGATTTGCTTCAATGGGATCACTAGTGATATTTTTCTTGTATCTACACTCCTTTACCACTTAACACATTGTTTTCCATATGTATACCAAAAGACTTTTAAATGTTCGCAGTTTCTAATGTAGTTTAAAATTCCTTCTCAATAGACCGTTCAAGAGAGCCCAAAAATTAAATTTAATAGCCAACTGGGCTTTTATACTGGGTAATACAAAACCTATAAAAGCTTTCTAAATAAGTTTACTGTTTCGGAACTTTTATGAAATAATATAAGTAAAAGTATTGAATTGTGATTTAGGCATAATATAATACTTAACTAGTAAAATATGAAACGGTATGCGACTCGAGGACCAGTACCACGTGATAGTCACAATGATCATGAACGCACGCAGGGCAAGGTGCTGGACAAGAGCGAGCTGATGGAGACGATGAAGGGCGGCAGCGGCAGCAGCACGCCGCTGGGCGGCGCGCGGCTGCGGGCGCGCGGGGCGGCGCGCGCCAGGCCCAAGACCATACACGTGGACAGCGGCGCACTGCACGCCGCCGAGGGACTGCTGGCCAAGCAGCCCTCCGCCACCAACCTCGCAGGTGACACACGCACACACCCTCCACCACACACACACACACGCGCACACACGCACGCACACGCACACACACAGACACACACGCACACACACGCACGCGCACACACACACACGCACACACACACACACACACACACACACGCGCACACACACACACACACACACACGCGCACACACGCACACACACACACACACACACGCACACACACGCACACACACGCACACAGTGCCGACTTTTAATTCAATAAGGAATTGTTATTATACCCCAACCGGTACAGATAAAAAAAACGCCTGTATTGCTAAAATATACTACTATTTCAGACTATAATATATCTCTGTGCCAAATTGTATACAATTTCGTTCAGCCGCTCTGGCATTGATTTACAAATATCGATCCATCCAAAATTTTACATTTATAATACTGTCTTAGTACAAATATAATACCTCAATAAAAATGTACACACAAGTTTGCTACAAAATATTATGTATGTACTGGTCGATCACTATTTGTATCATGGACACGCTGGAATAATGTATTATTATTAACCTTATTACTAAAATTTGATATTTGAAACTGGTTAACCATTCAAAGTTTTTGGACTATACAACATTTTTAAAACGGGAACTCTTTATCTTTATATATATAACTAGTTGTCCCGCCCAGCTTCGCTCGGGTGGAAAAAAAAAGATGGTGGCGCCACCTATCAGGTCCAATTGTGAATCTAAACCATTCCCAGATCCCCTTGAACACACACAAAAACTTTCATTATAATCGGTCCAGGCGTTTAGGAGGAGTTCAGTGACATACACACTCACAGAAGAATTATATATATAAAGATTCTTCTGTGAGTGTGTATGTCACTGAACTCCTCTCAAACGACTGGGCCGATTTTGATGAAATTTTTTGTGTGTGTTCAAGGGGATCTGGGAATGGTTTAGATTCACAATTGGACTTTTTTTTCCACCCGAGCGAAGCTGGGCGGGACAACTAGTCTTCTATAATACTTTACATTATTCTATCCTATGTGATACTTTACCTGTCTGTTCTTTTCTCTCTGCCTCTTGCACTAGATGTATACAGCTTCCCACTTTTACTCCTCTAGGCATGCCAATATGTTTTATTTTTTCTGTTCCCAATGACTTCTTGTACTGAAATGAAGTTTGTATATTCACTCCATTGAATTACTTGAGGACAGTACAATAAGTCAATTAAGTCTTAATTTTTTGGACGATGCTATTAAGATGTAGAAGCGTAGTTTGCCAGTCGCCTTCAATAATATCAGCTCTATTTTTCTTTAATTCTGGCCTGAAGTTTTCACTTGTTTTTAAACATACTTAAATAAAATGACGTCCAAAAAGCGAAGAGCTTATGTGTATGTCCTATGTGCGTCTACCATGAGTTTTGTATCGACAAGTAACTAATCACAAACCGTATGGAGAGTTTAGTTTCTCTTACGTGTCGCTTGGAGCACTAGTAAATACCGATGCAAAGCTCGTGGGCGCACTGTACCCGGCTGACGTGTGTGTGTGTGTGTGGACAGCGGGCACCATGCGGCGCGACTACTACCGCGGCTCGCAAGACAGCCTCGCCGAGCGCGCCGGCCTCTACAGAGGTACTCAAATGCCTTACCCTATTGGATACACTATCGATATCACAACTACCAATATCAAGTAGCCAAATGTACTGATGTGGAAATCTCGTGTGGTGATTTGTTGCGACTAGTTTTGAGAATACTATATTTCTGAATCGGTCATTTTTATATAGCTCATGTATCTTTTGCTTCTCAAGAAGGCTAAGTTACGATATCGGTACTGTATTTAATTAACACGCCAAATAAGTTGACGGCTGTGAAGTTAGCGCTAGAAGAATCATTAAAGTGAATTTGAATATTAATTACAGACTAATCTTACTGTACTTATATGTATCACGGCCGCTAATTTACGTGTTATAATTGTTACTCTATGTCAAACATTGTTCCACGCGAACGGACCCTAACTATATGGGAATAAGGGTACTTTTAAAGACTCCTTATCGACGTTAACCTTGATAACAGTTATTATGAAGACAGTTTTTAATTCGCCTGGAACAACATTATTATTAGGTATATTAAAGGGAAAATATCACTGTTATACGCACAAACTTCATGACTATTTTTAGCACAAAAAAAAACGTTATCAGGGGTGTTCGGTGATATTTTCTTTGAAATATGTCCAATTGTTTTTCTCATCAGCATGGATCTGCAATGCTGTTGTTAATAAAGTGATCACACAGGTTTGAATAGTTAAGTTTTGGTTTTGCATGATTTAAATGTTGCCAGTCTGTAGCGCTCCGCTAGATAGCAGGAACATGATGAAAGTTTTTTTAGTTGCCACGCGTCCTATGTAAGGTATATAAATATACATATACATCGACATAACACTGGCTCTCAAAACAAGGTTATATCTAATAGTTTAGGTTTAAACAAACAATTTACTTAATTTTCATCACTGTATTGACATGGCAAATAATAGCCATGGTGGCAGAGTGGTTCGAGTGACTGCAAGTTCGAACTGTACCGAATTCTTCTGAGAGAGTGCTTACTTAATCCCACTAGCTTTACGGTGAAGGGAAACCTTTCTGAGAAAATTTGCATACGTTAAAGGAGAAAAATCAAAGACTCAATTAAGAAACATCGACGGACTTGCCATCTGGCACCCAAATATATGTTTAGCGAAAAGAGGGCGGAGGGAAAAGAGGGAGGGAGGGCTACACCTCTGCCTACCCTATGAGGTTTTTTATACTAGGCGTATCTTTATAATCACTAGATCACGTACACGTTGGTTGGTTTAATAATCTTCTTAATATATATAAATTACGTGTCACGTTGTTTGTCCGCGATGGGCTCCTAAACTATTGAACCGATTTCAATCAAATTTGCACACCGTATGCAGTCTGATCCAACTTGACAGATAGGATAGCTTACATCACAATTGGACCCGATAGGTGGCGCTGCGATCGTGTTTCAGGAAATGTTACTTTTTCACCCGGTCGAAGCTGGGCGGATCAGCTAGTTTTATATAAAAAGATTAATTTAAGTGGGTGTGTGGGTATTACCTATACACCTCTGTCTACTCCTTCGGGGACCCTTGTGGGAAGGCGTGAGGATATATTATATTATTATTAATTTTTCTCTCTAGACTAAACAAAATTATAATATCTATATTTAATAAAATAATTTAATTTGAATAAAATAAAATAATTGAATTTTAATAAAATATTTAATTTGTTTATGTTTGAGTTTCGTGTTGTAGAGTCGCCCGTGGAGGAGCGCGGCGGCATGTCCCCCAGCAGCGCGTCGAGCGGCCCGCTCGGCCGCCGCGGCTCGTGCAAGACCTCGCGCGGTAAGCCTCGCCGCGCTTGCCTCGCGCCACTGCCACTAACCCGGCGACGCTTTGCCTTGCCATTACGATTCTGTTTATAAACATTTACGTACCTACAATTCCACTGTCCCTATTGCAAATGTGGATGCGTATTGCTACTCTGAAATTATTTTATCTTAAATTTATTTTATCCTCACGCCTTCCCAGAAGGGTCCCCGAAGGGGTAGGCAGAGGTGTATAGGTAATAACCACACACCCACTTTCCGCCAGAGATATATTAGGTATATATTAAATTTGTTTTGTTACTCTAATAATATTTTAAAGCAATTCTGGCATCTTAGTTTTAATATTATAAGTTCCTTACGGCGTAGGCAGACAGTGTAGTGTGTGTCTTTAGGCTTACTGAACTCTTGCTCTATGAACATTTATCAGTCTCTTCGCACATGCTCGCTAGTTTTGAGTATTGTTGACGTTGTGTGATCGATCCATGAGATGAAGGCAGTTTGAACATAATGTACCTTTTGCCTCTGGCAGACTCTCGCATTGTGTATCATCCAAGGTTGACGTACCTTTATAAATGTCCAAGCTAATATTAAGAGTAACGTTAGACAGTCAAGCAGTGGGGCAAAGATAAGAGAATTAAGAATATTAAAATTATTAAGAAATTATAAACAGAATCGATTTAAATAGCGTAACGATTATTTTAAAACATTATAAAATAATCGTTGTGATCAAATTATCTCACCAACTTTGTGTTTCCTTTAAAACGATAACTTGAAAAGTATGTATGCATGGGAATTGAGTTTTTATTTATGTGTTGTGACCAAGTATTTTTCAAGTTATCTATCGTTGGTGGCAATTTTGTCTTGGGATGCGTAGACAAGAGTTGCCACTTTTTCAATTTTACACTTATGAATATGGCAATATGGTTAAATTATTATTGATATGTAATGCTTTTTAAATTTTTGTTTAGTAGTGCGCTTCAATTTAAATATTTATTTTAAAATATCAGTTTTATATTTTATATGTGTATGATCAGCAACGCATAGAATATTAGACACCCTGAATTGCGAAGCTTGTTAGTTTGCTCATATTATTGTAGTTCGCAACATGATACAGAGGTGTTTCCATAAGCTTTGTCCAATAATTTTTAAATACCCTCATAGACCTTCCGCGCATTTACTAAATTGGTTCCTGATTTTGTAAATAGAAGCATATAAAAAAGCAATCAACTAATAACTACTTGTATTAAATAGCGATGATAGCATTACTTTTATTTGCCATATTATTTCTGTGTATTTAAACAAATATTTACAAGCGTCCAATGAGGAATTTGCTTTTGTGACCGATGCATGCTTTTGACGTGACACGACGTCACGATTCATTTGACATTGACAGCTGTTAATGGAATTCTTGCAGGGTCTTTCTCTCTTTCCATTAATCCTACCCGTTAAATGTACCAATTAACGTAAAGACATAGCCCAGCCTTTAAATCCCGAGTCCCTTTCAACTCCTATATGAGAACCCGTGCGCAGGAGTTTGCATTTGCATGTGTCGTGGTGACATGTATAGGAAAACTATTTCAGAGCGTGTGAATGAGGAACCTCAGTCGGCACGTGGAAGGTCTAAATATTCCACTTACCAGAATAACTTTAAGGCGGGACGGAAGTCAAGCTCTCTTATGAACTTATGCGGTAAGAGACAAAAGATACGGCTTGACTCACGTGTGGTATAGACGGGTATACCACCTCGCTTTGGTGCCTTGGGTTTGGTTCGTTTTCTTTTGCTGGGACGAGAGATGGCGTGACGGGAGTTGGAAAATTCTTTTATTCTATATTCAACCGTTTAAGTGACGCTCGAAGTTTCAGATATATAAATTTAAACACGAGTTTTTCAGATAACAATTAAGTTTTTTTTAATGAGAATAATTATTAAATTTAATATTGTTTTGTTATATTTATTGCAAAATTATTAATGCAATCAAGAACGCGATGATTAAGAAAGTATTAGCTAAATTTGGTACCTACTACTCAAATTCTATTATATTTTGTGTTATCTCTTTACATATAACATCCGACACCATATCGCCTCTCGAGTCCGAAATTCTTGCGTCATGTGCACATTCCGTTGTTTGTCTTTTGGTTCATCGGCAATATATTATATATTTAAGTAAATACATTTATGTGGTGATGGCATATATTTCATTAGCCTGGTTACATGTTTATGTATATGGGGTCGACATTAGAGCATGGCATCACTATATATTATTATTATTATTACTCGAAATATACATATTTATTTGTTGGTGTTGGTGTGACATCGTATGTTAACATACTGTTTACTCATACAAATCGCAGTTGCATTAATTTGACGTTTCAAGTCAAATGATGTCATGTGGTCAAACGGCGAAGTTTGCCAGAAAAAAAAATCCCTATTATAAATTGCAGCGAATTTTTTTAAATTCAAAGCTACCAAAAGTTTATCGTTGCCTCTGGTTATATAGTTTCAATCCCCTCTTCACTATTGTAATAAGTAATATAATTAAATAGAAGTTGTTATATGTCGTAATTTTATTTATTTAGATATTATGTACAGTACATTATTGATGTTTGATGTGGTATTGAAATACTTAAAGGCTTTTTATAATGAGTTTGCCTTATTATTTCGCTCAGCTGTAGTATGTAAAACTGTAGATTGATATCCCTCTGTAGTCAATAATTATCTTGCTTCTCTATAATTACTAGGATAAGACAAAATTCATCGTTAGATTAAAATTCCTGCTAATTTTGAGTCAATTACCACTAATAACGGATAATATATTACGTACTAACGAATACTTGGTTGATTAACTTTATATAAATCTCAATATCGCTATGGAATTTAATATTAATCTTCTTTTACATCGATACATGCCCGATTCAGTTATAAAGATAATTACCTAATTTGGTACATAATAGTACCTATTTCGTGGTACTTACTACCTTTCTTCTTACTATAGGTATTGTTAGGGATTACCTAACATACTATTCTAAATACTAAATGGTGATCATATACAGAAAATATTTACGTAATAATTGTTGCTAGTAAAAATTTAATGATCAAGAATTTTACGAGAGTTTATTTTTTTAAATTCGGATCTATGTTAACATACTTCTGATGAATAAACTCGAAAGTTTTTGTAAAGTACTTGATGTTGTTCAGCTCTATACTTCATAGTACAGTGTCTATGGGCAAACTTCAATAACGGTGGTGGGATGTGTAATATACCTCCTAGGACCAACGCTGACGACTGGATACAATTACAACACGCCGTAACTATTTTTTTAATTTGGTACAAGCTATGATATTCTCAATAACTTTTGTTTTTTTTATCATTAAGATGCTTAACAAGTTCGCTCTGTTTGATGGCCAGGGTTACTTTATCGTTTTATTGAGAGAATAACAATGCTGGCAGAAGGGACGCACTGGTTCCCCTTTATCCAGCAGTCACTTCTTGACCTCAGTCGAAGCCAAAGAGCAAAGCTATTGGTTTGGCTTTGGTTTTTTGGTTACCGTTATTTTAGCGGTCTCTCTCTTCAGCTGTTCATTCAAGTCTACGGTTAAGCCGTGTTAAGTGGCCAGTTTTACACATTAGAATTCTACTGTAATGCCAGTGTCCATTGATTACGGCACTGTCTTATCATCTTACCGGGTTACTTAGCTTGATTACCACCTTTGTGGTAAGAAAAAGTCCACAGATTGGAAGTACTTTTGTGGTAACCGTTTTGGTGCCACTTATTCCAGAGATAATAAAGTCTAATCGATTCTTGTCCAAATACATCGTTACGGACGATTTTACATGGCCATTCTGGTTATGTCGTTTCTGTTTTTTTCAAGTCTTTCAATACTCAATTGTCAAAGATATCGTATAATCAATGTCGACGATCCTTACTTAAGCCATTACGGCCCGTTCGTTTTCGGTTTTTACTTAGGCCACTCGCGTTTGTGGCTCGTCTTGGCAAAGTTAGTTGCGTGATGGAGCGTGTCGTCAGCGTTGAGTCCGCTGGTGTGCGGTGTGTGGGAGCCACGGTGTGACCTGGTTGGGTAGACTCGGGGCTGGGGCGCGCCACGCCGCCGCGCCGCGCCGCCTCGCCCGGCCTGCGCACGCTGGGCTCGCCCGCCTCGGGCCCGGGCTCGCTGCCCGGCGCGATCGGCAAGCGACGCCCGCACGCGCCCGACGACGCCTCCGACGTCTCCTCCACGCACTCCTCCATCATGGACTACTCCGGTAAGACCTGTACCATCATTATCTACACGCACTGGAAGGTACGCCTACTTAAAACAACTCCGATAATCTTAGCTACAACATCCAACATATGGATATCTACAACACATCACATGCCGAAGAGTCGTAAAGGCAAATTTTGTCGTTGTAAAGACTCCCTACGATAATGCTTCATATTTCGTTTGGTCATAAGTCTGCGAAAAATTGAGCACAACCTTGCTCTTCACGAGATAATATAATAATATATTTTATAAAAAATAATAGTGAATGTTATATTTTTAACTAAGTGTATCACTTCGCTCTCTATCTCCGCTGTCAGAAGAGCGGGGCTTTTCTATGATTATTCAGCATATCTTCTGTCAAATAATATGAAATTGATTAAATAACTGCGCAGGGTGAGAAATTAATTCATGTTTTCGCAACACTTGTAATTATTACGTGTTTAAGGTTACCTACTACTTATATTAATACCTATATGGTTGGATCTTGATGCAAAATTGTTGAGTTTTTGTAAATTTTACTGAATAAGAAACATGTCTATTAGAGTTGGAGAATATATTTCATGTTTACTCTTAAATGAGCGCTAAAATGTATGTTTTAACACGGACGTTAAAATATATATCTTAGCGCTGCTAGTATATTACCTACCTACCTAATGTGTTTTTTTATCTGTATGTGTTTCATTTGCTCCGTTATATATATTTTCTCCCTAGCAAGATCCTATCGAGTTCGTCGCAAAGGTCCTCCATTACGATATTTGTATGAACGGTAGTTAGTGAGGTTCACACCAACACACGTAGGCAGATCTTCACGTTTGATACACACTGTATAAGCGATGTCATGCCAACAAATAGATTACATTTAGATGTATTGAGGAAGTTAATTAGATAAATATACTTTGTAAGGCATGGTTTGATTTGACGTCATCTAACAAGAGTGATTCTCGACTGATATCGCCTGACAATTTCCCGACGCTTCCTCACCAAGAATGTGGTAACTTAATATAACATCACCTCATCACTTGTGCGTTCACTGTGCATTTTGTTATTTTCATACTAATTTAACAAACGTTCTAGTTGTAAATAATTTACTTTAGAAAAATATGAAGTTATTCTTTTGCTTGCTATTTGATTGGATAGAAAGAGTATCTAGATCTAGATACATAACATTAATATTCAACTATCCTTATTACGTCCACCTATCACTTTCAATATAAATATATCACTTTTTAAATCTCTTTTATTCTATATTTGTATTTTGATTATACAAACCATGCTCTAAAAGTAGAAGAAAATATTTCAATCAATAAAGCTGTTATTCATGTAATAATTCTACGATGCTAAGCATCAAGCAAGCAAGTCTATCGATATAAAAACAATTTCAAATAATTGCAGGCCCCCGTCTGTACAAGCAACCGACCACGAAGTCCAACAGAGGCATAATGCTGAACGCAGTGGAATACTGCGTGTTCCCCGGCGCGGTCAACGCGGAGGCCAAGCGACGGGTGCTCGAAGAAATCGCCAGATCGGAGAGCAAACACTTCCTAGTGCTGTTCAGAGACGCCGGATGCCAATTCCGAGCGCTGTATTCCTACTGCCCGGACACAGAGGTGGTCGCCAAGCTCTACGGGACTGGGCCCAAGCACGTCAATGATAGGATGTTTGATAAGTTTTTCAAGTGAGTGCTAACATTACATACTACAAGTAGTTTCTGATGATTTAAGATTTAAATATTTAGTTACTAGCTCGCTTATGTCAATTTGACATCTAAAAGAAAGCGACTGATTTCGCCATCTGTCACTTTGGCACTAAAATATATCTACGTCGTACAGAGGGTTCGTTACAAATCTGCCTGAAAGAAAAGTGAAGATATAAGTTGTAAAATTGTTGTTTTTTATAAATTTGTATGAAGTAAGCCGAAATAGAAGAAATATATTGCTCCCAAAAAGCAGCATTACTCTCGTATAGTGTTGGGTTCTTGCAGTAATGTTCCCAGTGGTTTGTTAAGATGAAATCTCATCATAGTTTATAGCTGGCAACGCATTGGCTTAAACTTAAGTCGGCAGCCACTATTTTTGTTGTTAAAAAGAAAATGTTAGCTTACAGTGCTTATAACATATTGTTGATGTTCGCAGATACAACTCGGGCAGCAAGTGCTTCTCGCAAGTGCACACGAAGCACCTGACCGTGACGATCGACGCGTTCACGATACACAACTCGCTGTGGCAGGGCAAGAAGGTGCAGCTGCCCTCCAAGAAGGACATGGCGCTCGTCATATAGGCATATTCTAGTCGCCGCCACAAGAGTCAACTCGTTATGTCGTAAGCAAGTGACTGGCCTAAGCAACGCGTGCTCGCCGAGCTCGGGGCGGCACTAGATCCTGCTACTCAATAGGTTAATTACACTTTGACAGATCTTACACACCGACAAACTATTTAATATCTGCAAATCGTGCAGTACCGAGCACATTGTTCGACCACTCCTTCGTGTAACGATATTAAAATGCCGGCCTAATTCTAGTGTGGACGCGGGTTCGTCAGTCACAAGGCATTTTATAAATTGACTGATTTAGCCGTCTCTAACAGTTGCTGCACCCGAGCTCCGCTATCGCGCACTCCAGCCTTGCACTAATGCCAGTGTCCATTACAATATATTTTATAAAGTTGTTTAGTGCATTATTCCTCAAAGCGAGCTAAGTTTTTGATTTGATGAAAATATTACTTTTAATTTCGCTTATAATGAGTGTGATGTTGAGTTTAGTGCGGCCGTCTCGTCGGTCGCGAGTCAGTAATTTTAATATCAAGTAGGTAATGCGACTGTACGGCCGCCGCGGTGCCTGTGTCATATTGTACAGATAGCTCGGTAGCTAGGGACTCGGATCGATTAGGTTTTTATTTCGATTTAGCTTCGATCGGTTCGCATTACATTTGTGGAGGTTTAATCATGTCGATGCTGCGTCCTGTAGGGCTTACGTGTGTGTCACGAGACTATCGATGTATATGTATATCGTCTGTCGACTCGTATCCTGCGTTTGAGCGAGTCGATAATTCTCGCGGCGCACTCGCCAGCACTACTGTTGTTTGTATTGTATTTATTTCACGTGTCGAGCTTAAAGCGGACTTGAACGTGTGTTGCGTGCATTGCTGCGTCAGTTCGGTGTTTGGAATGTGTTACTCAGTGTATGAACGCAATGTTTGCCATATGTATTAGTGAGATGATCGATACTTTCCAAATTATAATGAAAATTGTCTCAAAGTGTTTACAGCCAATCAGTCGGTGTGTTGTGGTATATAATGAATACATATTGTTCGTGTCCCTCACATTATAGTTATAACATGTTCACAAACTAATAATTATTATCGCTTATTTGTTATAATTAACTCGTTAGTAATTATTTCAATTTGACTGGAGTTACGATTAAGATGATTACGTATTTGTTTAACTGACCTTCATTAAATTAATACAATTCCCATTTTTTACAGCTTGTATAGGTTAAATAAGACGAGGCGCATTTTACGTGGTAATTACTGCCTTATCCTGTAAATATATGTTTTTTTGTATACAGCTATTTATTAAAATAATGTTAAACGGGAAATGATGTACATCATTTCTTCATTGTTTAATGATTGGTCATCAATAATATACTACCGATAGTATATGGTATGCAAATATATTGTATTATTAAAAAGCATAACGAAATAATATTGAATTTCATATTATTCTCTGGTTTTATTTCAATTACTCGCTTATATCTACTCTCCCTACAGTCAACCCTGTCTACTTGTGTGTCTACCCCCTGCGGTAGTTTAAGGTGGTAAATAAAAATTAAATTAAAATATATCGGGTGAAGTGTGTCTGTGTGGAGGGGGGGGGGGGGTTATACCTACACACTTCTGCCCACCCATTCGGGATACCCCTTAGGAAGGACATAGGGTACTACCCAAGGGAGGGGAGTAGTAAGCATATACATGAATTTAAAGGTAATTAAAGCATTTGGGTTACAGGCCCTATATATTAAAACAAGGTATAATATGGATAACTTTAATAATTATTCATACAATAATACTATCTATGGCCAATTATATTTCTTATTAAATTATTAATATTTAAATTTGTGACATTAACCTTGTATTCCGCTTAAATCATTACTAAAATAATTATAATTAACTATCATTATTATTATTCTTGTTCAAAATTATCATTGAATTACCTGATAAAAAATTCAATCATCATTGGATAAAACAAAAAATATACTTCACTAATTGGAGATCAAATAAAAATAATTAACATGACAACATCTACTAAAATTAATCACTTACTATAAAATAATCGTTCGAAAATGAACTTTAATAACTGAGGCATAAAGTTTAAACTATTGTGAAGTAGCTGACTGGAGAGGTTGGCTCTACGGACTTCTGTAGGTTCAGTTGGTGGACTATTGTGTCTGGGTTGTCCATCTCCTAGAGCAAGAGAATCAGTGTTGATATACATTTAAACCATGTTGAATAAGGCGGTAACGCGGTGAATAAGGTTTCCAGTCTCATTCACTCCTTGGGGTGGGGGGAGGATTGTTGTATTGTGTTGGCAGCAGAGGGATTAGTCTCATTATGCTGCCAGCACAGTACAACTCTCCGAACACAGAGTGGCAACGCGCAAGTGATACTTCGGTATTGTAAGCGTAAATAGGCTGCGGTAACCGTTTTCCATCGGGTGGGCCATATTCTAGTTTGCCACTCTTGTTGTATAAAAAAAAAAAAACAGTCAAAATACATATTGTTTTAAATCGAAAACACGCACGAACGCAAGCACGCTGATCGTGGATGAAGCGAAAGAGGTCTTAAGTCTAGAAAAGACTGGTGTTTATCTCCCCCGTAAGGGATTAACAAGTACCACGAAACAGACCTCGTTCTCTTCGCTCCAGGAAGAGATCCAGGCAAAGGAATTCCTCAGCAGTCAAAAGCATATTATTATAGATCTTTGTTAAATAAATGACAATAGTTGATTGAGTTTTACCATGATACAGTCGCTGCTCCTAGTTGGCTCCTGACTACGCAACTCCTCAATGGTTAGTAGGTCAGACATGAAATGTTGCATATGCACTTAGCTATGATAGCCCATTATAAGAAACACAATGACATCACCACAGCACTTAATGTCGATAGTAACATGTTCAATTAGAAGAATAAGTCTTGTAAAGCAGTGGGAATACAGAAAAGGAGGTAAAGAGTTAAAGTACTTGTTATCTACTAAATCAAGTTGACTGGTTCGAACCTGATTGCATGCGTGAATGCGAAGGAAAACATTGTGGAGAAATCTACACATGTTTGAGAAGAAATTCAAAGCCGTTGGTACTACACAGCAGGTAAAGCAATACAGTCACCGCTGGTGGTACAATATAGGTGGGATAATGAGCTCGTCATAACATTCATGTATACAAAGTACCAACCTGTTCATCAGCATATCCGTTAATCTCCACAGGAATCGCCTGGCCGTCTTGAGTTATTACCTGACGATAATAAAATATATTACATCTATATATATAAAAACGAATTTTTGTCTGTATGTCCTTTATAGAATCGTAAACGGCTGAACCGATTTTGATTAAATTTATGTGACTTTAGGTGGATTCGAGAATGGTTTAGATGCACGATTGGGCCCGATAGGTGGCGCTGCGATCGTGCTCCAGGAAATAGTTAATATAACCCAATATTAAGTAGATATAGTATTTAATAACCTGTAGCGTCTGTCCGTCCAGAGACATGATGGCGAGGCGCGTACCGTCCTGCATGGTGAAGTGTAGCGGGTTGCCTTGTTCGTCCGTCACCTGGATATTGATAACACATATTTATATCTATGGATTCTATAATTAATAATAATAAATATAAATAATATATCCTCACGCCTTCCCACAAGGGTCCCCGAAGGGGTAGGCAGAGGTGTATAGGTAATACCCACACACCCACTTTCCGCCAGAGGTATATTAGGTGCCAACGTGATAGATGGCGAGTCCATCGCCGTTACTCAAGCACGACTATACATACGCCTTTGAATTTCTTCTCAGGCGTATGCAGGTTTCCTCTCGATGTTTTCCTTCCCCGTAAAGCTCGTGGTGTGACTAATCACTGTACTTAAGTTCAGAAAAAACTCATTGGTACAGTCGGGATTCGAACTTGCGACCTTTGCGTCGCAGGCAACTGCTCGAACCACTCGGCCACCACGGCTTAAATTTAAATAAATAAATAAATTTCTATAATTATAGGTGCATAAATATATCTAGGTAAAAAGGGGATTTTGGGTGAAATAAGATTTATTCCTTGCGAGGATTTAATGTAGGTCTTATTTGTAGCAAGGTCATTTTATGTGTTAATGTTTCAGAGTTATTCAAGATTTAGGTATTTCAGTCAAAAACTTAAAAATTCCATTTATAATAAACTATACGTAATTTAGTGTAATATTTTGTTGTTTCCTTATGGATAAACAATAAGGCATTAATTTATCCTCATAGCTCAATCAATAACTTTGATTGATCATGAAGAGGAACAATAGTTAAGTTAGTTAGTTAACAACAACTCTTTTTACCCAAATGAACAAAGACCCTACTACTTTTAGGTGGAGATATATTATATTATTATATTTTATAATAATAATAATATCCTCACGCCTTCCCACAAGGGTCCCCGAATGGGTAGGCAGAGGTGTATAGGTAATACCCACACACCCACTTTCCGCCAGAGGTATATTAGGTGCCAACGTGACAGATGGTGAGTCCATCGCCGCGCCGTTACTCAAGCACGACTATACATACGCCTTTGAATGTCTTCTCAGACGTATGCAGGTTTCCTCTCGATGTTTTCCTTCACCGTAAAGCTCGTGGTGTGACTAATCACTGTACTTAAGTTTAGAAAAACTCATTGGTACAGTCGGGATTCGAACTTGCGACCTTTGCGTCGCAGGCAACTGCTCGAACCACTCGGCCACCACGGCTTTTATTTTATTATATTTTATTTTAGTATTATTCATTTCCAGTATGTGGGCTGTAGATAAATAAAGTATAATGTGTACCGGCATATGTTCCTGCGCCATCGGCGAGTACACGATGGTGTGCTCCAGGTCCTCAGCCACAGGGCTGCTCGTCACTCCGTCCTCCTCCACCTAGCATACAGTACTGGGGTTCTTGACAGGTGTTTGTAATTTTAATCTAATATTTTAGAATATGTCGTTAAATGTATATTCCAATTTCCCTTATGTAAAATTAATATTAGATTTTTTTTTAAATACTTAAATATAAATAAATACACACAGACACTCAGTTATATCAGTAACGTGACACAGAATAAATAACTTTTTTGTCTTGTCGTTTTTGTATGTGTCTATCTCGCACGTGAGATCAATACATTTCTTTCTGTATGTAAAAGTTCACGTTAAGATCTGGTGAGCCATATCCAAGACCGTACAAGGTAACGAGGAGGCCTAGAACGCAAGCGTACTTCCTGTTCCTCTATGACGTGTAGCGTGGGGGCGCTGTCGAGGGGCAGGTCCTCGTACTGCACGTAGATGACGCGCTCGGCCTCCGCCCCCGGCGCGGCAGCCGCGGGCTCGGCGGGGCTGCGGCTGCGGCTGCGGCTGCGGCTGCTCGCTAGCAAGCTGATCTGCTTGTGTACTTGCTGCAACCAAAGGCTCTTATATAATATACCAACAGTTCCCCGCGGATTAACTCTCGTGACATTTCATTTAATTTCAAACACAACTAGCTAAGACGGCGTGTCGGTTTAGAGCGATGCCGCTCCGCGAGCTAGGGGTTTGCCAGAGGTGTGTGTCAAAATATAAGCTCCAGTTTACCACAGAAAAATTACTTTATACCATTCTTCCGTACGCGTATTCCTGGATGGTTTCGATTCCCAATTGGACCCTTGTGTCCAAACATTTTTTTTACACCCAAGTGACGGTGACGAGGCAGCAAGTATAAAAAAATACGGCCCTTATAAAATATGCACATTAAAAAAAAGGTTTAATATATATTTAAATATAAATTTAATTATATATATATATATATATATATATATATATATATATATATATAATATATATATTTATACTAGCTGCCCGCCCCGGCTTCGCACGGGTGCAATATTGATACTAATAATAATGTAAAAGATAAAAATGGTTATGGTGGTATATCCTTTAATATCGATCATTTGAAGATATACTACTCCGTAGTACATTCATTTGATCTATCTCGTAAGGTTTACCCAGCGTTTGCGATTTAAGCGCACAAAAATATGTGCCTATGATCACATTACAAATCTTTGAATATTTCCTTATTTATTAAATAAGAGAGAGAGGCGAACTTGGAATAGTCTTGGTTTCCGATTTTCATTAATATTGTTTGATATTTGAGCGTTCTAAGCTGACCTCTACACTGCGTAAGGAATACTCCTATCAAATTTCAAGTCAATCGGCCTTATAGTTCCTGAGATATCCTAATGAGTAAGTTCATAAATGGGATCTCCCTACACTCCACTTTCCGGGTGGTTTCACAAAATCCGTTCTTAGCTGACCTCTACACCGCGTAAGGAATACTCCTACTAAATTTCAAGTCAATCGGCCTTATAGTTCCTGAGATATCCTAAAGAGTGAGCTCACCAATGGGATCTCCCCGCACTCCACCTTGCGGGTGGAGTTTCACAAAATCCGTTCTTAGCTGACCTCTACACCGCGTAAGGAATACTCCTACCAAATTTCAAGTCAATCGGCCTTATGGTTCCTGAGATATCCTAATGAGTAAGTTCACAAATGGGATCTCCCTGCACTCCACCTTCCGGGTGGAGTTTCACAAAATCCGTTCTTAGCTGACCTCTACACCGCGTAAGGAATACTCCTACCAAAGTCAGTAAAAAAATGGGATCTCCTATATATATATAATATAGATTATACATATATATTATATTTATAAAAAAAAGGTACAAACCTTCTTGTGTTTATTGAGATTGGAGGAGTCAGTGAAGGCCCTGGGGCAGTGTGGACATCGGAATGGCCTTTCCCCGGTGTGTCGCTTCAAATGCCTCTTGAGGGCCGGCCTGTCGGCGAAGGCGCGCGCGCAGCCCGGCGCGGGGCAGCGCAGGGCGCGGGCGGGGGCGGAGGCCGAGGGGGGGGCGGAGGCCGAGGGGAGGGCGGGGGCGGAGGCCAGGGCGGGGGCGGAGACCGAGGCGAGGGCGGGGGCGGCGGGCGCGCGGGCGGCGTGCTTGCTGCAGTGCAGGCGGTGCTGCGACGACGTGGTGAAGCGGCGGCCGCAGAGACTGCACTCGAAGGGCTTCTCCCCGCTGTGGATGCGCTGGTGCTCGGCCAGGTTGCCCTTCTGGCTGAACTTCTTGCCGCACACGCCGCACGAGAACGGCTTGTATCCTATAAGTGTGTGGGCTGTTGGTTCCTCATCACGTCAAAAGTACTGAACTGATTCGGATGAAATTTGACACAGAGATAGATTATTAGCAGGATTAACACAGGATATATTTGATTAAAAAAATTACGACTTATACGCAGGTGAAACGGCGGAACACATTTAATTGAATATCAAAAGCGATATTGTTTTTAAACGAAAAATTATATACATATTAGGAACCGAACTTATACAATTACTATGAAACCACTTTTAATCTACGAGTATACATACATAGACACTTAAATACATACAAAGAAGGTACGCAAGTATCGTAACAAATACGCAACAGAAAGCACAAATGTATGAATACATTAGCAACTGACCTGTATGCCATCTCATATGCAGATTAAGGCTAGTCTTGTGTGCGAACTTGTGCTTGCAGATCTCGCAGCTGAACCTCTTGACGCCCGTGTGCAGCAGCTGGTGGTTGAGGAGGTTGGCCTTCGTCTTGAAGCTCGCGTCGCACATCTGAATAGGGACGGTGGCATGATCCTATCCTATCCTTATTATATACTACGTACAGTCAGGGTAAGAAAAGTTTCAACCGCCTTACCCTTTTTTTAGAAAACTGACGAAGGTTTACGTACCCGACTGTACCACTGTACATAGCACTTACGAAAGTATAAAGTATATCCGAAATAATATTTGAATGAATTGAAGAATTTTAGAAAATCTTTATTATTAACGTATTCATATTTATATCTCTGGCGGAAAGGGGGTGCCTATAAACCTCTGCCTACCCATTCGGGGACCCTTGTGGGAAGGCGTGAGGATATATAGTATATATCCTCACGCCCACTTTCCACCAGAATATATTTCAGGTGCCAACGTGACAGATGTTGAGTCCGTCGCCGTTACTCAAGCACGACTATACAAACGGCTTTGAATAATACTGTAAGGATAAATAAATAAGTGTGTGGTGTAGTGTTCGGGGTGTGGCGGGTGTCGCTGCGGACGCATCTTGCAGGCGAAGGGCCTGTACTGCGAGTCCATCGCCGTTACTCAAGCACGACTATACATCATACGCCCTTGAATAGTTCTGCAGGGATATCTATACTAATATTATAAAGCTGACGAGTTTGTTTGTTTGTTTGTTTGAACGCGCTTATCTCAGGAACTACTGGTTGGAATTGAAAAATTATTTTTGTGTTGGATAGTCCATTTCTCTAGGAAGGCTTTAGGCTATATAACATCACGCTACGACCAATAGGAGCGAAGCATAAATGAAAAATGTTGCAAGAACGGGAAAAAATGGTTATGATCAAATTTGCGCACCGTATGCAGTTTGATCCAACTTAAAAGAAAGGATAGCTTACATCAAAATTGGACCCGATAGGTGGCGCTGCGATCGTGTTTCAGGAAATTTTACTTTTTCACCCGGGCGTAGCTGGGCGGGACAGCTAGTATATAAATAAGCGTGTGGTGTAGAGGGCGAGCGTCGCTTCGGACGCACCTTGCAGGCGAAGGGCCGGTGCTGCGAGTGCACGAGCTGGTGGCGCTGCAGCAGCTGGCGGTGCTTGAAGCGCTTGCCGCACTTGCTGCACACGTAGCGCTGGCCCGCGTGCTCCGCCTCCTTGTGGTACACCACCGACGACGGGTGGTTCAGCACCTGGACACCCACACCCACACACACACACACATGCCTTATACGATATGCATGAGGCATTATACTATTGTGATATTATATGATGTTAGATTATTATCGTAATTGGTAGGTTTATGCAGTTTCAATTATGTAAATAAATAAAGAAAATAAATGACATCTTCCTTAGGAATATCCTACGATTGGTAGAGAAGAGAGGACGAGGAAGACAAAGATATAGTGCCTCTCATTACGTATAGAGAGGTCAAAGCGATTGCGCTGGACAGAACCAAATGGAAGGCATTGCATGAGAGGCACCGACAAGAGTCCAACACTTATGAATTATGATTGTTAAACTCAAGGATTGGAACGTCAAGAGTACTTGAAACCGGAGAGCATGTGTAAAGAGGCTCATAAATGTGGATGAAGCGAAAGAGGTAACTAGACTTAGGTGTACTTTATCAGCCGATCCTGTGAACTCGGCGTGATGATATGCATGGTTGTGTGTGTGTATGTGTGTGTGTATGTACCTTCCCGCAGAGGTCGCAGCCGTAGCCGGGCGCGGGCCGGCGGCGGTGCGCCAGCGCGTGCAGCGTGAGCGAGCGCGGGTAGGCGAAGCGCGCGCCGCACTGGCCGCACGAGTACGGCCTCTCGCCCTTGTGCGCCGCCTGACACACACACACACACACACACAAACACCTCATAACATTACTAATACAGCTATAACATTAAGGGTCGCCTTTAAAAGTTAAAAGGTGCTGTGGATACATCCTCATGACGATACAATACCGGGGCAGGACCTCCACCTTATAGAAGTCTGTAGCCAAATAACTAAATTTTTTATGTTGTGTTCCTACGCGATGAATTAGGTTTCAAATTCAGGAGGATTGTTCTGAACAGTTCTGAACCTATTTCGCTGCGATATTCTGTAAGGTATGTTCAGCTCCAGTCGGCCAAGTTCTTTAGGTACATAAAGCAGTTTTGACTACAGAACGTGCTACAAACGTTCGTTATATAGCCTCTCAGTGGTGATACCTACCGACCTACAACAGGTAAGTTTATACATTTAAAACCAATGAAAAAAATGTTTTTAACTTATCATTGTAACAGGCATTGCCGACCCTGGAATCTTTTCTAATCTTACACAATGCCACGATGTATTCTCTAGGGTAAACCCCAATGGATTTACTTCTTTTTTCTTTTCTTTTGTATTGTCTCTCGTATCGTGAGTTCCGGGAACTTTTGCTACTTAACCGGACAATTAAAGGAGTGACTTTCTATCAAGCTTACCTTTATATGTATCGACTTGCTCTGCTTGCTGCTAAACATCTTGTCGCATTGAGTGCACTTTAACTTCCCCTTACCACGCGTTGTCACTTCCTCGACGCTGGCGCTCTTGTCGACTGTGGTCTCGTTACTTGCTTCTGGAACAACTTTTGAAGAGTTTCTTGTTATATAAATAAATAGCTGGGACAATTCTCCACAAATTGACCTAGTCCCAAATAAGCAAAGCTTGTGTTATGGTAACTAGACAACGACATATTTACTTATATAGATAGATATATACATAAATACATAGGACATCCAAGACCAAGGTACATATACTCGTGTTCATCACACAAATACTTTGTACTTCTATACTTGTCTTCACTCGTTTTTATTCACGTATCGAAAACTACATCATTCCTGAATAAAATGAGCTATGTATTTTATCATATAAGTTTAATGACATTTAATGCAGGCAAAACCACAGGGCACAGAGTGTGGGTCAACCTTTAATAATAATAAATTGGCAAATTTCATAAATTCCGTTCAGCCGTTCTGGCGTGATTGAGTAACAAACATACATATCATCACGCCGAGTCCCTAACGGGGTAGGCAGAGAGAATAGACCAGTTCTCTCTATTTGCTAAACACTAACAAACTTTCGCTATTATAATATTAGTAAGATCGCGATAGTTCACCTTCAGCCTTATCACTTGTTACAGCGCAGGGTTCCTCGTCATTGGCATCCTTCGCGTCGCTTGCAACTTCCACGCGTTCGTCGGGGAAGGGCTGTGGGTTCAGGTCCGGCAGGGAGGTGGTGATCGCGCTGACTCCCTCCGACTTGCCTTCGACTGCGATCTCTGTCTTCTGCTCTTCAGTAGGAGGAACTTCAGCAGAGACTGGCGAATCCTGATATAAATATCACAAAAGTATTAGGTATGAGTTTTGAATCTTCAGTACGGTAATTAAATACACCTGTTTTATGGTGAAGTTAAGTGACGAAACATGAAAGTCGTGCTTCAGAAACGGCGACGGACTCGCCATCTGTCACGTTGGCACCTTAATATATATCAGGCGAAAATAAAGTATACTTCTGCCTACCCGATCGGGGACTCTTGTGGGAAGGCAGGATGAAATTTGTCGAGGATTTTTTCTCTTGACATATCACTGATATCACTGACACAAATATCACTGACATACATGTCAAACATGTATGTCAGTGATATTCATATTACATCCAGCCAAGTAACTAACATTTTAGGGGATTGGCGGCGGCAATCGTTTACTGTGACGGTATGCTATATTATTGCCACTTTAGGTTCAAAAGCGAAAAGGCCCCAGAAAGTTGGGAGACCAGCGCCGACCCAAATATATATATAGATGGAGAGAGATCTAATTTTGGCGTCCCCTATACCGGGGCTCAAGTTATAAGACTGGCTCCTAGGGCGGCTGTTCACCTTGGAAGCGCGGGCACTGGGTGAGATCTAAGCACAGCCCGGGCCTGACCCTTAACGCTTGGAGCGGCCTTTCCTTTCACCCTATGGGGAGACCTGTGGGTACTCAGCTGTAGGCAGCCACCTACCGTGCCGTCGCCAGACAGTATGGCCTGGCCCGTGTGCGCGCGCTGCCGCTGGTGCTCGGCGAAGGCCAGCCTGTCGCCGAAGGAGGCGCGGCACGCCAGGCACTGGTACTGCACGCGGCCGTGCGCCGCCACGTGCGACATGTAGCGGCCCACGCACGAGAACTGCATGCCGCAGATGGCGCACTGCGACTGGCGCACGCGCATGCGCCCTGCACACACACACACACACACACACACACACACATGAAGAATTTCGCGTTACATTCTACGGCACACACACGCCGCGTTGCATTCTACGGCATACACGCCGCGTTACGTTCTACGGCACACACATTTATTTAGTTTATTTCCCGTTTTAATTTCGCAACACAAAATACCCTATGTCCTTACGCAATGTCCCAACTATGTATATCAAAATCCACAAACCTTGGTACAGCGATATTACGGACATTAAATCGTAACAGAGACACAGTGACTGTCATATCTGGATTTGTGAGAGAATGAAAATGCATCGTTCATAATAAAAGTTAAATAAATATTGAAGATAAAGGTCGACCATAGATTTGAATTGCTAAAAAATTTCCCCTACAGACAGATGTTGTAGTCAACTCACCCTTAGGCCTCCCTCGACCTTTTCCCTTCACCATGACTATCAATTCCCCGGAATTTTCCATGTGACCAATCACTTCCGGTTCCTTACTCTGCTGTTTCCTGGGTGCCGGAAAAACATCAGTTTCCATAATTGTTTCACTATCTTCTGCATCTATCACACCTTCCTCTTGAAATATTCGCTCCAGTTCTTTACCCTACAACCAAATAAGATCATCACGACTCCGACTCCCTCACGGTGTAGGCAGAGATAGTAGCACTGGAAGTCTGAATAAAGAAGTCTGATATAAACTAAGCTGTGCCCCTGACTTCGTCCGCGTGGAATTTAACAAAATAAATATTGTTTAGTTTCTAAAATGAAAGTTGGGTTAAAAGAATCTTTATTTCTCAAAAGAATATGAAAGTTGCCTAAGTTACTCCTTTTTACATCAGCTATTTGCCAGTGAAAGTCCCGTCAAAATCGGTCCAGCCTTTTTAGAGATTAGCCGGAACAAACAGACAGACAGACAAAAATTATAATAAATGTTATTTTGGTATATGTACCGTGTAAGCATCCATTTGCATGTAGCAAAGAGCAGTTATTTTAATATAACAAGTCTCTACACGCCTTCCTTCAAGAGTCCCATAGATATGGTCAAAGGTCCCTCTTTATTCCGAAAGTATAAAGAGTTGCCAATGTTACACTTGTAGAGCCTTGGTCATCTCTCAAGAATTAACATACTCGCATATTCGAGACTTTGTTTTATTTACAGGGGTTCTTGTAACCTTTACTTAGCAGGCAACTATTAAAGTCAATCTGCTAGCTTAGTGTATATGCATCCTGTATAAAACCCAAGACATTGATCAAGTTTACCTGTACAACCTCCTTGAACCTGGTCGGTGTTTTTCTCCTTCTCTTACCAGTGGGTTCCTCATCCTTGCCTTCGCTCTTCAAGGCCTGTTGCTGTTCCCTTGCGGAGGCCTCCAGGGCCAGCTCCTCAGGGCTCTTGGGCTTCTTCGGAGGCCTGCCCCTCTTGCGTTTGGGCCTCTCCAGCCCTGCCACTTGCAGGGAGATCGGGTGCTCCACTTGGTACACACCATTGCTTGTGTTTACTTTAAGCCAATGGGAATGAGCGAATAACTATGTGAGCAATCAATTTATAAGCGGAAAAGAAAGAGCCATGGTGGCTGAGTTGTTTGAGCAGTCGCCTGCAACACAAAGTTTGCAAGTTCGAATCCTGTCAGTCCGAATGAGTTTTTCGGTATCTAAGCACAGTAATAGGTCACCACAAGTTTTACCGTTAATGAAACCATCAAGAGGAAACCTGCTTAGGTTTCAGACCAAATTCATAGACATATGCATAGCTTCACTTGAGTAAGCGATAGACTCGCCATCTGACTCATATATGATAAGCATGCCTCTACCACCACGAGCTTTACGGTGAAGGAAAACATCGAGAGGAAACCTGCATACGTCTGAGAAGAAATTCAAAGGCGTATGTATAGTCATGCTTGAGTAACGGCGATGGACTCGCCATCTGTCACGTTGGCACCTAATATATCTCTGGCGGAAAGTGGGTGTGTGGGTATTACCTATACACCTATGCCTACCCCTTCGGGGACCCTTGTGGGAAGGCGTGAGGATATATATTATATTATAAATGTAACTATAGTTGTCTGTTCTTCAAGCACATATGGGGGCTTTCTTTTTAACTTGTTAGGCATAGTTTGGTCCGTTCTAAGGCCTGATACATACTGAGAATGCCAAATATATTAAGTCACTAAGTGATGTAAGTGATGTTATTAATATAGATCAACACAAACCTTCATATACAATATTCTCAGTTATAACATTCTGTTCAGTGCCCGGGTTACACAGTGCCTTCTTGTACTCTTTCTCCCTCTGGTGGAGTTGTCTGATTGTTTTCTAGAAAAAGAAGAATTATTTTCTATTAAACACATTATCATTTTCTTTAAGGATGAATACAACATTACAAGTAATGCAGGTCTCCTAATGTATTACTTCGCTCAGCTCATAGTGTGACAGAAAGAATATTTTAAGATTAGAGAAAAGTAATTAGATATGCGCAACAAAGATTGAAATATACAGTATTAAAATGGCCTACAGTTGGCCATTATGACATGTCTCCATGAATTCAAATTTGTGTTTATTAAAATAATCATAAATAAAACATATCATAATATGGTCGAGAATACACACACCTACAGTAATGTATACTATAGATATGTGTATCATCCCAGTCCTTCATAGGGTAGGCAGAGTGTGCCTAAGTGTAGTGCCTTCTAGACTTACTGGCCTCTTTCACATCATACACATTTATTAGTCTCTTCATACATACTTGCAAGTTTTGAGTACTATTATGGTACATAGAGGTTACAGAGAGGCCTTTGAACAGAGAAAATGGAAGGACCATCAGCAGATACACCAACATTACTCCTAAATTCAAGAAGTAAAAATGTTATAATTTTGTTTAAGTCTTGAGATCTTAGTGCTCTATTCGCTCTGCCTACCCCCATGGGGAATCGGCATGATTTTATGTATAAAGTTGCCTGGAAAAAAACTACCTGTACATGAGTCTTTTAATTAATTTTATCTTAAGAAATAGCTTCATCACAATCTACGTAGCTTGAAGCAATAAAAATGTATAGTTGGTTGATATAATATTGAAGACCAGTGGTAATATGTATATGTAAAGGTATACTTGAATTATGGCTATGGATTCGCCTTCAAGAATATGTTTGGGTAAGATGTAGCATTTATTGCCTGTTGAAAGTTTGACAAAATAATAACACCTCAGGAGAAGGCTGAATATGCTGATGGAATATGTCATCAGAATCACAATTAATGGGTAATGATAGATTTAAAATAACTTGACTTCTTTAGTACTAAGTATGCAAGTGTTTTCTACTAACCTGTCCATTTATAATCAAATTTAAGAATTCCACAGTGGCCTCCAACTGTATTGTGCAACCAGGACATATGGTTCGTGGCAAAAGGCCGTCGTCCGAGACCTAGAATTGTTTTTCAACTAATTAGTAAGACTTGAATAACGGCGATGGACTCGCCATCTGTCACGTTGGCACCTAATATACCTCTGGCGGAAAGTGGGTGTGTGGGTATTACCTGTACACCTCTGCCTACCCCTGCGGGGACCCTTGTGGGAAGGCGTGAGGATAGTAAGACACATTGAAAACTTGAATCTTCTTTTCACAGTCAAGTTTAATGTTTATGTTTACAAAGTTGGACAACAATTTGTAACACCTTGACTCAAATGCGACTTAACTCAATATAAAGGTGGAGATAATTATTATGGTTTTATTCATACAATTTGAAAAATATACAAATACTATACTAAAATCAGCTGTTTCTTGTCAAATTCTGGCGCGAGAAGGATCAACAACTACTGAAACCAAAATTTACATTCTTGCTGATAAAACCTGAAGCACATTAATTTGACAGAAGATTCACATAAAACCAATATAGAAATAAAGCAAAGATTTTCCGTATCTTCTGAATGTCATTTAGCTTCTATTGAGTTTATTAAGATGCGAAAATGTTAATGTTTTATATAAAAGTCGGCCATCTTAAACTTTTATAGTAGTCAATACAATCACAATATTACAAAATGATCGTACCCTTATTGGCAAATATGAGTTTATTATGTCACTCAAGGTTTGGCTATTTTCTTCACATGAATATAAAAGAGTTCCATTATCATTTTCCTCTCCACATAATCGACAAACCGTAGAATTATACAAATACACTTCCATCTTTTTTCTCGGCCAGAGGCCCACCAGTACGCCATCTATATTCGGAATCGTGTTGATCAGTTTTCGTTGCTCTTTCCTTAGTAGGTACGTTTCGTTTTCTTAAATGTGTTATATTTAACACTAAAAAGCTTAATTATTGTTGAATGAATATTTCCAATAACCACTATTGGGTTATTAATTGTTACAAAGCCAACAAAATGTTTTAATATGTATAATTTTGGGAAATTATCATTAAATATTATCATCGTTACATAATCACGTCGAGTCCCTAACGGGGTAGGCAGAGAGAATAGAGCACCAGTTCTCTCTAGACGTCCAACCCCTTGCGCTTCGTCTAAATTCACCAGTCTTAAAGATGTACAATGTATTATGTGAAAATCTTTATACATGCTCGCCGGTTTCGAGTACTCTTAACGTTCCCGTCCTTGAGTGTCCGTTCGATTTCATCGAGTCTGGTCTTCCTCTGCCTCTTCTTGCAAACACTTTTGCTTTGAATATCTGATGTAAATTATTGTTCACTCATCCTTTTTAAATGTCCAAACCAACGTAACATGCCTTTCTTCATCTTTACAATAAAACCCCAGTTCATGCCAGACCCTTGATTTTGCTAAAATGTTATACCCCTGTTTTTTTAACACAACTAAGGAGGCACGTTAACTCGACCGGGTTTCAAGAGTTTATTTACATGCATTGCGTTGACTTTGACTTTGAGAGCAAAATTTTTAAACGGGCGTTCTTAAATAGTTTTATGTGTTTCACACTATAACAATATTTACTGTGAATCAAAATATTTGCAGCTATTGTTTTTATTTTTTAATACACTATTGATAATTATGTTTCTTGCATCATAATAATCTACAAGTCCAGGGAAACTATTGAAACATCACTATTTCCCAAACGTGGCAGCACTAACTACTTCCTTTTTTTTCTTCGAAAAGCCCTTTCCGGTTCAGTTCTTGGGGCTAGAAGCCGTAGTTTCGGTTTTTATTAATTTTAATCGCCCCTAATCCATCAAAATGAGGATCTATAAAGATATTATTACTGGTAAATTAGTTTGTCATGTCTCTATACCAAAAATTGTGTGAATATTTCTTATAATAGATGTATCTTTGATATCTGTGATTTTGACATTTGTATCGAGAAGTGGTGACTTCGGCGAAAGTTAAAAAATTGCTGCCACATCGACATCCAGATGGCCATGGCTTCTGAAGAACCTAGCTTAAGTATTAACACCATGGCTCGTTGCTTTCAGGTGATGAGATGTTCTCGGACACTTACAGAATGAAACTGGTTGACGAAGTAATTTATGAAGTAACCGGTAAATTGGTGTCGAGAGGACAGGGCGATATTAAAATCGAAGGTTTCAACCCTTCAGCTGAAGAAGCAGACGAAGGCACAGACGACGCGGTGGAGAGCGGTGTAGACATAGTTTTAAACCATAGGCTAGTGGAGACATACGCCTTTGGTGACAAGAAATCCTACACATTATACCTCAAAGACTACATGAAAAAGTGAGTGAAACAGTGCTATTTTCTTACGACGTTTAATGTTCTCTTCAACACTGACATGGTAATTTTTTGTCTAGGATTATTGTACGTGGCTTACTCAGTGCTGATATTACCGATATTAACAGCTATTTGAGGTTTAATCTCACGATGCTGTTATTATAAGTGGCTTATGTACAGTTCATCCAGCATAAGTAGGTCATAGGAGTATGGATTTGATGAGTCATCAGTGTTGATTGATTTAAATTAATGACATGTCAGCACCAATGAGAGTGATCATGGCCTACCCCAGTGTTCACTGCCTAAACTGGTTTCGGGCCATAAAATTATTGTACCCAAGGATAATGTCAATATAAAAAAGTATAATTTTCTTTATAACTAACATATTGTATGGTTGGAACACTGATTTACACCAATTAGGTAGTAAGGTATCATTTTAATATTGAAGTAGGTTGTTTGAGTAGGAGTATGGTTACTGCATAAGTGTTAGCTCTGCTTATCTATGTTTTGGTGACTGACATTGTCACTTATCTATCAAGGTGAAGATCAAAGATTTTTGCCCCTTGCTTGGTTTACATCCACTTCAAAGTAGTGCATGGGCAAGTAGGAAATATTGAAATATTTACCACAGGGTCAGGGCACTCCATCTAGACATAATTTTATCAGACTTCAGTTCTTCATGTATGTACAATAAATGTTTGAGAATTGGCAATGAACTGCCATCTGTCATGTTGGTACCTAAATTCAATGTTTAGTGAGAAGAATGTGCTTTAACACCCCTGCCTAGCCCTTCAGGGACTAGAGGGAAGGCATCAAGGAAGTAAACAATTCTAGCATTAATACTAGACACTTAAGAGATACAATCCATGGTGGTCGAGTGGTTCGAGCAGTTGCCTGCGACACAAAGATCGCAAGTTCGAATCCCGACTGTACCAATGAGTTTTTCTGAACTTAAGTACAGTGATTAGTCACACCACGAGCTATACGGTGAAGGAAAACATCGAGAGGAAACCTGCATACGTCTGAGAAGAAATTCAAAGCCGTAGTTTAGTCGTGCTTGAGTAACGGCGATGGACTCGCCATCTGTCACGTTGGCTCCTAATATACCTCTGGCAGAAAGGGGGTGTGTGAGTAATACTTATACCATAGATATTCTGTATATTTCATGAATTCATGCATAATCTTAATATATATAAATTACGTGTCACATTGTTTGTCCGCGATGGACTCCTAAACTACTTAACCGGTTATGATCAAATATGCACACCATGTGCAGTTTGATCCAACTTAAAAGATAGGATAACTTACATCACAATTGGACCCGATAGGTAGCGCTGCAATTGTGTTTCAGGAAGTTTGAGTTTTTCACCCGGGCGAAGTTGGGCGGGACAGCTAGTATATATATATATATATTTTACATAATCCTTGTTGAATTATAACTATAACTGCTACTGGTGTTTGTTAACTTAAGACTCGCTGAATGATTTAGAAGGGTAGGCAGAGGTGTATAGGTAATACCCATACACCCACTTTCCACCAGAGATATATTTTAGCTTTTTACCAATTCATATATATGGGTTAGAAAGGATGAGTGAAGAAAGATTGACGAAACAGATATACAAAGCAAAAGTGTGTGCAAGAAGAGGCAGAGGAAGGCCACGTTCCAACTACCTGGATCAAGTAGATCGGACTCTCAAGGACGGGAACGTTAAGAGTACTCGAAACCGACGAGCATGTATGAAGAGACTGATGAATGTGGACGAAGCGAAAGAGGTATGTAAGTCTAGAGAGAACTAGCGCTCTATACTCTCTGCCTACTGTTAGGGACTTGGCGTGATGATATGTATGTATGTATATATATGGTAATAATATAATATATCCTCACGACTTCCCACAAGGGTCCCAGAAGGGGTAGGCAGAGTTGTATGGGTAATACCCACACACCCACTTTCCGCCGAGGTATATTAGGTGCCAACGTGACAGATGGCGAGTCCATCGCCGTTACTCAAGCACGACTATACATACGCCTTTGAATTTCTTCTCAGACGTATGCAGGTTTCCTCTCGATGTTTTCCTTCATCGTAAAGCTCGTGGTGTGACTAATCACTGTACTTAAGTTCAGAAAAACTCATTGGTACAGTCGAGATTCGAACTTGCGACCTTTGCGTCGCAGGCAACTGCTCAAACCACTCGGCCACCACGGCTAAATATATATGGGTTTGTATATATATACAAATAAAGAAAAATAATGTTTTAATTTCATAGACCATGTTGTGTTGAAGAGATTATAGTTTTGTGCATCATCTAATACCAAGGGTTGATCATCAGTGACCTCTCATGGAGCTTTTGATGCAAGAGCAAATATCTTTTGTGAAAAAACATCCATTCCCATGGTGGTTGTTCATGAAAGGGAGATGACAAACTTTATTCCAATTTATTTTTCAAAGCAGAGCATTTTTATGTATCTTACCCTCATGAGAGTACTCACTCAATAAGTGCCAATACTAGATATATCTATGATGAATAGATAAAATCTTTCTGTATCTGTCTGTTTGTATCCATTAAACTAAAAAACCAACTGAGCTGATTTTCATGCAGTTTTCACCAATAGAAGAGAGGAGCATTTATCATATGTATTGAATGCCGGTTAAGCGGCCGGCCGGTTAAGCGGTGGTAGTGCTGCTACTGTAAAAGTATAAAAGGGGATGTTGGTCCATCCACCTCTGTCTACCCTATTATTATGAAGGTGTGGAGATGTATAATTTATGTTGTATGGCAAGTCATTTATTCTTTCTCAGGCACAATTAATAAAATATGGCATCCTCAATTATTTCCATATTTCCAATCAATCTCCTTCTATAGGCAATTTAATAATTATTTAATTTCTTGTCCAAAGATGGTTTCTTCATGCTTTTTACTGAAAAATAATATCGAATTTTATTGTTTCCAGATTAGTAGCAAAATTGGAAGAGAAGGCACCTGATCAGGTCGACATTTTCAAGACCAACATGAACAAAGTGATGAAGGATATCCTCGGCAGGTTTAAGGAGCTCCAATTCTTCACTGGGGAGTCTATGGACTGTGATGGCATGGTAGCCATGATGGAGTACAGAGACATTGACGGCACGCAGATTCCCATCATGATGTTCTTCAAACACGGCCTTGAAGAGGAGAAGTTCTAAGTTCACATCCTATTAACAACCTCGGTGAGACAAGACAGTAGTAGTGGATTGCCACCAACATTGTGCCATGTCTCATCGTCGTGAGCTACGCGTGCAGAAAAAGTGATTACTCATCAATTCCACTACAGATCTACGCCTAAACAGTTTGCGTATTTTTTTTAATTTATTTACTGAATCATGTCTGCATCGGTTGGAACCGGCTACTCCCATCACAAGGCTGAACAATTTTATAATATTAACAAAGGTTGCATACTATAAATAAATTAATGAACAATTCATATTTATGGTGATTTTATTTTGTGCTCTTTATTTCAATTGTCCAGTTGTAAATCTTTTGTAAGTTATGTATCTGGGCTTGATTGGCACTTAGTTCTAGAATTCAAGAAGTCAATGACCAGTTATGGACGGAAATTTTAATTATTATATTACACGAGTATTACTTTAATAATAAAGGTGCTAAGGAGCCAAAACAGCAAAACAAAAAATATAAATTTAAAAATTATAATTTTGCCTGAATTTTGATGTTGCAAGTTATTATTTCTGATAATAATGATGGCCAGTAATCAGAAGTACAATTAATTGAAATGGTAGCCAATATTAAGATTCTGTTTGATATTGATAAGTATTCGGAAGGATTAAAAATAAAAACAGCATTAATAGCCTCTTAATGTAAAATGTTGGTAACCTCAGAATAAAATTCAAAAATACCTACTTACCTACTACCTAAAATTTTATCTGGCGGAAAATGCGTGTGGGTACCACCTATATACCCTGCCTTTCTCTTCGGAGACCTATGTAGAAAGCGTGAGTGATATATATATATATAAATTATTTATCTTTTAATTGTTGTTATCTGCCATGTTTCAATGTTAAAATACTGAATAGTCATCAAAAAGTCTTTACTTACCACAAAAATATCTAAACATACACCGTGAAATGTAGACGGCATATGAGAAGACATGGGACGTGTTAAGGAAAGAATTTGAAAACTTACAAAGAATTTATACCTCAAATGTAACTAACTACCCTCTGATGGAATATATCATGTCTCATGCTCCCCTAGTACTTTCTCGACAAGTAGACGGAATATGTATATCATGGTCATGCTCCCCTGGTACCTTCTCGACAGGTAGAAAATGTTGTTTATGTTCCATTAACTCCCTCTGATGGAATAAATATATTGTGTGACATGCTCCCCTGGTACTTTTCTGACAAATAGTAGATGGAATATATCATGCTCATACTCCCCTGGTACTTTTCTGACAAGTAGTACACATAATATATCATGCTCATGGTCCCCTGGTACTTTTCTGACAAGTGGTAACTACTACCTCTGATGGAATATATCATGTCATGCTCCCCTGGTACTTTTCTGACAAGTAGAAAGGTGGGAATGAAGCAAATGCCTTCCAGGTATTTATTACTGTCACGATATCGTCTGACCATCGGCTTGGTGGTCTACCCTGCAATTTTTGGCTTCTTTAAACCACCCGTCTATACTGCTTTAGTCCACTGCCCGTTATTCCGTCTACCCAAATATTGTGTAGGCATTAGTATAAATAAAACACGGAGTAAATTTGAGGTATGTTATATTTATCGAGTTTGTATGTAGATAATAACTACAATAAAGTACTGAGCTGACTGATGATTCTATTACAATGTCATGAATGACTCTAATCACAATTTTCTCAATATGTATTCATTGTTTTGTATACTTTTTAGGCATTTTCTAGGCACTAACACATGCCATAAATTGCTTAGTCTTTAATTTCTCCATATTTACAATAAACGAAACAACACCAAAACGTGTGGATAGTGCGACGATAATATGAATAAAAAACAAACTATATCTGTGTGATTATCTCCAGCTTCCTTCAGGTACTTCAAAAACAATTCAATGGTTAACGCCATCTATCGTGTAATAACATCAACATCTGATGGGAACCATATGTCGCATAATTAGTAGGTACTCTTCAGATATCATTAAATGAAGTTAATAACGATATGCTTCGGAAATTTATTAAGATTGCAATAGCGGCATTCATTAACAAACAGTTTATTAACAATTTCATTAGTTACCGCGCGTAGCTACGGTGATTAATTGCCAAATAATCAAATTGATTTGTTTAAGATTTAACTAACCTTATGTGAAGGTGTACAAGCAATTAACCAATTGATGTAAATCAATATTATTGAATTAGATTATAACTAAATAATAATTGTTACGTCAACCCAATTGCTCTAGCAACCCTCAAATATAGTACCTGAAGGTATTAAAATGCACATATTTGACATTTATCATATTCTGTGGCAAACAATTTGTCTCAGGGTTGCCTCTGCCGAATTAAATCATTAAGGTAATCCATTCATCATCTATAAAGATATAATTAAGTAATGACAACTTTGTGCAGCCCTGTCTCTCTTCCCTAAGACATATTGTTTGTAAAATTTTCAAATGCATGTGACGTTGTCGTTACATTAAACTTTAATATTATAATGAATACTTGCGTTGAGCATTACAATAGAAGAAGTGTTGATATGAAACCGTGCTCGCACCTACAGGGAACTCTAGCGTTCATGTACAACAAGAGTGATAAGAAAGTAAATTCTATTCATTTAGTTTAACTAAGAGAACAGGGTTGACACTGGGCTACGTCACGAATGGTTTTAAAATGAGTACTGATATGAGTAAGGTTTCCAGTAATCAGCTCCTTGGGGAGGGGGGAGTGAGTCCCATTATGCTGCCAACACAGTATAACTGGAAAACACAGAGAGGCAACGCGCAAGTGTAGTACTAAAGTTTATATTAGATGCCTGGAAATTTATTCGATACATTTATAGTGTAATTCTGGGAACAGATAGAGCTAATAGATTACACATAATTTAATTGCTGTACAATTATTGGTGATTCAAGTTTGATCTCCTTATTAGCACAGGAAATTTAATGAAAATGAGATATGGCAATGCCAGCAATTCATAAGAAAAAAGATTAGAACGAGTAAGAAGTAGGTACTTTGGAAAGAAGGTCCTTCATTAAATGTCCAAAATATTCAACAATCTTTATGTGAAATTGAAGGTGAAATTTCCTTAAGTAAAAGTGAAACCATTTCTCAAAATGTATCCATATTTGTGTATCCAGGTTTGTGCTATGACGTAGCCTAGTGTGACTTTAACATACATCCCTTTTTTAGTATAAATATAGGTAGCAAACAATGTGTGGATACAATAAGTACCAGGGATGCAGAAATTATTTTATGATAATTTTAGAAGAACAAGAACGTATTAAATTTATAAATATCTCAATATAGTATAAATATATTTACATTCATTAATCGCTAATATTTATTTATCATATTGGTGTCTTATTTAAACGCACACTTACATTATTCGTTTATAAATAAAAAATATTAGACATTAAAAAGACTTCATATGGAATGATTTTTTGTACAAAATCAAATACAATATCCACCTCACTGGTAGAAAATACAAATCACAATGTTTTTTTACAATCACAAACTTGCGGGACAGTTATGCAATACAATTGCAATTAGAATCGGCACGATAATATATGTACATGGCTATCTGCATTTGTATTATTGCTCCAGTTGCGCGAGTATTGCCCGACTGTCCCGCCGGATTGTTCCGCCCGCCCTAACGCGACTAGCTGTACATTGTACATAAGGATGAAAGTTACACTTTCTCTCGCCACCCGCCTCCACACCCCGACGTCATTGAAAAATAGATCCATCACTACTTAATTATAATTTACAAATAAGATACTCTTTTAAACCAAACAAGATGTCCTCAGTGGTGCAACGTATGTACACCGAGCCCTAACTAAAGTCACTAACCGCTCTAGAGCACTACGTCCCCCCGACACACTCGCTCCACACGAAACTTAATGGAATGAAGAATTATTGCTAGAATTGCAAGATCACAAGTAGAATGAGAGCGCACGAGCCCTCAACAGTTGAAGGTGTTGGAGTGTGAACACGCGCGCGGGTACTCCTCGTAGCCGCCCTCGGCGATGACCGAGTACTCCGGCTCGCTGTACTCGGCGCGCTCGTAGTCCCGCTCGCGTCCCAGGCCCAGCATGGTCTCCGAAGGGCGCAGGTAGCCGTTCTCCTGCTTGCGCGAGTAGCGCGTGTCGAGGTTGCGCTGGAAGTTGTCGGGGTGGCAGAGCGCGCGGTTGTTCTTCTTGTCGGGCAGCGAGCGCAGGGAGCCGTTATTGAGGATGTGCGCCGGCGCGCCGTTGTTCAGTGTCTGCTGGCCCGCGCTGCCTATGTACGTGAAACCGTTGGCTGGCAGCGTGCCACCGCCTCCCGAGCGCTGCGGCCGCCGGTTGGAACCCTGGCCGCCTGACATAAAGAACACGCTCGGGGAGGCGTAAAGCTCTAGCTACAGCTCCGTCACCGGGATTGGCCTGAGGCCGGGGGCGTGCGGCGCGGGATACTGCGACGGGTGGATGCCGCGCACGATGCAGTCCTCCTCCGTCGAGATCGGCTTATGGTATTCCAGGTTCTTCCGACCTTTGTTCCATTTATAGTCCTTTAGCTTCTCCTGCATGCTTTTCCGGTATCTGTACAGGATCAGCACTAAAGTGGCTATCGTGGCGACGCATGCGACTACCACAATGCAGATTATAGTCTGTTGCCGCGTGTCGTGAAGCACGCACCCTAAGTCGTCGGCGTTCAGGGTCCTCAGGTATTTGTCCTTCAGGTGCTCGGGGCTCGCGCATTGTATCTGCGTGAAGTTAGTCTTCTCGTTGAGCAGTTCTTGGAGCCATAGCAGCTGGCAGTCGCAAAAGATAGGGTTGTCAGTCAAATCTAGTTGCCTTAGTTCTTTGCCTATGAAAACAGCCTCGCTTAATGTCATGATAGCATTGTCTTTCAGAGTGACGTGTTTCAGTTTGGACAGCCCTAAGAGAGTGCTGTCTTCTATCACCGATAGCTTTTTGTTGTTAGACAAAACTACAGTTTCCAAATTTATATTATTTTCCAGGGCACCCTTTTCTATTCTCTCCAGTTGCGTGGCGCCAGTAATGTCCAATAGCTTTAGGTTTTTCAGACCTTGGAACGAATGGCTTTCCAATGCAATGAAATCATTTTGTCCGATGTAAAGCTCTTCTAGTCTCGTTAGTCCGGATAGCTGTTGGGTGGGGACTACACTTAGTCTATTTCCAAAAAGGAAGAGACTCCTCAGTCCCGGAAGCCCTCTGAACGCAAACTCGCTAATATTGAAGAGTCCAGCTCCATTCAAATCCAGCACAGCCAGTCTACTGAGACCGGCGAAGGCATCGTCAGGCAGAGAGGAGAACGCATTTAATCCCACGTGCAACTCCGCTAAGCTTCCCAAAAGGCTGAACGACATAGTTGGCACTGAACTCAGCTGATTATCGTCCAAGTATAGAATTCTTAAGGCTGATAATCCACTAAATGCCTTCGGCTCGATCCGCGATATTCTATTCTGTCCCAAGTTTAGTTCCTCTAATTTGGGCAGAGTGGCGAATACTCCGTTCGTGAGTTCCTCGAGGAAATTTCGTTTCACGTTGAGAACGGTCAACTTGTTCAGTCCTTGGAAAGTCGTGTTGGAGACCGATGATATTTTGTTGTGGTTAAGGTGAAGCTCTTGTAGGTTGGCTTGCAACGAGAAGCTCTTGCTGGGAATGTTGACGAGGTGGTTCTGGGAGAGGTCGAGGTACTGCAAGTCCACGTAGAACTGTATGGAGCTGTCGATGGTCTTGATTTTATTATTACGGATGATAAGGCGGCGGATGGAGGGGTTGAGAGCGATGGGCAGGACGTCCAGGCGGCTCTCCTCGCAGACAACGACTAAGGTGTCATCGTTACAGTTGCAGCCGCTGGGGCAGTTCGCCAGCGCCGCCACGCCGCTCTGCCACGAGAGTAGCACCACGCATAACAACACCACCTGGAAAATTTACATATGATCTGATTAGTTTTGCAATCATCAGCTGTAGTTGCGATCGGTGGGTTTCTATTTGAAAATTTCAAAATCTAAAGTAATAAAAATGCAAATAACTATATTAGTCAATAGTATCAAAATATACCTTAAGCCCAGTACAGCGTGACAGTTTGCTTTGAGCGAATCGGCTTTGAATTTATGAATATAGTCAAAGCTAGACCGTACTCTGGTATGTCGTTATGTAATGTGTATATCCGTCCGAGACCGTGACATTTCTCTGGGCGATAACTAGAGCGCAAATGTTTGACCACAGTCGACATTTTGCTGAATACGAATGTTTTCAACTACCCACATCGCATACATTTCTTTGAAAGCGCACAAAGTACGTTCATGTAGATTGATGACCTCACTCAGTGAAATAGAATCAATATAAGGCGCTTCCTCGGAGCGGGCAAAAGGGAAATAAAATGATATTTGGATGGGAATTTTGCAGTTTTAATTTATTAAAATGCGCTCTCGACACTCGGCGCCTCCTTCGCTTCAAAGACTACTGTTTTATTGCGTTTCCTCTTTCAACAATTAGCAGATCTGCGCTCGCAGTCAAGATTCGACTGCGGAATTACAGGCTGGTGTAATTTTGTTACTATCATATTGCGCAAATGCTATCTACGTTGCTAGGATGACAAAACTACTAGTTTATCGGCTAATTGGGTTTATGAGCATTTTGCTGGGCGCTGGATAGAAAATGGACTCGGACTCGGCCCAGTTAAGACTTTACCCGACTTTTTGTTCGGAACCTTCGTAATCACCTAACTGGGATCATTTTAGTTTCGTTCGAGTTGTTACTGGAGTGCTTAATGCCTCGTTAACACAACGTTATTGAGGTGCGTTTTAAATTGTAACCATAATAGAGCAAAACACGTGACAATGTTCGAACACGACGAACAAAGTAATGACGAATAAAAGGCGAAGTAACAACGCTACAATGACGGAGTTGAGGGCCGTCATAAAACTATTTTATGTGGTTATTTCAATCTCCAGACCCGTGCAGTGCTAAAACACGCCTTTTCACGAATTCTTTTGTTCAAAAACACGCACGCAGACCGCACGGTACCTATATGGAAAGTATATAGGTCTGTGTGGCCACATGCGCAGCGTTTTGCATTCCATTTGCGAATTTCTGGCGTGCGGAAAGGTTCCATTTATAGGGATGGCCGCGCGCCCGATGCGATACAAATCAGAATCAAAATTCGATATGCAGGTTATTCGCAAACAGTGCAGCCGTTTTGCTCGTCCTGCCCGGTGCGCGCCGGTGAAATTTCCGCTAAAATCCAATAAGCCTGTACTGTACGATACGTGTTGTGCGATTTTCGTGCCGGTGGTTTGCTCCTATTTAAAACCGAATCCAATATTCAGGTTGCGTGTGTCATATTATTTGAAAGACAATTGGATAGACTTTCAACTGAATTAAATTTGGCGCTGCCCCGTCCGTGGACTTCCCACATAGAGGCATATGCAGGAATCAGCTGACAAGTATTTTCCTTGGAAATGGCAATACTTAACGGCGATTTTAATGTGATTATATGTTAAACGAGATATATATATATATAAAAGGAACATTATATATCTCGCTCAGAGAATCAGCACTGCTATCCAGCGTGGAAACGCTGCTAATCTTCTCGGCACGTTGCCCCGAGAAAGGTACAGATTTGGCACAAATATTTTATCTGTAAATTGTTGACTAGCCGTGCCCCCCCGTTTCACCCGCAGGAAAATTAATATAATTCGTAGTTTTTATTTCTGGAAGAGAACTCTATGTATCAATCCAGCTAATAATCTATATCTGCGTGAAATTTCATTCAATTCTGCTCAGGAGTTTTTCGTTAACGAGGAACAAACATACTTTTTGAATTTATAAATAGTGGGATTGCTGTTATTGTACAATGTTCTTTATGAAATAATAAAGATTTATTGCACGTGGTGGTTTCCTATAATTGAGGAATTACAAAAAAAACTGTTTTATAATCTTTAATATATATTTAGTCTGTGCGTGTGTATGTCACTGAACTTCTCCTAAAAGGCTAACCAATTTAAATGAAATTTTCTGAGTGTTATCAGGTGGATTCGAGAATGGTTTAGATTTCAGGAAATGTTACTTTTTCACCATGGTGAAGCCGGGCGGGACAACTAGTAATAATATAATAATTCATTTGTTTCAGACAATAAAATCCATAAATTAATAAATTTAACTAATTAATAATAAGTCGTGGTAGCCGAGTGGTTCGAGCAGTTGCCTGTGACACAAAGATCGCAAGTTCGAATCCGGATTGTACCAAGGAGTTTGTACAGTGATTAGTCACACCACGAGCTTTACGGTGAAGGACAACAATGAGAGGAAACCTGCATACGTCTGAGAAGAAATTCAAAGGCGTATGTATAGTCGTGCTTGAGTAACGGCGATGGACTCGCCATCTGTCACGTTGGCACCTAATATACCTCTGACGGAAAGTGGGCGTGTGGGTATGACCTATACACCTCTGCCTACCCCTACGGGGACCCTTTTGGGAAGGCGTGAGGATATTAATAACACATCTCTAGAATGTTGTGTGTTGTGAAAACTCTTAACATTACAAATACAAATAAATAAAATTGGAGTGTCTGTTTGTAATATTAAAATAACCGCTTTTTACTACATCCATATGGGTGTATACACGGTACATATACCAAAATAGTATTTTAATATTTTTTTTATTTGTACGTTTGCTCCGGCTAATCTCTAAAACAGCTGGACCGATTTTGACGGGACTTTACTGGCAGATAACTGATGGAAAAGAAGTAACTTTAAGCTTCATTTATTTAAGAAATTGAACAGTATTTTTTTATTATATTCCACACGATGATGTCGCGGGGTCAGCTAGTAAATAAATAAATATGTAATTACTCCATTGCTCCGCGGCCTGTGTGGCCCCAAGGCCTAGGCATACGCACGGTAACAATATGGTGGTAACCGCGACATTTTACGAGCGCAACAGTGTCGAATGCATTAGCGAGAGCAATAAAACTGCTAAGGTGTGCACAACTCTACACGTCGCATTTCAAAAACATTTATAAAGGTTTCCTCTAAATATATTCACAAAATCCTATACCATACAAACATGCTATGCAGGGTGGTTGCTGTCATGATGCCGACGTTGTAGGAATCTTTCCACACCCTTTTAGAAGGACTCCATGTTGTACTCTCAAAACTCTAGACGGACAGCTCAATGTCGTAAGTAATATCATATCATGCTTACATACACACCTACGCACCTTATATACATACCTACGAAATACATATATACTTATGTGAAGCAATTATTGCCATCTATAGACGCTTAGAGCTTAATTTAATTTGAAAACCTTTACGTTGAAAAGTTTGGAAAAGGAAGTTTGTTAGTCTAGAGAGAACTTGCGCTCTGCTCTTTCTACCTTTCCCGTACCGGTCTCTTGATTACATACACATATAATAGATTCATATACATATAAATATAACTCAAGGACGGGAACGTTGAGAGTGCACGAAACCGGCTAGCATGTATGTAGAGAAAGTGGACGAAGCGAAAGAGGTATGTAAGAACTGGCGGTCTCTCATTGCGTACCAAAGAGGGATTCGGCGTGATGTTATGTATGTATATAAATGTATTTATATCATTGAACTCCTTCGAGAAACTTTTATTTGAATACTATTTTTCTTTATAACTTGTACATATGTAAGTATATTTATGTATATGTTATTGTATGTATATAAAATAGGTATATGTTTCGTATTTATTTATTTAGATTGCTTAGTATATGTATATTATAGTAAATATATATATTTCATCCGCTCAACTATCACACCTACCTTTTTTCTCTATTTCTTTTCTCTCTTCACTTGGTTGCCTGGAAGAGATCGCTTTTGCGATAAGGCCGCCTATTGTGCCTATTACATGTTTTTCTCTGTCTTTTTGTCATCCTATTTGTTTGTATGTGTGTGTGTACAATAAAGAATATTATTATTATTATTATTTAACTTAGGTAAATGAACTTATATAACATAACCCATGCCGTTAGATGAAACAACAAAAATTGCGCTGGATGCTAACGCAAGCATTACCCAAAATGGTAATAGCGAGGTCCGTCCTCAAAGTGAGCCATTAAGGAACACTTATCCAAAACATGGCGGTTTTGTTTGTGCGGAACCCTAAAACAACCCTTCACTGAAGTTATTCAAATTAGCGAGCGGATACTAAGGGTTTTGTTGATTAAAAATGCGAGATGCGCAGCTCCGGCCGCCGTAGGATGGGTGGCCGGAATAATAAATGGCTGGGAATTAGGGCAGCTTTGGAATAATCAAAACGATAAAAAATATTTCCCTATCTTGTAATCATTCACACACATATATATAACACTGAGAGGAAACCTGGATAAGTTTGAAAAGAAATTCAAACACGTAGGTATGTATAGTCGTGCTCGAGTAACCACCTCAATTATATTTTACTTGAGATATATCTCGATGCCGCCGTGGTGGCCGAGTGGTTCGAGTAGTTTTATGGAACTCAAAAATGACGAGATCGAATCTCGACTGTGCCAATAACTTTTTCTATACTTAAGTAAACTGATTAGTCACACTACGAGATTTACGGTGACGGAAAACATTGAGAAGCTATGTACCTTGAAAAGAAATTCAAAGACGTATGTATAACCTTCATCCTACCTCGTAACCTCTTCATCATATCAAAGCTAGTGTTGTATTTAAAATTAGTTAAACTCTTCGGTACATACGCTGGGGTTCGAACATGCGATCTTTGTTTCGCAGGCGACTTCTTAAACTACTCAGCCCCCTAATAATTATTTAAAAACAAATAAATAACGAACGGTAAGTAACTTGAGTAACGGCGATGGACTCGCCATCTGTCACGTTGGCACCTAATATACCTCTGGCGGATAGTGGGTGTGTATATACACCTCTGCCCCTTGTGGGAAGGCGTGAGGATATATTATTATATTACATATTTATAAATAATGAACATTGTATGTTCGATGTATCCACGCAAGTAATGACGCATCGGGACTCGCCTATACGGCCTAAGTGGGTACAGTCGGGTGCAAGATATCTAACCCAATCATCTATTAATTAATTCGCGACGTACACTATTACGATACCTAGGTAGTAGGTAGGTATCGTAATAGAGTGTACGTCGCCACGTACCGACGACGTAGCGCAAATATGTATATGTACTCTAATCAGTATTTAGTACTCAAGATTTGCAGAGGTAAATGTGTTCTATTACGAAAGATATTTTGAAAGGCTGCACGAAGATTGTTATTAAAATAATAAATACCAAATCAAGGACGCCAACCAGTGGTGTATTTAGGTGAACAAAGTCCCTAAAAAAATTACTAGGGCCCCAACTAAACTATTTAAAATCGTTTCGTCTACTATTTAAATCCGTATTCGCCATTTTACGAATTCGACGCACTCCATAGAACCAGAGAGAGTACTCATAGAGTACTCATAGGTACTCTAGATTCCTAGTACTCAATAATAAATTAAAAACTAAATACACATATTTTAATGAAAAAATTTGCATGCCTGAAATCCGGTTTATTTATTATATTCCGAATGTTGAAGAAATTTTCACTAGTTCAATATCAGTATCAATATCAGTCAGAGTCCGAGGGGTCCCCTGAGCTTGGAGGCCCCGGAGGCCCCGGGGCACTGCCCCAGCTAGCCCCTAGGTAGCTACGCCACTGATGCCAACGTCAAGAATAGTCAAAATCGGCAAGTATTTATGAAAATACTGATGAATTTGGATGAAGCGGTCTGTAAGTCTAGAGATAACTGGCACTCTTCTCTTTGCCTACTCCATCTTCTAGAAGTTGTAGCTTTACATAATTATATATATTCGTGGGATAAAAAAGTCTGCCTACCCCTTTAGGGACTCGGCTTGATAATATTTATAAAAAAGTCATTCGGCTCGGTATTGTCAGAGATATGCCTTGATTGATATGTGTAGGTACGCGAGCAAAAAATACAGTCAAATGGAAAAGCTTTCGTTTAAAATAAAAAAATAAATATTAATTTATAAAAAATAATTAAATAAAAAATTAATCTCTTGTACAATTAAGTAAATTGAACATAGCCATATTGTATTGCGAACGTATACAATATACGTATTAGCTACATATGTGAAGCATGCGTCGAGTCCCGACAAGCTATTCAGGCAATAAATTTATAAATAGCTGATAAAAATATTCAATAATAAAATATCGGAGCAGACAAACTATTTTTTGCTTGCGGAATAATTTCGTACGCGGAATAAATTCATACGCTTTACCAATTACACCGGGCGCGCCAATAAATCTCGATGGAAATATTGATAACGTTACTGATTTAGCCCTCGTACCAACGGCCCGCGTAATTTATACCCGCAACGTTCCAAAATTAAATCAATTATAGAACTATACGTTATGCAGTTTATTTGTCTATCGACGCGGACGATTAACAAGCGGTCGGACGCACGGGTGCGTTCCATTCCTGCAATCTGCATAATGCTCAACATTCATTTACTCGTTTGAGACCGACAAATGAAGCGGATGGAACGAAAATGGCTTAAACGTCCAGGGTACCTGGCCCCCTGTGCGCGTACAACTACTTGTTACGTAGATGTCAAACATTTCGGTCGTGATGTAGGCCCGCGGTTGCAACGCAAATATTCGCTGGACGACGGAGTCTAATAGCGCGTGAATTCGCTGATTGTTCGCTCCGCATAGCAATCGGTTATTTATTTTACGTATCTATGGCTCCGTTCTGGACGATTCACGCGCAAGTGACAAACATGTTTGGTTTTGCATTTGAAGCGAATGTTTAAAACATAGACAAATTGGTATGGAATTGACAAAATTGGTTGGACAAAGAAATAAATGATGGCTAAAGAATTATTACTCTCTTGGTAAAACATAAATTAATGCAATATTATAAATCTATATATTATAAATCTATATTTTAATACTATTTATTATAATATTATAATATTTAATATATATAATTTTATACTAAATATATTTTACTTAGCATATTAAAATTAATTTTAATAAGTACATTTTTTATTGATCATATGGAAAAAAGTTTTATCGTTGGGACTATAACAAGGATTTCTACTACAACTAAACACCGATATAAATTCAGGTACACACATACATCATCAAGCTGAGTACCCCACGGGGTACAATGAGAATGAAGAGAGGCAGTTTTCGCTAGACTTTCATACATGCCCGCCGGTTTCCTGTACCCTTGGCGTACATATTCGAATATTTAATCGATCTATATAAATAACTACTTATGTAGATGGATGTACTTAAGACATGGGACCTTTAAAGGTAAAGTAACTAAAATATATTTCTCTTATAGGTCCTCAAAAGTTTGTAATTTCTGGTAAGCCTATAGTATGTGGGATGTTCTGTTCAAATGACGTCACTGGGTCGCATAGACAAAGCACGTGACGTTAACGAAATAAATAATACATTTGAAAAAAGAATACAATTAATACGTACCATGAACGCGTTGGAATTGAGGAAGGACATGATGCGGCTGCACTGCGCCATCTGCGGACAAGGCAAAATAAAACTTCAGCAATTACAATTAAAGTTGATTTACAAATGCACCCGATAATTTCAATCATACAAATTGCCCTGTTGGTGCTCGACTTGCAAATTTCCATGCTCGTGCAGTGAAAATAAAAATGGCCTCTATTTTAACACATATAGAAGTCATATTATCGTGAAGATGTGATAAAACAAAGTGGAAAATGTAATTGAATGACATTTATGCAGTTAGACATAGTTATCTAGTCCTATATTCATAGTACGAGACTTGCTTAGTGTATTGGTCTTGGAGAAACGACGTTGGATTCACTCTGTCGCGTACCTACACAATATATCTCTAGAGGAAACCTTCTGCCTACCCCTTCGGGTACTCTTGGGAATGCTTGAAGATAAGTATAAATAAAGGTATGCGCGAGGCGCACCTTTCTGTTCCGCGCACCCTCTGACCTCTTCACGCTCTTCTGGACCAATATCCTTAATGTGATCTGGAAGGATACCTTGTCAGTATGTCTGGAGGATGGAGAATACAGTTTGAAAATGTTTCTTGTGGAAATAAATAATAATAATAACAAAAAACGATTAGCTACCCTAAGTCTTTAAGCGTTTAGTCGAGATTTGAATGCAAATAAATCAAGTCAGCAGGTAATGCCGTTTCATATAATTCAATTAATGTCTCTTTGACCAGCGGCCACATGGCTAGATTCCCACTAAACCAACGATTACTTGAGCACCAGTTATCTATATAATAATTCCATCCATACTTATATTATTATCGAGCGAAAAACTGTCTGTTTGTTTGTTATTTTTTCAAGTACAAGCGGTTGAACGAATCTTAATGGTATTTGGCAAGCAAGGATATGATCCAATGATATGATCTATCATATCATTGGGAAAGATATTTATCCAAGAAAATCTTAAAGGGGTTGAAATGAGGGTTGAAATTCCTCTAGCTTTAGTAGTTAGGCTTTAAAGGAATGCCGTGTACGCGTACGTTTCAACTTTATAGCAAAATCATTCAAAATTAATAAATTATAATAATATCGTCGCATTCCCACAAGGTTCTCGAAGGGGAGACAGGGGTTTAGGTAATTCCCACATGCCCTCTTTTCCTTTAAAATATATTTAGGTACCAACGTGATAGATGGCGAGTTCATCGCTTCTAGGCGACGTATTTGAATGTCTTTTAAAACTTTTTCTCGATGTTTTCCTCCACTATAAAGCTCGTGGTGAGACTAATCACTGCACTTAAGTTCAGAGGACTCATTGTACCGTCGGGATTCAAACTTGGAATATTTGAGTTGTTGGCGACTAGTCGAACCACTCGGCCGCCAAGGCGCTTTGTTGTTTTTATTAAGTGGCGAAGTCGTGTGTAAAAGTTAGTTCAACATAATTACTAGGTGAGTAATGATCGCATGCCTGCGCAAAGCCCCTTTATAAAATTGTATGGTAATTTTTGTACAAAGCTATGATCATGGAAATTGTATTTGCTTGCTGGGTTAGGTTTATTAGTGATGGTGATTCAGCGGTTTCCGAGGCCTGTTTTGACTTATTGTTAGTTATGTTTAACTAGGACCGTTCTGGTAACTAAAATAAAAAATTATGTCGGCATGTCTGGAGTATTGGGAGGCGAATGTATGAATGTTGTTTTATATATTTTCTTTTGTATTGTGTATATGCTGTATAATTTTTAACTATTTAGAGTAATTGGCCACTGGCCGTTCTAATGTGTATTTTAAAATAAATAAATAAATAAATAAAAACATCATCGTTTTGCCTTAGCGCCCACGTAGGCAATATTCGTTATTGCTGATCCGCTAATTCCAGTTAAATTCACATCTAAGTCGTAAAAGTTTTAAGAAATACAATATACAATATATTAAAGAGCCGTGGTGGCCGAGTGGTTCGAGCAGTGGCCTGCGACGCAAAGGTCGCAAGTTCGAATCCCGACTGTACCAATGAGTTTTTCTAAAACTTAAGTACAGTGATTAGTCACACCACGAGCTTTACGGTGAAGGAAAACATCGTGAGGAAACCTGCATACGTCTGAGAAGAAACTCAAAGGCGTATGTATAGTCGTGCTTGAGTAACGGCGATGGACTCGCCATCTGTCACGTTGGCACCTAATATACCTCTGGCGGAAAGTGGGTGTGTGGGTATTACCTATACACCTCTGCCTACCCCTTCGGGGACCCTTGTGGGAAGGCGTGAGGATATATTATATTATTATTATTATTATATATTATTATTAATATCTAAACGCCTTTTTTTTTTTTTATACCACATGGGTGACAAACAAGCATGCGGTCCGCCTGATCGTAAGCGGTTACCGCCGCCTATGGACGCTTGCAACACCAGGGGTATCACTCGCGCGCTGCCGACCCTGCAGGAATCTTTTCACACCCTTCTTGAAGAACTCCATGCTGTACTCTCCAGGGAAAACCTCAACGGGGAGCTCATTCCACAGCCTGAGCGTTCGCGGAAGGAAACTCCTTTGGAACCGCGCAGTGCGAGTTCTTTGTGGTTCCAAGCCTTCCTGCAAGGGTCTACTAAGGGGCAGGCTCAGGTGTGTAGGTAGTACCCACAGACCCAATTAACGACGTAGATATATTGTAGGTCCGGACGTAGCAGGTTCCAAAGGAGTTTCCTTCCGCGAACGCTCGCGGCGGACCGCATGCTTGTTTGTCATCAATGTGGTATAAAAAAAAAACGCAGATGGCTAGTTCATCACCGTCACTTAAGCATGACGCCTTTAAATTGCTTGTCAGACGTATGCAAGTTTCCTCACGATGTTTTCCTTCACCGTAAAGCTCATGTTGTGACTAATCACAGTGCTTAAGTTCAGAAAAACTCATTGGTACAGTCAGGATTCGAACACATCTTATTGAACATTACAGATAATCTTTATATATAAATTCTTCTTTCGTATGTGACCGAATTTCTAAACAGCTGGACCGATTTGGTGAACTTTTTGTGTGCTCAAGTGGATTCCAGAATAGTTTACAACTGGACCCGACATGTAGCGCTGCGATCGTAGTTGAGGAACTAAAACTTTTTCAACCAAGCGAAGGTGGGCGGTACAGTAAGTAAAGAGAACTAAGCTGAATGGAATCGCCGGTATTCCCACGCGGTGTTATTCCTATCCCATTACAACTCGATAAGCCGACAACACTATGAAAATGTATGGGGCCCTGGTAGCCAATCCGTTAACCTTATAGGGAGACATAGGTATGTATTAATAACTGTGAAATTGAATACGGCAAGCGGAAGCTGTTAAAAAAATGCCGTGGCCGAGTGGTTCGAGCAGTTGCCTGCGACACAAAGATCGCAAGTTCGAATCCCGACTGTACCAATGAGTTTTTCTGAACTTAAGTACAGTGATTAGTCACACCACGAGCTTTACGGCGAAGGAAAACATCGAGAGGAAACCTGCATACGTCTGAGAAGAAATTCAAAGGCGTATGTATAGTCGTGCTTGAGTAACGGCGATGGACTCGCCATCTGTCACGTTGGCACCAAATATACCTCTGGCGGAAAGTGGGTGTGTGGGTATTTATTACCTATACACCTCTGCCTACCCCTTCGGGGACCCTTGTGGGAAGGCGTGAGGATATATTATAATTATATTCCTCATTCGTAGAGAACCCTTCGTCTAAAGAATACCGCCATTCATTTAGATCTCTTGTCGTGCTTTAGTTACATCATCAATTACTAGCACTCTTATCTGTACACATCCTCATCACCATGTGCGTCGCAACGACCTCCCCGCCAGCCTTCTGTACATTACCGTGCAAACACCGAGACTTATTGGACCGTCATTAGTCAAAGTAGCGTTGTAACACATCGAGGGCGTTCGACGATGACGTGGGCCGTTTGAATGGGGCCGTCAGTTTCGCAATACAGAGTTGGTTGGTTGGGAGCAAACTTTTAGTTGCTGTGTGGTCATTACAACGGTGAGCACGCGAAATTTCCGCTTGAAACTAATTCGCTGTGTCACTCCTCGGGGCGAATTTAGGTAAACGCAGAAATGGAGCCAGGACTGTAGTATTTGTAAATGCAAAACAAAACGGTCGGTAATGACTGCGCTAGTTTTAAAAATGTTCTCTCTTTGCTTACGGCCAAGCTGAATTGAGCTTTTGTGAAGTTTCAACAATTGCTTTTGTTGGTGGAGTTGTTGTTTGCTGAATAACACTTTATTATTATTATTACCCTGACTTTTCTGCCTGTACTTAGTAACTTATATCTGTGCTCTGTTATGTACTCTGTCCTCTGTGGCTAGCTAATGGTCTCACTGAGGTTGAAGTTATATTAAACTTGACCAAATTATACAACAAGTTTCTCCAAACACTACATATTAAACATTTTATACATACTAGGCAAATAGAGTAGAGCGCCAGTATGCTCAGGATTTACAGATCTCTTTCACTTTATCTACAGTTATTCTTTACATGATTGTATCATTGTGCTGTGGTGGCAAACAGACACGCCCGCCTGATGGTAAGCGGTTACTGCTTGCAACACCAGGGATGTCCTCACTCGTTGCCCTTCAGAAATATCTTTTTAGAACTCCGTGGTGTATTCTCTTTGGATAATCATTGTGGGATGTTCCTAATAAACTGTGGATAAATGTCTTTTAATGGAGGATAAATTTAAAAACAAACTTTCATTACCAATTCTTTATTTAAGTAACTTGTATGAATGGCAGATTGCAGGGTAAGCAGTAATATTTGTGAGTTAGGGACAAACGTTTTTTTTTGTACATCCTATAGTGCCATGTACCAGGAGAGTATAACTCAGTAGTGGTACTGGGAGGATAATACCAATTTAATATGATTAATACTAAAATTAGCTTTTAGGCTTATCGTATTAAACTGTGTTAGTCGTATTACATGTTTATAATATAATATTTATCTTTCCACATAGGGTAGACAGAGGTGTGTACGTAGTACCCACACACCCACTCTTCGCCGAAAATATATTTTAGGTGCCAACGTGACAGGTTATAAATAGTATTAAGTAAATTTATAAAATATATCAGTATCTCAATTCCCATTTTTTTCTAAAGCGACCCTGTACTCCGTGAATCAATTGGAATGAAACCTTATCAGTGAGATAGCGCCAATAGAGGAGTAGTTCTTTCAGGGACAGTGTTTACCGAATCCCTCACAAAGGTTAATATAACCTCTTTGACCCTCTGAGAACCTTTGCGCCGTGCCGTCGCCCTATAAGGCACAATCTAAGAGGATTGTAGGGCCTTGCTAACTTTTGGGGACCCTTATACGCATCTGTTACTAGAAATATTTTTATGAGTTATTTTACCTTTTTTATATGAGTTAGTTAACCCTTATCGAAACCTCTCCAACTTGGCCTCTGTCGGAACATGATGGAAACGGAATTAGATACGATTTTCGCCGTCCGTTTTTTAATTTAATAATAATAAATATTTATTGACACCAAAACAGTCTCATATTTTATACATATATAAATATAATCTTAATATATATAAATTACGTGTCACGTTGTTTGTCCGCGGTGGACTCCTAAACTACTTAACCGATTTCAATCAAATTTGCACAACGTGTGCAGTTTGATCCAACTTAAAAGATAGCATAGCTTAAATCACAATTGACCCAATAGGTGGCGCTGCGATCATGTTTCAGGAAATTTTACTTTTTGCTGGGCTTAAAGCTGGGCAGGACAGTTAGTTTTATATATAAAAAAGCTGTGCCCGCGACTTCGCCGCGTGAAATTGAACAAAAAAATATAGTTCAGTACTAAAAACAAAGAAAACGTACTCTAAGTTATTCCTTTTAACATCAGCTACCTGTCAGTGAAAGTGCAGTTAAAATCGGTCCAGCCGTTTCAGAGATTACCCGGAACAAACAGAGCCAGGCGGACAGAGCCAGAAAAATAAAAAAAAACAATTTTGGTGTATGTACCGTGTATATATGCATTTAGAGATAAATTATTAGCTGATTTGAACTGAATAGATTATTAATAATATTATAATAATACTTTAATAAAAAGTCCGTCAATGAAATTAAATATACGCGAGAGAAACTGCAGGGAAAACTGGGGCTTTTATAAATCGGTCCCGTTAACTTTAACTAAATAATGCTGCTTTACCTTAATTAATGTCTGCTTTCATGTCTTACGTACTTAGCCCGGACGCTAGCTTGCATCAAAATAATGAAGGAAGCAACCGCTTCCCGAAATCCACTTGCCCCATATTTGCAGGGCATCGATTGGGGGCTGTCTCACAAGTTCGCCCTCGAGGCAACTCAAACACGCTCCTTCGGCCTCGCTTTATATCTTATATGTTCATATATAAGATATATAAAATATAAGTGTTCACAGTGTGTCGCCGACTGTCCTGTTTGAAACGTATTCCGCATTTAAATGTACTCATTGGTGCAGCCGGTATTCGAACCTGCAATCTTTGTGTTGCAGGCGACTGATAGAACCACTCAGCCAGTACGAATCTTAAAACGTTATTTTTAAAAGTTGGTAGGTGTGAAGGTTTCGTCAGTATATTTGCACCACAACGGTCGTGTGAGACGAACCAAGGAAATTGGTTCAGAAAGACGTCTTTAGTAGCTACGTTCCGACGGGGTTCAAACCTGCAATCATGAATCATTTTGTTACTGAATAAAGTGTTTTATTATTTATTTATTATTATTATGATACGTAAACCTCGAACCAAGGAAATTGGTTCAGAAAGACGTCTTTAGTAGCTACGTTCCGACGGGGTTTAAACCTGCAATCATGAATCATTTTGTTACTGAATAAAGTTTTTTATTGTTTATTTATTACTATTATGATACGTAAACCTCGAACCAAGGAAATTGGTTCAGAAAGACGTCTTTAGTAGCTACTTTCCGATGGGGTGTGAACCCCTGCAATCATGATACTTAAACGCGACCGTTTATTACACGGATTTTTAACGACCGATAAATAAGTATTTATAAGAGCTGTGTTGTCCTCACCTTCCCACAAGGATCTCCGAAGGGGTAGATAGAGGTGTATAGGTCATACCCACACACCCACTTACCGCCAGAGATATGTTTTAGGTGCCAACGTACCAGATGACGAGTCCATCGCCGTTTCTCAAGCACAAACTACAAATAGGCCTTTAAATAGCTTCTCAGACGTATGCAAGTTTTATCTCGATGTTTTCCTTCACCGTAAAGCTCGTGGTGTGACTAATCACTGTACTGCAGTTCAGAGAAACTCATTGGTACTCAAAGCATTCGGCCACCAAGGCATGGCCAAAAGAAAGCAAGAAAGATGAAGGAAAGCATTGAGAGGAAACCTGCAAAAGTTTGACATTCAAAGGCGTATTAGTCGTGCTTGAGTAACGATTTATAAAATGATCCGTTTGAGAATATATATTTATTCACCTTATGTATAATTTATTTTCCTCGTCATTATTTGTGTACAATAATTATTCAACTCATTTCAATAAATATTCAACGTAAAGACATGATATTTTATTTGTATATTATTTACGCTGAAAATTACGAGTAGCTAAAAAAATACCTTCCATTTTTAGAACAAAGCTTTCCACCAAAAGGAATATGTTTTCACAAAAACACGTATGTAATGGGCGCATGTCGTGACGGCAAGCGTACCTACCTATTACCGCGAAACACAACAATCCAAGATCTTGCAATTCCGCAAATTAACCCCCCGATGCGGGATCTCGTGATCCCTAATTTTCAGATACATCTCGCGGAATAAATAGGGGATTACGGGCGGCGCCGGGCGCGTAAATAACCTCGCGTCACACCGCTACTAACAGATAAGGACCGGCGAAATTGCTAGCGAGGCCTCGGCGGCCCAAGCCACGACATTTTACGGGTTGGAGTTAATATGTACTTAACTTTATATCTGTACTAGTGGGGGCCCGCGATTACGCCCGCGAAATAATTGTTTTATTGGTCGTGTAATCTCGAAATTGTGTCAAATATCCAATTCGTTTTTCGTGTAAGAGGAAAATACTCACCAATTTTCGCATTTCTAATATTAGTAGGTTATTTCATCATATACTCTCATAAGAGCTTCCGAAGGGGTAGGCAGAGGTGAAACAACATCCTCATCTACACTGATATTATTAACAAGTAAAGTTGTTAGTTTTTGAACATATTGGATGTAATCTCTAGGAAGAGAAGAAAAAAAAGGTCAATGTACATAGTTCTTTCATACTACCAATTTAGACAATACTCTCAGCATTTGTATGTATGTATGTATATGTGACAGATGGCGAGTCCATCGCCGTTACTCAAGCATGACTATAGATAGATACGCCTCTGAATTTCTTCTCAAACATATGGAGGTTTCCAGTGGATGTTTTCCTTCACCGTAAACTCTTGTTGTGTGACTAATGACTGTACTTCAAAATCTCATTGGTACAGTCAGATTCGAACTTGCGACGTTTGTTCGACCACGGCTCTCCACATTAAATAACTATTTTTATAGTATAATCGCGCATCTTTCACGGCGCAGGGCAAGCGCGCCCGTCAAGAGAATGCCACGAGAGTTACATATGTACATAGCTTTTTGTTCGCAACAAAGGGCTTTTAACGGCTGGAATAGTAGAAACTTTATGCGTGCATATGCATACATATAATAATAATAATAATAATAATAAATACCAGGGACTATTCCACACAAATTGACCAAGTACCAAATTAAGCAAATTTGTGTTATGGTAACTAGACAACGATATATTTACTTATATAGATAGATATATACTTAAATACATAGGATATCCAAGACTAGGGTACAAATATTCGTGTTCATCACACAAATATCTGCCCTCAGCGGGATTCGAACCCGTGACCTCAAGTTTCGCAGTCAGGTGCTCTAACCACTAGACCAGACGGCCGTCAATATTATATACCATTATATTTACACATGCATATTATAGCATTATTCCAAGTGTTATATGGAGTGTGTTAATTACACAGAAGCAAGCAAAGTGAGCGATAACCATGTTTTGCAAGCGTATAAGCAGTGGTTACCGCTTACCATCAGGCGGACCATTTCTTTACCACCTTTACGGTTTAAAAAAAGTATCAGAAATAGCGATGGTACTTGGTTAACTTTATATGTTATTATGTAGTATATAATTCGGCAATTGTGGTGTCACCCGCGTTTAATCTCGTTATACATGAAATAATAAATAAAATTAAACTAAGAGACTCCTTAGTTAGCTTACCTATCTGCTAGTGAAACTCACGTCGAAATCGGTCCAGCCGTTTCGGAGATTAGCCGGAACAAACAGACAGATAGATAAAAAATATTGACTGTGTTTGTTATCAACGCTAATGTGTATAGTATCTCTTCACGTCTTCCCACAAGGGCCCCCTAAGGGGTAGTCAGAGATGTATAGGTAGTAGCAACACCCTCTTTCAGCCGGAGATATATTTTTAGGTGCCAACGTGACAGATGGCAGTCTATCGCCGTATATGTATACACTTTCGTTATAGGTACCATAAAAAAAATTACGTTACATAATTATATACATAGTATTAGTAACATTAGTTAATGATAGCTGTAACTTAGTGATTTATATGTATTTTTATTTTATTTTATTTTATTTTTATTTTATTCAGGATACAAACAGTCATCAAAAAACAATAAACTTAACAAATAGACAATAAACGACAAACAGTATCCACAGAAATGAAAGAAATTATTTTAACATGCATGACATACATACATTAAATCAAACTAACTATTCATAGATAACTAAATATACATTTATGCAGTAAGAAAACTTATCCAGATCTTGTTTATTTATATATAAGTAATGCTTTGCTGAACCATATTTATTACACAAATTAAATTTAAATTGAATCAAAGAAATTATAAAAATATCCTCGTCTACAAATTTAGAGTTATATGAGTTGCATGTATGTGCTTATATATATGATACTTGTATGAAAGACGCACGAGCAATTACATAGTTTGACTGCGAGAAGTTATCGTCGAGTCAGATTTAATTTAGACTGCGTTGAAACGACAAGGATTCCAGATAGCGCCGTCGCAATACACATTACTAAGCCAGTGTAAATCAAATCAAGACGCTTATCAACGGTTACAAATTACATGTCTATCTTTGGTATCTCGCCGATTCGCAGACGGAAGAGATAGAGGGAGTCGAGTGCCAGTCTCTACATTCAGATACTCTTTCGCTTCATCCACATCAGTCTCTACATACATGCTCGCCGGTTCTTGGTTCTGTCGATATAATCATCCATCTTGCTAAGTAGTTACCGAGTGGTCTAGCATTTCTAAAACTCAAGTTAATAGACTTGAGTTTTTAAAAGAGAGCGAGAGAGAGAGAGAGAGAGTGAGAAAGAATTAAACAATGCGATCGTGTTCCAGATTTAAATTTGTTCACCGAAGCGAAGCTGGGCGGGCTAGCTAGTTTAAACATTAAAAAGACTACCAAAATTTCTTCAAAGGCTGTTCAATATATTAACTCTATTCTACGAAAGCTTCAGGTTGCCGTTGCTAAGACTGAGTGCTAATTTTTCAAGAAACTTTTATGTTAACCTGAAGAAACTGATCTAATATCATTTTAAAACAAGTAACGAACCTACTTGGAATTTTAATAAAGAAACTTTTTAATTTCAGTAAAGGACACTTTACAATTGCCAGCCTTGCTTGTTACGAGTTATAGGACACATTTTAATTATTAAACCCTTTGAAGGCTTGCGATAATTTTGGCGATTGTGTAAATTAAACTGTATTGTTTTTGACAAAATTAACTGTTCAAACCATTCCCTTCCATCATCTTGGAACTTTGAGATGATGCGATTACACACCTTTTCTAGACTTACGAAAATATTTCTAAGTACAATGGGAGTTGGCGGTAAGAGAGCGCAGCTGTCATTTGCTTCATAATAATAATAATATATAATATATCCTCACGCCTTCCCATAAGGATCCCCGAAGGGGTAGGCTTTGCTTCATAATCCAACATTATACAGACTGACATTTCATATATCATCAGTCAATAATTCCTTATATATATATATATATATATATATATATATTACTAGTTGCCCCGCCCAGCTTCGCTCGGGTGGAAAAAAAAAGATGGTGGCGCCACCTATCGGGTCCAATTGTGAATCTAAACCATTCCCAGATCCCCTTGAACACACACAAAAAATTTCATCAAAATCGGTCCAGTCGTTTGAGAGGAGTTCAGTGACATACACACTCACAGAAGAATTATATATATAAAGATATATATATATATATATATATATATATATATATATATATATATACCTATAAAATGAAATTTAACGCGAGTAAAACCGCGGGGTGCACATAGTAAAATCAGAATATCTTTGACAGTAAATAAAGAGTATATCGCAAGTGTCTTGGGGCGGCTTATTTAAACAAATGACCTACTTGTCAGGGCTGACACCATCCCTTCAGTGGGGTTAGATGACCTTTCAATGATAGCAAAGTACGAGGGTGTGTTCGACCCTTGTTAAAAATAAGCAACACTTGCTTTTTGGTTTGGTAATAAGGTTGTGTTTACAAAAATATGCCTATACTAGCTACGCCCGCGGATTTTCCCAAATTATACCCCATACAGCCTACCTAGGTGACGTTCCTACCGTTCATCTTAGATTTCTTTCTCAATAGTCGTGTAAGAACTTCTGAAATCGAATTAGAGTAACAGTTTCAGTAATTGGCTTACATACAAACTTACGAACTTGGCCTTATTTAATACATAAGTAGATTTATATGTATGTATGTGTATAATAAATGGCGGAGATATTACATAGGTGCGAACGTGCTATCAACGCCTATGTACGCCTATCAATATCTATGTATCAAAATAATTGATGAAAAAGTAAACCAATCACTGCTTGCCCGTCCATTTGTCGCCAGACGTTTGGAAACCTTGAGCCGAAGAACGTAAAGCTCAGTTTTCTCCATTACTAAAATTTTTTTTATTTGATTACATTCAATAATATCAGTTCAAAAAGCACCTTCTTGTATGACTCAAGTATGCTTAAACTTATGTTGTCGTAAGGTTATACGGGACGCTATTAGGCTTTGAGTTGTTATTAATCAAATTCTAATTAACATGATTTCTTGTTCGACGTTTAATGTGACCTCTTTTCAGTCCCAAGGGAAGCGGAAGGGAAAAGGGAAGCGAATTACTCATTAATATGTCTATAACATTCACACACACACACAATTTAAACTATAGAGATCAAATTGATCGGACACGTGGACACAGACGGATCGGTGGGAACTGATTCATGTGGATGAAGCGATAGAGGTCTGTTGCTGACGCTGCTCTCCTTCTGCCTACCCCGTGAGGTAATCGAGTTGACTATATATGTATGTGTGTATGTTTTATAATATACCTTGTATATATATTTTCTGTACAGGGACTGAACCACTATTAGTCCAGCTACGGTGCGTAGGCTAAGTAAGTTTGCGTGTAGGGTGCATAATGTTTCTTTAGTTTTGATACTCCTAAAAACTCATATCAAATGCGACGTGAACGACCTTAGAAATTGTGAGTGGAGCGTAGAACATAAAAAGGCCAAACGATTCTGGAGGGACATTTTCGAACCAGTGGCAGATTGTACTTAATCACACCACGAGCTTTACAGTGAAGGATAACATCGAGAGGAAACCTACATACGTTTGCGAAGAAATTCAAACCCGTCCTTGAGAAACGGCGATGGATTCACCATCTGTCACGTTGGCACTTAAATATATCTCCTTTGGAGAGTCCAAACTGGAGAGTCCATATGGGCAGGCGTGAAGATATATACATAAATAAATATATGTCCTTGCGGAATATACATGTGTACCTTGTGTATATAAGCTAGTGCTATCTTTTAGATTTCCTTACTCTGCAATGTTGTACAATTTAAGTATCACACCCGAACCCGTGAAGTGACCCTTAGAACGTTACCTCTCAGTGGGCCGCACCATCGAACCCATACATAATCACCAGAAAATTTTTATACGTGTGCGTAGCAGTAGGTCATGCGAGGCAATATTCGGCCTCGCCCGTCGTTCAGGGTGAAATAATTGTGATAAATCGGCCCCCATCCCTTGAGACTCACGCCAGACTGTGCTAATGGCGATACTTGGGCGAAGGGCATTAATAAAGTGCCTTTTGCTCGCGCACAAAGTCACGGAAATCGTTTTCGGCGTCCCTTTACTACCTAAAGGCTACGCATGCGACGGTGTTAAAAGCTCCAACAACGCTTGGTGAAGTTGTGCTACTCGTATGAAGGGCGGGACTAGGAATAACTTACAGCACTAAGGCACTTCGTTTTACGTCCAGTTTGTTTGAAAAAAAATCGACTTAATACTATAAATAAATATAAGAAGCGTTAGAAATTAATATCCTACTTAGTAGGTTAGTATGGATGTTTGATACACAATTACACCAGAACGGCTGAAATTTGGAACTGATAAGATTATATTATTAGCTGGACATAGAATATATTTTGTTCGGAAAATAAATCTAAATAAAATTATACAAATGAAACCGATTTTGACTCTGGTGAAATCGCGAGGCATTGTTAATGAGATAGTATGTTCGAGCGAACAAGTCTCAATAAATAGGAAAGAAACCAGAGAGTTTTAAAAGTAATTTGGCTATGGGGGTCTGTTAATTTTTGATGATCTCTTGCCCAGGATAGTCTGGGAATCCCTAGTCTAGAGAGAACGAACGCTCTCTCTATTTACTCTCTTTACTCGTTGGTATGTGTTTGTAAGCTTCCTAATACATATTTGTATTGACATGGTACTGAGTACAAATATACAAGTAGAGTGTAGTACATAATATACAAGTAGAGTGATACAAAAATATGCTTCACTTAATATTCTCCGCCATTATTGTCTGGAAACGTTCCAACAAACATTTAACTATTACAAATACGTGGTAAATATTATTTGCGAGACCATTACGAAGCTCGCTGTTGGAAATTGAAACAAATCACGATCGACAAACATCAACTGTATTACATTAGGAGATATATATATCAAGTTATATACTTAGCATCCGTAATCAAATATGTTTTTTTTTTTTATACAACAGGAGTGGCAAACAAGCATACGGCCCACCTGATGGGAAACGGTTACCGCAGCCTATTTACGCTCACGATACCGAAGTATCACTTGCGCGTTGCCACTCTGTGTTCGGAGAGTTATAGTGTGTTGGCAGCATAATGGGTTTAATCCCTCTGCTTCCAACACAATGTAACAATCCTCCCCCCTCCCCAAGGAGCTCATTACTGGAAACCTTATTCACCGCGTAGGAACACAACACAAAAAAATTTGTTATTTAGCTACAGACTTCTATAAGGTGGAGGCCCTGCCCCAGTCGGGCAGCTCCCAATTCGAATGGGAAACCCGTTATGCCCTACCTCTCTTATAATCATATCTGTACAATCAATCTAGATGATGACGGTGGAAACTTTAGTTTATATTAAGTACTAGCTGTCCCGCCCAGCTTTGCTCGGGTGAAAAAGTTAAATTGCCCGTAACACGATCGCAGCGCCACCTATCGGGTCCAATTGTAAATCTAAACCATTCTCGAATCCACCTTAAGACACACAGAAAGGGATAGCTTCGCACGGGTGAAAAAGTTAAAATTCCTAAAACTCGATCGCAGCGCCACCTATCGGGTCCAATTTAATATAGCCTATGTTACTCGGGGATAATGTAGCTTTCCAAAGGTGAAAGAATTTTTGAAATCAGTCCAGTAGTTTCGGAGCCTATTCATTACAAACAAACAAACAAACAAACAAATCTTTCCTCTTTATAATATTAGTATAGATGTGACGTTCAATAAATGTACCCTGTGTACCTTACGTTGAATGAAATATTTTGATTTTGATCGGTCGATCGAGCACATGGTTATGGGAATCTCTGGAATATGTGCTCTAAGCCAACGAGCATGTATGAAAAAGAGAATGATGAATGCAGATGAAGAGAATGATGAATGAAGATGAAGCGAATCAGGTCCGTTATGTGGGAATCTACTCTCTAGAACCCCTCGATGGCATATAAGACGTGGGTTCTCCAACACTGTGCCTTAGCACGTTCCGGGGAGACTTACCTCGTTCATAGCAACCTGGCTGTGCTATCGACACTGTAGGCCCGCATTATGCAACAGCCAGAGCCCCCTGACTATCTGCAAGTCGCAGATTTATTGCAGAATTTAGTCGCCTCTTACGACAGTCAGGGATATGCTGGTCAAATCCTATATCCAGGATTTGGCTATTTAGCGATTTAGCTTCTGTACGATACACACTCAACGTTTACAGAAGCCGAAAAAACTTTGCCCTTCCCCATGTGATTAGGTCGAAACTTCCCTACATGCCCTTAAAATACAAGTTTCTAGAGCCCTCGGGCCAAAGGGCCGGGTAATGATCACGCTGAGACGGTGAGCAAAGGAAGTAGGTAGGGGACTCGGCAAAATTACAAGGAAAAACTCAAACCAGGAAGTTGGACATTCAAATTTTCTCAAGTATTTACAATATTTCACAATTGTAATGCGGACTCGGATTTTTTAAACTACGGACCTTTTGGGAAATCAAAGGTGATGGCCGCGCGAAAGAATACAGAAACAAAGTGAAATGTGCTTTATTATCATTGCAGTAGGGTCCGGGGAGAGAAAAGTTGTAAGTTTATTGCCAACAGCTAGCAAAGAAGCTCGGTTTCTTTTCCGGGATGCAATCTTGAAATTCCGTTTGTAAGTGAACATAGCACTTAGATCTGATTCCTCTGTGTTTTGCTTATTTATGTAAATTTAATTAAATTATTCACATTCTGGAGCCGAGTGGCCGCTGGCCGAGTGGTTAAACTGGTCACCTACAAAATCGAGATGCATATTCGATCTCTAGTGACTTATCCTATCGCTGACTTTATGGAGGAACGAGCGACTTTTCATCGTTCCTCAACACGAATACACTTCTTAACTTTCTTGCAACAAGTATGCAGGTTTATCAATGTAAAGCAAATATGTATATAAATGCGAAAGTTTGTGAGAATGTTTGTTCATCCTTCAAGTAGAAACTACTTAACCAAATTGAATGAAATTCGGCACGGAGATAGATAATTAGCTGGATTAACACATACGATAGAGATATCTAATTACGCGCGAGTGAAATCGTCCGGCACAGCGGCACAATAATTTGCAATGTTTTTAATACACATAATATTAGCAATATGGTGGTTGCACGTACAATGTGCTCTGCCAAGCTTATCGCGACTCAAATAAGAATACGTACTGAGGCAAATTTGCCAAATATATTGTTGCGAGGCACCCCGTCACCCCGTACCGAGGATTACGAGAATTGTGTAAAATAACCCCCTATGTACAGGGGGGTATGTATAGGGTGTATGTTTTAGCCTCGTTTTGGTATGTATAACGAGTGTCGCGTCTCTAAGCATAATGCGGGCTATAATTTACTGTGGAGCTCTTAATTTTGAAAAATATTATGCCGTTACCAAACTTTATAGCGAAGTCTTAGCGCGAACTCAGCGCCGCTGGGGGTGGCGTTTCTTCTAGATAAGTGAGAAGTTAAGTGCACAGGAGTATCATAAGCTACTCTAAGTTACGTTATCTGGGTGTCCTCATAATCGGAAGCATTTGTTATACACTATTTGTGTCGCGGTCTCACCCGCGGAGAATTTGTTCAAATGGGTAGTTTTTTCTGTAATATACTCTGTGCTAATCCTATCCTCGCGAACCCTATTGCAAATAATATCTATATATACTGTGGTGTTAGTACTATTTCCAGTTTTCATTTGGACGATGTAGTTGGCAGGAGTTAGCATATATATATATATATTATGATTTAAAAAGTAACTGTAGTTAGGGACTAAATTAACAGCCACTTAGGGAAACCTCGCAACGTAGTGTGAGCATGATTAATCAGTATTCGCAGACAATTTCATTAAGGGGGAGATAACAGATGGACCTTGCGTTCAATTACTCGGTTTGGCCGCATTGTTTATATTATTAATGGCTGATACGAGCGCGATGCATGCCAGGCTATCGCTAGTGTTAAGAAAGTTTAGGATAAATTCTCAAATTGCACGACTTTACGTGCAATTGTTATCTTTGACTTGTTTATTATTTTATCAAGATACACCAAGAATATACTTCTAAAGAAGAATATCTATATGCACATCAATAATAGGCATACACACTTTTATACACTGTAACACTTTTATAGTTATACTTTGCTTATCTGGAATGCTTTATTAATAAGCTGAAATGTTTTTTTTTATCCTTGTTTTAAGATTGTTTATTGACTGTCTTCAACGCTTCCGCAGATAGCTAATACTTGCTGGGAAGAAACAGAGAACGTTAAACAATTTTAAACTTCAAAATACATGACACATGCCCATATTATTGTACGCACTTACGTACGTTTTACGCACTACGTAATTATGTCTTAATATATAAAAATTACGTGTCACGTTGTTTGTCCGCGATGAGCTCCTAAACTACTTAACCGATTTCAATCAAATTTGCACACCGTGTGCAGTTTGATCCAACTTAAAAGATAGGATAGCTTACACCACAATTGGACCCGATAGTTGGCGCTGCGACCGTGTTTCACTTTTTACACACAAGTTTAACTTTTCACCCGGGCGAAGCTGGGCGGGACAGCTAGTAGTGTTATAACATGACGACATATTATAAGCAAGCAATTTTAAACTTAAAACCAAAGGGGACATGCGTACGTTACTGCTTGCACAAAAAACGACGTGACTTTTAAATGACGTCTCAATGAAATTACCAAAGTTCGTGCTATAAAAAGACGACATATTATAAGCAAGCAATTTTAAATCTTAAACCACAAGTGGCAAGCGTATGTAATTGGACGCACAAAAAACGACATGAATTTTTAATAACGACTTAATGCCTTTTCCAACATCCTAAGTATTACGAAAACATTGCAGAGAAGTCTATAATCATAGTGTAATGTCAGCAAACAAACAATCTTCACAGTATAGTGAATAACGAGAGAAGGCGCTAGTTAGTGCAGTTATAATTAATTCCATATTTGACTAGGGATGTGCGCTTGCACTACACATGAATATTTAATCGACTAAGAGATAAAATGCTAATCCCCGCAATATGCATACATATTTATAGCGCAGACTAAATTAGAGGCCAGATAACGCCTTGGCTAGATAGTGGAATTGGATTAGCCGGTATAATTCGCCATTTGCAATTGTAAACATTATGATATACGTTACGGTTTGTGTCTCGGCGTATTGTTGCGGAATTATGTGGGGAGATGTTCCCGAATTCATGGTTTTGAATCCCCCTATCTACTCTCTACCTGTGTTTGTCATAGCTTCAGTGTTTATAAGGTTCAGTAGTTATCTTTGCCCGGGATACATTTTGGTGTCAACGCCACAGATGGCGTACCTGTCGCCGTTTGTCAAACACGCTATACATACATACATAACTTATCATTTAACTTATAAGTGTCATTTGTGGCTTTTTCATAGCTTCAGATGCGTCTTACCGCGAAAGTTACCACCATTTATAATGCTATTTTTTTATATCACACGGGTCGCAAACAAGTATGCGGTCAAACTGCAGGAATCTTTTCACCCCCCTTTGAAGAGCTCCATGCTGTACTCTCCAGGGAAAACCTCAACAGGGAGTTCATTCCACAGCCTGAGCGTTCGCGGAAGGAAACTCCTTTAGAACCGCGCGGTGCGAGACCTTTGTGGTTGCAAGGTATGGGGACGAATTCCTCGTCGATGGCGAGAAGTGCGGTCCTACAACTATGTATGACCTTATGTCAAGTAATATGTGTTGTATCCATACACGTCATATTTGGTACCATCACCCTTGCACGCTCAAACCATCTCAAGCTTTATCAATATAAGGCGACGTCCTTGATCTAAGACAAAGTAGTATTGTAATATGTGGTTTTCCTAGACACCTTTCGGGCAAAATATACCCTAATGGAACTGACAAGAGGAAATTAAAAAGTAATACCCAACGAACGCCAATAAGAGGCGTGACATTCTCGCACATATTGGCGAGCGCCCAAGTTTTAACAAGAACAACCCGCTCGCGGCAACTCGCATTACTGGCAATACATCAAACCAGACAACTTTGCCATTTTCACACGTTTAATTCACTTTTACAAGTTACTCCTCGGATGTACTCTAATCAGACTGTAATTCTAGTATGAAGATGTTCGTAATCTAGGTGAAAAAATGCTTTAACCAAAAAACATTATAACACACTTTTTTATTTATCTTGCTAATATTATAAATATGAAATTCGACAATAGCCATAGGATATGTTTTATTCAAGAAATAAAACTGCTAATGTACTTTTAGACAGGTGCAACCGTCGTGTATAGCTAGTGTATGTAACTTAACACCGGAGTTATTTAGGTTTAGACGAGTGTAACCTCAAATTAATAATTTAGATAAATGAACTTATAAATTTTTTTCATATTATGAAAAATTAACACGCATTATGAAAAATCGCCAATCAATCAAGTTTTTGCTTTATCTTCTGTAAAAAATGTTAACGTATAGAAAAAGTCCATTCGGTACTTCCAGAATGCTGAGTTTGGTATAAGTAAAACTAAAATGTAAACGAATTAATGAATATTTTGTGGGTGTGTTTGTCCCTTCACGCCTTGCCAATATAGGTTTCTTCACACGTGTCATGACGGCAACACACACCCTGTGTGTTTGTTTGTATATCAAATTCAGCGGCTGACATTCTCAGTCGAATCAAAACTTTTACTCTTTTTCAATTTCGAAGTAACGCAGAGTGAAAATTATTTGTCTTTGGAACGTCGCCGAACTTTTTAGGTATATGTAATTTAGAATACAATTTAAACTTAGAATTGTAATGTATTTTTTTTTTAATTTTAGAATGTTAATTCGATTCATGTAGTTTGCTCATTTAAATAAATATGTCGTGTACAGCATTATCACACCAATAACTGAAAGAAAAATATTTTATTATGTGGAAGTATAAGAAATAAAAAAATCATTAGGTACAGCTTAGATTACATAATCAGAATAATGTTCATTGAATTTATCTAATAAATGGATTTAGTCCGCTAAAAAACCGTAATAAGGACACCGCGAGAATAAAAAAAAATATATAGAACTCGAGTTATGAATTAGCATGTTGTTCATCCGATAGAAATAGCTCGTAAACTAATGACAGATGACTGCGATCAATCGCGCGTATAACTAGAAAATTACAAGTAATTCTAAATGAAAAGTAAGTAACTGGATAGATAGATACTATGGCAAAAGACACCGCTTTCCGTTTGTGTGTCTACCGCTAATGAGTTGGTCAATTAACCAACACATTACCAGTCCACTTTGTACAACGTGCAGCGATAGAGTAACAAAACGTTTTTAGTTTAAAATTTGAATTCAAGCAAATAGCGCGCGCCAATTTATTCGAGTCATAGACAATTACACGGAACTTTTTAAATGGAGAATATACTTTGCCGCGTATTATTGCGAGCTTTACGATTTTATCGCCTGCAAATCTCCCAGTGTTTGCCTTTTGCATATTTTAATCTATTCTACTTAAGGCTGGCTTTTGCGCACCTGAACCCGGGTGTTTTAAAATAAATTTACCGCCGCTTTGTTAGCGAGACGTGTATGTTAATTCGTTTACTCTTTGCAAGGGAGGCACTAATGGGGGGCTTTCCTTGCAATTAGCCGCAATTAAGATCGTCGGCAAGGAAATGCCTCTGGGAGACAAGCGGGATCGATGCCGACAGTTGAATCGATTCGAATCGATTCTTAATAGTCGATGCATTGGATGCCGGCATGTTGCTGCGCGTTTCGTTCCCAGCGAAGCGGATTTGTTTGTATTGGTAATTAAAACCCGATTTGTTCGGATAATAATGGCCGTTCTCACGCCATTGATGAGACAGAGACGGATAACGGATAACTAAACAGAGATGGATACGAAATTGAAATACGCTATACAGATAAGCTCTCTTGTGTTCTTTAAAACTAGTAGTTTTTATTCAAGATCTGTTTTAAAAATATTACCTTATTTAATTTACGATCTCTGGTATCCAACAAACACAGATAATCCCTTGAATTTAAGAGTAATACCACCATTAAAGAACCATATAGAAAATTTAATACTTTCCACACTACAATGGTCGCGCCGTAATTTATCTACAATCAAACTTATCAATGCACAGATAATAAATTAAACGGGAGAATGTCGAAATGGAGGCGACAACCAGAGGTTATCTGTGGGCTCTGCGGCCGGCATTAAGCTTCTTGTCACACTATCAAATATTCCGACCGTATGATCGATAAAGAGGCACAACCTATTATAATTAAAGCCGACATCGATAAAATCGTAGCACTCGCAGCGTTCGGTATCGCTAGTGCGGTGCTGTATCGATAAGTGCCGGGTGGTCGGACCACCCGTGCGGTTGCGCAACCTGTGAACTTATAAAACCATAACCTAAATTAAGTGAGCATCGACATGTTAATGTTTTTCCAACAATAGCTTGGGCCATGTCGGCCATTGTTGGTTGTATTTTATCACTTGTTCTTTCATAAGCGTTGAATGTACTATCTGTGCTGTCTACAGGTTACGTAGCCGTAGCAAGTCGTTTATTTGGAGAATATTTTTTATTGGACAAGGGTGTGTACATAAAGAAGACCCGTGGTGGCCGAGTGGTTCGAGTAGTTGCCTGCAACATAAATATTGCAAGTTCTAATCCCGACCGTACCAATGAGTTTTTCTGAACTTAAGTACAGTGATTAGTCACACCACGAGCGTCACGGTGAAGGAAAACATCGAGAGGAAATTAGATTGGATTATATGATTGAGAAAAAATTCAAAAGGCTATGTATACCTACCCAAGCATACGGAAAGTGTGTGTGTGTGTGGGTACGACCCATACACCTCTGCCTACCCCTTTGGGGAGCCTTGTGGGAAGGCGTGAGGATGTATATCATTATATTTTCTATATATACATTTAGAAAACGCCCTAGCGTTCCGGTACATATAATATTGGATCCATACATACATATCATCACGCCAAGTCCCTAACGGGGTAGGCAGAGAGTATAGAGCGCCAGTTCTTTCTAGACTTGCATAACTCTTTCGCTTCGTCCACATTCATCACTCTCTTCATACATGCTCGTCGGTTTCGAGTACTCTTGACGTTCCCGAAATTAATATTGGATAAACGTAGAATAATATAAAATAAGACAGAACTGACGCTCTACCGTGCCTACCGCGTTGGGGGCTCATTTAATGTATTGTTTGGGACTTCATTGTGTTATGTACCAAGCACACTTATTACTCGCAGTGAAGTTGTAAAGGCCAGTATAACTATTGCAATAAAACAAATGAGTCGAACGAATCGGGGTTCCTAACACATTATCGTGAATTTCTCTGGTACAATCTAAGGTGAATGTTTGGTGGAAGGCATGACAGTTCTGCGATTGTACCCTCACGGCTTTGGGACTCGGATCCTTACACTACGCAGTGTCGGTAGATTGCACTGCATAAAATCTTTTGATGAGATCGATTGATGTAGGAACTTTTCCTTTAAGCTACAGAGGAGAAAATAATACGTGCGCCTGATGGTAAGCGGTAACCATTTAGTGTTGGCGCAAGCAATACCAGAGATATCACTCACGCATTGCCGTCAGGGCGGAGTTGTCGTGCTTGTTACATATGCATCTCTCGATGTTTTCCTTCCACCGTAAAGCTCATGGTATGGCTAATCACTTAAGTTAAAAAAAACTCGTTGGTACAGTCGGGTTTCGAGCTTGCAATCTTTATTATTGCAGGCAAGTACTCGATTGTTTTCCGAAGAAATGTTAGCTACATTACTTTAGAAAATTCGAGAAGTTCCATAGATGAAAGAATAGAAAAAAAACGTTTAAGTACTTTTGAGTTTATTTATTTCATTTATAAAAGGAGCATAGAAATAATAAGGATACAAATTGTATGCGATAATGCCTGCAATAGCTGTTACCTGTGTGGCAGACATTTACACTCCTCCCAGCAAAGATATACGAACTTAAGAATACAATTGTCGAAAGCCCCCAAATAATATTTAAATAAAATTACCAGTCCAGTCCAGCTCCCTTGCTCGCGATCCAGCAACGCCCTAAGCCGAGGTTCGTACCCCACGGGGGGTGCCCTTAGCTGTGTTGCTTAAAAATAAAGTGCCTGGCTGGAGGCCTAGGTCTCGCCATTGACCGGTTAAGTAGCAAAAGTTCCCGGAAGTCACGCTACGAGAGACAATACAAAAAAAAAAATATTGTCTAAAATCGACCTCTATTGTTGATTCCGTTCCTTTGCTTCCTTTGTTTATAAATATTGTTGTGAATAGGTTTAAAGAATTTATTTCTCATAAGAACAATTAGTTCACTTAAAATGAGATACAGAGTTGATATTAATGTGTGCGTTAACCTCTAGCGAGTTTGGAGAGACTTGTTACAATAGTGTTGATATAATTCTTGAGTTTTTTTTATACAGATTTAAGCTGGCACACTGCTTTATTTCGTTTGGCAATTTATTGTAAAGTTGTGCTCCTTCAAACAATATTGTCTTTTTTCTGTAATTTGTGCGTGCGCTAAGTACTTGAAGCTTATGCTTATTTCTTAAATTATGTGTGCAATATTGTATTGAAATTAATTGATTGTTCATCAAATCATTTCTCTTTATAATATTTGGGTAATGTAGATGTAAATCGCCCCATCCTCGCACTTGGCCCTTGTAATACAGAGCGTGATTTGTGCAGGTGCACGTAATCACGCACCATTGTGCTTGGGCGCAGCCTCCCACTGAAACATTCATCTCAGATGGACGTCTGGCCTCCCATTGTAGTTCGAGGCGCCTTGGCTTTCAGCTATGCTAGATTATATGCGTGCTTAGCATGAACCGGGGGTCTTAATAATGTATGCAGTTGAGATGCGATCTCTTCGAAAAATGTGTGGCGTAACGATATTAGATCGAATCCGCAATGAAGAGATTCGCAAATCAACTGGCGTGAATGAGGGCGTGATTGTAAAGATGAAGAAAGGCATGTTACGATGGTTTGGACACATAGAAAGGATGAGTGAAGAAAGATTGACGAAACAGATATACAAAGCAAAAGTGTGTGCAAGAGGCAGAGGAAGGCCACGTTCCAACTACCTGGATCAAATAGATCGGAGTCTCAAGGACGGGAACGTTAAGAGTACTCGAAACCGACGAGCATGTATGAAGAGACTGATGAATGTGGACGAAGCGAAAGAGGTATGTAAGTCTAGAGAGAACGGGCGCTCTATACTCTCTGCCGTTAGGGACCGTTAGGGACCGTTAGGGACTTGGCGTGATGATATGTATGTAATAATGTATGAAGACCAGTGATACTGGTGGCGAAGATTGTCATCGCGAGTTCGATTCCCGATTCGTGTATTTATAGCATAATCTTAAATGTTCATTGTGATTACGTATATCTATCTAAAATGGGTGAGTGAGTAACTACCTATACACCTCTGCCTATCCCCTCGGGGACACTTGTGAGAAGGCGTGAGGATATATTATACGTATGTATTTCCTAACCCAGCTTCCATATTACAAGCTTTTCTAGCTGGGATTTTCTGCATGGTATGATTCCAGTCTAGTAACTCAATGAACAAGTTCATTCGAGTTTTTTTTCCGAGTTCCATCTCTGAGCTGCCAAGCACGATCATCAATCCAGAGTTAATCCTACTACGCAAGCATCTTCATCTTTACTCGGATGAATCCGCGGGGCACAACCAGTAATATATTACGAGGCATCACACCCGCGATGCGAGTTGTGTGTAGCCTTTGGTATGCGCGTGCCCAGGCATGTGATCCTACCCGCAATCCGAGGTATTCGCGCGCCGCGATACCACAGGGCGTGCTCACGTACCAACCTAACTAGTGGAAGGGAATGATGGACGCGACATCCTTACCACAAATGAGCTGTATAGAAAATTTAGTACCGAGACATCCAATCCTCCTACATCCAAGACTCCTTGCGAAATAGTTGCCGAACTCTTTTGGAGCGCGAGTCACTTTTCGTTTTCAATTCTAGCACCGATCAATTAGACACAGTTTAATGGATTCGGGTGTCGTTAGTGATCGATGGCCCGGAATAAGTGAGTTAAGCGGTAGTTAGGAGTATCTGCGCGTGTAAGGATGTGGCGGCGGGATCATTCCTTGATTGATGGACCACGCAGTCAGGATTTTTTTTTCTTAAAATATCCGCCACAATCCATCAATCAAACGTTTATCATTGCGGGTAGTGCTATAATTTTGATAAGTAATGATAAATACGTCGATTTTATTTGTTCCCGTGGGAAAATACGTTATTTATTAGACTTTAGCCGCACAGGCGCTAAAGATGGTATGTACAAAGTTTTTATTTCGAAAACCACATTAATGGTAGTAGCAGATTCGTGTAATATTTTTTTTTATGTAAAGTGAATTGAAGATTTGCAAAAACTTATTAAGTCCATGATTGCATATCAATGTAGCATGTATTTAAATATTATTTTATTTTATTCATAAACAGTTCAATACTTTTTCGTGCAGCATGCGCTAGTTGTAAGTGAAGCAGTCACGGAAATGTCACTTGATTAAAAACCATAAACAAGAAAATAAATATGGCAGAATGAGCGGGGCGTGTACTATTTGCTTGTTACGATACGAACGCATCGCATGTTTGGTGGTTTTGTTTATGCAAATAGCACATGAATTATGATTACAAAATGTAATGTAGTTTATTTCGTGCTTTGAAACTGGCCTCTTTCATAGCCCTGTAACAGAGATTAAGCAGCATTAACACAAAGCATAGACATAAGATCTGTTAATATTGCTACGATATATGTCAATAACTATAGCTTTATTGAGACTTGAAATAAGTTTCATTTTTAATAATGTTCTAGTCCTAAGGTCTAGGAAATATTTTTAGGATATACCAATAAAAATTATACGTACAAAATAAACAAGGAAAATCAGGCAAGCGTTCATCAATAAATCGCATCACGTTATCCTGATCGCATCCACTAAATAATTACGCCACATGTTTGTCTGATTTCTTGGATCTCATCCGTAAATAATTGAAGAATTGGTCTCGTCAATCGTACCAATTCCTAACGTTTCCACCGCCACATGCGGGCGCGTAAATAACTCACTGTACGCGTTAATTATGTCGAGTGGTGTAGAATGAGCCGACCTTAGCGCGTCAACCAATATTGAATGGGGACGATTTACGTTCTCGTTCGAACGTAGATTCCTCTAGTTTAGATTCTTCTTGGAACTATTTGATATAGTTTTGTGCGAAAGTAATACTTTTCTCTTCAATAAATATGTACGAATGTGATCGTATAACATTCATGAATATAAAATTTCCAACTAAACAACCACTTCCAAACGAGTTCGGAGCCAAACGCGGGTCATTACAATAAACTACACAGTTGAGATAAAGTATACAGACGAAGTATGACAATTTTAAAAGAATGCAATGTTTGTTTTCATAAGTCGGGTCGATTAATGGACACCAAACATCGGCCAAGTCCATGTGAATAGTCCATAGTGAATTCCAACGTATGTTAATAAGCATTTGTAAGTGTTTTTGGTTGTAGTTATTTTTATCTTTATATGTAGGAAGGAGATAGCAATTTTTAAGTTAAGCTAAGCTAATATGTGTATCAATACTTATCACTCGTGTATTTCGCGAATTACTAACAGACGAGTTTAAATCCTATTTATAAAAGGCCAGGAGCGTATTTCATCTGTCGTTAATTCAGCAGACAGACATAAAGTGACAAGGACAATTGAGCTAGGTTATTTATGTACAAGTGAAAAGTCCATTGTTAATGAATCCATAAATTTAAGTGTTCGACGTATTTGTGTAAATATTTATCGCAGCAGACGTACTGGCATTCGGTTTTATTTTGTACGATGGATTTTCCAAAAATAAGTATTTTGTCAACATTACCTACGACCGGGTTAAAATGTATAAAATCGATGTATTTTAAAAAAGTTATCGGTAAATATATATCCTCACGCCTACCCAAAAAGGCTCCTAGAAGGGGTAGGTAGAGGTGTATAGGTAACACACACCCACTTTCCGCCAGATATATATTTTAGGTGCCAGCGTGATAGATGGCGAGGCCAACGACGTTACTCAAGCATGACTATACATATATATGCATTTCAAATTGCTTTTCAGACGTATGCAGGTTTCCTGTCGGTGTTTTCCTTCACCGTAAAGCTCGTGGTGTTACTAATCACTGTACTTAAGTTCAGAAAAGCTCATTTGTATAGTGGGGATCCGAACTTGCGATCTTTATGTCACAGGCAACTACTCGAACCACTCGGCCACCACGGCTGCAATAAATAGTACCTTTATAAATGTCGTACAATCAACCTGTGCGAAAACTTATAAGGAAGCAATGTTTTTGCAAAGTGCAAATTTTCGTTTATCATGCACCGACTTAGTAGAGATACTAATTGTTAGCGTAAGTTGCATTGTACGAAAATGAACGTTGTGGAATAGAGGGAGAAATGTCACTGTTTAGTGCCAGCTCCTTGCATTGCAGCTTAGTGGTCGAACGGATATCTGTCCGTCCATCCGCAAACAAAGGCTTATTATTTACCCCTACCTAATTTCCAAATAATAGTTCAAACTAATTTAGGTAGGGTAAATATCATACTTGTCCATTACAGTTAGTGGATTAAGTCACTTAATGAAGGGCGCCGCCCAACACTGCCCGCCCAAACTAATGTTGCCCCAAACACTTATATAGATAAACGAGACTCTACAAGATTGCCCAAAAGGGTTTATACAGGTAATATTTAATTGAGGTGTAGTCGGAATTAGAATAATACCATTTTTGTAGTTCTGTAGCAGACTACGAACCCTTATAGTTTCGCCATGTCCGGCTGTGTGTCTGCCCGTCCGTCCGTCTGCGGGTTAGCTCAGAGACGCTTACTAGAGAGCTGTAATTTGGTATGGCAGTACAACTCTTCGATTTTATAGGGATTTAAATATGTATATATAACTCAAAGGTGACTGACTGACATAGTGATCTATCAACGCACAGCCCAAACCACTGGATGGATCGGACTGAAATTTGGCATGCAGGTAGATGTTATGACGTAGGCATCCGCTAAGAAAGGATTTTGATTAATTCTACCCCCAAGGGGATAAAGTAGGGGATGAAAGTTTGTATGAAACTTTGTCAATTTTAAACCGATCGGGCTGAGACTTTGCATGTATAAAGCTAATATGACGTAGGCATCCCCTAAACACACACACACATCCAAACATCTAAAAATACTGCGCAAAGTCACTATCCCACGCGGACGAAGTCGCGGGCACAGCTAGTTGCCGGATATGTGTAATTGTGTCCAAAAAGAGGCACAGAAATCGACGACATTCAAGGATGGCAACATTAGAAATACACGAAACCGAAGAGACTGATGAGTGTGAACGATGCGAAAGAGGTATGTCTAGTCTATAGAAAACTGGCGCTGTATTCTCTCTGCTTATGTTTGTATGTGTAAGTGTCAAAGTGACAGATGACGCGTCCATCATCCACGTCCCTCAGGCACGACTTGTCTATGAATATATAAAAAGTACCTGTTTGTTAATACACGACGAAACACACACATACACACCAAATATAGAGTGTGATATGAATATACACTTTTATAGTTCCTTTACCAATTTTCCACGGAACAAGTCGCATACAATAAAAATATAATATCTATCAATTTAAAGGGGAATTTCGTATGAGCGGAAAGAAAATTCCATTCCATCGTGAAAATAGCTTCGGTGCTTCCACTCCCCCGGCGTAGAAAGGGTTTCCCGCGAGCTTGGGAGCTTGTAATAAAGTAATTTATCCACTTTCGATAACAGGCCAATAATCCCGCTCGTGGTGCGGGAAATAAATAGCCGAGGAGTCGGGAGCGACTTGGCGCACCAGATAAGCGCAGCCACGCGAATTGCAGGGTGTAAGGAAACCTCACACGCTGTCTATAGTTACTTGATTGATTTTTTCTTATTTCGCTAAATGTTTATGAGAAAACGACTGATTTTAGCAGTTGGTATATTGATAAACTTTTGTGATTGGTCGTACTTTGGACAGTCAGTAACAAAAGTTGATTATCATTCTAACGTTAAATATTGCAGCTACTTACGAAGGTGTTTGACGCGAAAGACGTCTGAAAGTCTAGCGAGAACTGGCTTTCTACTCTCTCTGCTTACCCAATACCATCTATTAGGTATATTTTTATAGTATTTAAATTTTAAAATTTATCTATTCTATGTTCTACCAAGCGTAGCTTCAGTCATATCCAAAATGTTAGTAAACACTAAAAATAACTATACAAATCTGGCAAATTTATTTATACAAATTCCACGATTGAAAGCCTTTAACATAATCCTTTACCCTAAAAGCAGAGCAAACCGCTAACTAATATCGAACTACTCCTATATTATAGATATACATAAGCACTGAAGCCTTCTCAAGGCTTCTCATCTCGGCTCAATTGGCGACCCGGCAGCCTTTAGGTACCAACATAACTTGGTTAGGTTAACTCGAGTGCAGTAGACACCAATTATTGCCTGGATGACGTCTTGCGTATGAGGTGACGTCATTGGACTTAGATCTTTAAATTTATGACTTGCTAGTTTGCGTTACGTTTACGTTGTTGAGCGCTCCAAGCGGCACGTAAATAGATGTGAAGCTTAGGTTTAGGTGTTTTTGGCATCCGTGGGCGAAATAAAAATATTTTTTTATCCATATCTTGTGATTATAAGAAAATGATAACCTTTGATAACAACGTAATGTTTTTTCTTTCATTCTATTAGAAATTTATTTGCGATCTTATAAAGCTTGATTTTGACAGAATAAAAGTTTTTTCTTAAGTTTATCATTATTATACTGTCGTAGTAAGACATTATTTATTAAATTTACACCCAAATTTTGTATCTACTGAAAAGTGCAAAAAAGGTTTTATTGTTTTTTTATTTTTTTTATTCGTCCAAAATTGTGCGAATCAAATGTCCGGGTATTAGTTCTGGATATTGTGGTTATAGCCGATGTTTGCGAATCACAGATATTATCTTAATGGTTCGGCACGATTTATTGCGACGCTGCGGTCTGGAAGATCTGACGATATCGTACCGGGATTTAAAATGGATATTACCACATGCGTCGGATTGTATTACAATTGTATTGTTTTGTTTGAGTAACAGCGTATGTGTTAAAAAACATACTATGATTCAAAAACATCAGTTATACATAAAATATTGGAAAACCGTAATAAACAGTTTTGTTTCTGTAAATTTTCTAGGATAATTTAAAAGCTTCGAAACACCAACTTTTGAGAGTACTAAAGAAAATATTTATTTTTATTTTAGGATAATGTACATGACGTGTAAAAATGTGATAAGCTGTGGTGGCCGAGTGGTTTCGAGTAAGGCCTGACACACAAATATTGCGAGTTCAAATGCCGAACGTACCAATAAGTTATTTATGAAGTGATTAATAATTTATAATTATTATTTAGAAGCCGTGGTAGCCGAGTGGTTCGGGCAGTTGCCTGCGACACAAAGATCGCAAGTTCGAATCCCGACTGTACCAATGAGTTTTTCGGAACTTAAGTACAGTGATTAGTCACACCACGAGCTTTACGGTGAAGGAAAGCATCGAGAGGAAACCTGCATACGCACGTAAGTGCAGGAATTCAAAGGCGTATGTATAGTCGTGCTTGAGTAACGGCGAATGACTCGCCATCTGTCACGTTGGCACCTAATATACCTCTGGCGGAAAGTGGGTGTGTGGGTATTACCTATTCACCTCTGCCTACCCCTTCGACCGGGGACCCTTGTGGGAAGGCGTGAGGATATATTATTATAATTATTATTACTTATTATTAATAGGTATACCGGATATATAGGTATCAGTATGAGTACATTGATTGATACTACATTCAGAAAAAGTTCATGGACATATGTATAGTCTAACTTGAGAAACGGCGACGGACTCGCCATTTGTTATAACACTTAAATTATTTCCTGTGAAAACAGAGTGTTGTTCTCTGCCTACCCGTTCGGTGACTTTTGTATGAAGACGTGATTAATTATGGATTCATTTATGGACTTGGTCATCTTGTGTGGAACCGTCGCAAGACATTATTATTTAGCCCCTAGTATTTTGATTAAAGATCTTATCTCATAGTTGATTTATGGTGCAATGTGAAGTTGGCTGGACAACGGAGATGTTACGTAAGGGGCTGATCTGTTAACATAACCACAAACTGTATAAGATTAATGAGATGTATGCTATATTATTAGATAAATAAATCTGTATTTGTAACATGGTCTAGGTCAGAAATGCCAATTTTTTTAGAAGTTTCTCTACTGTTGTGAGTTCCGTCCGGGAACTTTTGCTCTTAAACCGGAGAAAGAACTGGCCTAGCTAGACTACCTAATTTTATTTATATTATTAGGCCTGGGTTTTGCTGGTGCTTACAAGGGTCGGGGGAGAACTCGGGAGAAGTGAAGTGAAGTGAAGTACGGATTTTTCACGTCGAGCCAATAACAAGTAAGGATGGAATTGGTATAGGGGTCGTATTTTATTTTATGATAAACTAGCTGTCCCGCCCAGCTTCGCTCGGGTGAAAAAGTTAAATTGCCCGTAACACGATCGCAGCGCCACCTATTGGGTCCAATTGTAAATCTAAACCATTCTCGAATCTAGCTTAAGACACACAGAAACACACAGAAAGCTTCGCCCGGGTAAAAAGGTAAAATTCTTGAAATTCGATCAATTTAATATAGCCTATGTTAGTGATGAGCGTTGAATCAACGAACTAGTTGAATCAACCGTTGATCTCCTGTCAACGTATTAACGTTAACTGTTTATGAATCAACTAGTTGAATTCGTCAACGACGTTTATGAATTTAACTTGAACGCAAACGCAACGAGCTGAGCAATTTAAAAAGCTTAAAAAAAAAATATGTGTGTATATAGAATCAGATGATCTTTTAAATACGCCTGAGTAGAATATGGTTTATAGCTAATTATATTCTATTCAGTCAGTCCTAAGCCTGAAGAGAAAGTATGAAGGGAATCTTAGTAGAACCATCAATCAAACGTTTTCCAATACATAAATTTAACCAAATTGTTTCTAAAATTTAACGCGCAATCGTTGAATAAAAACCGTTCAATGAATCAACGGTTTACGTTGCAAGTTGACATTAGTAGCACGTTAACTCGTTGACGAATTTAACTAGTTGATTAACTAGTTGACAAACTTAAATCAACGTTAACGTTTCGTTAACGGAAAAACCGTCAACGACCCATCACTAGCCTATGTTACTCGGGGATAATGTAGCTTTCCAAAGGTGAAAGAATTTTTGAAATCGGTCCAGTAGTTTCGGAGCCTATTCATTACAAACAAACAACCAAACAAACAAACAAACAAACAATCAAACAAATCTATCCTCTTTATAATATTAGTATAGATAATAAATAAAATCTCCTTCTTCCTGAATCTTCGTCTTGAAAAAATATTATTTACTTCACACAGAAAACATAACCATAGCGCGATTCAGAAACCGATTAGCGACATCTTGTGTGTGCTTGTATAAACAGCATTACCCATCTATTGCCGTTAAACACCCTATTACCGTCCACTACCCCGTAGTTTTATTAATATTACTCGTAACGCTCGAGGCTCCTGGGACGAAAAACACTAGGTTATGATGGCTTGATAAATACGTGTAGTTCGTGTAATTCATGGCGACCTAGTACACGCATTTGTCGTCTAGATAAGGGTTGTGACAAGGCCGTGGCACAATATCAATACAGGCAGCACCACAGCTATCAAGTGAAAGCCTGATTCAGGGCACGTACTCAAACGGAATAAATTAACTGGACATTCCAGAGCTGCGTAACTGCTTAAGGACCCCATTATGGTTTTAAACAGCATTGGTTAACAATGAGATACTACTACCATATCCCTTTGATAACATTTGCATAGATAAACGTGCTGTTGACACTTTAAAAATGGTGTCATATCGTCAGGGGTTTTCCTTAATAGAGCGCGACACGCACTGTACCATTTCGAACATGACGTACTACTGTTAGCATACATGTACTGTGGCCGTGGCGGTCCCTGTGGCTTTATTTCATCGACGCACCCATTTGTCCGACATTAGGGAGTCGACCCAATTTGCGTTAGGTCTAGTGTTTGTGTTAGTTGTTCGGAATTAATACTGAAATGTACGGGTTTGATGCGATGGTCCGCATTAGGATTATCCCAGTTGGGTAAAGTGGCTATTATCTATAACGGGGTCTTAGTACCCTCTACTGTTTAGCACAATGTGAAAACTGAAAATTAATCGGGGACATTGCAGAAACTAAATGTACCCGAAGGATTGTTTATATGGGACGGTGGGATAATTATTATTATAACTCACACCGTATAAATTACACATGTGAGTAAAAGCCACAATGGAGAGACAAGATGGGTGTGAATAGATTTTTTGCAGGGTCACCAACGCGCAATGATACCGTTCTTAGTGGTAACCACTTAATATCAGGCGAGCAGCATACTTGCCACCTGGTATTTAAAGAAGTAGATGAGTTATAATCTATATTATATATATATATATATATAGGAGATCCGATTTGTGAACTCACTCATCACGAAATCTCGGGAACTATAAGGCCGATTGACTTGAAATTTGGTAGGAGTATTCCTTACGCGGTGTAGAGGTCAGCTACTTTTAAGTTACTTTTTAGAAATAAAAAAAAACACGTTTTCTTCCATAGGGGAAGCAATAGTTAAAAAAGTGTTTTTTTTAATTTTTCATCCGGGCGAAGCTGGCGGGACTGCTAGTAAAGACATAATAGAGAGGTAGGGCCTAACGGGTTTCCCGTTCTAGTTTAGAGCTGCCCGACTGAGGCAGGACATTTGCTTTATAGCATCAACATGAGGATATATTCACAACAACCTAAAGCTTCTAGGAGACTTCGGTTCTAGGCAACACGTATAATAAGTGTACACAGTACGGCGATATTGTTTTAGATGCACGTTTCGATAATACCCCGAAACGTGTGAATTGGGCTAGTTCACGCGTACGAGACGAGTCCGGCAAGATTTATTACATCTATCCGATTACCTTATTAAGAATGCACTTTGCATATAAACAACTTGTGCACTATTACGTACGCTTTAAGGGCCATTATCCAGCTTTGTGTTAAAGTAGGTTATGATCATTAAAACTCTTAGCGTGCATAGGTTTCCCATGGCTTTTATTGTACACATTCTTTGCATATATTTGTAGATTTTATATATAAATGCTTATGTTTGCACATATAGAAAGGATGAATGAAAGAAGATTGACGAAACAGATATACAAAGTGAAAGTGTGAGAAGAGGCAGAGGAAGACCACGTTCCAACTACCTGGATCAAATCGATCGGACGCTCAAGGACGGGAACGTCAAGAGTACTCGAAACCGACGAGCATGTATGAAGAGACTGATGAATGTGGACGAAGTGAAAGAGGTATGTAAGTCTAGAGAGAACTGGCGCTCTATACTCTCTGCCTACCCCGTTAGGGACTTGGCGTGATGATATGTAGTTTCTATGTGTATAACTTTATCTATACATCAGATTCTTATGCGAAAGTAAGATAAAGAAATACAACTTGCCATGTATGTTTTTTTATTTATAATAATAATAATAATAATATCCTCACACGTTCCCACAAGGGTCCCCGAAGGGGTAGGCAGAGGTGTATAGGTAATACCCACATACCCACTTTCCACCAGAGGTATATTAGTATTTTTTTATTTCAATTTTAATAATGATGATGAATAATTAGTTTTTCTGAACTTAAGTACAGTGATTAGTCACACCACGAGCTCTACGGTGAAGGAAAACATCGAGAGGAAACCTAAATACGTCTGAGAAGAAATTCAAAGGCGTATGTATAGTCGTGCTTGAGTAACGGCGATGGACTCGCCATCTGTCACGTTGGCACCTAATATACCTCTGGCGGAAAGTGGGTGTGTGGGAATTACCTATACACCTCTGCCTACCCCTTCGGGGACCCTTGTGGGAAGGCGTGAGGATATATTATTTTATATTATTAGTATACTATTTTAATAATGATGTAATTTCGTTATTACTCGAGCTATTTGTTTTATATCATCTTCATGAGGATATATTCACAACACCCTATAACTTCTAGAAGACAACTTTTCTATTTTCTGCGACAGCTTTCCCTCAAGGAAAACACCTGAAACTTACCAAAAGGGGGTTAATCGTACACAACAGCCAAGTTGGTACCTAACCTATACATATCTCTACGCCAAAACGTGGGTGTTATTCTACCTCTGTCTGCCACTTTGGATGGAAATTAATGTTGCTTTAAGCGATTGGGGGTCCGTATAATTGAGTATGGAAATATGATTATCTTTGCATGCTTGTGATATTAGTATGTTGTGTTTAAATTATGTACGGTACGGTAAATTAGACGTTAAAATGGTGTTTCCATGCGGGATGCACAGTATGTGTTGTGAAAGATTAAACAAGAAAGGCACATAGTCCATGATCATGTTTATTTATATAATAGATGTGACCCGCAGATTTACTCGTAATTAATTTGTATTTTTTCTTTAATAAAAATATCCTACGTGAATAATCTAACTATAAATAATCTTCGTGACACGAAAATTAGAGAAGCCACCAAAGTGACAGATGCTCTAACTTACGCTAAGAAATTAAAATGGAAGTGGGCTGGGCACGTAGCGAGGCTAAAGGACGAGAGATGGACCAAGAGGGTAACAACGTGGAAGGGTCCAATCGGCAAACGTCTCAAAGGCAGACCCCACACGAGATGGGCAGACGAGTTGATAAAAATAGCTGGTACCTGCTGGCCGCAAATAGCTCAAGACAGAGACACATGGTATTCTTTAGAGGAGGCCTTCACCTTCACTTGAGGAGGGGTTCATGCAAACAAACTTATACACCATTTCTTTTCTTTTTCTTAAAATATGTAAATATGATACTTTTTTTTGCATGGAATAAAAGGCTTATTATTATTATTATTATAAATAATCTTCATAAACTTTAAATTAGTACTATGATGATCGACTTCCAAAAAGGATTACTGTAACATTATCGAAACTACAATATATTCACATATGGATCTCTATTCCGACTTCCAAAATTACAAGCTCATATAGGTGTATGTATATAATATAATAATAATATATCCTCACGCCTTCCCACAGGTAAAACCCACACACCCACTTTCCGCCAGAGGTATATTAGGTGCCAACGTGACAGATAGCGAGTCCATCGCCGTTATTCAAGCACGACTATACATACGACTTTGAATTTCTTCTCAGACGTATGCAGGTTTCCTCTCGATGTTTTCCTTCAACGTAAAGCTCGTGGTGTGACTAATCACTGTACTAAAGTTCAGAAAAACTCATTGGTACAGTCGGGATTCGAACTTGCGACCTTTGCGTCGCAGGCAACTGCTCGAACCACTCGGCCACCACGGCTTTTATGTATGTATGTTTGTATTTCACCGAAGGTAAAGCAAGAGGTCTGTAAGTCTAGAGAGACCGCTCTACTGCCATTGCCTACCGCGTGAGGGATTCTGCGTGATGATGTGTATTATCAAGGCTTTTTCTGTTTTTAGACAATGGTTGTTTATTTTCGCAAGTTCAAATTCCGACTGTACTAATGCGTTTTTCTGAACTTAAGAACAGTGATTAGTCACACCACGAGCTTTACGGTGAAGGAAAATATCGAGAGGAAACTTGCATACGTCTCAGAAGCAATTCAAAGGCGTATGTATAGTCGTGCTTGAGTAACGGCGATGGACTCGCCATCTGTCGCGTTGTCTGTGGGTACTACCTATACACCTCTGCCTACCCCTTATGGGAAGGCGTGAACATACAAGGTTGTTTTTTTTCTCCTTGACTACAAACGATATTCCTGAAATATCCATTCGTGATATGTTAGTAATCCAATCGCTGCAATCGAACTAATCACTGCAAGTTTGCGATTGCGTGATCGCATGCCGCGAACAAATTGTCGCTCGCTGGTGCGATGGAGTTATTTGGGTATTACAGGTAAGTGCGATAACACATTACGTGTTTGTCTAGGGTTAGGGCGTTGTTACACAGTATCGTTATATGTAGAGTCACATGGCGTGTGCGGTGTGACAACGGACGTCAGTTATAGGCAATTAATGATATTAATTTTGGTAATACAATTTAATTTATGTACAAAGTAATATGGTGATGTAATTTTAGGGCGGCTAATTAAGTGATATTTACTTTTAGCCAAAACTTACCAATGGACACTTAAGAATGATAAATATTTTTATTTATTTTTTAGGGAAACATATAAAACAAAATAAAAGTACATATTACGTATTTATTGATTTCAGATTTTCTGACAATGTAAAAAAATTTTCTAGATTAAATCCAAACGCTGCCTCAGCTTCAAAAGGTTACAAATATTTTTTACCGACAAATTGTATGAAAATATTCATCGGGCTCAAAGCAATTATATTCGATTGACGAGGCAATATATGGTTCAAATTAAAAGAATTATTTACTGGTGTGTCTTTTGCTCAGAAATTCTTTGTGGTATTGTGTGGTTGTGGTTTAGACGATTATGGCATTCGTAATTCGAATTCGAATCTTATTCGACTAAACTGTCGTAGGTACGTCTGGTAAATTTGGCGCTAATCTAATAGGGCCGAAGCCGCAAGCAGCCGCAACCTGTCGCCGAATGCAACCTACAATCCGGCTTCTACCGCAACTATTACCAGTCGGTTGCACGAAATGCAGCTAACCTCAAATCTTATAATTAACGATCCTCGGTGAAAGTTGTCGGTTTAGTCGAATTGTAAGTATGTCCGCATTTGTAACCACTAATGCGCGAGTAAAATATAGTGAGTTGTATAAATCGACTAAAATATATATTCAACTTAATAACTGAACAACACATTGTTTGTTGTGTGTTGAAATTTGTTTTATGTTGTCTGTGCATATGTATTAGTAGTATGAAAGTCTTTAAATAAAATTTTAAATAATAATCAATTTGGCTTTGACAATTGAAAAATGATTTATGAGATTCGGTCGGTAGTTACCGAAACTTAATAATTATAATAGATCAAATAGGTACCCTTTTTTCATGACAAAAAGGAAGCAGTAACTGTCGAAGCAGCAAGAAACGAAGTTCATACTAATAAGGTGATAAACTAGAATGTAGTTCGTCAGATGGTAAGCGGTTACCAGACGCTGGCATCACCAAGGGTAACGTACGTTGCAGACCCTGCAGAATCTTTATACTCTTCTTGAAAAATTTGATGTTGGGGAAATTTATTTAATTCAACAGGGATTTCAGGAATGTTTCCCGATCAATTCTGATGCAAAAGGCTCGTATCGTATTCAGATGTATCTTTATAATGCATAACCCGTATCTGTAATTCCTAACGGGAATCGGGGGTCGATGCTATAAGTAATTAAGACCTGTGAGAGAATACTCGATATCTAATCGTTTTGCAGGCAACTGGGGACGTACCATTGGTCTCATTCTTCATTCGATGACTATTTTATTTGGGTGTAACCAGGTGAACCCTATTTTCGCCGTCGATACATTTAGGTGCTAACGTTACAGATGACGAGGCCGTCAAAGTATCAAGGTGGACCATACATACGTTTTTCCGTAAAGCTCGTTGTGTGTCAAATACTGTGTTTAAATTTATTTAAAAAATCGAAACGAAAAGGCAACTTGCTAAATCCAAAGTATCAACGTCATACACTCATTCATTCATCAATCATTTCTTCAATTCTTTCATCAAGTCATTCATTCATTTCACCAAAGAAAAACATGAAGGCACAATGTACCGCCAGAGCAAGTTCCTCTCCTTATCTGAGAATGTACGTAATTATTCAAAGTTAATTAACGAGTGCTTGTAATTAACTACGCAGTAAATTATAACAGTTGTAATGACAGATATATCGTTGATCTTTATTGACGTGTTACAAGCTAGTCGATATCTGTTTAGTCGAGTCCGGCACATGGTAGGCGCGGCGATCGAACTCGACTAGTCAGACCACGATTGATTAATCGTACGGTTGTCGACACAAGATCGGCAGTCGAGTTAATTGAAAAGTCAACATCTCGATGCCCCGTTCGATCGATTACGATACATGAAGTTAATTTATTAGTATTCATTTCGGCGGCGTCTCTATATGTACAGAGTTAATCGGGTGCTGTTGTTGGTCTTGTTAATTTTAATTAGATTCGATATTAAAACGTGTATAAACATTAATAACCACTTTGTATTACTTTCGTAACACTTCGATGATCTATCACTTTCGAAACGTTCATTCGAAAGTGCGAAATGGAATCGATTAAAAACACTTGAGGTGTAAAATCGAATCGTTTCGATTAAATCGGCGGATAGCCGTGTAAGCCCTGACGCGATTATAGCGAATTAAAGGTGTGCAATTCGAATAATGAAAGTATTGCAAATGGAATTATATGCGTCGATTTCAAATAATGATTTCAGGTTTGCATTATTCGTACTTATATGTAGCAGCGAAGTTGTTAAAAGGCTGCATTTTTATATTTAGGCTGCATTTTGTGTGTTAACATGTTGGAATATTATCACATAATTAATACATGCGCAATTTGAATTCCGTGTTGGTCTGTGATATATATCATCATTCCGAGGTTTCGTGAGGGACTCGGCGTAATGATATGTACATATAATTGACTAGCGGCCCGTCCTGGCTTCGCACGGGTGGACATTTATTGTTTAAACATAACATTTTCGCATATTTTTTTTATTAAAATAGCCTATATTAATCAGTGATAATGTAGCATTCAAATGGTGAAAGAATTTTTTAAATCAGTCCAGTACTTTTTGAGCCAATTCCTTACAAACATACATACATACAAATCTTTCCTCTTTATAATATTAGTATAGAGTATAGATAGGTAAACAAAATTCGTGGTTTTTAACTAGTCTTTAACAAGTGTGCAAGAGCTTTTTCTGAACTTAAGTACAGTGTCACGCCACGATTAACAGTGAAGGAAAACATGGAAAGGAAACCTGCATACGTTTCAGAAGAAATTAAAAGACGCACGTATGGTCGCGATTGAGAAGACGGATTCGCCACCTTTCACACACCGTATCATCATATCAAATCGCCTTGTCCCTACGACCTTAGCCTTCTAGACCTTTTTCACGCCATCCATATTCATCAGTCTCTTTGTACGCTTGCCGATTTCGAGTACCTACTCCGGACGTAGGTACTTTTATTAAACTTTATTAATTAACATAACTACTGCAACACATATTTTACGTTTAAAATAGCATTTGCAGAGATAAAGCATCACCGTGGGAACAGTAAAACCGCTGCAAGCCCATAAATTCAGGTCTCGGCACTACGATAAAAAGGCTTATAAAACTTGCATTTATTATCTGTGCCATCGGTTACGAGCGTTGAAATGTCGCAATAGAAGGGGAGTTGCGGTCATCCGCCGACAGAGGTCATTAGTTTGATATATTGGTGCGATAAAACACCTATTCGTTGAAACGTTTATATCTCCGAGAAGTCTGGAGCAGTGACGTGGAATTCGGAACTAATTCACAGATAACACGACAGCTAATTAAAATAATCACCACGTCTCTCATTGACATCGGAGATCGAATAAAGCTGTCCTGACGTGTTTTTTTTTTATTACAATACATTAATTTTGTTACTGGTCAAGTTTGACAATTTGTTTTTGAGAAATAATAAGCATTTTAGAGTAAGCAGCGGGTGGTTTACTTCTTTGCCATCTTTGTCGAAATAATAATTTAAATTTTATAGCCGTGGTGGCCGAGTGGTTCGAGCAGTTGCCTGCGACACAAAGATCGCAAGTTCGAATCTCGACTGTACCAATGAGTTTTTCTGAACTTAAGTACAGTGATTAGTCACACCACGAGCTTTACGGTGAAGGAAAACATCGAGAGGAAACCTGCATACGTCTGAGAAGAAATTCAAAGGCGTATGTATAGTCGTGCTGGAGTAACGGCGACGGACTCGCCATCTGTCACGTTGGCACCTAAAATATATCTCTGGCGGAAAGTGGGTGTTTGGGTATTACCTATACACCTCTACCTACCCCTTCGGGGACCCTTACATATTTATTTCACTATTATTGTAAAATATTTTTCTATCCCGGCACTAATTCTGATTGATGACTAGACTGATTTACGGAAAACATTGAGAAGAAACTCCAAGTCGTAGTCGTCACGTTGGCACCTAAAATATATAGCAGTGGTTTTTTTTCTAAAGAACATTTGCTCTATTTTACTGACACGGTCGAGTTTATTAAACAATCAAGCGCATATTGCCAGCAATTTATTTTTATAGGACATTATCAGTTGCGCAACTGTCATTGATTGGAGCAATTGATTTTATGCAACCAATAAACAGAATATACAACAACTTTCGGTTCAACCGACCACCTATATAATAGCACGCCACCAGGCTAGTAACGCAATTAAAACTAATGGATAGTGATTTCATTTGAATAATCAACTATTTGAAATTAGTCGACTAATCGCTTTAATCCGGACTAGGAACATTTTTGAATTTGGAATACATACCTAGGGGCGATTAAAATTCATTCTCATTTCAAAACTCAACATTTTATTCAAATGATAATTAATTCGAATATGGAATAGCATCGGTATGGTCTAAATTTTCGGGTGATCACATTGTGACAAAGATTTATTATTATTTTTAATTACGACGAGGCCTGAATGTGAAAAAAAACAAGAATATAAGGCGCCACCCTTTGCGTGTTGAAATAGGACGAGTGTTTCCCGCCCTATTTATTTACGGACGTCAAAAAAAAGTCGTAGATAGTTGAGACGTCACGCGAGCTGTGCAAGGGGTTTTTGTATTAAAAAAAGGTATGAGTAAGCAATTTGATATGACGAAAAAGAAAGAGTTTCTAATTCCTTTCATTTACTTTCTATTGCGAAACTTTGTGAGAATGTCTGTCACACAATATGCCAGAACGGCTAAACAGAATGAGATGAATTTTGGCAGAGAGCTAGATAATCTTTACTGGAGTAAAACAGCATTTACAAATAAAATCTAATTTACGCGGGCGAAACCGGGGGGCGCTGCTAGTAATAAATAAGTTTGAGAAATTCTACGCCTACCCTCATGTCGAAAAGTCCGTTAAAACAATTGCGAATCCGACATTTTACTTCATCAGCTGAGATGAATCCACAATCACATATTGAACAAAGTCCCCCGCCGCGTGTCTGTCTGTTAATAAATAAATAAATACCTTGGAACAATTCATCCTTTCTATATAGAAAGGATGAGCGAAGAAAGATTGACGAAACAGATATACAAAGCAAAAGTGTGTGCAAGAAGAGGCAGAGGAAGGCCACGTTCCAACTACCTGGATCAAATCGATCGGACTCTCAAGGACGGGAACGTTAAGAGTACTCGAAACCGACGAGCATGTATGAAGAGACTGATGAACGTGGACGAAGCGAAAGAGGTATGTAAGTCTAGAGAGAACTGGCGCTCTATACTCTCTGCCTACCCCGCTGGGGACTTGGCGTGATGATATGTATGTATGGAACAATTCCAAACAAATTGACATAGCCCTAAATTAAGCAAAGCTTGTGTTATGGTAACTAGACAACGATATATTTACTTATATATATATAAATAAATGCAAAGGACATTAAAGACTAACGTACAAACAAATCATCATCATCATCATCATCATCAGCCCACTCTAGCCCACTGCTGGACATAAGCCTCCCTATTGAGCGCCACAGCGCCCTGTCTGCCAGCAGTCCTTCGCAAATCGTCATCCCACGTACAAACAAATACTCGTGTTCATCACACAAATATCTGCCCTCAGCGTAAATCGAACATGCGACCGCAAGTTTTGCAATCAGGAGCTCTAACCACTAGATCGGGCCGTCTCAGAATTAAGGAAATAGTCGATTGTATCAACTTATAGAATTAAAAATTATCGATTCATAAAAAAAGGTTGCCTTACGTGTAACAAGGGGGTGTATTCCGGTGGCATCGCGTTTCATTTAATACGCGTGACACGGGGCGGGCGGAATATTTCATGCATGTAGTCGCGACTCGACTCAGTCACGCTACGAGATAAACGTTTAACAAATATATATACATATAGACATATTGAACAGAGGCCCTTCTCTTTGGTAATATACTTCTCAAGTAAATTTTTCAATTTATTTTTTTTGCATCAATAATTACAATAAATTTTGACTTAAAACAGTAACTAACTAACGGTATCTAGTTTATGTAAAGGTAATTTACCAAGCTTATACAGAATGCAGCAAAAACTCTTTCATATTATTACTGGGCACTTGAAATCACTATATACCGTATACCTACAAAAAATATATATATTTATAATTTCTTAATACATAATGAAGATTAACAGAAGATTAGAACAAGTACCTTTATACGGTACAGATATCTTTAGATATATTTTTTTTTCGTCTTTATGTTTGTTTGTTTTGGCAAATTTTCGAGTAGACTGAACCGATTTCGACGGAACTTTCATTAACAAGGTACTGGATAAGGAGTAACTGATGATACCAATTCTTCTGGTTCTTTTCCATGGAAACGACCGAACCGTGCACCTTTTTCCCAAGTGCCCATCTAGGCCTATGTGAAATAAAATATTTTCAATCAGTGATAATCGGTCCAGTACTTCTTGAGCCAATTCCTTACAAACATACTTACATACAAATCTTTCCTCTTTATAATATTAAGTATAAATAGACATATATTTGTAATTAAATACGAATTAAAAACTCGAGTGTCTACGGAGTATTACTAGTTATAAATATGTAGGAATTATACACGTTGTTTCGAAAGTAACCAACTCTAGTTTGCAACGCAGGGCACACGAGTGAGCAAACTCGCAAACTCATCCCACAATTACTGCGCTACGCAACAACGCACCCAAAATATTTGTCCTGGCAACTAAGTCCCTATTCTATTAAGGCGGAATTGTTTCAACCCCCTGTAACCGGCGGCCGCGGTGGTTGGTAATAAGCCCACGTGTGCCGTGAGCCGTATCTAACAACCACGCCTGCAATTAGTGCTACGCTGATGTTCGCGTGTTGCGAGATCGAACGTAAAAATGCCGCACGATATTAGAATAGGGGCTTATGGATTAAATGTTTTTTGTTTGCTTTCGTTAGGTTCCTTTGTGGGTAAATAAGTCAAAATAACTTTCGTCCGACCCGTATATAAATAATGAAGTTTGACCATCAAACATTATAACGTTGAATGCTTTTTCTTCTGTCTTCCCCAAGGGCCTCTGAAGGGGTAGGCAAAGGTGGTTAGTTACACACTGTCTTTCCGCCGGAGATATTTTAGGTGGCAACGTTTGAGTAGGTACTATATACCTAGAAGTTCCAAATTTAACAGAAACTTCATTTCAGTATTAAATTTAGTTAAAATATAGACTGTGTATAAAAGTAAATTGTACCGACCACAACGACAGCACTTATTATTTAGTTCGTATTATTATTGTTTAGCCGTCTTTAATAAAGAAGGAGCTTTGTTACATTGTAATACAAGATACTTTCTAGTTGACACTAACGGACAAATAATACCTATAGAAATAAGCTGTAAATAGAAAAATCCACAACTCGTCATGTATGATAATTTTTTTTTTAAATGGCGACAGTAGGTACCATAAACAACGGCTTACGTTTCAAAACTGGAAGCGTACCAACCGTAAATTCGTCCAGAAAGTCGGCCGGCTATTATTCAAAGTGGAAACACGTTATTTAATTTGCGATATGCGGCAAACAGTAGCAAAATATACGGATAACACAGTTTGGATGCGCGGCGCAACACTTGTAACTAGATTTGCTTCTGAAATTCAGCAAACATACGCCCTAATGGGACAAGAGTTTAAATTCATAATAAATTACGGCGTTTTGATGTGAATAAACGTGAACTGCGTGGCTATAAAGCGTTGTATATTAAAGCGACGCTTTGATTAACTTAAGCGCGTTTATCTTTGTCGTGTTTACCTATAAATATAAGGGCTTAAGCTACGCTAAGAAAACCAGACGGTCTGCATTAGTCTGAGAAAATTATAATAATCAGGTATATATATCCTCACGCCTTCCCACAAGGGTGCCCAAAGGGGTACTTCCTGCCAGAGGTATATTAGGTGCCAAAGTGACAGATGGCGAGTCCATCGCCGTTACTCAAGCACGTCTATACATACGCCTTTGAATTGCTTCTCAGACGTATGCAGGCTTCTTCAGGATGTTTTCCTTCACCGCAAAGCTCGTGTGACTAATCACTGTACTTAAGTTCAGAAAAACTCATTGATACAGTCGGGATTCGAACTTGCGATCTTTGTGTCGCAGGCAACTGCTCTAACCACTCGGCCACCACGGCTCTATTTTAAGTGATAGGGATATAATTACCTTAAACTCCATATAGAGGCGATGAATCGTAAGACATGCAATTTTCTCAAAGCGTTGTGTAAAGCGATCAGGGCGAGGTGCAATAACTTGATTCCGGAATTAATGGCTCGGAAGTTGATCTACAGTAGGTACGCCCTAGTTCAGCGTTAGAGGAGGAATTCCTTGCCCGCATTTCCATCGCTGCGTTACTCACGCTTAACGATTTCCACAGTAAAACTAAAGCTGCAATATAAGGGGTTTAAAAGGGATTCTCGATGCAGTTTCGATGTTTGCAAACGATCCGGTACAAGGTGGTTTTTTGTTTGGAACTCGACCTCTGACCGTGCGATTCTCGTTTGGATTCCACTTTCGAACGTATCCCAAATGAAAAATGGCGGCTTAGCTGTCAAAATGGTTATTGATGTACGAGATACTTTAACTGCTGCCGGTTTAGCCAACGGGCGAGGGAATTGTGAATGTTTAGTTAAGCTGATTTATAGAATATTAAATATATATATTTCAATCTTTAGTTGGTTAGTACATATGCGAATCGTCATAACTACTCAACCGATGATTTTTGCTTTTTTCCTTACACAAAACGTGCAAAGGACCTTTACCCTGAAAAAATAAACGTTTGAGGTATTACACCTATTATTATTATTACCACTGTATAAGGGGTCCCCGAAGGGGTAGGCAGAGGTGTATAGGTAGTTGTGGGAAGGCGTCATTGTATATGATATATATATATATATACCACTTTATAATCGGATTCCCGTGAAACGATCTGCTTGTTAGGTTTTCTAAACAGATATTACAGAGATCATAGAAGAATGTACTCCGAGCTAACTTGAAACGATATAGAGACAACGATAAAGAGGTATAATAACGATATATAACGATACAGAGCGAAGTCACAAACATGTCTACATCCATTAATTCACGAGCGTACTATAAATACAAAGCAATTTGGAATCTGATGGAGCTCTTGTCTCCACTCGAAGCGAGGAGTTCGGACTTCGACCGCGGCGTAACCTAGTGCCACTTATCTGCGTCCCTAGGACTCTAAACCAGTTAGGGAGCAATCCGGGATATTTGGCTCTTAACAGAAGCTATCAGGACTAATTGACGTGACTCATGGAATTTTTGATATTGTGAGACAGGAAGGACAAGGAAAAAATAACATTGGTAGAAGTACTATAAGATTTTATAGACGTCAAATCCATGGCCGTTCCTCAGCACGATTATTACATAAGCTTTTGAATTTATTCTTAAACGTATGCAGGTTTCCTTGCAATGTTTGCGTTCACAGAAAAGCACGTGGTGTGATACTTTAGATCCGACAAAAAAACATTAATACAATCTGGACGGAAAGGAAATTTTAAATATACATATTTGTAAAATCGAGCCCGGTAGACGAAGTCCTGCTAGCTAATTCATTGGCGCTGAAATATATTTATGGTAAAATGTGGGTTTTTATTCTATCTCTGCCATACCCTTTCTTCGCTAAGGCTTGAATACAAGCAAGTACTCACGCATCGTTTATATTGCATACATATGTATATCGTTACACGTACTATGGGAAAGTTTGCCAACATTCATCAGAGCTCGTCCGAAAGGGCGTGGAGTCTTTCGGAAATTAACAGATTTCATTTGGCAACTTTCGCGCCGACATCCGACAAGTCGTGTAACAATCCTCCACCTACTTCGGCGTAGCAATCTAAGCACGTTTTAATTCGCAAGTTTTGGAGGGTTGATGAGTGCACCCGGGCTCACGGGTCCCACTCGCCTCCTCCACACTCCGTGACATGAATCACGATAAAAAGCCAAGGCAGGGTAGTCTTTCAGGAAATTAGTTGTCACATTATGTACCTATTAGCAGCGGTGGGCGCTGATTAACTGGGGTACGAAACGGAATTTTCGTCAGCGCACGTGTTTCGTACGCGCTGCTCTAATTATCGACGTGATCAATGTTTGCTTTACGAACGTATGTAATAGCGCCGATGTGGGCGAGAATTTCGGTACGGTAGCTGCCAGTATGTAGGTACGTAGCAATATTGATTGTGCCATTATGTGCTCGAGACACCGATGTGCGAACAAATGACAAAGACCTATCTTATATGTGTATATTCATTCTCTCGTGGTATTTGGTGGGAACGACAATTTTACATACATACCTTATTGTCACGTCCAGCTATTTTTGGGGTAAGCAAAGCGCTCGTTCTGTTTAGACTTACAGACTTATTTCACTTCATACATGCTTGCCATTTTCGAGTACTCTTAACGTTCCCATAAGTTTTTTATTTAATTTATGTTCAGAGTTCAGTCCCACTGCTAAGTTTTCTGAACGATTTTTCGCTATACGATCCTGACGTATTCGAAGTCTCTCTGTACCTTTCTCGTTCGTTGTTTGTGTACATTTGTAAATTATCTTAATTATAGTTTCCTTTTAATATTCTAGTAACTAAATAATATAAGGGTGGCACTAGTTGTATGTTTAAATTTTATTGATATAATAAATATTATTTATTATTAATAATTGTATGAATCTAAATAGTGTGGAGTTTAATCTTTCTTTTGTTATATTACATTATCGTCGATTGAACGATCTGTGTCATTGAATAAGGATAATTATAGCGACATCAGGGTTCTAAGCGGTTTAATATGTAGCTCCTGCTAGCAGAGTAATTAAGCGAGAGAATTTACAAGGAGGTACTTGCACGAGGTAATTTTATAGTGAGCCTGTCTTTGATGTAACAATGAGATTTCGTCAAATTATACGAGCGATTTATAGGATTTGTCTTGTAATTAAATTTATAGATGCCTTTGCCAATTACTTAGGATACGACAATATACTCTGTTCTACACATATCTACGTTTATATACATACAATGAAGGTTACGTAGGAATCTAATTGAATCTTGTAAGGAAGCATTGATTACATTTTAATTTTATCTGTTACAATGCCATGTTTGCGTAATTAATGGTATTAGGTACCTATATTAATTCTTTATATATCTATAATATAATCTGGCGCAGAAAATTTATATGTCTAGGAGAAGAGGCAGAGGATGACCCCGTTCCAAATACCAAGATCAAATCGAATACTGAATTACACTCGGAAGCGAGCAGGGAGAGAAGAGACTGTAAATATCTATGAAGTAAAATCTGTATGTCTAGAGAGAGAACTGTCCTATCCCTGTGAGGGACTCAACTATGTAACCTACAGTTGTATGTAAGTATTCACCCTCTATCTACCCTATGAGGGACTCGATGTGATGATATGTATGTACAATACATATGCACATACATATCATGCCGAATCCCTATCGGACTAGGCAGAGAGAGTAGCACTACAGTTACAGACTTACCAACCTCTTTCACTTCGTCTAGATTCATCAATCTCTCATACCTCGCATATGTATATGTAAGTTTACGAATTCGACGACCAAGTCGTACGCTTAATGTAATTAAAGTCCCGTTTGTCCTTTTGGCGTGTCACTGCACCGCGTTTGTTACCTCGGGCCATAAATCTTTTAGTCCTTTATACCTAAAGCTACAGTGTTGCATAGCGTCGAGTTGGCATTAGTTCCTCGGAGTAAACAACCCCAATTATATTTATTACTCCAGACGGTCTCTAGGATTTAAAATATGTTTTTGTTAATTATATTCGGATAGCGAGAAGCTAGTACATTTTAAACGCAACTGTTTATAAATAAGACGCAGCTAAAGTTTTTTAGAATTACCGCTGATATCCTGAAGGTACACCGCTTTTGTGTGCGCTTTGGTGACTCCTGGAACAAAAAAAAACAAATGTCAATTTAATTTAGTAATAAATAATATTAATCAGATTCTAACGCGAGATCCCGAAGCTAGACGAAGGAAATATGTTTAAGTGATGTACAAATATGCGTCTTTGAAATTATTGACAGAATGTCAGGTTTCTACGTAATGTTTTCTGTAGGGGTGAAATGGGGGTTGAAAGTTTGTATGTATTTTTTTTGCAAAATCTATATTTCTCTAAGTTAAATTCATGTTAAGGCTTTTAGCGAGAAATAACGAAAAATTTTGCAATTTGCAAAATTATCCAATATTTGCTAATTGCTTTTTATGCGGTTGAAGTCGCGGGTAACAGATAGCATGCATGCATTATATTAAACCTATCGTAATTAAACATCCAATACCAACCGAGTATTGAACTCAAATACAGCTCATCAGCAATTGATTAGAATACTCTTTTTTTTATCTTCTGCGTTTGACAGCTCGGGTGCGTTTACAAAGCGCGCTCTCGACTGAACGCACCCTTTACAAACTTCACGCAACATTTAACGCAGGCTGTTCAATTGTAACTCACAATATGATTTTTATAAAAAAAATACAAATATTAAATCGTGAATTTTTACATAATAGCAACAAAAAATGTTCTTCAAATTAACGTCAATGGAATACCTGGAATTCCAAACCTAAGACCGAAAAAAAAATAAAAATAATGCATTGTTATAAAAAGCACTTGCGCACTATATTGAGAACTCGGTAAATATTATTTTCTTTGAAGATTTATTAAATTAGTACACCAATAAACATGAGTTATTTGCATGAACATCATTTAATATGTGCACAACGTTGATGACTATAAGATTGTAAAAGACATTGTACGGCTGTTGGTTTTCCAAATAAATAAAAAAATGCATGGTGTTAAATAGGTCATATGTACTGGGCTTCATAACAAAGCATTTGGCGCGTACAAAACCAATCAACCTTTTTAGCTCGCTACGTGTACTAGGCCAGTGGTATAGAAGGCCAGTAAGAGCCGACGCAATTTGCAGTAAATAAGGATATCGGTTTAGCGTCATTATCCCGGCCCGCGATATAGCGGACCTCGTAAACGCGCCTCCAGTTAATGAGTTACGCCCGCCTCTGTTATGTGTGCTGCTCTGTGTTCTTAGAAAACCATTTATTACCACACGCTTACACGCCAGTAATTTCTCTAAACAATTTTTCATCGCGCTTGCCGCATATCCTTTCAAGTAATAACAGCGAGATATTGAGCTTAATAGATTACCGTCTTGCTTGTACGTACGTATATAAGCAAAGGAATTGATATACTTATTATCAATACATGCCATGCCCCGTGGTTTCAGCCGCTATAAATTTGATTATCCCAGGGTATCTCCGAAAACAGAACAGTTGTCTTTTAGAAGTTGTCGGGTATGACGATTCAATAAAACAAATATGTAGCTCCAAAAATAAAACATTATTAAAGGGAGAATTCACTCCGAAAGATAGTTTTATGAATTTACTAACACAAACTTAACTTAACTTTTCATTATATTAGTAAATATCCTTACGCCCTCAACAAGGGTCCTCGAAAATGGTAGGCAGAGATGTATAGGTAGTACCCACACACCCATTTTACGCCAGAGATATGTTTTAGGTGCCAACGTGACAGATGGCGGCGCCGTTACACAAGCACGTCTACACGTTTCTTCTCAGACGTAGTCAGGTTTCCTCTCGATGTTTTCCTACACCGAGCTTGAAAAACAGCGATGGGCTCGCCATCCACAGATGGCGACAGACGACATCGACAGACGTGACAACGTGGTACCAAAAAATATCTTCAGATATGTCGGTACTACACACCTCTGCCTACTATTTAAGGGAGGCTTGTGGAAAGGCTTTAAGAAGATAGATTGTTATAGAGGCGGAAATATTTAATAACTTTCCTCCGGGTTGTCTTACATGAATTTCGTTGCATTTTGGCTTAATCCAGTTAGATTATACAGCTGATCCTGCGAGCGGCTAAATGGAAGGCGTTTGACGTTGTCGCCTCCAGACGTGACGGGACAAAGGAGGAACGTCCGAGATGGTTTCTAATTACGACACAGACCGTTATGCAAATCGGGGGACGACGCGGGGAGCTCTTTGTCTGTAATAAACATGCGCGGCTCTTGCGGTCAGACCGCCAAATTGCTCGCCATACCATTTACCCCTAAGGGCAATAAAACCGCCTCAATTGGAGTGCCCTCTCTGTGCGATGACTACTCTTTGATCAACTCACTAAAGAATTACTCTGTCTACTTTTCACTGGAGTATTCTTGCGTTCGTAATTTAAACGTTATGTATTAGAAGTTAAGACGTCACGAGCCAACCTACTTGGCAGATGTGTTCTGGCAAATTGTTCCGGCTGAAATCGCCAGGTCGTGCCGTGTCTTCCTCAATTGCGAAACTAGAGCGGAGGTATTTTTTCATCGAGAACCGGACCGCGATCGAGACTAAAGCGTAAAGAACAGTATGATTTGTAACCTACTTTATATTCTAGTTTTATACTGAAGTTCCTATGGGATTGTAGCTTGATGATATATAGCTTTGATAAACGGGATATAAAATGCAAATGTATATTTCAAATCGGATCAATAGTTACTGAGATTAGCTTATTCAAACAAACAAAGTCTGCCTCTTTATAATTTTAGTTTAGAATAGGATTTGACAACAATTTTACATTGTATCTTGTCTGTTGAGTGAACATTCAAACAGTGATGTACCAAAGAGTGATTCTCAGCTCGGAATTGATGCATTCACGCTCGTCGCGTTGGCAAAGTTGGACCAAAAATTCCAGACTGCTCCATCAGCCTTTGTTAGCATACGTTAGTTCTCTCAGACTTTGTGCGTTCCAGTTGCAAGAGCACACTGCAAGCACACACTTTATTTACATTAACAATGTAGTTTAAAACGAAATCAGCTTACTGCAAGCACTGTGTTTTGGACTTTCTGTTCCAGTGTTGCCTTGTCTGTTGCAATACGATAATTAAGCGGAATGGTGCTATCTATAGCTAGAACAAAACACACTTGAAATGTTCTTTCATATATACAAGAAGTAATAAAAATATATATAGTTATCGTTTGAGCTATTTGCTTTATTGCATCGTCATGAGAATGTATTCAAATGCCCCTTTACTCCTACGATATTATAAAGTGCTAAAGTGACAGATGTCGAGTCAGTAACCATTGTACATATACATAAATATTGTCTTAGAATTTCTACTTAAACGTATGTAAACTCGTAGTCTTTAATTAATCACTATTCAGATCTCCTTGGTTACAGTATGGGTTCGAACTTACAACAAATGCGTTGTAGGCGTCTTCTCTCAACACTCAGGCACCGTTCAGTGTCTTTGGAGATAGAATATATACCTACTTATATTTATCATCACGACGAATCCCTCACGGGGTATGCAGGGAGTAGAACGCCAGTACTCCTTAGACTTACATAGCTCTTTCGCTTCCTCCACACTCATCAGTGTCTTCTCACAAGTTCGTCGGTATCACGTTGTAATAAATTTGTCAAAATGGCCGCCATTCGACCGTGATTGGTTAACTTCCTCAGTGGTTGTTCCAAATGACCAAATAATGGATGAAACTTAAAGCGAGCTTTCTCATTTACAAGGAGAGGGTTGGATGTCATTGGAGTTAATTAAAGCGATTCTATTGCTCAACTTCAGGGGGTTAGACCGGGGCGCGGCGGTACTGTTGACCTCTGACTTTACTTTTGTTGTAACATGTAACTATTTATCTCAGATTACTCTGGACCATGGCATGATCCCGGCTGCGAAACTTGAGGTTGCGGGTTCGATCACGCTGAGTGATAGTTGTGTAATGAACTCGAATATTTGTTCCTTATTCTTGGATGTCATATGAATATCTTTATATATATAATTCTTCTGTGAGTGTGTATGTCACTGAACTCCTCTCAAACGACTGGACCGATTATGATGAAATTTTTTGTGTGTGTTCAAGGGGATCTGGGAATGGTTTAGATTCACAATTGGACGCGATAGGTGGCGCCACCATCGTATTTTTTCACCCGAGCGAAGCTGGGCGGGACAACTAGTATGTATATAAGTATGAACATCGTTGTCTAGTTCCCATATTACAAGCTTTTTTATTTTTTCGTTTATTTCACTTGGTATTTATTCCCTTGGTATTATTTAAGTGGGAAGGCGTGAGGATATAGTATTATTATTATTATTTATGGCCGAAAGCCGAAGCAGAAAGGCGTGGTGGCTGAGTGGTTCGAGCAGTTGCCTGCGACGCAAAGGTCGCAAGTTCGAATCCCGACTGTACCAATGAGTTTTTCTGAACTTAAGTACAGTGATTAGTCACACCACGAGCTTAACGGTGAAGGAAAACATCGAGAGGAAACCTGCATACGTCTGAGAAGAAATTCAAAGGCGTATGTATAGTCGTGCTGGAGTAACGGCGATGGACTCGCCATCTGTCACGTTGGCACCTAATATACATCTGGCGGAAAGTGGGTGTGTGGGTATTACCTATACACCTCTGCCTACCCCTTCGGGGACCCTTGTGGGAAGGCGTGAGGATATATTATATTATATTATATTATTATTATTTATTCCACTTTGGTCAAATAGCGTTTGCCATTGAGTAAAATTTAGTACTATATTTATTTGTAAAAGCATATTCTTTTCATTAATTAACATATGTGTATGAACTCTGTGTACCTAATAATATTGTTTTTTTTATGCTACTAAGGCGGCAGAAAATCACCCCATTGCCTACTCCTTCGGGAACTCGGTGTGGAGATATCAACTAAGATAAGGTACGAATTGTCTCTAAGAATTATTTTGGTCCAAACCTTTTGTAGTTAAAGCCAAAACATGGGGACGGCTCATTTCGCCCCAACTACAGCAAAAAAAGGAGAAAATAATAGGTACACGAAATTCGGCCGGCTATTTAACCGGGTCGCTCAGAAAGGCAATTTTCTCTCCTATTTCTGTCGGAATTCCGAATTATCTGCAATCAATCGGACAAAGGAGGAGAATGAACAAAGTTATTTCTCAAACGTCGGACAATTTATCACAGGAATCATTTGTTTCGGACAACACAGGGCCAGGTTGTTTGCTTTGTGGCGATGAATGACGCTGTGGTGGAAACTTACAGGAGCCGAGGGCTGTAATGGGTTTCAAGTGCCGCAGCACTTGCGAGACCCTAAAACTTGAAGTATTCAAGTTCCAATTGTAGTTCGTCTTTGACATAGGGCGAGGGTGCGCTTGTTGCGAGTGTTAGTTCTCTTTACAAACGTCTATCTATGCTTATAATATGAATGTTTGGATGGTTGCTTGTAACCCAATCAGGCCTGAACATCTCAACGGAATCATATCCAGGTTTAACGCATAGCCCGAAGATATATTTAAGATGCCAAAGTAATAGATGGCCAGTCCATCGCCGTTTGTCCAGCATGAAAAAACCCACGTCTTTGAATTTCTTCTCAAACGAATGCAAGTTTCCTCACGAGTTTTTCTTCACTTCAAACTCGTGGCATAATTAATCACTGTATTTTTAAACTTAGGGTCGGCAACGCGCGAGTGATACCCCTGGTGTATCCGGTATCCGGATTCGTACTTGCAATCTTTGTACTGCAGGCGACGGACCACTTGACCACCTCAGTTTTATATATTTACTAGCTGTCCCGCCTAGCTTCGCCCGGGTGAAAAAGTAAAAAGAACACGTTTTTCAACTATTGCTTCCCTATGTTGAAAAACGCGTTTTAAAAAAAAGTTGAGTTTCATAAAATCCGTTCTTAGCTGACCTCTACACCGCGTAAGGAATACTCCTACCAAATTTCAAGTCAATCGGCCTTATATTTCCTGAGATTTCGTGATGAGTGAGTTCACTAATGGGATCTCCTATATATGTATATAAATAGATATAAATCGTTTACACGCTTAGTAAGGTCTGCTTTGTGTACGCAAGTACGATCTTGGGCAGCAATGAAGAGCTATAGCACTGGGTTAATCGCGGTACCAATCGGGTCGAAATCCTCTAATCCAATAAGACAATCTATATCGGATTAATAATTGTTAAGTGAAGTGAATGGACGAATCACTTCAGCTTAACCATAACTTCAAATCCTAGGTATGTAGGTATATATATTTCCTAAGTCGGATCCGTACATACTGAACACAAGAATACATAACCCGGTCTTAACCCTTGGATAATCTTAAATCCCAGCATCTAGGTCGCAAGCTGTGTCACCAGCCTCCTGTGTTGACGCAGATTAATTGTCTCGGGGTTAATGACACAGGCTGTTCCATTAAAATTAAATAACTTATTTCAACTGACATTGAAGTGTGACGACTGACAGGAAACGATGCGGACGTAAATGAGTAAATTAGTCTGTGACCATTAAGTATAACAATAATACCTATATAAAGTAGATAGAACCTGGATTTCTACTGACCTTATTTTTTAAAGATCTTTTTTTACTTTTAACTTTTCTCCCGCCTCCCACAAGGGTCCCCGAAGGAGTATGCAGAGGTCTATACACCTATAGGTAATACCTACACACCCACGTTTCGCCAGAGATATATTTTTTATGCCAACGTGACAGATGGCGAGTCCATCGCCGTTACTCAAACACGACTATACGCCATTGAATTGCTACTCAGATGTATGCAGGTTTCCTCTCGATGTTTTTCCTTCACCTTAAAGCTCGTGGTGTGACTAGTTCAGAAAAACTCATTGGTACAGTCGGGATTCAATCTTGCGATCTTTGTGTCGCAGGCAACTACTCAATCCACTCGAGTACCACGGCTTCCATCTTTGTACTAAACTATTGTAAATTGAGTTTTTTTTAAGGTATCAAACAAGATTGCGTTGTGTTACGGTAAACGTCCACCGCCACCTATGCATGCAACCTTGCATGAAAGACTCATGCAAGGTTGCATTGTTCACACATTTCTTAAAGAGCTCCTTGAAACCGCACATTGCAGGACCTATTTGGTTTCAGTACGGGTATGAATTCATCATCGAACAACTTAGCCTAGGCATCATATCGAACAATTCGTCGAGGATCGAGTTAACAAACACAGCAATACAGAGATGATTACAAGAACGCTTCAAAGTGTTTCAGTTCAGGATATAGCGAGGAGTTCTTAATCCCGAACTGTATCTAGGTCGGTGTGACCAAGCTGTGCCGACACTGATTAATGCTGCATGGTTAATTAAATAGCCTGCTACGTCACGCGGTTATATTAATATAAACAATTTGACGTCTTGATTTATGTTCTTGTTCAAAATTAGGGGAAACTAACTTGGATAAATAGTATGGAGGCATGTTCACACAAAACGTGAAAAAGATATATGAAGAAGAATAACTGTTGGTATGAATGTGAGTAGGGCCATATCCGAGTTGGTAAGAGTAGAGAGAACTAGTGCTCTACTCTGCGAGGTATATTTCGCAATGATACGATAACGTTTTTCGCATTTTAAGTAAGAATGAAAAGCAAACGAGTTGGGAAGATAAGAATGCTTTGCTATTGACGTGCATAAGCGAACATTCGTCTTCTTTTCATACACAGCGAGTGCATCAGTGACGTCACGACATTAACGACGTCATTTACAAGCGAACGGCCGCATTGGACTCATTTTAAGTGAAATACATTATGATTTATGATTTATGATATTTACTAATGTGTGTTTTTGTATCTCGGTCCGGAAAAGCAAGAACGGTTTGCCTCACTTTAATAGTCGAGTAAAATAGATTTCCATCGAAGAAAAAATTGTGGAAATTATTTATCGTAACCACTCCCGACAAGGGTCCCCGAAGGGGTAGACAGAGGTGTGTAGGTAGTACTCACACACCCACTTTTCACTAGAGATGTAATTTAGGTGCCAACGTAACAGGTGGCGAGTCCATCGCCATTACTAAAGCACTACTACATACGGCTGGGAATTTCTTTTCAAACGTATGCAGGTTCTCTCTTGATGTTTTTCTTCACCGTAAAGCTCGTGGTGCGACTAATCACAGTACGTTCAGATAAACTCATTGGTTCAGTCGGGATTCGAACTTGCAATCTATGTTTTGCAGTAACTACTCGAACCACTCGGCCACCACGGCTATATATGAGTTTAATGCAGGTAAAACCGCGGGGCGGAGTTAAAAAGACAGTATAAGGAAAACAATAAAAGCCGAACGATCGGCCCGTAATCTCAAGTTATCAATACTGAAATCCTTAAAGTCGTAGTATTAAGTAAGTAAGGGTATCATTACATAGCGGTCCACGGTAATTTCAGACGGGATTCCCCTGTAATTTATTTTTGATAGTAAACCGATTAGGACGCGACCATAAATGCTGCGAAGTTGTTTGTTTCAAATGTACACAGAGATCCCATTGCGTAGCTACATGCAAGTTCGGTGTGTACTTATGTTTTGTCTGAATATATGTACGGTATTTTTCACGTCACGAGCTTCACGGTGAAGAAAACGTTCCTGTCTACCACTTAAACCCTCTGGACAGATTTTCACAGTACAAAGAACTATTTTTAAATACGACGACCAAAATTATTTTGTCGTTCAATACCCCACGAACCTCAGTTTAGGAAAACGTCATTAGAAAACCTGTTTATGATTGAGAAAAATTAACATATATATAATACATCCTCACGCCTTCCCACAAGGGTCCCCGAAGGGGTAGACAAACGTGTACAGGTAGTACGCACACACACTTTCCGCCAGATATATTTTAGGTGCCAACGTGACAGATGTCCGTCCGTCCGTTTCTCAAGCACGACTATACATATGAGTGTATCCTCAAACGTACACAGGTTTTCTCCGGAGGTTTTCAATCGCCATAAAGCTCGTGGTGCTACTAATCACTGTAATTAAGTTCAGAAAACTCATTGGTACAGTCGGGATTAGAACTAGCAATCTTTGTGTTGCAGGCAACTACTCACAACTCGGCCACTACGGCTTTTCAAGGAAAACAAAACATATGAGTAAATATGTAGTCTTACTCAAGAAAACGCGACGGACCTGTCACATTAGCGACCTTTGTCAGACCTCGGCCAACCCCTTCATTTATGTACATATTATGTGCACAACTTTATATAGGCCTTATCACTGTGACATAAATGCTTACAGTAAGAAAAGTATAGAGGAAAATAAAAAGCATTACTTACGCATACCCACTTGAGTCCCCCAAATCCTTAGAAAAACGGGTTTAGAGGATCCAAGTCAAGTGCGATAGCTCCCGGAACTGATAAACCGATTACTCGTAAAACAAACGATAGCCATACTCGTAACGATACGACATCGAGCGTAGTTTATTGACAACCCCTAGGCGGCCGTATTCGGTAAGTTAAATTACGTATGGTACGGAGCGCCTCGAATCGCGATCAGTATCGAGTGGCGAATAAATCCAGGGATGTCGCCGGCCGTCCTATTGGATTACTGGGAAGAAATAAAGTATTCCTTTAAGTTTCATTAAGCGAATGTGATAGCGGATAGCGGATCTCATAAGATAGGGCACCGAACTTGGTCACACTCGATTAAGTCTGTGGGGAAGTATTTCTTTTGTTTTTGTCCTTTCCTTGTATAATGAGCTCCTTGAGGAGGGGGAGGATTGTTATATTGTGGTGGCAACAGAGGGATTAGTCCTATGATGTTGTCAATACAATATAACTCTCCGAGTGGCAGCGCGCAAGTGATACTTCGCTATCGTTAGCGTAAATAGGCTACGGTAACCGTTTCCCATCTGGTGGGCCGTATGCTTGTTTGCCACTCTTGTTGTATAAAAAAAACAAGGGTTAGCAATATACTGCAATTGGATGTGTTAAGTTTATTATAACATATTCAGATTCTGTTGTGTCAAAGTTCTTTTACATGTGAACATTATAAGCCTCCGTAATCCCTTCTGATCAAGTAAGAAGGAGAATTCTACAGCAGTAATGGTAAGAACAGTCGAGAATAGAAGAGGAAAGATGATAGGCCACCTTATACGACATGATAGCTTCTTTAGAAACATCTTAGAAGGAAAGGTAGAGGGGAAGAGAGGGAGAGGAAGACCAAGATTAACATACATGGGTCAGATCAAGGAAAATATTTCTCTCATGACGTATAAGGAGGTCAAGGAGGTTGCGCTGCACAGAAGCGAATGGAGGGGACTGCATCAGAGACGCCGACAAGAGCCCAGCTCTTAAATTTGTGATGATGAATGGTAAGAAAAAACATATTATATGTACATCAATACATATAATGGAAATGTTACGGATCGCAATCTGTACATGGAAGATATATGAGGGAAAATATAATTGAGACCTTCATCAACGCAAATTGTACTCAAAACAGTGAATTTTTGTCTGTGCGTTTGCGCACCCTAATTTGGAAACGGTTTATCCGATGTAGATATGGCTTTCACTACTATATTATGGTAAGCTTTTCTCAGCATTATTGGATATCCAATAATGCTGCCTAAAGCACTGTCACTATTTCACGCAGAAGAAGTCACGGCTACAGCTCGTATGTATATAAATGTATATATTCACACATTTCCGTGAAGAGATATATGTGTAACAACTCCTTATTTAAGCCGGATATATATGTATGTAACATTCATATATTTAACATTAATCGTGGATGACAAAAAGTCAGTTTCACATAAAAATATGATCTGACTTCCTATAATACGCCACCAGACATACAAGATACAAAACTCGCTTTGAACCGGCTCTATGGGCTCCTCGCCCCTTCACCCTAAATCTTTACCATACATAGATACACACGGTTCTAAATAGCGTCTTTACAAATCCACCATGAGTTCCCTCATTAACTCCAACCCTTCAGTCCCTTGGTATCGCGTGACGATCTGGGATCGCCATCTGAGAGCCGTAAAACCCACCCTTGAACCCCTACCAGTGGAAGTCGAACGACGTCCCGCGGGCGAGGTGCAGGTGAGTTCGTTTCCGGTTACAAATTGTCCACATAAATTGCATATACAACCCGTGGCGTTCTACCCATTTAAAACTACGCATCACATTGCCTCTTATAACTATGGCCTAGAGTCTAGAAGTGCAGAAAGCATCTATAGAATAAAAGTTAATCATACAATCAGTAAGGGGTAGCCTGAGGTGCCAACGTGACTCAATTATACGAGTCTTTGAATTTGTTTCTAATGTAAAAAGATTTCCTACAACGCAGTCTGCGGCTATTTTATTCAATGCAAGGGACATAGAGAACACTAATGGACTAGTTGTATATTAACATACTAAATAAAAAACTATAGTTAAACCTTCAAAGGTTTCTTGTCAACTTTTTTCCTTAAATACAGCCTTATATTACAGCCTATACCTTAGCTATCGTAAAGTCTGGGGTTCTGATTTGCGTTGCAGGAGTACCCGACTCTCGAACCACTTCTATATTGGTAAAAATATTTGAAATGATTAAAAGCCATATTGACGCTTGGTACTTCGAAGTAAGGTGTTCGGAGGTTTTTACTGTACCTCGTTCGAAAACACGGGCTTCACGAATGTTCCAATGTAAACGGCACATATAACGAACCTATTTCACTGCTTACTGATGCGACTTTTATGAGTATTCAGTGAGTTTTTATAGTAATGGATCTTCCATCTGAAAAATGTATGGAATAGTAGAAGTATTCTTATTCAGAATGGAGTTAGTTATAATAATATTTTACCTTGTTTTATGGATCGGTTCTTAAGCATATGAGTCATAATAAATATATATCTGCACGCCTTCTTACAAGGGTCGCCGACGGGGTAGGCAGAGGTGTGTAAGTAGTATCACCCACACAACCACTTTCCGCCAGACATATATTTTTAAATGCCAACGATGACGAGTCCATCGCCGTTACTCAAGCACAAACAAACGACGTCTTTAGATTTCTTCTCGAATATTCAGATTTCCGCTTTATGTTTCCTTTACCATAAAGTTTGTGGTGTGACTAATCACTGTACTCAAGTTCAGAAAAACTCTTTGGTACAATAGGGATTCGAACCTGCGATCTTTGCTCCGCAGGCAACTACTCAAACCACTCGGCAACCACGTGTCTATGTCTAAAATACGTATAGGTTTTGCATTTCATTTGTAACCCTACTTAAAAACAAGGAAACTACCAGGAGCTGGATTCCATATTTTGACTTTTGGTTTTGGTTTCCAACCAGTTACTTCTTTATACGATATTTTCCTACACAACTTCTAGGAAAACTTAAGGTGTCAGTGTGTAAATAAAATGTAAGATGGAAAACCATACAATGAGAATTGTTTTTCAGCGGCGATAACAGCTTACCTTAAGACGGACCACATGCTTATTAACTACCGTAAAGTTTTAAAAAAACGTTACCTGTTCAAGACAAATACATATTTATAATGTTCGGCTAATGGCTTACTACTTACAGGCAGAGAGATGCATTACTCAGTCTGTACGGTATTACAATTATATTAAAAAAAAACAAAATTCAACGCTACAGTTTCCGAAGCATACGTGTATTAGGTACTAAAACGCAGATAGGTCTGGGCGTAGGTCACAGTAAACCTGCTTTTACGAGAGACCGACCGTTAGGAGTAACTTTTTTATGTTACGACTAAGTAATTGAAAAGCATCGACCAAGTTACATGGAAGTGCCAACTTTGGCGCTCACTCAATCAAATTAAAGGAGTGATTTTGTGAAACTTCCAGATTAAAAATTACAAACTCATTGCTAGGATTAAATTCCCAGGTTCCATTTGGGCCATGCTTTTATACTTCCATAGACAATAATTATTATATTATACAACACCATTAGCTTGTATTTCCTATTATTGTTTTTAAACCATATATCCTCACGCCTTCAAACAATGGTCCCCGAAGGGGTAGGCAGAGTTGTATAGGTAATACCCGCACACCCATTCCGCCAGAGATATATTTTAGGTGCCAAAGTGACAGATTGCGAGTCCGTCGCCGTTACTCAAGCACGACAATACATACGCCTTTGAATTACTTCTCAAAGGTATGCATAGGTTTCCTCTCGATGTTTTCCTTCACCGTAAAGCTCGTGGTGTGACTAATCGCTGTAGTTAAGTTCAGAAAAGCTCATTGGTACAGTCGGGATTCGAGCTTGCGATCTTTGTATCGCAGGCAACTACTCAAACTCTTCGGCTATCACGGTTTTTAAACCAGTAAGATAGCATACAAGGTCTATAATAAGCTTAATAGAAAGCGGTTACCGTCGACTATAGCCGTCTGCAAAGAAGTTAATAATGCACGTGCGCTATCGACCCTATCGAATCTTTTCACACCTTTCTTGAGGTATCTCCATGCTGTGTCTAAGATAAAACGTCAAAGAACTTTAGTTTTTTAATATTCAACTAATAAACGATTAATTAATTACATTTTATTCCTCATATGTAATTATTAGGTACACAAAACTAGAATGTCTTGTCGCGCCACCTATATAATAGCTACCTATTATTATATATCTTGATTGTATATATAGTCTAGGGCTTACAGCTTACAATATGTCCTAAATCATCAATGGAGAAGCAGCTCGTAACTTTGACAACTACTTACTCCGAGACTTGTTTATACACAATATTGTATAGGTGACGGATGGTCCAAGTTGAAAGTGATATCGATTGTATTAAATATATTTTTAATTGATAAGCTTTTTAATATTTTCACACGTTCCCACAGGGGTTCCTGTGAATGAAAGTGTGTGTCTCCCAACATTTTTTTCTACAAAATCTCACCGAAGTTAAACGGAGCCAGTATTCATACTGGCTCCATCCAGTCTCTTCAGAGACTGATGAATTAGGACGAAGCGAAAGAGGTATGAAAGTCTAGAGAGAAGTGGCGCTCTATACTCTCTGCCTACCCCGTTAGGGACCTGGCGTGATGATATGTATGTATGTATATTCAGAAAAACTATTTAATTACTTGATGTTACAGTAGATGAATGAAATAAACCAGACTTTCGCTCGAATATATTTTCAAATGTGGCCTACTTAATTTTAATGTTTTCCGAATTTGTAGATGTAATACTTAACCATAAATCTCTATGTCTGAGTTACATACATACGTAACGTAACGAAGATTCGCTCAGAGATTAGGCAATGCTTTTCAGCATAGCAATGCTGCTAGTCTTCTTGGCCCGTAGCCGCGAGATATCGATTTGGCATAATTTTTAAATATGCAAGTAATTGTGTAAATAAATAACATTTACATGTAATAGATGTATATAATGTACCTACAATAGAATACACAATTTGCATACACTTCTCAGGCAAAGTGAGTTCTGACAGGTACCTACATAGCACCCTTTTCAATCAATCCCGCTAAAGTCTTCTCCTTAAGCCAATCCATTGTAACACGTATAGAGGCGTCGCGATCCCAAGGTGTGGGGTCAATAATAAGAGGTCAAATATTTGCACGTACTCGCCTGCGGGCTCGCGTGCCATGTTTGTACCCGCCCTGGGTCGGGCCGCCCTAGGGCTGCGGCGGTCTACCCGTTGTTTTAGGACTGGTGTTGTATTTTTACCATTAAATATAAACAACGGGAATAAAACGGGAAAAAAACAACAATTAAACGGGGATAGATGGGATTACGGCTGAGATGATCATGTACGGTGGACCAGCGGTCTGGGACGTCATCTATTTGCTATGCAATCTTTGCTGGGAAAAGGGTGATGTTCCGGACGACTGGAGGCGAGCAGTCATCGTGCCTTTCTATAAAGGAAAGGGATCACGATTGGACTGCTCCAACTACAGAGCCATCAGCTTGGTCAGCTTAGCTAGTAAAGTGTATACGAAGATCCTGACGATATGAATGCAAGAGCGATCCGAAAGGTTTCTCTGGGAATCCTAAGGTAGATTTAGACCAGGAAGAGGATGTATGGATCAAACCTTCTCGCTTCGCGGAATCGCGGAAAAGTTTTTGGATATTAACCAAAGGGTTTTCTGCGCTTTCGTCGACTTAGAGAAAGCATTTGATAGAGTCGTACGAAAGGAACTCTGGGACGTGTTGCCTGGTTATGGAGTGAGCAGTTCCCTACTGCATGCCGTGAAATCACTCTATAGTGATAGCGAGGCGTGCGTTAGGGTTAACGGTGAGATGTCACCCTGGTTTGATGTGAAGTCGGGGGTCAAACAAGGGTGTATCATGTCTGCCTGGCTGTTCATTATATATCTTGCCGATGACGCGGTTTTACTGGCGTCATCAGAGGGCGAACTGCAGTCACTAGTTACCATAATGAAAGAAGAATGTGAAAAGAAGGGGCTGCGCCTAAACGCTGGCAAGACTAAGGTTCTGGTATTCGAAAGAGATGAACAAGTGACCGAGTGTGCAATATCGGTAAATGGGCAAATTCTAGAGCAAGTGAATGAATTTGTATATCTTGGAAGCATGTTCACACGATGGAGAGTATGAAAAAGATATTGAAAGAAGGATAACTGCCGGAAATAAGGTGAATGGAGCCATGTCGGCGTTGATGGGCAGTAAAAGTCTGAGCAAGAATGCTCGAGTTGCTGTCCACAACGCGATATTGGTACCTACCTTATTGTATGGCAGCGAATCCTGGGTATGTCAGAGGAAGTATGACAATTGCTTGAATGCAGTCGAGATGCGATCTCTTCGAAAAATGTGCGGCGTAACGATATTAGATCGAATCCGCAATGAAGAGATTCGCAAATCAACTGGCGTGAATGAGGGCGTGATTGTAAAAGTGAAGAAAGGCATGTTACGTTGGTTTGGACACATAGAAAGGGTGAGTGAAGAAAGATTGACGAAACAGATATACAAAGCAAAAGTGTGTGCAAAAAGAGGCAGAGGAAGGCCACGTTCCAACTACCTGTATCAAATAGATCGGACTCTCAAGGACTGGAACGTTAAGAGTACTCGAAACCGACGAGCATGTATGAAGAGACTGATGAATGTGGACGAAGCGAAAGAGGTATGTAAGTCTAGAGAGAACTGGCGCTCTATACTCTCTGCCTACACCGCTAGGGACTTGGCGTGATGATATGTATGTATGTAAATATAAACACGCTTTTTATCCACCTTTCTAGTAATCTGCAATACTTACATAGTGTGAATATAAAAGTACTTTATACATCGAGGCATTGTTGCCGATCAGCGGGAGCAACGTAAAGTTTGCAAGTACGAATCCCGACTGTACCAATGAGTTTTCTGAACTGAATTACAGTGATTTATTACTCCGTGAGCTTTACGGTGAAGGAAAACATCGAGTGGAAGGCTTAAGGGGAAATTCAAAGGATTATAGGTATAGGTTGTTTGAAAGGGCAACGGACTCGTCATGTCTCGTTGACATCTAAATATAAACGAAACAAATTATCCTTATGCGAAGGAGTCGTATTCAACCAATCAGCCTTTATTAACCCATGGTCATAGGCATCTCTCCAACACCCTACTGTTTCCCGACTTTTGCCAATCGAAACTATTACCTTCCAGGCACCGCTACGAAATCTGACCATCGGAAGAGCTCAGAGGAAAAATATAAACAAAATGAATTGATATTTTTCTATATTGAATATAGAATATTGAATTCTTTCGTTACTACAAAGTTGTATGATCAGTGGAAAAGCTTCTTAGAATCCGTAACCAAACTGTGATAGTCAAGTGTTGTCCCCATACATATGTATGAGGAGGCCAAGTCCGTGTGGGAATCAAATTAATTATGATCGGGTGTGCACCTGCTGGTTTGACTAATTGTTTGCCGACCGCCATCTTATTGGGGGCACGGAGATATTAGTTTTAGTGGTGACATTTGGGTTATTAGTTTACTGTAGGAGCTAATAAACAAACGTTAATGTTTTAGTTTTCGTTATTCGAAGAGATGCTAAATTACGTCTACAAGACATGCTTACGTTCTATGGCCTAACAAAGATAAAAAACCTAACTATACGAATTAATATTAAAAATTTAAATAAATTACAATAAATGTATGAGGAGACTGATAATGTGGACGAAGAGAAGGAGGTATGTAAGTCTAGAGAGAACTGGCGCTCTATACTCTCTGCCTATCCCGTTAGGGACTTGGCGTGATGATAGTATATGTATAAATATTAAAATTAAGCTGGTCTCTAATCTCAGTAAAAAAGAATTAGATTTTTTTTGAAGTAATTTTAAACCTCAGCACTCAAGAGAATGGATCAGCAAACGTGAATTATATAAATGACTTTACGCGGATGAAACCGCAGGCAAAACCGCGTTGACTATAATGTCTTCGAGTATGTTTGAGTTTGATCAGTAACGAACACGTTTAAAACATTATATGTATATAGAATATAATATGAATGTGGACGAAGCGAAAGAGGTATGTAAGTCTAGAGAGAACTGGCGCTCTATACTCTCTGCCTACCCCGTTAGGGACTTGGCGTGATGATATGTATGTATGTATGAATATAATATTTTGTATGTCATATAATCTGATATTGCCGATTAATTCAATAGGGACTATAAAAATGCGACTTAATGGCAAGATCAATAGGCGTATTACATTTGTTGCCTAAAAGATACTTTGCCAACTTACATGAAATTACGTCCATAATTTGCGTGATGTATTCACAAAACAAGAATACAAGATACACGAAAGGCAGACAAGATGTATTATTATAAGATTGTATTTTAAATCTAAGCAAGTAATATAAGTAGAACAAGTTTGTTAGAACTTTCAACAAGAACGAATATTTTCGATTATAGGAAAAAAATACATTAGATAGCTCTTTTATTTAGGTAGGCTATATATCATCGCGCCCAAAGAAGCGGTGTAATAATTATATAAATGTAATATTTAATTTATTTTATACAGACATACAGAAATATTGACGAAACAGATATACAAAGCAAAGTCAGGAGTACTCGAATCTGACGAGCATGTATGAAGAGACTGATGAATGTGGACGAAGCGTAAGAAACAGGTATGTAAGTCTAGAGAGAACAGAACTGGCGCTCTACACCTGCCTACTTCGTTAGGGACTCGGCATGATGATATGTATGTATAAATAAAATAATATATTAATATATAAAATAATTAAATGAACCGCGGGTCACAACTAGTATTTCACGTTTGAATTCAGAATCGGAATATAATATATATAATATATCCTCACGCCTTCCCACAAGGGTCCCCGAAGGGGTAGGCAGAGGTGTATAGGTAATACCCACACACTCCCTTTCCGCCAGAGGTATATTAGGTGCCAACGTGACAGATGGCGAGTCCATCGCCGTTACTCAAGCACGACTATACATACACCTTTGAATTTCTTCTCAGACGTAGGTATGCAGGTTTCCTCTCGATGTTTTCCTTCACCGTATAGCTCGTGGTGTGACTAATCACTGTACTTAAGTTCAGAAAAACTCATTGATACAGTCGGGATTCGAACTTGCGATCTTTGTGTCGCAGGCAACTGCTCGAACCACTCGGCCACCACAGCTCAGAATCGGAAAATCTAGGGAAATGACTAAAGCCCACGGAAATGACTATTTGAGTCCATGGAAATGACGTTTAAGCCCCGTTGGAGGGAGTAAGACGATATAAGCTACAATGGGCTAAGATTTAATGCCAAGTTAGCACAATGGTAGCGCAGTCGGCCGTTGTCGACGCGGTAATCTCTCATTACAGGGGGAATCCTTTTGCCGGACCGGATAGAGCCGGCTGTAACCGGTTTGACTGTCTAATAAGATATATTACCAATCGCACTGTAAGTGTGGCGGTTTGTATGTGTGTGTGTAGTATGTTTAATTACTTGAAGTTGAAACAGACAATAGACAGAAATAATTATGACAGAAATACCTAAATAAATATAGACAGAAATTAATATAAATATAAATATATAAAGAAGGAGGTAATCTCGTCGCGCTGCGTGTATTTTTAAACAGTTTTTCCTAATACAAAAATATCTAATAACTTAAAGGCATCCAGCTTAGCCTAATATAAACATTAAAACCACGTTTGTATGACAAGTTTTATTTAAATATTCATAATTTTAATAATTCATAATTCATAGAAGCTTTAACAGGACACTGTTTAAGGTTTATTTTTCAATGACACAGAGATATATTGATACCCTAACCATCATCTATCACCGTTCATTTTCTTTATTAAATTCCGTTAGAATAAGTCAGCTGAATTATAGGGCAAAGTCACAGGACTCAGGTTGTGCATCTAGAGCGCTAGGCTCTGTCGGTCTGGTTTCCGTAATATAATTTCCTCTCATAATAGGTTTTTTCTCTTAGCAGGCAGGTTGGACGCAATATCCTCCACGTGATTATCTCAGTAATTAGATTTTATTTCATTCTTTTGTCCTAAATCTGACGAGAATCTAGAAACGAGCTTAGAATTAAGCTTAGAGTTATCTTCTACTTCTGGTAGATTTTTACCCCTTCCGGGTAGAGGAAGACGTTACATGAACTTATATATATATAACTTATGTATGGATACATATACATGTAAAATTGTACGTTACATATAGCAGGTTCTTATGTGAAATTAAGGGCGTGTGTCAACTTTGAATGCAATTTTTCATTTCTAGAATTAATCCTCACGCCTTCCCACAATGGTCACCGAAGGGTGGGAGGAGTATAGGTAATACCCACACACCCACTTTCCGCCAGAGGTATATTAGGTGCCAACGTGACAGATGGCGAGTCCATCGCCGTTACTCCAGCACGACTATTCATACGCCTTTGAATTGTTTTTAAATTTGCTTCTCAGGTGTATGCAGATTTCCTCTCGATGTTTTCCTTCACCGTAAAGCTCGTCATTGGTACAGTCGGGCATCGAACCTGCGATCTTTGTGTCACAGGCAACTAATCAAACCACTCGGCCACCAAGGCTCTCTAATTCTAATAATTCTACTCCTAATTATCGTGCGATATCATATACTTGAGCAACTACATATAAAGTTTTATAAGGCTCCTTATATACCATATTAAGACACTTGAGTACAAACCTTAAAAAAACAAGGGTGAACTTAAGTATTGTCAAAGCCACTAGAGTTAACTTACGAGAGGCCAAAAACAACCGGCAACCGACGCCTGTTGCCAGCCTCATTTACATTTTGCTGATTGATTATTCAATCGGACAGTCTCCCCCTTCCTCCGGCGACTTCACCCCCCTCTGCCCCCAATTCACCCCTCACCAAGTGGCTTGGACACGGCGGAATATCTAAATGCTAATGGGAATTATATAGTGGGATTCGTCTTGGCTTGCCTGGATTAATTCCAATGAATTACTACAAGGTTGTGGAATTCCAAATAGTGACTTCTATTCGTCAACATTGCTAATAGGTATATTTTCTTCTTCATACCCACACGTTTTCCTAAATATTTCACTAAATAGATACAGGTGTAAAATTACCCTTTTTATGTTGTTACACCTCTGCCTACCCCTTGTGGGAAGGCTTAAAGATACAAGACACTAAGCGGCATTTACGCGGCTTGCGGCTTATTATTTAAAGATTCAGTAAAACACCTATATTCTTTCATATTATTAGAGCCGTGCTGGCCGAGTGGTTCGAGTTACCTGTAACACAAAGACTGCAAGTTCGAATCCCGACTGTACCAGCGAGTTTTTCTGAACTTAAGTACGGTGATTAATCACACCACGAGCTTTACGGTGAAGGAAAACATCGAGAGTAAAACCTGCATGCATATGTTTGAGAAGAAATTCTATCAGGTTGGCACCTAATATATATGCATATCTCTGGCGGAAAGTGGGTGTGTGACTACTACATATACACCTCTGCCTACCCCTTCGGGGATCTTTGTGATGAGGCGTGAGGATATATTACATTATTATACCTATATTAAGCACATGATATTCAAATTATCCAACTTCCATATAAAAACTTTACAAACCGTACTTAATACGGGTCAAAAGTACCAGGCATTCATAAATAAACGGGTTGGTTTGAATCGGTCAGAGGAGTGCTCCTCGATCGCGTACACTTGCCTGGCCAACTCAGGGATCCAATAAAGTGAAACAAAACACGGTCACAGCTCTTCCGACCATTCGCAATGCCAACTTTTTGGCGACTTTTTGAAACTGCAAACGTGAATTCAATTTTAAAGTTGTTGCTCCGATATTCCTTGACTTGTCTCGATTTATACTGAGCTTCTAATAGTTGACTATCGGATCGGAAAACTATATTCAGTACGACTGTACACCTCCGCTTTCCCCTCTGGGTACCCTTGTGAGAAGGCGTGAGCATATATTATTTCTAATAAGTATATTCAGACTTAAATTGACTTGAAATTACAGATTCATGCTGTGATATCCTATCTTATGGAGACACAACCAGGCAATTCCAAGACAGGATCTGTTGTTGCTGGTAAGAGCGGATCCAACACCATCAAGCAAATACCTTCAAATTTGCTCTCAACGTTATCGAACTAGTGTTCAATTTGATCATCTGGATATAATTGTTATTATTAAGGCTCGATGTCCTAGCATTCGATTTTCCTGACTAAAACATAGCCCATCGAATTGACATCTCATTGACAGAATTTTCATGTTTCGTTATTCATCCATTCACACACTACACATGTACAACTCTTTACAATAAAAAAAAATCTGAAGCTTTCATCAATCGTGTAGATAACTTTGTTGTTCTTGACTGTACATATCGGAAAATCACGATGAATGCTAGAAAGAAAAAATTTATATAAGCGATTGGGATTTCTCTACGCTAGCTCCGCCCAACCACTCGCTACGCCGGCAGGACTTTCAATCGGCCACTTTCGGTTCGGAGGGCCTCGCATGAAATATTTATAGGCCGCTGTTGGGGTCTTCCGTACCCGTAGCATTAGTTTATGGGCATCTAGCGTGCACTACGGATATACGGGTTAAGTGCGATGTTATTTCTTTTCCGGACGATATTGTCTATGCTTTGTTATTGTTTTCCCTAATGTTCTGTACAGGATATATAGAATATTATATTGTTATGAGATTACAAATTAAACATGTAAGTTTCTCGAAACCGACGAGCATGTATGAAGAGACTGATTAATGTGGACGAAGCGAAAGAGGTTTGTAAGCCTAGAGAGAACTGGCGCTGTATACTCTCTGCCTACCCCGTTAGGGACTCTATGTAAGTTTCACGCTTCATTTATTTAGTAGCTCTGCTATAGTCGTGCCTGCAACGGTAAGATTGCAAGTTCGAGTCCCGCCTGTATCAATGAGTTTTTCCCAATGATCACACAATGAGCTTTACGATGAAGGAACACATCGAGAGGAAACCTGCATACGTCTGAGAAGAAATTCAAAGACGTATGTATAGCCATGCTTGAGGAACGGCGATGGACTCGCTATTATGTCTAGTTAGCACCTAAATTGATCTTCTACCCCTGACACATCTGCCTACCCCTTCGGCGACCCTTACGGGGAGGCATGAAGATTTATATAATAATAATAATATATCCTCACGCCTTCGCGCAAGGGTCCCCGAAGGGGTAGGCAGAGGTGTATAGGTAATACCCACACACCCACTTTCCGCCAGAGGTATATTAGGTGCTAACGTGACAGATGGCGAGTCCATCGCCGTTACTCAAGCACGACTATACATACGCCTTTGAATTTCTTCTCAGACGTATGCAGGTTTCCTCTCGATGTTTTCCTTCACCGTAAAGCTCGTGGTGTGACTAATCACTGCACTTAAGTTCAGAAAAACTCATTGGTACAGTCGGGATTCGAACTTGCGACCTTTGCGTCGCAGGCAACTGCTCGAACCACTCGGCCACCACGGTTTTTTTTTATATTACTTATGCTATATTAACGTGTACCAAGCGTAGGCATTCAGGTTAAATAGTACGGAACCCGTGTAGTCAAAATGCTGATAGCTTCCAAAACTCGTATACCGTTGGCTCCTGAAACAAACATTTAAGGGAATAATTGTAAAATTAAATGAGTGTAGCTAATTTCGCCGGCACCTTTAAAATGGCGACATCTTTTAAAGACCCCCCCCCCCCCCCCCGTAGTGGCAGATTGAATTATTCTAAGGCGCCTGGTTAATTGATATTAATGCACAGACATTTTGCCGGCAATTTACAGGGGTTAACTTTTAAGACACGTCATGAGGAGATGCTTTAAATAATGTTACACAGGTTTTCAAAGGAGATATAATTTTCTTCACTTCTAGAAGTTGTAGGGTACCGTCAATATATCCTCATGACGATGAAACGAATAGCTCAGTGTGATGATATAGATGTACACGAAAAAATATTGACATAAGATCGATATTCCTGGTGTTGCAAGCGTCCGTCGGCGGTGGTGACCGCTTACCATCAGGCAACCTGTCTGCCTGCGTGAAAATCTTTTCCCCCACATCCAGTCGCACCGTACATACATCAACCGTATATCAGGCAAAACTGTGAGAAAAATTATATACTTATATAGATAGTGCCATCCACGAAGACGCGCCCCTCTATTCTTCCCTATAGTTTATAGTGTGTGTGCAACCTTGCAGTAATGTTTGAGTATTATCGGTACACACTGATTGAGCCGTGGTGGCCGAGTGGTTCGAGCAGTTGCCTGCGACACAATGATCGCAAGTTCGAATCCCGACTGTACCAATGAGTTTTTCTGAACTTAAGTACAGTGATTAGTCACACCACGAGCTTTACGGTGAAGGAAAACATCGAGAGGAAACCAGCATACGTCTGAGAAGTAATTCAAAGGCGTATGTATAGTCGTGCTTGAGTAACGGCGATGGACTCGCCATCTGTTACGTTGGCACCTAATATACCTCTGGCGGTAAGTGGGTGTGTGGGTTTAACCTATACACCTCTGCCTATCCCTTCGGGGACCCTTGTGGGAAGGCGTGGGGATATATTACATATTATATTATTAGTATATTATATACTGCCTCCAAGTTGGTCGTATGGACAATACGGCAACGATTCCAAATGATCAACGAGCGAGTTATTTAGTTTGTTTGTTTTCCCCATGCCTGGACAAAGGCCGATTAGTTGTTTGCAGGCTCCAGTTAAATGAGCTTCAGTGTTGGCTCTGATTGATTTGGTTTCTAATGTATGTATATTATAACGATGCCGTTATTGACGTAGTTTATTGTTTTATTATTATTGACAAGATATGGATACTAGTCTTTTAGTTGACTGTAAAAAAAAATTATATGTATTATTTTAATCAGCTGTTTTAAAATGTTGTACCACAGTACTAAAAAAACTCAATTTACTAGAAACCGAGGAAAAAAAAAACAGCTGGTGTCAAAAATTATTGACAATTAAATAAATATGCATATAAACATACATAAAATCACATTCAGCCAATTCCATACATTACCGAATCATTGTTGAACTCTTTTTAATTGTGGGGAAACCGGTGTAAGCGAACAACAGCAAAGCGATTCCACAATCGTACTACGACAATATTTGTTGAAACAACATCTACATCATTGCGCTGAGCAAATGTTGCCAGTCCTCGATAAATAGAGGTATTGTAGTCGCGTTCACCAAGATACGTAAGGATTAACTTACTGTTAATGATACCACGTCTGTGAGTTTTCGAATTTTAAAAATTACTTTTAACTTCACGTACGGTAAGGTTAGGTACCTACTTTTCGCAAGCAATATATTACTTTACAATTTGTTTTTCAAACGTATGCAGATACCCCACGATGTTTTTCTTCTCTGTTAATCTCGTGCTATGGCAAATTACTGGACTTCGATTCAGAAAAAGCTTATTGGCTTGCCGTTCAAACCGAAAACTTTAACTCATAGTGACTACTGGAACACACGGCCATCGCAGCTTAAGAAATGAGGCAATCTTATTTATGGTATGCGTATGTACTTTAACTAAAAGCATAGTCAACTAAAACAACCAATAAATATCGACTTTCATATTAAAACAAACTGAAAGTGATCGCTAAAGTAAAACAATATTCTGTATGACTGTATAATTGTGCATAAAACCTTTTCCTATTAATCCAAATAGTTTCCATCCAAAACTATTTCGTTCAGACACGATATTCAGACAAAAATAATACAATTAAAACGGAACTCTTTTAGCTAAATCAATTTGCAAGTTGACTTTAAAAATATTCCGCTTTCAAATATGTTCGAATATATTTGAACATGGAATATTTTTCCCCCAAATTTAATACCGGACCCGCCCATAGCTTGTACACCAATTTGGATTCGAAAATAGAACAAGAATCGTGTTGTGTATGAATTGTCAGTTCAATTAACGAAATACAGGAAGGTACGACTACGAGCTATGTCTGTCAGTAAATAGTAATTTTGCGATAGAAACACCACGTTTCTGACCGATTAAAACAGAGCCCTGAATATTTAGCATTCCATTACATTTCCCTATAACGGAATGGGTCAAGCTATTTGGGCCGTTACATTAATTTATTGAAGTCGAAATTCATTGCAGCACGTGGAGTAGTTTATTAACATAATGTGCATACAAACTGCCACCACTGTTTGCACTAATGTATAAATACATTATGATGAGTTCGCTAAAATCATTGTGACAATTTTTGTTAGTATTGCCAACCGCGAATTGTTTTTGCTGTCTGCTTTCTGTTGGTCAAACAAACTGTTCAGAATCAGAACCTCATTCTGTGCAAACACCAAACTGTATTTACCATTCGGGCTGTAAATAAAATAGATCGGAGCAAAGCAATATCGAGCTCTGTCAAAGCCCAAGAGCGGAAGGGAAAAAAAAGAGAATCAATCGAGGCAACCCGATAGTGGCCATTAAAATATCGTTGAATTTCAAAAGGTGGAGACATTCGGAATCCCGATAGTTGGACCGGCCCGATGCCAAGACGTATCGGTGTTCGTTGGGGGCGAAATGGACTTTTGATGTAAGTTTAGAACGCACTCACCCCAGTGCTCGCGACGTTTTGATACTGCTCCGTCGATTGATGCGAGTGTTCCATTTCTAAGATTCGATTTTCGAACGCGAGATGAATTTGACGTTGATAGAGCGAATGGTTTTGTGTTCGAAGTTTAATATTTATTTTCGATTAGGTTTAAGCGTTTCCCAACAGTCTAATTTAAAAAAAAGTTTAGGAAATTGAATTTAAATCTTGTTCCAACGTTCGATTTATCTACTAAGAGAACGTTTTGAATGACGTCACGAACTTTCAGGCGAACATATAACTAGAGTTGTTAAGTGCGAAGAGGTAGCGCATCGATATCGGCATTTTCACTTCGCTGGTTTCATCCCCTTAAGGCCGACCCGAGACATCCCCCACCTTTTAACGAACGCGCCAACTCGCTTGGATAATGTCACTATTAGGGAATCCTGACTTTTAAAAGTCTTATCGATTATCGGATAGCTTTGGATGTTCAGGAATACTGTGATATCGTACTAATATTATAAATTAAAGTTCACAAGTCACAAGCGAAAGTTTGTGAGTATGTATGTATGGATGTATGTTACTCAATCACGCCAGAACGGCTGAACGGAATTGAATGAAATTTGGCACAGAGAAAGATTATTGGCTGACATTTTACGTATCGTGAACTCTATAGCGAGTGTGAGAAGTAAAGGTATTGGTAGGCACGTAAGTAAATACCCCTGCCTACCTGCGGGACCATTGTGGGTAGGCATACCGAATTGTATTAAAAGCTCTATTTAATATCTTGCAAAAAGTATATATCTATATAATGACTACGACGAAAATAGTGTCACCTCTGTCTACGCCCTCGGGGATGGAAGGACTCTGTGTGCAAAGGCGTGAATATTAATAATAATAATAATCGATTTTGAATAAATCGAGTAACCTCTCCATAAATCAACTCGACTCGTTATCTACAGAATAAGGCGGCACTTTGTATTCAGAGCACTGTCGGTCGGGCAGGAAGGCGTATTCTTAGCTAATTGTGAATCCCATCGCTTTTGAAAGCACAACCTTGAGAGGTTCGCGCCTTTAATTTAAGTAAAGCTCCTTTGCCAAATACTAGGATGTAACTCGTAAGTACGGATTGGGTATTTAAGACAGATGACGATACGACGATAAGAAAATATAATCATTCCTTAAGATAATTAAGACTATATAATTATAAATATATCTGTCTGGAGTTCTATAGTACTGGCAGTTAACAGTCACAGTTCGCTATCTATGCTTTCGGTTTCTACTTTCGATTTCTTTCGTCACTCTTTACCAGCATCCCATATGGCCAGTGACAAACGTTCCACATTCAAATATTACGACTAACGTTCTTAAAAAACCATGGGTTTAGAATTCAAAGTTAGGCTCTAAATTCAAACCGAAGTGTCCGAAGTTTAGAGGTGAAATTCAGATATTAGACTCAACGTAACTGCGAGGACTTCGCTGCAAGTGTAAAAAAGTTCTTGCGGATTCATTCCTAAGTGAATGTAGTTTGTCTTTAAAGTTTAAGGATATCTAGTTTCACTCTCTAGTTTCTGTATTCACTTTTACTGACGTCTGTTTTAGGAATTTAGCTACGATTTGCGACTGACTTAATTTTTCAGGGTTGTCAACGCGCGTGTACTATCCCTAGTGATGTCTATTAAGTGACATCCTTGGATTGAACTAAATCCAGAGACGATGATGTCATGGAAAATATGAGAAAAACTTAATTCATACAACGGATATCGTACAATAATAAATCAAGCATACGACCTACCTGATGGCAAGCGGTTACCTAACAAATGCGGCCATAAAGGAAACTCAGAATATCTCCCTGACAAGGGCTCTAGACGCGCTGGTACCAACCCTAAACACTTACGACAATAATCAATAAGTATCACTGGAACCTTGCAAACGTTACCTCGTCTAATAATAATTACACAGTGTAAAGTTCCCCTTATCACCCCTCGTGCAGGGTTGAGTAATCACACGTAGGGATGGACGTTACATAGGGCTGCCTTGAACGGTTAGTGGTTATTATCGCGTGTTGAGCACAACCCAACAACATAAAGCTGGTGCTACAAGCGCTAGCTACGCGATACTAAACTATTACCGCTAGGAACTTGAATAGACCTAATAAACATCGAGTCGCCTGGAAGGGACAACTGCAAGTTTGTATCCCGTCTGTACCAATGCTTTTACAACGAGATATATTATCCGCCAGAGATATATTAGGTGCCAACGTGACAGATGGCGAGTCCATCACCGTTACCCAAACACGACTTTACATACGCCTTTGAATTGCTTCTCAGACGTATGCAGGTTTCCTCTCGATGTACCGTCACCGTAAAGCTCGTGGACATACACCTTTTTAAATGTTAAGTACCACGTTACGTTAAGTTAAGGGTCGGTGTGATTAATTCCTCGGCTTAGCATTGGTGATTCGCGAGCCAGGGAGATAGGCTAGACTGCTAGATGCAGCTTCCTGACTATTCGTATAACTTAGGGGTAGTTTAATTAATACTACTGACTCGATACCAAAGATACTAAAACCCGCTATATATAATAATATTGCTTCGAATATCTCGTGGTGGAAGATTGGCATTAAACAGGCAAATACAAATAGTGTATTAACATACATACATTTATATATAAAAAATAGCAATTTCCATATAAAATTAAGTAAACTTTTGGATAGAGATCGGGTGACACCGGGGTTTACGGGGTAACCTCCGGCCACAGGGTTAGCCATTATAGGGTTTTTTTTTTTAATTCCCAACCACGTTTTATTGTTTTCAATATCGTTAAATGCATCTAACGCCAGTTATTTCTATAGCGCCTATCTACAGTTACGATATTATACCAACAAAAAGTAAGTGCACTCTATAAAAGATAAAGGGCCCAGATCCTCGCGGAAAGGACTGCCCTTGGCTTACATAAAAATAAATAAAGCCTGTGGACCAGAGATAAGATAATGCGAGACGACAATTAAGTTAAACGGCGTATCGCCGGGACAACATTGGAATCGCATTTCACGAGGCAGATGTGTACTATGCCTGCAGCATAAAGACGCGCGTTTTGAGGTCGAACTACGCTCGAAATAAACTGAATAATGTTAACATACATACATACATACATACATATCATCACGCCAAGTCCCTAGCGGGGTAGGCAGAGAGTATAGAGCGCCAGTTCTCTCTAGACTTACATACCTCTTTCGCTTCGTCCACATTCATCAGTCTTTTCATACATGCTCGTCGGTTTCGAGTACTCTTAACGTTCCCGTCCTTGAGAGTCCAATCGATTTGATCCAGGTAGTTGGAACGTGGCCTTCCTCTGCTTCTTCTTGCACACACTTTTGCTTTGTATATCTGTTTCGTCAATCTTTCTTCACTCATCCTTTCTATGTGTCCAAACCAACGTAACATGCCTTTCTTCATCTTTACAATCACGCCCTCATTCACGCCAGTTGATTTGCGAATCTCTTCATTGCGGATTCGATCTAAAATCGTTACTCCGCACATTTTGCGAAGAGATCGCATCTCAACTGCATTCAAGCTATTTTCATACTTCCTCTGACATACCCAGGATTCGCTGCCATACAATAAGGTAGGTACCAATATCGCGTTGTGGACAGCAACTCAAGCATTCTTGCTCAGACTTTTACTGCCCATCAACGCCGACATGGCTACATTCACCTAATTTCCGTAATGTTAACATATTTATAATTACGCCAAGCTCCTAAGCTCCCAAGCCCAAGGTAGGCAGAGAGAGCGCAAATATGGTTTGTTTCACCCTAATTCCTCACCCTATTCAGTCACTTCATACATATTGCCGGGTTCGAGTAATCCCGACGTTCCCAGCCTTGACTGTTCGAAAACAAAATATTGTTTAATAAAATAAATTAATACAATACGAATTGCTTTATCTAGTTTAATTAAAAACGCGTGGCGCTGTGATCGTAGTGAACTTGTATGTCTTCACCCAAGCGAAGCTGAGTGTGAGAGCTAGCACTTTATATAAATGTTATCGTCCTCGCTGCAAAAGCGTCGAAGTGTTGTGTCATCAATCACATAGCTTAGTCGTTGGACTGAATTGTACACAGCACGACTAAAATTCAATTGAGCTGAGTTATGTTCACGTCGAAGTTTAATGGGAAGCTTTTACTGGACGGTTAACAATCAATATAAATTACATACCATCACACCGAGTTCCTAACGGGGTAGGCAGAGAGTATAGAGCGCCAGTTCTCTCTAGACTTACATACCTCTTTAGCTTCGTCTACATTCATCAGTCTCTTCATACATGCTCGTCGGATTCGAGTACTCTTGACGTTCCCGTCCTCGAGCGTCCGATCGATTTGATCCAGGTAGTTGGAGCGTGGTCTTCCTCTGCCTCTTCTTGCACACACTTTTGCTTTGTATATCTGTTTCGTCAACCTTTCATCACTCATCTTTTCTATATGTCCAAACCAACGTAACATAAATGTAAATATGTTGAGAAACCTGCATACGGATAGAAATTCAAAAGGGGTTAGTTAATCGTGCTTAAGTAACGGCGGGCTTCCGTCACTTGGGTTTAAACAATCTTTATTTCTCAAAAGAATACCAATAATTCACTTATTGAGAATAATAATATTGAACAATGCTTATTATTGATTATGGCAATTCGTACAAATATTTTTAGTTAGTTACTAGTAGACAGTTAAGTTAAAATACAGTTTCTTATATGGCGGCAGACACATAATATTTAACGAGGGGGTAGGGTTAAATTTTAATTGTAACATTAGTACAAATAAATACAGGTAGTTTCTGTTCAAGGTTAAGTGATTACTTTGGCATTAAAAAATATATCCCTTGCGGAAAGTAGGTATGTGGGTACTACTACCTACACACCTCTGCCTACCCTCTGTGGGAAGTCGTGAAGATAATTACAATTACAGTTCCCACGTATAAATTGAAATAACATTTAAAGGTACCTACACACCGAAACTTCTTTTTTCAAACAATTCCAAAAGCAACAAACATTGACATCTCGTGTGAAAACTAACAGCGGTGTCTGCCACCACAATGGCTGAGGGCGGTAACTTTGTCGCGGCGTATTGATCCTATAGATGCAGTACATATTAGCTTAGGGCCCGCGGGATCGGGACCGATGCCATTATGTACTGCAACAATGGGAGACACGTGGTCGGGAGCATGCCATTTAGATATATAGTGATCGAGCAGTTAGAAGTAGTAGTAGGTAGGTATCCTTTATACATCTATACATACAAATAAATAAAACCGGTGTGTCTGTTTGTAATTTTAAAATAGCCCATTTTTACTAAATGCATATATACGCGTACATATACGCGGTACATATACCAAAATATTTTTGTTCAAATTTTTGTCTGTCTGTTTGATTGTTCCGGCTAATCTCTGAAACGGCTGGCCCGATTTGGCGGAACTCTCACCGGCAGATAGCTGATGTAAAAAGGAGTAACTTAGGCTACTTTTATTTTAGAAACTGAACAATATTTTATTTGTTTAATTCCACGCGGACGAAGTCGCGGGCACAGCTAGTCATACATACAAAGGCATAGACGAGTATGAAAAAAAATATAATTGAGCATATTTTTATTATCGGATGAGTAGTTGTAATATAAACAAATCGTGATAAATAAACAAACTACTACCTCTGGAGTTGCAAGTGTCTATATGCACCGCTAATCAAGACTGCTTGACCTATGGCAGAAGTCATATCTATAAAAAAAAATTCATACAAATTAATCATGAACGAGGCAATGTTGTCGATTTAATGTTGTGTTAAAAAGGGAAGGAAACTCAAGAAATGAGCAGTACTGAGAAATGAACTGAGCCAGCTTTCATATTTTATACCAGGAATTCATAATCAAAGTACCTATTTCCGACGACAGAACACAAGATGGAAACTGAAATATCAATGATAATTCCATCAACTCTTGACTAGGGCTTACAGATACAAATCCCTTTAAACTTTTACAAGCAAACATTTTCATCTTTAAAACAATCCCGAGATTACGTGGAACTTGTAATCGGGAGTTTAAAAAACGTTGAATATTTTAGCGGGGACGAACTAACGGCAAACTTGGGTTAATCCGTTGTTTAGCGGGGGATTATCAGCTGGCACTGTGGGAGCTTTTTTACTCGTCTAGTTTCAATTTAAAGTCGGTTAATTCCGTTGCTAAGTGCTTGACTTAATTTATATCCATCCGCAATTTATCCCCTGGATTTATGTAATGGAAGTCACGGGGCGGGCCAGTGCTAATTACGACTCTTGAATGAGAATAGTCCACTGGGGCTACTCTATAAAGTAGTTTTTTTAATTACGAATGCAGCCAGCTATAGCGTTCTGAATTTAAAAAGTGACGTATTTACATATGTCTCTTTCGCACTCATTTTGCCAGCAACAACCTATAGAATAATTTAATGTATCATCATTATCATTATATCATCACGCCGAGTCCCTAACGGGGTAGGCAGATAGTATAGAGCGCCAGTTCTCTCTAGACTTACATACCTATTTCGCTTCGTCCACATTCATCAATCTCTTCATACATGCTCGTCGGTTTCGAGTGCTTTTGCCGTTCCTGTCTTTGTATGTATCGATATATTACTAACCGTATATATTATGTCTTTGTAACAGTATCAAAATAATATACGAATAAAAGAAGGTGGCACGTGTAAGTTCATATCACGTGTAGCTCACGCACGAGTAACTCGAGTAAGTAAGTACTGTAATTTATTTATTTTTCTCAAGTTAAATAGATGAGGCCAGTATTTTGAAATTGATTATTTGAATATCGAACGGTTTTCCTAATTGACCCAGTTCGAGAAAAAGTTGAATCAAAGTGGTGTCCCATATTTTACGCCTTATTATTTGCCAACCAAAACTCCTGAATACTCCTGATATTTCTGGCAAATCTCCAGAGCCAATAAAGTTCCAATTCCTATAAAATATACGGATAAAATTTGCGAGATTTCAAGACTGCTATCGAGGCAGCGTGTGCGTTCTAATTCACATAAAAAGGGGAAAGTATTCGATTCGTTCGCAATACAATCAACATTACACGCGTGGCAGCTGTGTAGCCCTAAATTACGGCCCGCTTAGCCGTAACGAAGGGTTCTTCGGCAAAAAAGGAGAAAAATACAAGGATCAAATTGACAGTTTAATCTGGGAAATTGCAAGCGAGACTGCATGGGGTGTGCATTTGCCTCGTAAGCACTTGGTACTTTAAAAAAGAAAAAAAACTACAAGTAATTGAATTTCGAATACCAAACCTCTTTTCTCTACTTAGTATGAATAATGGTAAACTGACATTCTATTTACTACTTTTATTTAAAGTATGAAAATGAACATCGGTCTTAAAAGAAACCTTCGAATTTTAAATATTACATTCTTTTTTCGAACGCGATCCCATAAACTTTTCATAAAAAATATCAAGTCGGTATAAAATTTACATTTATTTTTTATTCATCGTGCGACCTAAGGCATTGAAAACACGAAATTCGACTAATCTCACGATGTTTCGTGAAAGTTTTAACTCGTAAGATCTGTGCCACCTGATTGTTTATGAATCAACATTTTCTTTTTTTTATTCATTCAAAGTTTGTATTATCTGCCTGAGCCAGAATTTATTTTACAAAACACATTTGGCGAGAAATAAAAACTCTTTGGCAAAGCCTTAGTTTGATAAATTGTTACATTAATGGCTTAGGTGACTGTCATCGTTCTGACATCTCTATCTGTATGACTTACTCGTTTAAAGCTTTATATATTCAATAAATTGTTTCCAACAAAGTACGAGTTCATTTATATTTGTCTAAGTGCTATCGAACAAACAATAACACTAATAACTCAGTAAGATCGGGCCCATCAAATATTTGTTTCGGTTATGACGGAATACGTAATACGTTTACGGAGTGAAATATTCAAAAGCAATCACCGATCAGTAGAAAGTTTTTTTTTATGTAAAGCGAGCAACTTGCTAACTTGGCATTTCGCAATTCTCTCTCCATTTCCGAACGCACTTAATTTTTTTTTTATTATTTTCGCGGGCTTTGTAGCGTCACTCGGCCAGTTAAAAGTTCGGGTTCTTTATTCAATTATTGGAACGGGTGGGGTTGATACACCGCAGACTTATTAGATCACCGGTTTATTTATCGTAGTGTAACCCGTGTTTACACGTCAAGCGAGGCACGTGTGAGATCTATTCCCGCACGTGTTGATAACAATAACACTGCGATCAAAGACCTTATCTGACGCTGTCTAAACTTGTGATTAAATTATAATTACTCGACCAACGTGGGGCAATGTGGTTGCGTAACTTACCGTTAACAATCCTATATTTTGAGTTATAGGATTATAAAACTTAATTCATAGTAATGTGTCCTATTTTTCTATAGCATACATACTGAGATCACACTGATCAGTGGTAAATTTATTCAAATTGAATGACAAGAAATTAGTAATAATAATATAATATATCCTCACGCCTTCCCACAATTGTACCCGAAGGGGTAGGCAGAGGTGTATAGGTAGAACCCTCACACCCACTTTCAGCCAGAGATATATATGCCATCGCCGCACGACAATACAAACGCCTTTGAATTGCTTCACAGAGGCAGGCTTCCTCTCGATGCTTTCCTTCACCTAGTGGTGTGGCTAATCACTGTACTTAAGTTCAGAAAAACTTATTGTTACAGTCGGGATTCGAACTTGCAATCTTTGTATCGCAGGCAACTACTCGAACCACTCGGCCACCACGGCTTTTTCAGAAGAAATTATATATAATATATCGTAGTTACAATGGTTTGGTTAGCCACGTCCGTTAATAAATGCTTGTATACACTTTTATCGATTCTAATGAAAAAAGCCGACATTTATTGATCCCCTTTCGTCCCCTTTGTAAAGAGAAAAGAACATAAGCCAATACGGGAGTACGATCAAATACGGGCAGGGAGTTATAGTCCGCCGGAGAGATGTGGGGACCTGCTTTGCTAGCCGCAGTGAACCCGACCCTTTATTACCCTTAATCAAGAAGGATCTGTGTAAAAACTGAATATCACGGGCCCTTTGTGAATATGCGTTAATATCGACAACCGATACAATACATTGCCACGAAAGATTTACGGAAATCCCTTTGGACTGTTGTTCTTCTTAGGTTCAAAATAAACGGGTTCTCTTTTCACAATGTGAAACGAAAGAGTTTTCTGAGCTTAGCTTCATTAATTTCAGAGCTTTACGTTGATATGCAAAATTGTCCAATTTAATGTCAACGTTATGTATGTCCGACGGTGACAGACTCGTCACCTGTCACGTGGGCACTTAAATTTATCTTCGGTGGAAACAGAGTTTATCGTGTACTTTAATTTTCAACTAAATTATTTCAACCAAAAATAAAGTACTAGGGCTTTATGAAGTGAAAGAAACAAAAGAGTTATAGAATAGACTGAGACTAAAAAGAGCTCTACATATCAGTGGGATAAGTATGTGGCTTACCTAACTTAAAACTTGAAAATATCCTAACCTACCCTACTTTATCCCCAAGAAAACCAACTATAACTAAATCCAGAGTAAGTTCTAGGTACAATAAGAAGTCTCTTGTGGTATACTACGCACATTTTAAAATGAAATAAGAAAGCTTTAATAATTTTTATTCCACTCAAAGAGACACCGTATTAGATTGAGTTATATGTGTGAAAGAGATGGCATACTTTTAATGCAATTAAGTCATAGCATAGTGCACGCCGTTGTACCAGGCTGGCATAAATTTCTTGGATGTAGCAATTTCTACATTGCCTCTTTAGAATTTGATTAAGAGAACTAAAGATAATTGAAAATCTGACACAGTAATGCCTAGATTCGTATAACTGAAGAATTAATGTCAAATAGATTATTATTATAATTTTAATTCTACGTAATATATAAAAGCCGTTGTGTACCCATGAGTTTTTCTGAACATAGATAAGTAAAGTGATTAGTCACCACATGAGCTTGTTATTACGGTGAAGGAAAACATCGAGAGAAAACCTTCAAACGTTTGAGAAAAAATTTAAAGGCTTGGCTATGGCGGAAGGTGGATGTGTGGAACTGTACACCTGCCTACCCCTTCTGAGACCATTGTGTGATGGCGTGAGGATGTATATATGTTCTATATATATAGGAGATCCCATTAGTGAACTCACTCATCACGAAATCTCAGGAACTATAAGGCCGATTGACTTGAAATTTGGTAGGAGTATTCCTTACGCGGTTACACCATCCGCAAGGTTATTTAACGTCCCCGCGCGTTCCAGCGCGGGGACGTTAAATAAAAAAAACACGTTTTTCAACCATCGCTCCCCTATGGAAGCAATAGTGGAAGAACGTATTTTATTTTACTTTTTCGCCCGGGCGAAGCTGGGCGGGACAGCTAGTATAAAATATAATTTAAAGATCACTAAAAACTACTTACTTTTACCTTAGGCAAGGTACCAGGCTCACATTTTGTCTAGGAGATCTGTTAAACCGGGCAGCCAATAAAAGGGGTTACATGCAGACAGATGCGTGGTCCCCGAAGTCCCTCCTGTCCCCACGGCGCCTGAGGGCTCATTCGAACACGATCCGTTTGTTAGTTACGAGTGTGTCGGGGGGCTGTAGAGGGTGACTTAACTAAGGGACGTTATAGCCTTTATGGACGATTTGAGACACCGACGGCTTCCTCGCTAAGAGGGTTGGAAGCTAGTCAATTCGTCCGATCTTAAATTATAGTTTGGTCGGTGTTAAAAGAAAGAAATAAATTGTTCAATGGTAGATTACATTATACTATTTTAAAAATTGTTGTTATGTAAAGTGTTGTCAAGTAAATATATCAAAGTAGTTAAAACTTTGTGTGAACACTCCCTAATTTGAGTGTTTTTTTTTGTTTCGTACGATCGTCAAAACCCAAACAATATTCAGTAGTTCTACAATAGAAGACATTGATTTTCTATTTGCTGGTTGTTGTAAGTTAAGAACACGAGTCTGTCTGCAGCTGCACCATTGTAAATATTTATATAATTATCTTACTTAAAAAGTACGACTAGACTAGACTTAGATAAGATTCTTAGTCTAAATTATCTAATTTAAGAAAACCTATCCTATATCGTAGAACTTATAAATATTAAAGACAAAAAAAAATTGTACAAAAATATCATCATAGGGCACAGAGTAGAGCGCTATATCTCTCTATCTAAACTTGCCAACTTCTTTCGTTCCATACACATACAGTCTCTTCATACATGGTTTCGCGTACTCTTGACGTTCCTTGAGTGGTAGATCGATTAGATCTAGGTAGTTGGAACGTATCTTTTGTTCTAAATTTAAATGAATGCCTTCAGTAATGCCAACTAACAAATTGTTCGAAGTTCATTATTTATCTGACTTTAATATATTAACTCCGACATCGGGTTAACAAAAATGTTAAGATAGGAGAGATGGTATCGCTCAGCAATTTGTCCGCTTAATTTATGGCCCGCTCATAATTATTCTTATCTATCTGCTTGGCCACGAAACGTCCGGGAGAAGTGTACTGTAATGAAGTATTGAATTTTATTGCCAAAGTGACAATACTTTATTGTATACTTATAAGACGGATGTATTTTGTACGACCTGTGGTGAACTGGATGGTAAGTAGTGGATTTTATCATATCTTCACGTGTTTCCATAAGGGGTAGGCAGAAGTATCTTTATCTTACTTTGCCGGTGACTGCTCGAACCATAAATCATGAAGTAATACATTTTATGTATCACTTTTAAAGAAGAAAATAAGCAACAATTTATTTCATTTAAAATCTTCTCATACGAAACAAAATCACCCCAGTTCTTGTACGAAAGCAAAAGAACTATTGTGCTTTAAAAGTAGATACAGTGTGCAAACAGCTTTTAAGTCCACCCCTACTGTTTGCACTCCGCTCTAGGATTACCGAGACTGTTAGTACTATTGTATACTCCCGTATGCAAGTACCTACGTATAAGATTGCACTGGCAACAGGGTAGTTTACCACAAAGGCCATTTAGCCAGGGTATACAGGGTAACATTGGGTCGGTAGCGCGAGTGACAACTTTGGTGTTGCAAGCGTCCGTAGGTGTCGGTAACCGTTTACCATCAAACGGACCACGTGCTTGCTTAACCTTAGTAATATACAAAACAACCCTTCGATCCAAATTACAATTAAATCCGTTCTGTCATCACTGCGTATCAAATATGACATACTTTTGACAAATAGCCATTTTCAAAGCTTTTGATGAGACCGAAATATGCTAGTGGGATTGGTTTAAGCACTGAGGTGATAAAAGCTTGGTTAAGCCTTCATACCGTTAAATTCATGATCTAGGAGAGAAGAGAGCGCAAGTCCTCTCTAGACATCTAAACTGAAACCTGAACCTAAAAGTAGCAAATTAAGACTATTGCCTGATTTGACTATTGCCTGATTGACTATTTTGAACTGTATCGGCATTGTTTTAAAGCACATTACTTCAACTGAATATACACTACTCAAGAGTGTGGCAAAACAAACAAGCCGACGCCATTTAGAAAATAAAAACGTTTTGCGATACAAGGAGTATTTGGAGCTTACTCTGAAGGAACAATGGTGTTAACTTTGATTTACTCTCGAGAATTTACGGTTTGTTTTCCTGTTTGATGATAGACGTTAAATAACTGTCAATTTGCTATAAATACATACGAGAATCAACATCCCGCGGATTTTTACACGCTTTATATTAGCTTCACCTGTATGTATGTAACCGACTTCTTTGAGCTCGATTTTGACCCACTTTAAACGGCCAGATTTCGTTCAAACTTTGTAGACTTATCGAGGACCGATGACAATACACTAATAACTAAAAAGTAGAAAATAAATAGTAGTTAAAAAAAACTAAAAAACACGCTTTTTATAGAAAACCGAACTAATAAAAATTGAAAATAAATTTCGATAATATCTTAAAAAGCGTGGGGTGCTTTTTAAGATATTACCGAAATGATAATCACTCTACTAATATCTGTCAATAAAATATTTATAACTATTGACACCATGCACCCCACGCTTTTTAAGATATTATCGAAATTTATTTTCTATTTTTTAGTTCGGTTTTCTATAAAAAGCGTGTTTTTTAGTTTTTTTTAACTACTATTTTTTTTTGTTATAATTCCTTGACATGAATACTGGTCTTTCAGTCGTATTTATTTATTTATTTTCGTCTTCTCACAGCTATTACAGGTTATAACCCAAATCGGTACTGAAGCCTCTTAACTACAAGTAAACTAATTTACTATAATACAACAAAGGCAATAAAATATACAATAACATAACAAATACAATCAACTATTCATTACTATCATCACGCCGTAGCCCTCACGGGGTTTGTTGAAAGAGTAGAGCGCCAGTTCTTTCTAAAATTACAGACCTCTTGCGCTTCAACCACATTCATTGTATTGATTATTCGTATTGATTAGTACCTAAATTCCACACAAATTGACCTAGCACTAATTAAGCACAGCTTGTGTTATGGTGACTAAACACCGATATATTTATTTATATAGATAGATATATACTTAAATACAGGACATCCCAGACTAAGGCACAAATACTCGTCTTCATCACACAAATATCTGCCCTCAACGGGATTCGAACCCGCGACCTCAAGTCCTAAATCGCGTAGACAAAATTATAGGTAAGGGATAGTAAGTCCATTAATAAAAAAAAACCTGAAAAAAGGATTAGTAAATAATCTGCTTGACGTTTCCCAAAGTTTCCCAGTTATGTCCGCTGAAAATATGAACGAGCCGACGAGCCGCGGGAAAAGACTAGAAACAGAAATGACAACAAAGAGGAATGTTTCCAAATCAGTTTACCTTGTTCATAATATCCTGCCCGCGCTATTATAATACATAAATTGTAACAAAACACAAAGGAAACCGCGACGCGAACTTAAAATCGAGGAGCGAAACTCACGTTACGAAGTCAGGAAGGAACCGTCCCCAAAGTTCGCCCGAAAAACCGGGAAAAACCCCCAAATTTAGGCCAACGCGCTTTCCGCCGGCCGAGGGCCTCGCGTAAACATTATTCGGTCTTTTCTTTTATTCCCTTTGTTTTAGACGTTTCATTATTTGCGGTCAAAGGTGTGTTGAGCAAGGTGAGTCAACGCACCACCCGACAAGGATATATGACTTGTCTATAGCACTGGGAAGAATACAATTTCTACCTAGCCCAGCAAAGAAAGCTCACACGATAATGAACCTTGATTGCAATCTAATAACGCTTATAGAAATTTTAGGAGCTTTTTCACGTTCATTCATGTTCAAGAGGTTAAGTTGCTACATGCAAAGTCTAGATGGCAAGTTCGAGCCAGGGAAACCATAGTGAGAAAACCATAATACATTCGAGAAATTCAAATAGGTTTGCACACGTGAACAGTGGAAGGCGAAAATAGGTGTAACACCTCTGTCTTTCCCTAATACCTTTGTGCGAAGACATAATAATAGAGAATTCAAAAAGGGTACTTCATCTAATTAATACTTTCCACTCTAGTGCATCAATGCGAAACGAATTTCAGCTGAAAAAATATCAACCGAGGAATGAATGACCGAGGGAATGAAATAATGAATGAATGAATACGCCTAAAACTGACCGGGCAGTGTCTAGACTGTAATAATACTTAGGCGGAACACAAGGGCGTATTCTGACGGATCCTAGTCGAATCGTAAACTGCATTTTATTTCTGGCCATTTAGATCCCCTTGGGGCTTAATATGAAACTGTTCGCACTGGGCGTGAATAAAATAGGGAATCTGTAATCCAAATGATATTTCGAGATGATCTGTAACATCTGGTGTGATATTGGACATCCTAGTTTTATGTGTAGGGTCTGAGGCCCTTAAGGGGTCTAAAATAAAACCTGTTGAATATATACGCGAACACTGTTCACTGCAGACGCTGAGTAAGCAGAATCATACAATATACTGCATTTTATGGGCACATGTATGAAGCATTAGGAGCTACTTACCGGGGACATGTCAGCTGGTTTTGTGCGGCTGTGTTGACAGGATGTTTCAGGCTTCTGAAACAAGATGGAAAAATATTTGAAAAATATGCAAGCAAATGGTCTGTCAAGTAATAAGCGTTTACTGTAGTTGAAAGCTTGAGTAAAGCACACACAATGAATTTTCATAATGATAGATGTCGCCTTATCTCGTTTCAATTTACCTCTAGCACGTTTGAGGATCTTGTAAACTAGAATTTGGTCTAAGCATGCGAATGCTTTCAACACTCAAATTTAAATATTGTCTGTGGTATACAATAATGTAAGCCTTACTTGGCTTACTTACTTCGCGGTGGCCAAGTGTGCCAGTGCTCCGAAAATCGCCACGAATGAAGTTCGTATCTCGACTGTATTGATGAGTTTTTCTGAATGTAAGTACAGTGATTAGTTACGCCACGAGCTTTACGGTGAAGGAAAATATCGAGAGGAAACAGTTTGAGAAGAAAATTCAAAGGCGTACGCATAATGCATGATAAGCGGAAATGATCATGTCACTTAGGATCCAAAATAAATTTCAGGCAAAAAGACGGTGCTACACTTCTGCCTATCCCTTTGGGGATCCTTGTGGAAGACGTGAAGAGGATACGCTCTAATACTTTAGCAAGTAGATACTCAGATCTTCTCTTAAGATAGTGTAAAGAATACTTAAGAAGAAACCATAAAAATCATATCATTTGTAGACATGGGATGTAATTTATAGAAAAATCCCTTTTACTCAAAGTAAAATGACGTCATTAGGTCTGGTATGTTCGCTATGTACTAACCCAAACAAGTTATCAGGTTACTAACATAATTATTAATCAACTGTACCTCGCGGTTTCACTCGCGTCAAATCCACATATATACGCAGGGCCTGATTTAGGGAGTGCAACCGGGGTTACAGGGACCTCCATAAAAGAGGGGTCCCCACAAAAGAGGGGAAGGGGGAGGGGAAACTTCGGGAAATAAAAACAAATTCTGACTAGTAAACACTAGTAAATATAATATAATATCCTCACGCCTTCCCACAAGGGTCCCCGAAGGGGTAGGCAGAGGTGTATAGGTAATACCCACACACCCACTTTCCGCCAGAGGTATTAGGTGCCAACGTGACATGGCGAGTCCATCGCCGTTACTCCAGCATGACTCGACATATACATGTCTTTGAATTTATTCTCAGGCTCTTCTCTCTATCTCTCCGCTCCTCTCGATGTTTTCCTTCACCGTAAAGCTCGTGGTGTGACTAATCACTAGTAAAGTACACACTAGTAAATAACTTTACCTTAAATATTTTTTCACGTTTACAATAACGCCAAAATTAAATTTCAGATTATTCTTGTTTCCGATAATATTTATAAGTTTGTTAAAAAATTAAAAAAGTCCATACTTGGTTTCGCAATAAAATATTAACAGGAAAATCTTTTATTTTTTGTGAAAGAGGCCTGGGAGTATATATAAATCTAGCGGTCTAGTTTCTGTCCCGTGATGGACTCGGTTGGACCCGTGAACTCCACTCTCTCTTACCTACATACATGCCTATCTATATACCACAGCAAGGGCGGGCACACCACTGGCCATATTTCACAAGTGTCTCGCGAACGTGTCAACATTTAGTACTTTTTTCGCTACAGTGCTGAAACGTTGCTGTTTTTACGACTTTAATATTATAGAGCCGTGGTGGCCGAGAGGTTCGAGCAGTTGCCTGCGACGCAAAGGTCGCAAGTTCGAATCCCGACTGTACCAATGAGTTTTTCTGAACTTAAGTACAGTGATTAGTCACACCACGAGCTTTACGGTGAAGGAAAACATCGTGAGGAAACCTGCATACGTCTGAGAAGAAATTCAAAGGCGTATGTATAGTCGTGCTTGAGTAACGGCGATGGACTCGCCATCTGTCACGTTGGCACCTAATATACCTCTGGCGGAAAGTGGGTGTGTGGGTATTACCCATACACCTCTGCCTACCCCTTCGGGGACCCTTGTGGGAGGGCGTGAGGATATTTATTTAATATTATATGAAATAGTTGCCTGTTTTTTGGCTGACAAAAGTTTTAATAAAACTGACGACGCAGTTAGTGTGTGTGTGTGTGTGTACACACCCTTACATTGTTTACACACCGAGCGAAAATAAAATTTTGCAAACACGTAAAGCTTCAAAAAATTAGTTTTGATCAGTCTTGCGTACTCTATGTCTTTACGCCTTGCAACTAGGGTCCCCAAAGATGATAGAGGTGTGTCCACATCCACTTTTAGCCAGATATATATTTATGGCACCTTGACACATGGAGAGTCCATCGCCACTGCTCAAACACGACTTCGCACTTATCACACGTATGCAGGTTTCCTCTCGATGTTTACTTTTTTTTTTTTTTATACAACAAAAGTGGTAAACAAGCATACAGCCAACCTGATGGGAAACGGTTACCGTAGCCTATTTACGCTCACGATACCGAAGTATCACTTGCGCGTTGCCACTCTGTGTTCGGAGAGTTATAGTGTGTTGGCAGCATAATGGGTTTAATCCCTCTGCTTTCAACACAATGTAACAATCCTCCCCACTCCCCAAGGAGCTCATTTCTGGAAACCTTATTCACCGCGTAGGAACACAACACAAAAAATTGTGATATTTGGCTACGGACTTCTATAAGGTGGAGGTCCTGCCCCAGTCGGGCAGCTCCAAATTCGAACGGGAAACCCGTTATGCCCTCTCTTAAATATCTCTCTTAAATATCTCTGATATATACCCACCGATGCCACCTGGTGGTTTAACTACCTGCAAGGTCAAGGTGGATATCAGTAATTTTTTCTACATTAGGGTAACTACATTGATTCGCCACACCACGAGCTTTATTGTGAAAAAAAACAGTGAGGAACACACAAAATATTACACATTAGAGAAGCAACTCCAAGTTGTAACGCACAGTCTTGCCTTAGAGATGACTGTAGACTCGCCACCTACCATGACACCTAAATATATCTCCGGCAAAAATAAGGTGTAGTTTCCAAGAACGCTGTGGGAACGCGTGAAGGTACCACAACGATTTTCAAAGTGGGTGATTAATGAAGGTTAATTTGAAAGAGTTACCGAAAACAATTGTGTTTAACTAACGACGGCATTGAGTCAATATCGTTAAGGATATAGCAGTGAATGAATTCCACACTAATTACTCAGTGAGAAGAGACGTTAAAAAGGCCGCAACTGTAAACTCGGACAGTTTACAGATACGCTGTGCCTGATTTATATTTCCGTAACATTCACTCGACGTGGTGAAAAATGATCTCTCGGCTTAGCCGAGACAACTCTAGCTAAAATTGTTCATATTTATGTCCACGGAGGACGATCTAGACTGACCTGCTATCAACTATTCGTGTCGGGGGCACTAAAAATGTTTCTCTGTTACTTTCACATACCTACATACATACATACATGTCATTACGCCAAGTCTACTGTTATCCTAGTCATAGAAGAGGTGGAGAATGAGGTCTTCTAACACAGGTATTTAATACTTAAAAAAAGCCGTGGAGGCCGAGTGGTTCGAGCAGTTGCCTGCGACGCAAAGGTCACAAGTTCGAATCCCGACTGTACCATTGAGTTTTTTCTGAACTTAAGTACAGTGATTAGTCACACCTAGAGCTTTACGGTGAAGGAAAACATCGAGAGGAAACCTGCATACGTCTGAGAAGAAATTCAAAGGCGTATGTATAGTCGTGCTTGAGTAACGGCGATGGACTCGCCATCTGTCACGTTGGCACCTAATATACCTCTGGCGGAAAGTGGGTGTGTGGGTATTACCTATACACCTCTGCCTACCCCTTCGGGGACCCTTGTGGGAAGGCGTGAGGATATATATATAAGAAGGCCTCCACAAACAGCATGTTACATCATTTTATAACTGAACTAATTTTTCATTTTTCCCTAACGGGGTAGACAGAGAGTATAGAGCACCAGATATTTTCACAATCTATACAAATAAATAAAATTGGATTGTCTGTTTATAATATTACAATTATCGCTTTTTACTAACTGCATATGGATGTATACACGATACAAAAACCATTTTTTTTTGTACAATTTTTGTCTATTTCTTTGTTCCGCCTAATCTCTGAAACGGCTGGACTGGCAGACAGCTGATGTGAAAAGGAGTAACTTTAAAGTATTTTCATTGGCACCCTGTACCCGATAGTGCCCGTCGATTCGATCGGCCAATACTCGCAAGATACCGTTGGGCCTATATCTAGAACTTTGAATATATTTACAGATTATTTCTAGAACTAAACATATAATAATTTACCAGTGCCAAATTTCATGCGATTTCAGTCAGCAGTTTTAGCGTGATTGGGTAACAAACATAATTACAAAATTTCGGATTTAAGTTAGTAGTTGAATAGAATCTTCCGATATTTACCCTTATCTTTTATCCTCATATATACAAGGGTCCCAGAAAGGATAGACAGTGGTATTACACAGGAGGATCACGAGTTTATCAGATTGTTAAAGCGACAGCATTTCAAAGAACACAAAAATAAAGTGTACGCAAGTGTCAAATTACCATAGACCATACAGATATAGCATTTCCCAGCTTTGGACTGCTGGAAGACAATGCATGGAGCTTAAGCCCAAAAGCGTAGCTAAAGCATAATCTATTAAGCAATAATAGGTGCAGTTCGGCGCAAGGTGCTCTAACTTACGACTAATTGGCGAGAACAAAGGAGCCCGGACAATGCGGGCACGACCCGGCTAATGGGGAGACATCTTTATCGTTCACATTATCACTGCTACGATACAAGGCAGTTTACGTTTACTGGTTTCAAAATCTAAATGATTAATACTTATATACTTATCATCACCGAGTCCATAACGTGCTAGACAAGGAGAATAGAACGCCAGTTCTCTCTAGACTTGCGTACCTCTTACGCTTCGTCCACATTCATCAGTCTCTTCATACATGCCCGCCGGTTTCGAGAGCTCTTGACTTGAACCGATTAATTAACGAATAAATTTGGTCATGGCTGACTAGCTCTTAAGTTATTTAAATGACATTAGTAATCGGAAAGTCCAGCCCAGCCTCAGTCACGAACCAACAACGTCCTAAGTCGAGGCCCGAACCCCACAGGAGGTGGCTTTAGTCGTGTTTGCTTCGCCATAAAGTGCCTGGCTGAAGGCCTTAGACAATGGCAAGATTGTTCGATTAAGTAGCAGAAGTTCCCGGACTCGCCCAAGGAGCGAATATACATTAATTTATATACATATATGTTGGTGATGGCTGCAATTCGCTTTGTCACAATTTGCGTATTACCTTACCGTAGTCTATGTTTTATGGCAATATAAAGGTATACGGTTAGTGTCGAGACAACTGTCGCTTTACTGTCTGTTAACTCGTTATTGTAAATATGTTTGTCATTGTCTAGCTTTATACTGACATAATATGTTTGGTGGCAAATACTCGTATGCAAAAGTTGCCTATAATATTTCTAACTGTACTGTACTGAATCTAGGGTCACATATGCGACATCAATTAAAATCGCCATCAAGCTTTCAAAGCTCGATCCCAGCTTACGTGACAAACGTTTGAAAGCCTGCTATAAATACACGATGCGCTAATGCGTTTCACGAACACGATACGTTTCCCTAGCAAGATAGGAACGAACGGACTACCTTGCAAATAAAGCTTTTATTTATATACGCTAGGTGGCTGATTGGTTTGACTCATCTGCAACGCAAAGATTGAAGTTCGTACCCGACCTAGGCCAATCAAAAAATATTGATAAGAAAACCAGTGGTGGCCGAGTGATAAGAGTAGTTGCCTGCGACAAAAATATCGCAAGTTCGAATTCCGACTGTTCCATCACGAGCTTTACGGTGAAGAAAACATCGAATGGAAACCTGCATACGTTTGAGAAGAAATTCAAAGGCGTATGTATCGCAGGCAACTAACTACTCCTTACACTCGACCACCCCGGCTCTAGAAGATATCTGTTCTATTTTCTGAGACATACTGTAATATGAGTGTACACTGTGTCTACAAAAGCGCACAGTTAGCCTCCGGCGACAGCCTTAAGTAAACGCAAAGCTCGTCTGCTAAGGAACTTGTCTGCTTCTTTGTAGATTACACCGTTCGCCGTTGTAATATCTCGACGTTGCTTCGCGTTTAAAACTTTCGTGAAATGAAATAAATATAATGAAAAGCTCCATGAAATAATAATAAAGGGTCTTATAACGTGCTGTTGCGATCATACTTCAATAATGTTTCGGCTGTAGATGCATTCGTATGACGTCTATAAATTATTGTCACGTTGGCAACAAATAATTTTCATACGATTTTCTCCAATAGATAGTGATTCAAGGGGAAGGTTTAAAATACTATGCAAGGGTAAAGGCAGGGTAGGCAGTGCACAGGTAGTACCCACACACCCACATTCCGCCAGAGATATATTTCAGGTGCCAACGTGATAGATGGCGAGTCCATCGCCGTTACTCAAGCACGACTGTACATACGCCATTTACACAGGTTTCCTCTCGATGTTTCCTTCAACGTAATGCTCCTGGTATGACTAAACACTGTACATATGTTCAGAAAAACTTATTGGTGCAGCGGTACAACATATATGTATAAATAGGCCCTTTAATTGAACATAGGTAGTGCACTAATAAATGCACTATCCCCATTTTTCAGTAAACTGAATCACCAAAACTCATTAGCAATTTTATGAGCTCACAATTCCGCCAGTCCAATCGAAAATGATGTCTAGCATGTCACACCTCGCTCTGACCATGGTAGTCGACAAATTTCAACCCATTACGATGTCTCGCTCATAAGCTGTCAAAACCGCTTTGCCGAGAGCCGCTAGCGAATGTATAACGATATTTTGACGTGCCTCGCCCCGGGTCTGCCGCAGACAGCCAGGAATTCGACCGGGAGATGGGTAATGCATAAAATTTCATAGCTGTCTCAGGCCCGCGACAGTGGCGCCATCTCTGTTGTCAGTGATATATTGTCTATTACTTAGGTGTCGTGCCGGATGTCTTGTTTGGATACGTGGCGTTTATAACTTAAATATTTCAGGGAAAATGTACGTAAATTCTAGAATAAGGCAGTTTATATTCAAAATCTATTGTTCATCGACTTTTATTCGTAATTTTTTACGGTGCTTTACGGTGAAGGAAAATATCGAGAGGAAACCTGCATACGTTTGAAGGAATTCAAAGACTCATGTATATGACCGATGGGCTCGCAACTTATCGCGTCGAAACCTTGAATATATTTTCAGCGGAAATTGGTGAGTGAAGATACTAAAAATTGGTTGAATATAACTTGATCAGATTTATGTAAATTTAGCGGAATAAAAGTGAATATTTTTGTTTAATAAGCTCACGCTTTAATATTCGAGCGTAAATTAAAAATGCCGGAGGTAGAGAGAGAGCATCCCATGCTGCTATTTGCTTAGTACCGGCAGCACTACCGGTTATACACATGGGACTGAAAGCGGATATTCTAGGAAGAATTTGAAGGTTTATTTGTATTTGAAAGAATATTTGTTGCATTTGTATTAATAAATATACTATGTATTAATACATATGCAATATTATGTCAAACTTTAATTTGACAATTGGAATTTTAGAAACATGCTGTCGTCGATGAGTCGAATGACATTATTTTTAAATTCTACTAAGATGACAATTAACACGTCTTCCCAAAAGGGGTAGGCAGAAGTGTAACAGCGCTCTCTCTTCACTTATGTTAGCTAGATGCAAACGTGACAGATGGCGGGTCCTTCGCTGTTTCCCAAGCAAGTTTATTCTCAAACATATGCAGGTTTCCTCTCAACGTTTCCTTCACTGTAAAGCTCGTAATGTAATTAATCATTTTACTTTAATTCAGAAAAAAATACTTTGGTACAGTCGGGTTTCGAACTTGCAATCCTTGCGTTGCAGGCGACTACTTGAAGCTATAAGCAAATGTGGCTGCTTTACAAAAAATTTATGACGACAAAATTTATATAATATATCCTCACGCCTTCCCACAAGGGTCCCCGAAGGGGTAGGCAGAGGTGTATAGGTAATACCCATACACCCACTTTCCGCCAGAGGTATATTAGGTGCCAACGTGACAGATGGCGAGTCCATCGCCGTTACTCCAGCACGACTATACATACATACGCCTTTGAATTTCTTCTCAGACGTATGCAGGTTTTCTCTCGATGTTTTCCTTCACCGTAAAGCTCGTGGTGTGACTAATCACTGTACTTAAGTTCAGAAAAACTCATAGGTACAGTCGGGATTCGAACTTGCGACCTTTTCGTCGCAGGCAACTGCTCGAACCACTCGGCCACCACGGCTCAAAATTTCGTAGACTTGTATTTTAAGTTTAAGAACAAAATATCATTGGCTAATCTAAATCCCTACGGTTGTCGCCGCCTGTAGACGTTCACTACACAAAGGGTTCGACCCTGCAAATACTCTTCACACCCTTGAACAACTACAGGCTGTACTCTCAAGGGATAACCTCTGAGATACTAATAAATAGACCAGTTACCATCACAAAGGATATCCGTTAAAAGCTGCACACTTTTCAAGCACACCTTAGTGATTTGACAGATACGTGACATGTCAAGAATTAAAGATGGCGATATCGATTGCCATATGTAAATTAGATTAAAAGCCTATATTAAATCGATTCATTAAATCAACAAGCATTTTAGTAACAGTAAGCGTTAACGTCTAAAATGTCAGGAGTATTACTCGCACGTTATCGATCTGATTATTTTGAGAGTAGTTACTAATTTTTTTATTTAATTAACTTTTGATTTGACACTTACGATTCGTAAGTTCCAAACAGGTGGTTAATTTTCAAATATAGAACGGACTAAATTTATAATTCAAACTTAGAACGGCACAAATTCATAATCCGAATTTAAAAGGATACACGTTTATAATTCAAAGAAAGATAGAAACGAGCTAATGTTTCAAATTTAGAACGATATCAGTTTATAATTCAAATTTAGAACGATGTCATTTGCTAACACGCAATGTATCAGTACAGTAACACATTAAAAAGAAAAGAAACGGAACTGCGCCTTTCCGATATTAATATAGCGAGTGTTGGAAATTATTATTATATTAAAACTGTCGCGGCAGGTGAGCCCCCGGGACCGCCCGATAGCGAGACGGGACTAAATCAAAATAACTCTACATTTCCAGCATTCACTCCCGCTGTACCTACTCACTTCACTTCGTCCGTCCTTTCCTCTTTTGCATAATATTTTCTCCTTTATTGATCCATTCAATCGTTAAGATGAATTCTCTCTAGCGATGTATTTTCATTCAAGGAAAATATTGGAGATTATTATTTGCGAGCGTGTCATTATATCTCCGTCAATGCCTATTGGTGTCGTTTACTTAAATATAGGCACTTTTGTCAACAAGGTTTTGATTTAAGATGCATTGTTTTAAATTGAAGATATAAGATTCGAATAAATAATATTCAAACGTAAAAGGACGAAGTGGCAACAACTTATTTTGTAGTTACAGATAGCTTTTGGCGTTCACAAACTGTACACTTTGCATTATTATTATAAAGACAATTTATTGACAAGTTAGTTCAAGTACAACATTCTAGGTAATTCGGAAAACACCCCATTGGTACCAGTTTGAATCTGAAATGGGTTCAAACTTACAACCTTTTCGTTGCAGGGACGTTGTATAACTTTGTGTAAAACCTCAATTAACTAGACAATTCCATCAAATCAGATGTCCTTGAATTAGCTTGTACCGTCACGACACACAAGAAATCTGTAAACTAAATCCAAAAAGGCTTATTTGAGACTTAAGGCTACTAGCGCTTAGTACGGCGATACGTCTTTATAATTCTAAGGAGAGACTTTATGAATCTTTGAATACGACCTACACGAAGTATTTACAGGAGCAAAAAGTACCAACTGCTGAGATAAAACATCGCTATAGAATCAATTATCGAGTATTGTTCTCGTAGTGTGAGTAGGCGAACTGGCTTGCCCATCCTGTGGGGAATTATGAGAGTTGCCATGTATATATTACAACTAGCAGAGCTGACATTTATTTCTAGATATAAAAAATAAAACTCATTAGTACAGTCGGGATTTGAACTTGCAATATTTTTGTTGCAGGCAGTATTTATAATCGGAAAACAGGTCGGCTTTAAAGGCCAAAGCTGATAGAATCTCCTGTCTTATTGCAATCGAAAACAAAATATTCTTCGCACTTTCCAATTCACTGTAAATCGAGTACCATTTATCGGTTGCCGTGTCTCACTCGACGATTTTCGACACAAGTGACACTTTAACTCGAGAATTTCAGAGAAATGTGACAGATATGTCAAGAATATATGACTGTAATGAGGAGAAGACGATTTCATTCGGTCCGTCTTTAAATAACGACATTTTGAGTAGTTTTTGCTCTGTATTTAATAGTATTCTTTTTATTTCTAATAGTGTAATAGTATTCTTTCTATTTCTATTATTATAGAAATATATTAAATTACTCATAAGTAATTTAATATTTTTCTATTATTGTGAATAGCAGGGTCTCCTAACACAGGCATTGTTTGCATATAAGGAGGCTCTGGCCACTAATTAAGATTCCATGTTATCTTTTACCGCATTAAAATACTATTGTTATGTGCACTATGGGAGATGAAATAAGATGAATACATATTGCTAACCAGTCTTCCGCAGCCTCATATGTTAGTTCGCGAGAAACTCTAAAACACCTGAACGGATTTCCATGCGATTTTCACCAACAGACAGAGTGGTCTATGGAAGAAGATCTAGGTATAATATGTTTAGTTTTGTTTAAAGATGGTTGATGCGGAAGGAAAGGACCGCGAACCTACCCAAAAGAATCCATGCGAAGCCGGGGCAGGTCACTAGTGAGAGATAAATATCTTGCACGTTGAGAAGTTATATTTTGTAGCAGTTCTGTAGAAATATGGGATTTATAGGAAGCAAGGACGGGGTAAGTAAGATTGCTAGATCTCCCTTAGGAAATACATAGCTGGTGCACAAACGAACGTAAGTTCTTCCAAACACTGTAACTCTCCGAACACAGAGTGGCAACGCGCAAGTGATACTTCGGTATCGTGAGCGTAAATAGGCTACGGTAACCGTTTCCCATCAGGTGGGCCGTATGCTTGTTTGCCACTCTTGTTGTATAAAAAAAAAAAAACGAATCGCCAGCATCTGATACCCTTTAAGTGGTGATAGGGGAAGAACGGGGCGTGACTGTATTTGTATGTTTACAAGCATTTGGAAATGTTTTATGGAACTGTAGTTATTCGATCACTTAGCTAAGAAAAATACCTCAACATTAGAATTTCCCTTATAACCGCTCGGCTAGTCTATTTGTAGTCGCGTTTGTGACCTCGTGGTGTCCAATCACTGTACTTAGGTTCAGAAACCTCATTGGTACAGTCGGGATTCAAGTTGCGATTTTTGTGGCGCAGGCAACTTCTCGAACTACTCGGCCACCACGGCTTATTTATAAAAAAAAACATCCTCACGCCTTCCCACAAGGGTCCCCGAAGGGGTAGGCAGAGGTGTATAGGTAATACCCACACACCCACTTTCCGCCAGAGGTATATTAGGTGCCAACGTGACAGATGGCGAGTCCATCGCCGTTACTCCAGCACGACTATACATACGCCTTTGAATTTCTTCTCAGACGTATGCAGGTTTCCTCTCGATGTTTTCCTTCACCGTTAAGCTCGTGGTGTGACTAATCACTGTACTTAAGTTCAGAAAAACTCATTGGTACAGTCGGGATTCGAACCTGCGACCTTTGCGTCGCAGGCAACTGCTCAAATCACTCGGCCACCACGGCCCTCTAAGCGTTTTCGTTGTGTATGCCTATTATTGATGTGTTTATAGACTTTGCATAGTTAAAGAAAATGAAGAAAATAAGTAATTTATATTTTGCTTATCTCTTAATATAAATTGTTTCTTTATCTTAGTGTCAGCGTTGTTTATTGAAAGTTGCGGTGAAAGATCTTAAAACGTTCACTCACATGCAATACACATTAGCTTCAACAGCTGCGTGCAATGTTTTTAAATTTGTCATATTGTTGGCTTTGAAATCTTGGCACGAGTATAGAAGCTCTTGTTAACCAGAATATACACATGTATCCCTAATGATATTCATCGAGGTGAGTCTGTAGATGGGGGGCGGGTACCTGGACGCTGTATGTTGGAAGAAAGCGGATGGAAGCCTGCCAAGTAGTTCGAACTTCCGGTTCGATTTAAGTTTGATTGCACTAGTTTTTAAGTAACCCTTGTCTCTCACTGATAAAATATTTGATATCAATGGTTTATGCAATAGTAATTACATATATATAATACCTTATTGTATGGCAGCGAATCCTGGGTATGTCAGAGGAAGTATGAAAATAGCTTGAATGCAGTTGAGATGCGATCTCTTCGAAAAATGTGCGGAGTAACGATTTTAGATCGAATCCGCAATGAAGAGATTCGCAAATCAACTGGCGTGAATGAGGGCGTGATTGTAAAGATGAAGAAAGGCATGTTACGTTGGTTTGGACACATAGAAAGGATGAGTGAAGAAAGATTGACGAAACCGATATACAAAGCAAAAGTGTGTGCAAGAAGAGGCAGAGGAAGGCCACGTTCCAACTACCTGGATCAAATAGATCGGACTCTCAACGACGGGAACGTTAAGAGTACTCGAAACCGACGAGCATGTATGAAGAGACTGATGAATGTGGACGAAGCGAAAGAGGTATGTAAGTCTAGAGAGAACTGGCGCTCTATACTCTCTGCCTACCCCGTTAGGGACTTGGCGTGATGATATGTATGTAAGTATATATATATATATATATATATATATCTCTGACGGAAAGTGGGTGTATGGGTACTACCTATACACCTCTACCTACCCCTTCGGGACCTCTTATGGGAAGGCGTGAGGATATACAATTATATATATGTTCACGCCTTAACAAAATTCCACAACTCCTATGGAACTGCGCAGTTCGATACCTTTTTGGTTCCAAAGTATGGGGATGAATTCTCCGCTTGCTTGGATACTAGCGTGCTGGTAGGTACATATCGTCATCAATGAATGCGTTATAAAATGGTTTCAATCGGATGAGTAGTTCAATAGATTAGCGCATTCAAGCAAACACACTCTGCCCCTTCATTGCTTCAATGTATGATTGAGTTAGGTTTCATCTTGAATCCTAATCTAATGTTGATGATGATTACACCATTACTATTGCAAACTTTAGACTTCACGATACTTTCCCTCTCCAAATATCGCTGCGGCTCATTTGTGGCCAAATTACAGCAAAAAAATGTCATTATGTATGTTTGAAAGTCATTCTGGAAACATTTATACCTACGTGGCAATTTGGTTTCTTTCAATTTTATAATGATACTAGTGGTCCCGCCCAGCTTCGCTTGGGTGAAAAAAGTAAATGCCCTAAAACACGATCACAGCGCCACCTATCGGGTCCAATTGTGAATCTAAACCATTCTCAAATCCATCTGAAGACACACAGAAAATTTCATTAAAATCGGTCCAGCCGTTTAGGAGGAGTTCAGTGACATACACACTCACAGAAGAATTATATATATACATACATACATATACATATCATCACGCCGAGTCCCTAACGGGGTAGGCAGAGAGTATAGAGCGCCAGTTCTCTCTAGACTTACATACCTCTTTCGCTTCGTCCACATTCATCAGTCTCTTCATACATGCTCGTCGGTTTCGAGTACTCTTAACGTATCTTAACTTTATATATATAAAGATTCATTTAATTTAACTAATCACTATTTATAATTATTCTGGCTGTCCAGCCCAGCTTCACTTACGTGAAAAACTTCGGAACATTCTCTCGTTCTCGAACTTCGGGTGTATTTTCGAACACACACAAAATTTCACCCAAATTGGTCCAGCCGTTTAGAAAAATTAACTATGTACATAAAAAAAATTGTGTGTGTCAGCTCCGACGCACGACTGGAGTTTACTCCTTAAGTATGATTGTCTAAACATACGCAAAAAAAGTTTGAGTTGGAAACATAATTAAAACCTTATGTCTATGGGATAATATCCGAATTCGAGCATTAGATTTAGGACTTACGACTTATTGGTTTCGATTATTATCACGTGACTGGGAGACCTACGTCACTTGGCGTCGAATAGAGAAACTAATTACAAGACAAATTATTTAACGCCATGTAGCGCTGATTGGCCAAACTAAGAAGTATTTAGGGATATGCAATGCTTTTTTATAACATCGATATCGATAAAACTGGCCTGGCTGCATGTGGACAATGCTTTGTGTAAGTAAGAAGTAAGGTAAGCTATAAAGGTTGAACATTTTTAATGGAAGGGAACGTACTCTAAATAATAGAGGTAGCAAATATCATGGAAAAAACTGAAAATAAGATTAATACCATATGAAAGGGTAAATTAACAAATTAATGAAAATAATATACATATATAAATATATATTTATTCATTTTATATACATTTATTATAACTAATCGGCGAAATATTTTACATTAAACTTTTCACAATAGTCAACTTCAGATGTGCACAAATATTTCATTAGGAATGTTGATAAATAAGTAGTAAAACTAACGTAAAAATCGGATTATCGATATCGATACTTTATTGACTACACCCTCGCACTGGTTGAGTAGCGCGAAACTGATGCAATTTTCTAGAAAGTTCTTTAACTATTATTACAGATAAAATTCGATCTTATTGCCCTTACATAAGATTGATTTTTGTATTGTACAATTAAAAAAAATTTGGACATAAAACAAAATTTACGTAATAAAATATATTTAATTAAATAACACTTCCCGATGATAGGAAATGTCACTATTAGCTAGATTTTTGACCGGCTAGCATTCCTGCACTCAAGAATGGAGCAATACGGCATGTCTGCACTTGTTTTTCAAACTTATTAAAAGCGGATTGTACAACTGTCACACACAAGCGGCGGCGGCGTACTGAGCGCGGTTGGTCACAACCAAATTAGAAAGTTGCGCACCATAGGTGCATGCGCACCAAAAACGTAACGAGGTCATTCATCAGTAGATTTTACCTCTCATATTTTTCTCATACCGGGCGCCTTATATATGAAAATCGATTCTTAAGGAATAAACTCCAAAAACAAACGCTGGAGTATCAGCAAAAGTTCCCGGAACTCTAGCAACGAGAGACAATAAAAAAACTTGTCAAGCTGTCAAATATTATTATTCATATCTAAAGTGTCTGGAAGAAGAAGCAGAGGAAGACCACATTCCACGTTAAGAGCGACAGATGACTGTCTGGAAGAAGCTAAAGATGCCAGTATAAAAATCTACGCTCTCTGCCTAGTGTGAGCGACCCGGCGTGATGATTTGTATGTGTATGAATATTTAATTTATATGTGGCGTGTTATTTATGGATAGTGTTCAGTGAATACCGCCTACAGGTGTCTGCAACACTAATTTACATACACGTTTAAATCACTAGTCTTTCTTATATAAGTAGTCACAATCCAAAATGGTGCCCGTCACATCTTCATCTTCGCCGCATGATAAGTGGATCGAGAGCTATCTCGGAAATTGATCGAAATTTTACTATCGAATATAAAAGACACGACGGCTGTCGATGCCGTAAACTTTCCTTTTCAAAAGCCGTTTTGTTATTGTACTGGCTCGAATACATATATTATATAGGTTACTTTAGCAAAGACAAAGTTAAACCCAGCGATGGAAATCACAATTTTATAAGGGGTGTTATCTATCGTGACGCAAACTAGTATTTGAGAAGCGAAAAAAATTTCACAACAACTTTCTTATGTGATTGTAAAGATGAAGAAAGGCACATTGGTTTGAACATATAGAAAGGATAAGTGAAGAAAGATTTACCAAACAGACTCAGAAACAGTCAGTGCAAGAAGAGACAGAGGAAGACCACGTTCCAATTACCTAATTCAAATCGATCGGACACTCAAGAATGGGAACGTCAAGAGTACTCGAAACCGGCGAGCATGTATGTAAGTCTAGAGAGACTTGACGCACTCTCTCTGCCTACCCCGTGATGATATGTTTGAAAAATATTTTAACTCTACTTTCGCATTACAATATTTTCCTATGAAAGTAGATTAACATTGATGAGCATTTACAATGAGCTTTTTTGGAATTTCAGGTATAGTGATTTATCGCACCACGAGCTTTCATCATCATGAATTTAAGAGCTGGGCTCACAGCGTCTCAGATGCACTTCCTTCCATTAACAAACGCAAGTTTTACGGTGATCGATCGAGTGAAAGCCGTTCACATATTTAAAGACATATGAATAGTTGTCCTTCGATGAAGAACTCGCCACTTTTAATGTTGCCGCCTGAATGTATCTCCTGTTATCAATAACATGCATAGCGCAAATGCTGAGCCTACATTTGCAAATGAAGCGAAGAGATAGGAATATTTATCGACCATCTAGTTAGTGTGGGCACCACTATCTGTGAAGGTCGCGTTGATTTATAGTGACGTGCATCTTGAGTTACCGATACAGTGGGCCTGATTGGCCGACAGGTTTTATACGATTGTCTAGTTTTGCAATTGTGTACATTTTCATATATTAATGTCTATTTCAACAACAATCATGAATTATTTATCATAGCTAAAATGTGTTTGTCGGAATTATAATATTCCGAGGTTCGATTACGTATATACTGTGCCAAGACCTGCTTACGTTTGGGAAGAAATTCAAAGAGTAACGGGGATGGAACCTTAAATATATCTCTGGCGGAAAGTGCCTCGGCCTTTGCCTTAGGGAACTCAGCTGGGAAGGAGTAAAGCTAATGAAATTAAATTAAATAATTTATTCGCCAGAACACGGTTTGTTACATAATGTGATGTTTAAGTGAATTAACTGGTACATATAGTGATGGAATTCCGCATTCGGCCACATACTATTGCCATGCGACTTTTCCCGTAGTTAGGTATTTAAATACCTCCTAACTAACCCCAACTACGATGCAATATTTTACAACAATTAAATACAATCTTTTAGTAGAAAGTACAGTTCAAAATAAACTTTCTTCTATTTATCATAACAATAGTCCTTTATAAAATAGTAGCTTTATTCCCTGAGCAATTTTTTTATGATTGATGATATTTTTATGAGCTATATAAATAAAAAAGTTATGGAAAAATTTAACTTTGAATATCATGACATATTTTAAAGACAGCAATTTACTGAAAATTGCACATCGTAAATACCTAAGCTCTCGCACAGTTGAGAGAGCTTTCTAATTCAAAGCCTTAATGAGCCGTTTCAAGAGTCATAATAAATTCAACGTGCAACAAATCTTGATGAGACCTTAGCACCTTCTATCCCCGCCTAGGTAAAGCTCGCAACGTAATATTGGATATTAAGCCTTAATGAAATTAAACCTGCAAATTATACCGAATTGGCTGTGTAGTGAAGCGCTTTTTGTGGTTTTCTCTAGTGAAAGGATTTTTTTTCATAGTCGGGCATATGCGTGTACCATAAGTATTGAAAGCGTCGATGTCGATAGCCGTTTACCATCAGGAGGACTGCAAGCTTGTTTGAGATAGATTATTATATTCTCACGCCCTCCCACATAGGTCCCCAAAGGGGTAGGCAGAGGTGTACAGGTAGTACCCACATACTCACATTCCGCCATAATTATATTTTAGCTGCGAACGTGACGCGTTATACATACGTCATTGAATATCTTATCTACTACATAACTATTGGCACTACTACTAACTCATTGGTACAGTCGGGATTCGAACTTCCAATCTTTGTATAGCAAGCAACTACTCGAACCACTCGGCCACCACGGCTGATTATTAGTTGATTCTTAGATTATTACCTGGAGAAAAACATAGAAACAGATTAATTGGTAAAAAACTAATATTAAATTTACGCGAGAGTCATCTCGGGGCGCAGCTAGAAGATATATAATTAAAAACATTCAAGAGCAAATAATATCTATATATATATATATATATATATGTATGTATGTATGTATAAAACAAATATTCGCCTTGGAATCATGCGACCTATCGCTATAAAATCCTCAGACCACAAAACCAGACGGTCGTCAATCGTTAAAATAAAGCTGCCTTCATCATTTAAGATGTTCTAAAGCTGTAGGCACATGTACAGAGTCCTTGAAGACAATATGTTGGCTCGCTGCCAGTTCCCACAGGTTCGCTTTCCGGCAGTCAGACCAATGTATTGCATGCGAACAGTCTTTTATAGTTTTTGTCAAGTCTGCTCCGTGTAATTTAATACCGCCTTGTAGGAAACTCCGGCCAGGAACATCGGTGCATAGTGGAGCTTTATTCCGAAATAAATATTGCATTGAGCTCCTTCTGTATATAGTCTAAAGCGAAGTCTGGCTATTCGTGAAAACTCAAAAAATACTGAACCGATTTAAGTCTGGTTTTCAATGCCATGTCAGTTAAATACGTCTTTCAAAGACAGTTTTTGCATGAAATATATAATAAGGCTCTTTTTTTTCTAAATTGATTCGGTTCCAGGCCGGTAAACAACTTGGAGCCTTATGCAACACAAGATTGCGAGTTGTATCCCGATGTACCAATTACTGTTTTCTGAACTTAAGTACAATGATTAGTCACACCACGAGCTTTACGGGGAAGGAAAACATCGACAGGAAACCTGCATACGTCTGAGAAGAAATTCAAAGGTGTATGTATAGTCGTGCTTGAGTAACGGCGATGGACTCGCCATCTGTCACGTTGGCACCTGGCGGAAAGTGGGTGTGTGGGTATTACCTATACACCTCTGCCTACCCCTTCGGGGACCCTTGTGAGAAGGCGTGAGGATATGTTATGTTATGATATAGATAAGCTCACTATGTAGCTGTGAACATGATTGCTGGCACTTTATTATAATCCTAACATAATGGGACATAAGGTTTAATATCGCTTTTTATGGCGACGATGACCGTCCCATAGACTTTTATCCTCGTTATGATCAGTATAACAGCGGCCTTGTGCCCTAACCTGAAATTATAAGAATGGAAACAGGCGCTGTAAGTGAGCCATTGATTTTATTGCGAAGCCCGTGTTTTGCCACGCCAGTTGCGGGCTAATGGGGCAATTGGATTTGGAACACTTCAATGGCACCGCAACCGACTGTATTCCTGGCCTTTTTTGTTTCTGTCGTTAGCAATAACTATTATTCGCTCGTATTCTTTGTCGCCGAAATTCTGTTGAGAGTATTTCCGTGCGAAACAGGCTTGTTTTAAATATTCTCCGTTGGGAATTGGCTAATAAAATACAGTACACAATCGCTTTCAAGTACGTTGTCGGCGATAAAAAAAACTAAGTTTGCGAACGACAAAAGCACGCCACTGGGGGTTAATCGCGCCATTGAAGCTGCAATAATCGCGTTGCCGACTCTGTATAGGGTTGAAAATATCCCGCGTTTTCGTACACCAGTTATTTTCGTGTAGTGCTCCCTATCAGCTGCAGTGTAAGCTGTGCGAAGGCATTCCGCAACAGTTTCTGTCGGCATTTCCGGGTGTTTGAACATTCCAGCGAAGTGTTCACTTGTTTTTCCGAACGTATATTTTAATTATCGTCGATCTAATTAGCCCGGTGCGAGCCGCGAGGGCGCTGTTCTCGTGTAAGCGCAATGGAGAGCGCATATTATTTTCACACATACATACATTTTTGTACCCTTATAACCTCAACCTCATCCAGAGCACTCGAAACCGGTGAGCATGCAAGACTGAAAGAAGTATTTAAGTATGTAATTATTTATTTATACATAAATAACTTAATACATAAGTTATAAGCGTAATGTACATCCGGCTAAACTTATGCGTTTGTTATCCCTTTGAACTTTACACATTAAGCGACACTGTAATGTTGGAGAATGTGACTTAGTAAGCTATGCGCATACTCGGCGACTTTGTTGCCAAGGAAATCCGCGCGGGTTTTACATACATATATATCGTTTATAGTTAAATTATGACTATTTTGTGGATTTTTACGCCTCTCTATAAAAGTCCCCGAACGGTTGGGCTGAATATAACGATTCCTTATTTTCGCCGGACTTTCCGAGACATATGCCGAGCGTGCGTGTTTGTGCTGAGCTTTTCAATCACGCCTTATAATACATTCAGTGTTTTTCTTCAAATAAAGTAATTAAAGGTCGCGGAGTAAGTTCAGAAAAACAGTAGTATATAATATATAATATTAACAATATATTAATATATAATTCATATACCAGTGAATAGATTTGTGTAAAAGCTTTGTAAGAACTTCCGCGCGTTTCCTCCAGTATGACATAGCGTTCGTATGCGCACTTTGTATTTATTCCGTGGCCCAATTTGAACTGTTAATAGGTAATTTTCTACTTTGGTGTGTGATTAAACCGAGTGTTATCGAGTAAATCGATCCGTTTGCGAAGTAGGTCGTGAGCATTCGCTTCGCAATTATAAATACACATGCACCTCTACACACACATGTGCAGTTTTAAGTGTAAGAGGACGTGCACTCGAATAAGCGAACACTAGGCATTATGTTTTGTTCTCGTACAACAATTATGACTATAATAGCAAGGTGGAAGTGGTCGGTAGGCTGAGTAGTGGCCCGATTTTTGAATAAGATTGGTGTGCCATTTGAGTATAGTATATTCATACGTGGAAATTCGTGTGAAATGCTCACGGGAATAGAGTAAGAAGACACGAACTAACAATGGATATGAATTCCTAAACATTTTATAAATGGGAAATTTGGCGAAGATTTTGTTCTTTCATGCAAAAACTTGACGACACGGAAATGAACGAAATTAGCATAGAGATATATTATAAGCTGGATTATCATAGGTATTGATAACTCAATATTTTCTGTTTATTTCGGCTAATCTACGAAACAACTGAATCGTTTTTATGGGACCTTCACTGGTAGATGACTAATGTTACAAGGAGTAACTTGGGCCAATTAGTGCCAAGTATCTACATTATTGTAGTATAGTAAAGTATAGTGTAGTAGGTACATCCTACACGCCTTCCCACAAGGGTTCCCGAAATGGTAGGCAGAGGTTTGTAGGTAGTACACACCCACTTTCCGCCAGAGATATATTTTAGGTGCCAACGTGACAGATGGCGAGTCCATTGACGTTACTCAAGCCTTTGAATTTCCTCTCAAGCGCACGTTTGTTTCCTTCACCGTTGTGCTCGTGGTGGGTCTGATCACTGTACTTATCATGTATTAAGGTTTCTGAGGCCCGCAATAATATATTTGCCTAAACTAACAATGTTATTTATTATTATCGGTCTATTATTAGACTTTTTCACCTTGAACGTCAATCAGGATCCGAGGCACAATGCCTTTGTATCAATAACATTGTTCGCTAATGGAACCGTGGGTTGAATCTCTGACCTGACAGTTTGACTGTATTATTCTGGATTAAGAGCCGTGGTGGCCGAGTGGTTCGAGCAGTTGCCTGCGACGCAAAGGTCGCAAGTTCGAATCCCGACTGTACCAATGAGTTTTTCTGAACTTAAGTACAGTGATTAGTCACACCACGAGCTTAACGGTGAAGGAAAACATCGAGAGGAAACCTGCATACGTCTGAGAAGAAATTCAAAGGCGTATGTATAGTCGTGCTTGAGTAACGGCGATGGACTCGCCATCTGTCACGTTGGCACCTAATATACCTCTGGCGGAAAGTGGGTGTGTGGGTATTACCTATACACCTCTGCCTACCCCTTCGGGGACCCTTGTGGGAAGGCGTGAGGATATATTATTATTATTATTATTATTTTATTCTGGATTAATTTGACGCATCTCTGGTCTGACGTCATCGCTCAATCAAGCTAGCTCAAGTGAGCTTTATACATACCTTCAAATTGTAATGACGAGGTATGTAGTATAAGGAGGAATTATTTTCACATTTATTCATCACATCCACACCTTGTGATTGTAAAGATGAAAGGTTACGGTTTCAAGAAAGATTGACAGCAAGCCCAATGCGAGAGTGTGTGCAAGAAGAGGCAGAGGAAGACCACGTTCCAACTACCTAGATCAAATCGAACAGACACTCAAGGATGAGAACGTCAAGAGTACTCTAAACCGACGAGCATGTTTGAAGTCTAGTTGGACGCTCTACATTTCCTGCCTACCCCGTTAGGGATGCATGATGATATTTATGTATGTATGAGAAATATTTAACTCTACTTTCGTATTACATCGTTTTTCTATGAAACTAGATTTACTTTATTAGTAATGAAGATGTATGTAATGACATATTATCAATATCCATTTCACAGCTCCATCCAAACAGAAATAAAATATAAAAAAAAATTGTAAAAGAGGTCTGTAAGTCCAGAGAGAACTGGTGCTCTACTCTCTTTGCTTATTCCGTGAGGGAATCGGAGTGATGTATGTATGTATGTATTTATTTACCACAACCCTAGTTGTACTATGAATGGTCAAGGAAACCATTTTGTCGAAAATCTGTCATTTTAGCATTGATGTAAAAAAGATAAAACCTCATTGCATTTTAGCACCTAAATAGACATCCAGCGAAAAGAAGGCGTTGTGACACCTCTGCGTGTACACCTCTTTCAGGCAAGATATCTGCAAATTTCCGCAAAAAAAATCCGCAAATTTTACTCGCATCCCTAAACGTATACGCCGAAACTACGAACGATATAAATCCAAGAGCGCACTTCTAAATTAAAACACCTTCATGAAATATTAACGCGGACATAAGGCTCCGTCCTCGTGTCGTGCGGATTCAAATATGCGACCGCACCGTGAAAGGTCGCCGCGCCTCTGTTATGCTAAGCTATGCCGAGATACTGCACGATGCGCGTGCTGTAAGTCTTGAGATGTGGCGGTGTAGACTCTTGCATTTCTGGCAAAAATAGTGACTGGTATATGCAAAAGATCTTAGCAATTAAACTAACAACATTAACTTATTCATACATTTTTTTTTTCATATTCGTTCTATGTAAACGAAAAAAGCATTTTAATCGAATGAGCATAATTTCACTAGTTAGGTTAAGTCAGGCCTTGGCGTATAGCCAGGGCTTAAGAATTTCGGCTATGGTATCCCCTGCCTGTCGTAAGCGGCTACTAAATGGGGTTGACGGACTTGCGGATAGTCAGGGTGGGGGCCCTGGCTGTCACACAACGCGGGCCAAGGATTGGCGGGAGCGCCATGTGGCTCGAGCTTCCGATGGCACAGCGAGGGTAGTAGGGGCGAAGCTAGGCGCCCCTGGGATGTGCTAAAGCAAAGTGCAGGAGGGCTCTGGTGCGTTCCTCAGGAGATCCCAGAGCCCTCCTATATACACAGAGGATGGCCACCGAGGGGGTTTTAGTGAGTAGAAATCTCACATAACCCGTCCCCCCCCCCCCGGACGGTCGGGTACCTATAGAAGGTTTCCCCTCGAAAAAAAAAAAAAAAAATGGCCTTGGCCTATAAGTTCATATAAGGCATTATTTATATTTTAAAGTACCGAATTAGAAACAATCATACAGGTATATATAATAATAATAACAACATATTATATAGGCACATAGTTTTAATGAATATGGGCATCGCATTCATATATAAATCTTACATTTGTCATTGATTAATTGTTTCAATTAGTTTCTGGTGTGAAAGTAGAAAAGTGTAGGCGCATGAAAATCCGATTGCTGGCGTGGCGAAGCATGCAGTGGTAATATAGCTATTACCGAGGTCACCGACTAAAATAATTTGGTTGCGAAATTTTTTTTTTTTTTTTGCAATTAATGAAATCGTTGATTTTTTTGATAAACGGTCATAATTCTCTGGAAAACAATCGTTATACTGTATTTTTACATTATGCGACATTTAGTACCTGTAGTAATCTGTTATTTTATGCATATTACTACTACAAAATAATTACGATGTTTCACATCTGCCAGGCGTCATGTGACGGCCTATTTTTTTCCGCTGCCTCCTGTGCTCCGTACCATCCGCTCCATACAAGAATGGACGCATGGCGTCGTGGCGCATAAATAAACGTTACTTTACACAGGTGCAGTGCAGGCTCACCCGATACCAACGGTATGCGTATTTATGCATGCGATGCGCTCAGACGCATCGTGGATTCCCTTTATTTGTATTATCATTTACGGAATGTGGCTTTGATAAAGGATTTCGAATCTACGGACTAATGAGTAATAGTACAGTGAGAAAGCAATGAGGTGGCGTGATTGAATTATAAAGACTTGGCTCGTTGGTTCGGGCAACAGAAAGCGTGAGTGAAGAAAAGTTGACGAAACAGATAGACGACGCGAAGTTGAAAAAAGCAGAGGAAGATCACGTACCAGCTATCTAGATCACATCGATCGAACACTCAATGAAGGGAACGTTAAGAGTATTAGAATTACTCGAATCTAGTGAGCATATATTTAGTAATAGCTTATGTATGAAATGAAAGAGCTCTGTAAGTCTTAAGGGACCAGCACTTGGCGCGAATGTATTTAATATTAGTATGGACATGTGTTGAAAGAAAAAAAAATCCTTCTAAAAATTATAGTAATTATACAACGCACAAACTCAGTACCTACTAACACACTAACCATTAAACAAAACAAATAATACTCCTGCCTATATTCCGTTCGGGTGGCGAGTGCGTGCGCAAGCGCATGCATTAGTCGCGCGTGCCCGTAGCGAACCGCGAATGGGCATCGGGGCATACGTGATTGGCTCGGTATGGTAATTAATGTTGCAAAACGATTATGTGTAAGCATTTAAATACATTTAAATATTTGTACTGGTCATGGATACAATTTCATGCGTCAAACACGCAATGACACCCGTTCATAGAAACCAGAGTTAAATCAAAGCAAAACAAAATTAAAAACATTTTTATTTCAAAAATTTATGTTATGTTTTTCAGAACAAGGCTCACGTTTTCTTAGCTTTGTCTGGTTGTGTTTGGCAATCTTCGGACTTATTTTGACGAAACTTAATTGGCATGTAGACAACTGTTTCGGGAGTACTTTACCAATATTAAACCTATAATCTATAAAAATAAAAAAACATTTGTAGATTTATCCCACCAACTAAATCAAATGGATTGGATTGCATTCCATGGATCAAATTATTTGGATTGAATAAGAAGAGACGAGAGAGCATGTAGCGAAAGAGATCTGTGATGAATAATCCCCTTACGCATCATTCACATTCACCAGTGCTCTTTAAACAACGAGAAGTGGCGCTCTTCTATCTCTGCCTACCCCGGAAGGGACTCGGCGTGTTAATATGTATTTATACAGATGGAACCGAGTGCAAAGTAAGAATAAATAGGAAATAAAATGGTGTATCGCTCAACAAAGATACACGTTTTAAATAACCATACATTGATTCAAAATCCTTTCTAGGAACGCTTGGAATAATGTTATGCCAAATTTATTCTGTTACAACTGTTGTATTGAATAGTATTACCATTCATAAGGTTAGAGAGACCTTTTTAAGAGATATAAAGGGGTTTATACTGAATGCTAGAAATGGTAAATGGATTATTCAGGCTCTTATATTCTACACTCAATAGTGTAATAGAGAAGCCGTGGTGGCCGAGTGGTTCGAGCAGTTGCCTGCGACGCAAAGGTCGCAAGTTCGAATCCCGACTGTATCAATGAGTTTTTCTGAACTTAAGTACAGTGATTAGTCACACCACGAGCTTTACGGTGAAGGAAAACATCGAGAGGAAACCTGCATACGTCTGAGAAGAAATTCAAAGGCGTATGTATAGTCGTGCTTGAGTAACGGCGATGGACTCGCCATCTGTCACGTTGGCACGTAATATACCTCTGGCGGAAAGTGGGTGTGTGGGTATTACCTATACACCTCTGCCTACCCCTTCGGGGACCCTTGTGGGAAGGCGTGAGGATATATTATATTATATTATTATACAATAGTGTCGCTACGAATGTGCATTTTTAATATCATTAAGGTGGTGAACAAACATACCATCCACCGGACTATTAGGTCTATTGCTCCGCTATGTTAAAGATGTAATTTATTACGCGCATTGTCGGTTGATATCTGAAGATAAACGGTTTTGACTCCAGTTGCCTGCAACCTGCATGGAGGTTATAGAACATTTCATAGTTTGGGTTATTGATGACATGATAATATAACACGATGATGATGACACATGTGCAAGTCGAAACTGATATCTGAAGACATATCTTAAGATACTGAGGGCTTTACTTTCGTGGTAGCACTAAATTTCAAACTGACAATTGTGAGTTTTCTGTAATGTTTGTCAAGTCATAGCCCTATCTCTCTCTATCCAAGCGAGTCTCGATCTCGTTTCCATAAAACTAAATTTTAAAGTTGTTCAGTAGTAAAATGGCCAATTAAATCGTCAGACAAGGGCGGCAATTTCGCACGATATTCTCGTTTAGCCAATGAAAATAGTAATTATTTTGAAACAAATTAACAACTTGAAAGTTAATTGCCGGACAAGATAATTAAGAAGCGCTTTACGATAGTACGTTTTAATTCAATTCCTAGGTTTGCGAGTTTATATTACAGGTACTGAGTTTTTATTTGATGCTTGATACAGCCGTGGCGGCCGTATGGTTCGAGTCGCCAGCAAGATAAAGATTGCAACTTCGAATCCCGACTATACCAAAAATGTTTCAGAAGTTAAATACAGTTATTAGTGACACCATGAGGTTGACGGTGAAAGAAAACATCTAGAGGAAGCCTGCATACGATTGAGAACAAATTCAAAGACGTATGTTTAGTCTGTTTGTATAGTCATGAGTAACGGGGATGAACTCGCCATCTGTCATGTTGGCACCTATAATTTATCTCAGGCAAAAAGTGCTTGTGTGTTCTATATGCGGACGAAGTCTCGGTTAAATCTTGTCTCAAATAAATCCTCTGGCTGGGCACTAGTCTTTGTTCTAGTACTTTAACAGCTTAATAAGTTTAAGCAAGATTAAACCTTAATGATAAAGAACAGAAAAAAAACTGTGAAAATGTTCCACTCAGTACGGAACTGTGCTGGATTAATCCCAAAACTTCCAAACTTTCCCGGAATGCTATCGTCTGATTTTTGCGACCTTTCAGAGGCCAATATTCAGTTAGGTACTCACGTCACATAGCAATGGGTCCGGATCTCGTCTCATCTCAGTCAATCCAGGATAGAGATCTACAAAGAACGAAAATAACAGATTAGTATGCATTATAATAGACCAAAAACTGCCTGCCTACCTCGTCAGAGACACGGCTTGATGATAAAGGGCCGGGGTTGCCGAGTGGTTCAAGTAGGCGCCTGCACCTTAAATAATGCAAGCTGAAATCTCGACAGTACGTTTTTTTTTCCAAAATACAAGGACTAATCCCACCAACAGAAAACATCAAGAGAAAAGCTGCATATGATTGAGATGTACTTCAAAGACGCATGTATAGTTTTACGGTAGACGAACTGCGATGGACTCGCCATCTGTCACGTAAACATTGGCCGTAATGTGGGTGTGTCACTACACTCCTCTGCACCGTTCGGAGACTGTGGGAAGGCGTGACGTCATGTCACGTATGGCCACCTTGTCTGTTCACAAAATATTTCGTTCAAATACGAGATCTAAACCCGCAAGAGGGCTGGAAATATAAAAGCGTTGGATGTCATAGGCGTGAAGAAAGTAAGTAAACAAAAAAAAAATACTATCAACCTTATTAAGCGCAAAGAATTTTCTCTTCCAACTTGCAAACAGCTTGCCTAAGAGTTTAGCAAAACGTCGAGTCATACTCTTATTTACCCCTTTTTTGCTAATGAGCTACGGAAATGGCAACCCTGCCATCATCGGTTCATGTTGGTTCTTACAGCTGATTGTATGAAAGTTTGGAATTCTCGTTCGATCCAACTTTTCGTTGCATTTACAATTGAACACTCCGGTGTGTATGATGAGAGTGATACATGGTTTTTTTCTTTTATTAGCAACGAGATTGCGATTCACTTAAATTTCATCTTACTAGACTTAATATCTAGACTTTAGAAGTATCAGACAAAGCAAAATACTTTATTTTATATTGATCTACTTCTTGCTACCTTGGCTTTTAATTCTATACTGGAAACACCAGAGTACTCGAAACGAGACTGATGAATGTGGATGAAACGAAAGAGGTATGTCAGTATTGAGAGATTGGCTCTACTCTCTACCTACCCCGGTGGGAGCTTGGCGTGATGATATGTATGAGTTTACTTAGACGAAAATTTCTTGGAATTAGTTATTTTTTTAAATGGTACAGAAACTTAATAAAATACACCCTTTATCAACTCCCGTGTAAGATAAAAGACACGCACTCAAAGACAATATAGACCCAGGACCATCCATCACAGGGTCGCCACAACAATATACCCTCCTATTAAGTATAACGACCGGCGCCGAGGGTAGCCGCACATTCTTACTAAACTAAGTTTCGTTTCACACGCGACGCTTCGCAAGTACTTAGTGAGTTTGTCGTGCCTTCATCTGATGATGTCCAGCAATTAGTGACTTGCGTGAGTCGTTAGTCGGCCGACCAAAGGCGCCCTTTTTGCACGGTCACGCGTTGTTATGAACTTTTGGGCAAACACTATACATACGTATCTGCCACTTAAAGTCAGAAGGGATGTTCCATTGAGCGTAAGTGATTTTAACGAAATACGTAGTAAGGTATCAGAGACACAAATTAAAAACACGCTGTATTTATATCCTCACGCCTTCCCACAAGGGTCCCCGAAGGGGTAGGGAGAATCGTATAGGTAGTACCCACACACCAACTTTCCGCCAGAGATATATTTTTGGTCCATCGCCGTTAGTCAAGCAGATATACGCCTTTGCTCCTCAGGTTTCCTCTCGATGTTTTCTTTCACCTTAAAGCTGGTGTGAATAATCACTGTACTTAGTTTAGAAAAGCTTATTGGTACAGTCGGGATTCGAACTTGCGATCTTTGTGTCGCAGGCAACTAAGGATGGTCAAGGGTTGCAAGCCGAAAGGAAGACAATCAGGAAAATCTGTATGATTTTCTTGTCTGAACATGCTCACCTAAATTCCACCATTCTAAATAAAATATTATACTCAAGCAGAGGAAAAAGACGTGGAGCTTTGTCCATCGAGCGCCTGCTAGTTCAGGGTAAAGTGGATGGAAGTAGACCGCGCGGTAGATCCCCCATAAGATGGACTGACCAAATAAAGGCGGCCACAAATTGCCCCCTGCACGAAAGCACCAGACGCGCGGCTGTCCGAGAAGAATGGCGCCGTGTGGTTAGGGTCGCCGCACAAGACATGACAGCCACGACCACTCTGCCAAGAGTGTAACGACGAAGAAGAAGAAGAAGAGGAAAAAGAAAAAATTACTACTGGTATCCGCAAGCTGCTTGGGCACAGCTAGCATGACAATACATTTAAATTGTTTAAGGAATACATAAAAAAATATCATCACGACCCTCACGGGGTAGGCAAGTATAGCGCCAGTTTCAAATCTTACATAAAACAAGTGCCTAACGGATATGTTACCAAAAGGCTCAATTAAAATGTGATGATAAAAGCCTTTAAATTGAGATCCACATTAACATAAAACCCAGAAAATAATGTTGTAAAACAAGTCGCTAATGAAAGTGAAAGTCAATTAACACAACTATTATAAGAAACAATTCGCCATAAAAGTCTCCTTTTTTGCACTCGACACATGTCAACCATCCGCCCAATAACCGCGTCCCGTCAACCGCGTTACGTCAACTTGACAGCCTGATGTCAAAGATCAAACGTCGTAGATGCGACTAGCGCAATGCGAGCTATATTCATTCAGAAGAGAATTCAGCTTTCAGTATATAACAACTCCCGTTGAAGCAATAGTATATAAGGTAAAGACTTGAACTTTTTAAAATCTGTAACACAATAGAAACACGACACTTCCTTTAAGTACTGACTCAGCCAGGTTACGACAATTATGGACCTGAGATGCCCTTACTCCCGTTTAACAACACTCAGAGATCACTTGTGAGGTCTTGAGTTTTTAGTCTAAGCCTGGTGTAGTACAAACCGCTTGTATATTTCATCAAGCATAACTTTAACAATGTCATGTTTTATTTTTATTTATTTATTTTATTCGGACTACCAACAGATGATACACATAAAATACATTAGTTCACACTTAATATTAACATGCTTTGTGTTCCTCTAATTATAGGTAATCACATCTTACATAAAAAAAATACGAACAATTAAATTACAATGTTTAAAAACACATGCATTACACAATTGCCCCGTAATTTAATAATTTATATTTGAAGTGAATCATAGTGTTGAGCTATGATTCTCTTAAAATTAACAAATTTTGTACAAAATATATCAATATCTGTTATGTTATACGAAGACCAAGACCAACTTTAGTGCTTTACGGGTATTAGGTGGCGTATATTTAAAATCTTTATTAACATTTAGGATATGTTTTAAACCAGAAAAAATCTACCAAACTGCGTTCCTTTCTAGAATTAATACATATATCAATACGAAATAAATAAAATGACATTAAAATGTGTGTAGCAAAACTTTATAACATACAATTATAATATTATTAAGCATTTCAAGCAAAATCTGTTACAAAACTTTTAACTATTTACTGCTAGTCAGAAAAAAACAAACACCCATCAAATCTCAAAACGAGTTCCATAGCATAACTGTGTTGTCAAAAGTTTAAAGATTGAAAAGCAATAGGCATTAATCGCTTGGTTGTTACTTTGAGTGGGAAATCCACAAATCATCTGCTCTTTTTATCTTGATCTATGGCCGGTGACAAGTTGACTTGTTGTATGGTGCAAGTTAAAAGAGGGAGCCAATAGATAGCATAAATATATCGTTGTTAGGTATACAGATAATAAATAAATAATAATAAATATAATACAGATAATACTATGTAATATTTATAACGTTATACGACAGATTGAATAACTTTAAAGTTACCATCACCAAAATCGAATATGGAATAAAAGAAAACACCTAACGCACTAGCCAACACCAGCATTGGCCACAACACCTGGACATCATAGGGGTGCGGTTTTGCCCAACAGTGGGATGTACCAGGATATATATAAGAGGATAGGATAAGAGGAGAATATATAACGTAGTATTTAAATTAAGAACATCCACACTGTCAGCGCTTAGGTACTTAGTCGGCGATGAATTTAAAATTTCTTCAACTACCTCACAGATTATTATAAAATGGCCAAGTGCGAGAATGTTCATATTCCCGTTCCCCAGACACTCGGATTGGAACCGGTATGTTCGCATCGCAGTCCACCTGGCGAGTGAATCACGGCTTTAACTACATCATACCAGTTTAGGGTTGTCGCATCAATTCTGTTTGAACTTTGTTCAAGCTCCGTTATTTCATAAAGTAACTCTTTGAAATCAAAACCGTAGGAGTTCTAGCAGTCGCCTGTAGCACACAGAATGCAATCGAATCCCGGCTGTAACAGTTAGTTTTCCTAAACTTAAGTCCAGTGATAAGTCACACCACGAGCTTTATATACGATGTAGGAAAACATCGAGAGGAAACCTGCATACGTTTGAGAAGCAACTCAAAGGCGAATTTATGTATAGGTAGGTGATTGAGAAATGGTGATGGTGAGTCCACCACGTATACCAACCTAGTTAGATCTCCTGACTGCGATACTTGAGGTCGCGGGTTCGAATCCCGCTGAGGGCAGATATTTGTGTGATGAACACGAGTATATGTACCTTAGTCTTGGATGACCTATTTATTTGGGACCAGGTCAATTTGTGTGGAATTGTCCCGAGGTATTTATTTATCTGTCGCATTAGCACCTAGTAGAGAAATTCCCAAGAAAAAATTGATACGTGGAAGATGAGAATTGTACCTGGAGCAAACAAAAATCCTTTAAATATATACATTATGCTTAAGCATTTCTTAATTTGCTGTGTTTAAGTGACAACCCTGCACTTATTTCTCATTCCTTTTTCCCCGTCTTTAAATAACATCTTAAATTAAATACCATTCATGCGTACATTCATGTTTCTACTCTAGACGGTTGGAACGATTTAATTCAACCGTGAGATAGTTAATTGCGCAAGAGTTGATCTCTATCTCAATTATTTGTTGCTTCTTTATGTATATTAGGCGCATCTCGGAGTAGGCTTTTACTGCGCATGCGATCATAAGCTTATTATTCCATACTCGCGTATGTAAAGTATTTATATTGGCTTCCGAATGGACTGAAGAATGGTAGCTCTTAATGTTTGTTAAAACTACTTTGGAATGAGTACATGGAGTTCGTCAAGAAGGGTGTGAAAAGATTCCTGCAGGGTCGGCAACGCGCGAGTGATACCCCCTGGTGTTGCAAGCGTCCATAGGCGGCGGTAACCGCTTACCATCAGGCGGACTGCATGCTTGTTTGCCTTCCATAGGGTATAAAAAAACTGGTGGTAAACAACATGCTCCCAATATTGCTTGCAAGATTATATAAGCCGACGATAAAACATATTTACATTACATACATAAATATGTTTATATCATCACCCCGAGTACTTAATTATGTAGGGGGAGAGTAGCGCCATTGCTTTAGTGTTAAGGGTTAAGCCATGCAACCAAAAACAAATGACAGACAATTTTCGTTTGGAATTATTCGCTGCAGTTACACTTGAATTACGTAAGAGGTTCATCCAAGATGTAAAGATACTTTTACAGTTGGACGCGACCACTAGTGTAGCGTGTCTAAGATCTCAGTGATAACCAAACCTTTTTTTAATCCTTACAAATACAAACTACATAGGTCAAATCGATCGGACACTCAAGGACGGGAACGTCGAGTACTACACTCGAATACGAGCATATATGAAGAGACTGATGACTGTGAATGAAGCGAAAGAGGTCTGTAAGTTCAGAGAGAACTGACTCTTTACCCTCTCGGACTCTCAAGGCTGAATCAATCGTCGGGTACTCAACTTAAAATCGGTGAGCATGTATGGAGAGACTAATGAGGATGGAGCCGAAGAGATCATAGACAAGTCTATAGAGAACTGGCGGCGATAGGTATGTTTGGACAAATACAAAACATTAAACACAACCAAATATGTATAAAAGGAGCAATTCGTCCGTCGCAAATTCCTGCTTTCATTTTTAACTGGTAGCTGTCGTTGCGCAAATTGCACACCCCTGATTGGCTGTTACGAGTTGTCTCATCGAGATCATCGCTGCGAACGTCAATCGTTGCGAATGACGTCATTTGACGTTTCAATTAAGGTTGTTTAATTATTCCCGCTGGCAATCTGGTCAATCTTTCACTGTGATAATTACAATTAGGGAATTTTATAATTTTAAACCTACTTAAAAAGCTTATTAATATGATTTGATATTATGTATGCCTGTTATATTATCGGAAATAGAATATATTTATGCACATATATCGATCGGACGCTCAAGGACGGGAACGTCAAGAGTACTCGAAACCGACGAGTATGTAAGAAGAGACTGATGAATGAAGGCGAAGCTAAAGAGTAAGAGAAAGTATGTAAGACTAGAGAGAACTGGCGCTCTATACATCTAAGCATCTTAAGATGTATAGACGTCTTTGAATTTCATCTTAAAGCACATTTAAGATGAAATTCAAAGACGTATTGTCGTGCTGTCACGTTGGCAACTGAACACATCTCCGGCGAAAAGAGAGGAAGGCCTTGTGGGAACGCGTGAATTATATATATTTACATGTATTAATAAAAGCAGAATATATGAATTAAATAAATTACCTATATCTAGACGATCAACCATAAATAACAAAGAACTTAAAATAAAAACGATTGTTTAATAAGCCCTATCCTAGTTACAGGTTAAGCACAGCCGATGCATTATTATAGAAACAGATTATTAATTGCCAATAAGCAATACCACAGACAAAATCAAAAGGAAGATGAATGGGAGAGCAACCGGCGCCATCAGTAATAGCCCCGCCGGAGACATTTCCGTAGGGCTGCTGCAGACAGATCGACATGCAATTGCAGATACCTACAACTGTAGATGTTCATACACACATATATATCCACTAGTTGTGTCTGCGACTTCGTCTGCGTGGAATAGTGACTTCGGGCAGCATTTTTTGGATGTACATTTTGATTTATTTTGGACACGTACGAAAAGCTTACCACATTATATTATTGAAAACCACATCTAAATCGGATAAGCCGTTTCTGAGATTAGCGTGCACAAACGCACAGACAAAAATTCTAACAATCAGAGTTTTGGGTGCTATTTGCATTGAAATGCGGTCCCAATCATATTTTTTCTCAGATATCTTCCATGTACAGACAGCGATCCGTTACATTTTTATTATATGTATAGATATGGAATCGTTAAAGATCAAGATTAAACTCGATTTGATAGTTAATTTATGTGTATGTACGTGGCAAGATTACAAATAATATCTTGGGCGATTCCACACAATTAGGCCCAAACTAAGTAGTTTCTTCTAGGAACTAGACAACGATATATGTACATACTTATAGGTACTAAAGTTATACATATAGGACATCCAGGACTTAAGTACTGATCGTTTTTTTTTTATACAACAAGAGTGGCAAACAAGCATACGGCCCACCTGATGGGAAACGGTTACCGCAGCCTATTTACGCTCACGATACCGAAGTATCACTTGCGCGTTGCCACTCTGTGTTCGGAGTTCAGTGCTTATCACACCAATATCTGCCGCCAGCAAGAAGAGTGGCCGGGTCCAGCCGTTAAGTAGGAGTTCAGTGACATACCCACACACGCATAGAAGATATATATATATATATATATATATATATATATATATACTACCTGTCACGCCCAGCTTCGCCCGGGCGAAAAAGTAAAATTTCCTGAAACACGATCGCAGCGCCACCTATCGGGTCCAATTGTGATGTAAGCCCATTGCGGACTTAATTGCCATAAAAAAGGTTATAGTGAGTCAATCTTAAAAGATAGACATATGCTGTCGCGGACTTTTTTTAAGAACTTATAGAGGAACAATGTCATCTAAACAATATTTGCGTAACTTAAACCGTTTACGCAGCGCACGCAATGGAAGCTCTCGAAAAATAATTTTTTTTCCGTTCTTGCAACATTTTTCATGTATGCTTCGCTTCTATTGGTTGTAGCGTGATGTTTTATAGCCTAAAGCCTTCCTAGAGAAATGGACTATCCAACACAAAAATAATTTTTCAATTCCAACCAGTAGTTCCTGAGATTAGCGCGTTCAAACAAACAAAATAACAAATATTAGTATAGATTGATATATGAAGATTTAAATACTAATGATCTGAAGTCCATCAAGCCACTCAAACAAACAAGGTGCGCCCTATCCAACTTACCCTCATTTCCTGTTTATTTTCATTCTAAGCCAAGTCTTTCGCTGTAAGCTCTGTTTATAATTAAGCTGCGTACGCGCAGGTCGGCTAGCGGTGCTCGTGCGTCACACGCTATAATTAACTAAGGATTGATGTGATCGGACAGGTTTGTGAGAAGGAATGGTTTAGCAATGATTGTGTATCTATTCTTGGTTCACCAGGAAGAAGGCGTGCAAGCCTAGGTTCAATTATATGTATAATGAACAAGAGACATTGAACCCTATTTCAAATTCATCAAAGTCGAGATTTAGTTATAATTATGTAGCTACCGCTTATCACGTGACTCTGTGGTTCTTAGAAAGTTACATATTTATGCAGATGTGAGATAAATCGAGAGCGTCATTACAGGAAAATTACGATCTTTACTTGGAAAATATACTCGCTGATTATAACAGAGAGAAACCAACAATGATTTTGTATGCTAGCAGCAACTTGACAAACACGTGCCTTATGCTGCTAACAAGCAAAATTCCTCTGTATGCAATCAATATGTACGGCCAGCACAACTCAGTTAATTATCAATGGTACCCGCTTACTAGCAGGTGGGACATTTGCAAAAAATAAAACAGGCTAATTCCTACGATTGTATCAGATTACCTAGACATGCCCGTAATTGATATCGACTTAACCAATCTTGGAACATTACAGGAAAATTACTCATATATGCCGAAAACACAATCGGTCTGACAATTAGGCATTTACGATATCGAATCATATCTTGTCGATATCGTAATTCGTAATTCGATTCGAATGTTTGACCAGTAGATTAGTTTCGGACGACGAGTGTGGAATTAGATATTTCGATGAGTCGAGCATCAATATGATTGATGTGCTCCTCAGTCACTCGACTCGATCCAATGCCAGAATCGAGTGGGAATATCGACGGTTAATCGAATCGAATGACGGTTACTATATCGGGTTACGAAGTCAAATTACGCATAGGAAAATTCGTTGGAATATTCAATAGGCATTATATTAATGAGAAATCCAGTAATATACCTTTACCTATTATGGTAAAAACATATTAGTTTGGAATCTCACACAAAGTCGCTGGATCCTAAACTAGGCAGACTTCCCGATAAATACTAACTACCTAAGCTATACCTATATTTAGGTATATCTAAGTGGAATCGTGCAGAAGATTGGAAGATTGCAAGTTCAAACCCCTATTATACCAAAGATTTTTTATGTGTAAGCCGTGGTGGCCGAGTGGTTCGAGCAGTTGCCTGCGACGCAAAGGTCGCAAGTTCGAATCCCGATTGTACCAATGAGTTTTTCTGAACTTAAGTACAGTGATTAGTCACACCACGAGCTGAACGGTGAAGGAAAACATCGAGAGGAAACCTGCATACGTCTGAGAAGAAATTCAAAGGCGTATGTATTGTGCTTGAGTAACGGCGATGGACTCGCCATCTGTCACGTTGGCACCTAATATACCTCTGGCGGAAAGTGGGTGTGTGGGTATTACCTATACACCTCTGCCTACCCCTTCGGGGACCCTTGTGGGAAGGCGTGAGGATATATATATTTTTTATGTGAAACACTTTCGCCGGAGACATTTAGATAACGTGTCAGATGGTGAAGTCCATCGCCGTTACTGACACGTACGATTTTGAATTTCTTCATAAACGTATGCAGGGTTCGATGCTTTGCTTCACATTAAAGCTCTTGGTGTAATATATCACTGTATTTATTTATTTGGATTCCAACAAGACATACATAATTACATGCAAGATAACAACTTAAGTAGAGATATCAATAATGGTTCCTTAATTATAGGAAATTACAACATATATATATATATATATATATATATATATATATATATATATATATATATCCTCACGCCTTCCCACAAGGGTCCCCGAAGGGGTAGGCAGAGGTGTATAGGTAATACCCACACACCCACTTTCCGCCAGAGGTATATTAGGTGCCAACGTGACAGATGGCGAGTCCATCGCCGTTACTCAAGCACGACTATACATACGCCTTTGAATTTCTTCTCAGACGTATGCAGGTTTCCTCACGATGTTTTCCTTCACCGTAAAGCTCGTGGTGTGACTAATCACTGCACTTAAGTTCAGAAAAACTCATTGGTACAGTCGGGATTCGAACTTGCGACCTTTGCGTCGCAGGCAACTGCTCGAACCACTCGGCCACCACGGCCTTACATTACGGCCGAAATTACAACATGCGTTATGCAATTATCATTAATTATTACATATAGGTATAATTTGCGTTAGAGATACATATTAAGGGTTAGCTTATCTAAATTTGTGTAAATATGCTTCTTTTAAAGTCCTTAATATTATTTATTATCAGCACCTGTATTTAAAATTAGAAAAAAAAATACTCAAAGATTCATCCAATGTCTAAAGTATCTTTTGTATTGTCTAAGCCTTCAACATTAATAAAGACAGCGTACGGTTTCCTATGCATCGAATTCAAGCCGTGAAATGTGAAATACATCATCGCGAGAACAATATAAAGATGCAATCACTTTGTGACAGAACAATCGCGCAGGTATTCCCGATCCCGACAACATCGAGATTGCATCTATACGAGTATTTTATTTAAAAACTACTGGAAAACAACTTGGCAGGAATAAAGTTGGGAACTAGTGCACGTACCAAACGGCGCAGTGTATAGTGTAAGTAAGCCGGGGTCGGGCCGAGTTCGGATCGCATGCTAAGCAGGATTGATCGAATCGAATTTGTCAAAAATCGGATTTACATGTACACTGCGCGCTACACGATTTCTTTTCGTTTTTGAAATTGGAATCGCTTTCTGTTCCATACAGAATGTCAGTTGTTTCACGTTACGTTCTAGTTCCATAAACCAAACCAACCATCCATTAACAGTGGACATAGCTTTATAGTTTATCTTTTTTCTTTTTTGCATCATCATTATATCTTAACTTAAGCCTTTTTGACACATCATTTATATGTAGATAATTAAAGGACGCGTCATATCCCAGACTGTCAGTACGTGGGAGCGACGGAAATGGCCCAGTCGCGGGTCGAATCCAATCTCATTTAACATACGTAGATACATACATATGATCACGCAGAGACCCTCACAGGGTAGTCAGAGAGAGATGAACACCATTTTGAGGTTAGTAGATTTAGTTTAGGTACTGTCTAAAAATACAGACCTCTTTGGTTACATACATATTTTTATATAATGTATCTGATTAACAAAGCGAAGACCTCAAATAATAATAAAGATGCAGATCTACCATCATAACCTGATTCGAAAATACTTAAGGCGTTTCCAAAAATGCCGGGTTCGATTCCCATGCGGGAGTTTGTTTTTACGCCGTCACGTCAGTTCCCAGGGGTACCAACTGGCAGGAATCTCCGTGAAGAATCTAATACACTACAAATGGAAGACGAGCGTGAAAAACTAGGTAATTTGAAACGAAATTATGTTTACTGGCGCGGTTTTTGTGTCGAGAACTAGCTTGTATATTGATTTTGTGAATCGTCGAGATGGGAGGTATTTTTTTCTGATTCATTCGTATGTTTTATAGATATGTCGTGGTAGCCGAGTCGTTCGTGTCGCCTCGCCTCCAAGTCAAAGATTCAAGTTCGAATCTCGACTGTACCAATAAGTTTTTCTGCACTTCTAAACCTACACGTTTGAGAAATAATTCAAAGACTTGCCATCTGACACGTTAGCACCTAAAATATAGCTCCGGCGAAGAGTGAGTGTGACCAGCACACCTCTGCCTACTCTCTGTAGAAAGGCGTGAACATATATATTTAAAATGTTTGTCTGTCTGTCTGTTTGTTCCGGCTTATCTGTGAAACGGCTGAACCGATTTTGACGGGACCTTTACTGGCAGATAGCTGATGCAAAAAGGAGTGACTTAGGCTTTTATATTAGAAATCAAAACAACAACTTTTTTGTTAAATTCCACGCGAGGAGTCGCGGTCACATCCAGTTTTAAAATAAAACTTTTTTTTTCCTTAATTCCTTTGAAGTAACACAGCACTGGACATAATAATTTGAACATGGAATAAATCTATAGGAAAACCATCCTAGGTGTACACGAGATGACATTCTCGCCAAGACTAATCGGTGTTGACATGCGTCAAGCGTGGGGTGACAAGGAATTTTGGCGGGATTCCCCTTATATCCAATTTCATTACCGAAGACGGGGGCGAAGTTATTGGATCGGAATGACGCGAAATGAAATACTGTGTTTTTTGAAAACGTCGCGAAATACCGGTGCATTAAAATGTTTACTTTGGTCTTTTTGGAATTTAGGGGTGGATGAATCTTTACCGCGTTTATTGTTAAAGCAAAAGCTTTTGCATAGGGTTCTTCTTGTAGGGTATTTTTCGCGTATAATTGGCGTGATGATATGTATGTGTGTATTTTTAAAAGAGGAGTAGTTGGTAGCCTGAAGGACGAACGAGCCGGCATTCGATCCAGGCAATATACAAAATTAAGGCAATATTAAACAAGCCTTTATACAAAGTAAGGGACCAAATGAGCACTTATTAAGTGACCATTGCCACCGTTTCAAAAGAAAAAACCTTGTACAAAAAAGACAATTAGTAATTGTATGTGGATTTATTGAGTTATTCAAATACGTATTTAAAAATCAAAGCAAACTTTTGCGCCATAAGTACCTAGTTATCAAATACCAGTTTTTTTTTACTATTCCATCCAACAAGCTGACCTAAACCCAAATTAAGCAAAGCTTGTGTTATGATAACTAGACTAAAAATATATATTTACTTATATAGATAGATATATATATATATATACACAAATATATAGAACATCCAAGACTAAGGTACAAATACTCGTGTTCATCACACAAATATCTGCCCTCAGCGGAAATCAAAGCCGCGACCCCAAGTTTCGCAGTCAGGAGCTCTACACTAGATCAAACGGCCATCTAATTCAAACGAAATGCAACAATTAAACATTCAACTTTAGATAATAATTGCACTTAATAACATAAAAATTACACCACTAACGCACACACCTTACCACAAAGCGATAGATTACAAATAGGGTGAAGCGGTAATTATAGACCGTTACCCAACAATTATCGCGCAATATCTTGCATGGCTCCAACCGGCTATAAGCGGATTACACCGGTTGTGAACAGACGCAAGGGGTGTGATGGCAATATACTTTCCATTATTGATAAGTATCCCCTAGTTGTTATTTCATAAGTTACGTTAAACCTTTAAAGGGAATGTAAGCAGAAGTAATATATTTGATGAAGTAATATAGCTATGTTCAAAAAATAGGATGGTGGCGCCACCTATCGCGCCAATTGTGTATCTACCATGAGTTTATATATTATTATGAGATATATGAGTTTTTCTGAACTTAAGTACAGTGATTGGTCACACCACGAGCTTAACGATGAAGGAAAACATAGATAGGAAACCTGCATACGTCTGATAAGCAATTCAAAGGCGTATGTATAGTCGCGCTTGAGGAACGGCGATGGACTCGCCATCTGTCGCGTTGGCACCAAAATATATCTCTGGCGGAAAGTGGGTGTGTGGGGACTACATATACACCATTGTCTACCCCTCCGAGGACCCCGACCCTTCGAAGAATATATCATTTAATTAGGAATTTTGTTACAACTAAAACAGAGCTCAATTTCGCACAAGCTTTACCATTATAAACATAAATATTACTCTTCAACTATAAATGCGCTGATAAAATCATGAAGAGCTACAATTGTGGAATGAATTATGAAAATTACACAGTGCGCACGGGACGTCGTTTGCGTGGAATTATCCCCGCTAATAAGGATTAATCATGGCCGCCGTACACGCAGGTGCTGCGGGAGGCAAAGCCTTCATAAATATATTTGATTTGACACTTGCAACATTGAGCCGTAAAACAATGTTAGATATAGCAATTTAATTCATTTCTGTATGTTTTGTTAATCCTAATTCATTGCTTATTTTTAAGTAGACGGAGTCGTGGTGGCCGAGTGGTTCGAGTAGTTGCCTGCAACGCAAAGATTACAAGTTCGAACACAGATTATGCCAATGAGATTTTCGGTAATAAAGCAGTGAATAAGCACACCACGCCAAATGAAAACATCGGAACCCAGCATATGTTTGAGCAAAAGCTCAGAAACTTACGTAGGTACATTCGTCTTTGAGAAACAGCAATGGACTAGCCATCAGTAATTTTGATACCTAAAACAATCTCTCTCTCTTTCTCTCATCAGGGACCCTTGTTGGAAAGCGTGTAGATTTGTGAGTTACATATATCTTATAGAGGTATCGATAAACGTGCCAAAGAACGATTGGATTGCCGTTCGATAAATGATTACAGTAGCTAATAGAGTCCCGAGGACTTTCTTCGCAGTCGCAGAAGCAATTGCTATTCCGAATATAATGGATAAACAATTGATTAAAGGCCCCTAGGCAGCATCCGGTCATGACGGAGTAATCATTGTACACAATTGGTTAAGCCCAGTCGAAGGACATTGGGCTCCCAGGCGGGAGGTTTGCAGGGATTGAAAAACTAACCGGTGAGATATGATCCCGCTTTCACAACATCTACACTTCAACCATACTCATACACATATATACACACACACACACACATACATACACACTAGGAATTCTGTAACACCTCTTTCTAGAGATGAATGTTAATGTCTGCGATACAGTTATGTATATGTACTAGGTACTGCAGGCATTATCGCAAATTTATTTGTAACTGAGTTTTTGTTCCTTAATAAAAAAAGTAAATAATAATAATAATAGGAAGCCGTGGTGGCCGAGTGGTTCGAGCAGTTGCCTGCGACGCAAAGGTCGCAAGTTCGAATCCCGACTGTACCAATGAGTTTTTTCTGAACTTAAGTACAGTGATTAGTCACACCACGAGCTTTACGGTGAAGGAAAACATCGAGAGGAAACCTGCATACGTCTGAGAAGAAATTCAAAGGCGTATGTATAGTCGTGCTTGAGTAACGGCGATGGACTCGCCATCTGTCACGTTGGCACCTAATATACCTCTGGCGGAAAGTGGGTGTGCGGGTATTACCTATAAACCTCTGCCTACCCCTTTGGGGACCCTTGTGGGAAGGCGTGAGGATATATTATATATTATTATTATTATTATAATAATAATAATCTACGACATTTTCAAACAATTGAACTTCATACTCGATTGAGGCTATTTTAGCCAACTAGCGCTCAGTCTGGAAGAAAAGCCAAGGGAAGACCACGTTCCATCTACGTAGATCAAGTCGATCGGTCAATTAAAGAGTACGAGTAAAGTAGTAGTAGAGGACAATAAGAGTACTCGTAACCGGTGTGTATCAAGAAACGAATTCAGACATAGCAAAGTCTAGAATCAGTTTAGAATGAGCTGGTGCTCAACTCTCTCTACCTAATGCCTTTGGACACTTGCGACACCAGGGGTATAAAGTGCGTGTTGCTGACCATACAGGAATCTTTTCACACATACCATGACCATGTGATGACATTCATACATACCATGTACGACTTATCGTATTTTTACACGCTTTATATTAGCTTCACCTGTATGTATGTATGTATGTATGTAACCGACTTCTTTGAGCTCGATTTTGACCCACTTTAAACGGCCAGATTTCGTTCAAACTTTGTAGACTTATTTGGACCGATGACAATACACTAATAACTAAAAAGTAGAAAATAAATAATAGTTAAAAAAAACTAAAAAACACACTTTTTATAGAAAACCGAACTAAAAAATAGAAAATAAATTTCGATAATATCTTAAAAAGCGTGGGGTGCTTTTTAAGATATTACCGAAATGATAATCACTCTACTAATATCTGTCAATAAAATATTTATAACTATTGACACCATGCACCCCACGCTTTTTAAGATATTATCGGTTTTTAGTTCGGTTTTTTTGTTATCAAACCTGTTAAAGCAATCACTTAGACGGCTATTAATATTTATTGCGTAAACATGCTTATACAGTTTTGTCTCTTCAATTTGCGACGCGTGCAATGATCGTAAAGGGATCGTAATCTGATCGAAGGTGTGACGTAGAAAGCAATTGTACTATTATGTATCCCATAAATACGGTCAATAAGGAAACTTATTTGCCGGAAAACACGATTCTATCATATACTCTCGTGATATACGCAGAAAATGGAACATTACATAGCCTTTTCCTATGAAAAGCTTGAGGGAACATTTCTGATTTCCAAGAAACAGTCATGAGATGAGATACAATATTAACGTTATTATGTTGAGAGCGGAAAATGTGCTGATATTTAATCAGAAATCGGTTAACTTTTATCATGAGCAGTTATACGGTATATAACTTATATTATGAATGGGAAAGTGTATTTGTTTGTCACACCTTCACGTGTACTACTCAATCGATCATCATACAATATTGCGTATACTTTGTTTGTAACAATTGTACTTTAATTCCTGAAAATGTTCCTGCGAGTTCTGACTCGAGTTTAACTGCGGAACAGTGTGGGGGCGCAAATAATAATAATATATCCTCACGCCTTCCCACAAGGGTCCCCGAAGGGGTAGACAGAGGTGTATAGGTAATACCCACACACCCACTTTCCGCCAGAGGTATATTAGGTGCTAACGTGACAGATGGCAAATAGTAATAGCATAATTTTAAGATGTATGCGTAAAATATTATTACAAGTAAAGAGGATTGAAATTGTTATGTTTTCACGCCTTTCTAAAAGTGGCACCCACATTTAATTGGAGATACATTCAGTTAGAACTATTGCAGATGGTTTAAATAGCACTTAGCTAAGCTCAAATATCATATAAATGAATGAAAATTAAAAAAATAAATATACTTTCGACGTATTTAAATCTCAAATAAGATCTTATCGTTGACTTTATGATCCATCCAAGTCCACTAACCATAAAGCGGGCAATTTGCTTGTTTGCCTACCCAGAGTAGTATGAGATCTCAAGAATTACAAATTTGGCATACTTAATAAATACTTGGAATTTGGAAACAGTTAATAAAAAAAACACATTGCCAATACGTCCCAAACGTTTGCAAAAACATTTTTGAGCTCAATAATGGCTCTAAGTGGGTCAATGTTTGGAGGGACTCCCCATATGTCGAGTGAAGACAGAACATAACTGAACTGCAGTGAACAAAACATGTCGACCCAAATATGACCCGCTAAGTAGGTTAACTATGAAATGTTATTGTGAAGTTAGTTCATGTGGTGCGCTTGGCGTAATGGCCAATTCGTTCAGAACTTATGGACAGCACTGTCTCGTGTAGGGGAGCGTTTGATTGGTACTGCTTCAGTATCGACCAAGGAATATTCCTTTGTCTGAAAGGTATCAATATATATATCCTCACGCCTTCCCACAAGGGTCCCCGAAGGGGTAGACAGAGGTGTACAGGTACTACCCACACAGCCACTTTCCGCCAGAGATATATTTTAGGTGCCAACGTGACAGATAGAGTAGATACTTAAGATTAGAAACAGTCATAAGTCAGCCAACACGGCCCTGGATTAATTCGATTATGTTAGCCAAATTAGCCTACTATTGATATTTGTCTCATATAGACCGCGATTATACCACTCACTGGTTAGGTCATTTAACAACTTGACGTAAATTTACTTCCGACTTAAACACAACACGTAAACAAGTCCTTGAAACTTGATATTCATAGAGCACTTCAAGTTGGGCTAAGTTAACACTTTAAATTTCCCCAAGGAGCATTATTTTCACATAAATCAACCCTTTCTCGGGTCTCCGAGACCCCAGTCCCCATGTGATTAATTGATTAATCAAATGTTCGTGCGCAAGTAATTTTAATGATTTATTGCTATATCAGTGAACGTGTTAATTAGCACGCAATGGAATTTCTAAGAAGTATTTTCTTTGTTTCGCATTTTCGCTGGTACATACATACCATCAGCAGTCCCGCACGGGGTAGGCAGAGGTAATAGAGCGCCAATTATCTCTAGTCTTAGATAACTTTTCCGCATCATACGCACTCCGAGCTAATTTAGAGGATAAGGCTATATACTGGCGTCCAGGAAGGCGTGCTCAACAGAGCTAAGGAGAATTACACATAACGGAGTGTTCTTAAAATTTGAATTCCACCACCGCATTCTTCGAATTCATCCCCATACCATGGAACGAAAAGTCTTGTACTGCGCGGTTTAAGACGAGCTTCTTTCCGCGAACTTTCAGGCTCTGGGTAGGAAATGAAAGGTTGGCAAATAACCATGCAGTCTCTCTGATAGTAAGCGGTAATCGCCGTCTATGGACGCTTTAAACACCAAGGATATCGCTCGCGCGTTGCCAACCATTACTATCAGGCGATCGCAAGAGATCGCGGTTAGGCGTTTTCGACCTAGAAAGTGGTTTATAAGTAGAGTAGTAGAGTAACTAGCCTATGACAATATAAAATACGACGGCCCAATAAAGAGCGTGTATTTCAGGCCAGCAGATCAAAAAACAAGAATATCAAACGGCTATCGACAACCAATGTCAATAAAGCCGTTTACAAAGGCACCAGAATTCGGGTGAATCAATTTCAAAACCTTTAATTGCCCTCAGCGAGGGATGACACAGGCTTTTTGTGTACCATTCTTTGCGTCCCCTCCGTCTTACGAAAATAATCACGCCGCCAAAATACGGTGAAGAATTTAATTGATAGCGAGGAATTTCTTTTTGAGCTCACCTGCTATCTGCAGTATTGGCATATTTGTTTCTTTATCCGTCTCGGAGCTTTCTAAATGAATTGTTACACAGTACCTAATATTTCTAAGTCTAAATATTTCAGTCTAATAGAGCCTATATGTCTGTCTATAACAAGGGTTTTTATTATCAGTACTTATATTATAAAGAGGTTGATTTCTTTGAGCGCGCAATTCTCAAGAACTGTTACGTTTAAAAGTTAAAGTTTGAGTATGGTTATAGGCTATAACATAATGCTACTTACTATCTAAGGGAACTGAGCATTATAAATGTATTAGAGTTTACCGCGGGCAGAACTAGCGATTAAATAGAACACCAGTTCGACCAAAGTTGTTTAATTATTAGATTGCACACAGAACCTCTGCACCTTGGCGACTCTTGTTGGAAAGCGTAAGAGTATATTTGAAATATATAATAGACCAAACCTGCGATGCTGTCTCCCCTGCATATTACAAACTTAATCACTCCGTATCCAATTAAAGCGATTGTACCAAATACTCCCCAAACAGCAAAGCGGTTAACGAGCGATTTAAAGATAAAATATTGTGGGTTTACTCAAACAGGAATTAAAATATTCGTTGTACATTGCGTGTACAGCCAACATTATTATAACGCCCGCAGTATCGGAAGTGGGTATCGTCAGGCTGGGATTGAAATAAATGATTTGGTAAGTCCACTTTTACACATCTATACTAATATTATAAAGCTGAAGAGTTTGTTTGTTTGTTTGTTTGTTTGTTTGTTTGAACGCGCTAATCTCAGGAACTACTGGTTGGAATTGAAAAATTATTTTTGTGTTGGATAGTCCATGATTCTAGGAAGGCTTTAGGCTATATAAAATATAAATAAATAAAAGTTAATATTAAAAAAATCTCTGAAAAGTGAGTGTGCGAAAGAGACAGACAACAAGATTCTGAGACGTTTTCAATATATTGACAAATACTCTGTCAGAGTGACGTGTAAATATTGACGGTAAAGGTGCGTTCCACTAAGCGCCCACAACAATGAAAATTCTCCTATACCTAATCGATCCACATAACGACCGCGGTCGTTGTGGTCGCGGCGAAAACGTCAATTATAATGTCATAACTTACGCTCACGACGACCCATCTAAAAAGGTGGGTCGAAGTGATCGTTGAATCGAAGAAAATTTGCGTCATTTTCAAAACTCAAAGCATATAAAATGGCGACTGTACCTCTTACCAAATATCCAAGTGTCGCCGCAAGACATATTATTTCCATTTGAACGTAAATTAATTTAAAACACAAATAATATTAAATATAAAAAAAAACATTATATTTTTTTTCAATATAAATCTATTTAAGTTAATCAAGTTTATTTTCAAGGCTTACAGATTATAAACTAACATCTTAAATCTTTTGCTTTCTTTTTACTAACTCAACGTTTGTATTATTTACCTGCACGCTCAAAACGCTCTGTAATCCATTCCATTTGAGGTTACGACAGTAACGCTTACAAGCAAACTGTGGTCGTGAGCGTGATCATTGTGAACGCTTAGTGGAACGCACCCTATGTATAGCTAGACTGACATTTCATTCAAGTAGTAGTTTTGACAAACCTCAAATTACAGTTTCTTTCATAACAACAAAAGCAAAAAGATGTTTGTTGTGTTTTAGTGTGAGTTTCATAATTAATCGTCGTATTTTATTAGTAATACCACCCGTAAGGCGTCAAAATATCCGTTGGCGCACACCAGTTCGATCGCAGTGTAACGCAAGTCCTATTCAATCGCAGTGTAACGCAAGCCCAGTTCAATCTTCGAGCCAATGAGACTGAACAACAGCGTAGGCAATGGTAAATACAAATTTCTCCAGATTTATTTCCTGGGGAATTCTGAAGAAGTAAATGAACGCTGTTCGCAGATATCATTTAGCAGTTACAACAACTTTTGCATGAACATAATCAGTTGATCCAATTGTTCAAAACTGTCTTACAAGTAATGTGATGCCATCGGACAATCAGAAAATAGTGATCACAGCAGACAAGCGACCTGCAGGAGACAACATGTCATGAGAGAGGCATCAATGCATCAATGTTAAATGATGTTGCCTTAATCGTGATTGGGGAGAATATAGAGTCTCGCGATATTGTAATGTAACCAAGAAATGATGCCATCATCTTTCAGCATATTAGGGCAAATTCTCACCTCTTATCAAAATAATCTAATATCCATGTAACAATAAATGAATATAAACTACACCTAAACAATACTTTTAATGCCTAACTTTTTAACATAATAGTAATGTTTCAAACTACTTAACCCTTTCGTTAACAAGTCAGCAGGCATTTCAGTAGTTGGCAAATTGCCTTGGCATTGAAATTTTGACATTGAAAAAATGGCATTGCCATGTACTCGGCCTCAGTACTTGACAATGCCACTGTCGGTTGTTTTCTGCATTCATATGATATTACAGTACCAGATAATTTAAAACAGAAACCTGTATAAGATCTCCTGTCAATAGTATTTGATGTCCAATCTGAGTCTACAAATCCTTCTAAGTTTTTATTATCATTTGTAAACATTAAACCATAAGATTTTGTTTTATTTAAATATTCTAACACTCTCTTTGCGTTTTTCCAGTGAACTGCAGTAAAACAATTGTTAAATTGGCTTAAATAGCTGACACTGTAACTGATATCTGGGTGTGTAAGTATAGACAAATACATAAGACTTCCTATCAGTTGCTGATAAGGATATTATTTACAAACATTTTCTGACTTATCCAACTTCAAATTACATTCAATAGGAGTATCAACAACATTACAGTTTGACATCTTAAACTTATTTAAAATATGTTCGACAAAATGCTCCTGATCTAATGATATACAACCATTTTTATATACTTTTACTCTCATACCTAAGCATTCTTTCACTTGCCCTGAATCTTTAGTTTTGAAATTTGACATTAAACTATGTTTCAGTTCATCTGTCAATGCCTTGCTACTGGAAAATATGAAAAAATCATCGACAAACACAGTTTTTAAAATTTGTTCCTTATTTACCTTTTACTATATAAACATGGTTCCAATTTAGACTTAATATAACCCTGGCTTAACAAACAATCATCTACTCTCTTATTCCACTGCCTTGCTGATTGTTTCAGTCCATAAATTGCATGTTTGAGTTTGAGTACACTGTTACTCTGACATTCTAAATTAGGTGGTACTTGCATGTATACTGTTTCATCAAGGTACCTAGCCATTTAAAAATGCAGTGTTAACATCAAGATGAGTAATTTCTAAATTTAACTTTACACTTAAAGAAAATAACATTCTCAAAGTTGAGTGTGTTAATAACAGGTGAGTATGTTTCTTTATAGTCCACACCTTCTACTTGGGTAGAGCCCTTAGCGACTAAACGAGCCCTATATCTCACTTTATTATCACTTTCAAACTTTCTTTTGAAAACCCAAATTTTAAATTCTTTTCACAAATTCTAGAGCAAGTGAATGAATTTGTATATCTAGGAAGCATGTTCACACGAGATGGAAAGTATGAAAAAGATATTGAAAGAAGGCTAACTGCCGGTATTAAGGTGAATGGGGCCATGTCGGTGTTGATGGCCAGCAACGGTTGCTGTCCACAGCGTGATATTTGTGCCTACTTTATTGTATGGCAGCGAACCCTGGGGTATGTCAGAGGAAGTATGAAGATAGCTTAAATGCAGCTGAGATGCGATATCAGCTGCGAAAAACGTGCGGAGTAACGATCTTAGTTCGAGTCCGGAATCAAGAGATTCGCAAATCAACTGGCGTGAATCAGGGCGAGATTCAAAAGATGAAGAAAGGCATGCTACGCTGACTTGGACATATAGTAAGGTTGAGTGAAGAAAGATTGACGATACAGATATACAAAGCAAAAGTGTGTGCAAGAAGACGCAGAGGAAGGCCACGTTCTAACTACCTGGATCAAATCGATCGGACGCTCAAGGACGGGAACGGAAAGAGTACTCGAAACCGACGATCATGTATGAAGAGACTGATGAATGTGGACGAAGCAAAAGAAGTATAAAGTCTAGAGAGAACTGGCGCTCTATACTCCCTGCCTACCCCCTTAGGGTCTTGGTGTGATGATATGTATGTATGTATGTAAATTTTCACCCATGCGAAGCTGGGCGGGTCAGCTAGTATTATTATAACTTGCCTCAATACCAGATCAACACCAACCCAAACTAAACACTGATATTTGGTTAGATATTTATATAAATCTAATTTAATAGTCCTTTGGAGGCGATCTATCCATTTAAAACTTGTACCGCAACCTAGGGGACGCGTTTAAAACGTTCGTAATCAAATTTGCTTGGAGTCTTTAAGGGTTAGAGCTTCAACTTTGAGCAGGCCTAATAAATTATATTGCCGGCAAAACTGCTCCCGAGTGCGACACAGCTCGTTGGCTTATCTAATTGGTTCAAATTCGACTCGACCCAGCTTATAATTTGGGTTGGATGTGCCTTATATAACACGGAAATAAGTCTAAATTCGTATAGCAGATTAGGATGGTCGCGATACCGCAGTAGCCTACAAACATAGGTAATAAGTTTCCCCTTAATGAAGATACGTACGGCGAACAAATTTCGGGATCTTGAAACTTTAAGTTGCGAGTTTCCATTCGTCAGAACGCGCTTGGTTAGAGGGATATACTTGCCTAATTGATGTGAGTCGTGTGCACGCGCTCGTTTTCATATTATTTACACGTAGAGGTGTCGGCCTGATTAAAGCGGCTTGGCTCGACTCACTGATTACAGTTCACAGGGACTGAAACATGTAACGCACCGAGTTCGTGCTACTTTATCGAATTCCAATTACATGCTTATTTGACTTCGGGTCGGCTTATGCATTGTTGTTGGACGTATGCAGTTTGAGATAAATCTTGCGTTCTTTTTATTTGGTACAGTCTTTTGTAATACCGCTTAGAATCAGACGAGAAAAATACGCAAATACTCTCTTAAGAGATTCACTATGCTCCCATAACGTACACCTTTAGACATTAAGGGTATGTAACTTATTACGAGTATTGAGGTTCTATTAATTATCCGGACATTGTTATTCTAAATACAAAATGACGATAGACATCGGTCTGTCTGTTCCTGCGTTGAGTAAAGTGTCCAGTCCGCAAAGCTCTGGTAAAAGCGTTCGGTTCTCATGTGTTGCTAGCAGTTTCTCCTATGATGGCTCCTGTATTCATCACAGGTTATCCAGAATGTGAATATTTTGCTCAATAAATTGCAACATTCATAAAAAAAATCATCAATACCAAATCATCACGCCGAGTCCCTAACGGGGTAGGCAGAGGGTATAGTGCGCCAGTTCTCTCTAGGCTTAGTTCTCTCTTCATAGAAATTGTAAGGTGAATAAATAATTTGACATCTTACGTACATTTTACGATCCTGTTTGCTAAACCTATTCAAGGAGTATACAGAGGTACTCAGTATGTTTAAATATATATATATATATATGTATATATAAACACAATGAGAGAAGCCTCACGTGAGCGCCTCCAGTTTGTATAACGAATTCCGTGACAAAGTGAATTCCCCAAGATTCCCAATTAAACCTGCGACACTCCATCCGCCGAAGTTCGTACCAACTTCACTGTGTTGACGACGCGCTCCGAAAGAATTCCTCACTAATTAGTATAAGTTTATGAATTCCAACTAGTTTCAAGTGTTTGAGCTTTAATTACCATAGCGTCAATCACTTTTATTCCCCAGATGGCGCCCAATTTCAGTTTTTTCGCCCAATTCCGACTGTTTGGGATAAATCCGGCCGTTACTGTTAGATTAACGACGTGACCGGCTCGTAGCCTTTTTGCTTCTTCTCGGCTTAGGAAATTGCCTAATGAATTTATGTTGTGAATTAATTGATAATGGTCGAAAATACCTTGAATCTTTTCAACGGCATGATTGATTAGAGACCTACGTTTTTAATTCTGATCGTGTTGTCGTTGTGTTATTTTGAGAATTAAGAGTCGTGGCGACCGGGTGCTTTAAGTATTCACTCCCAAAGTAAAGATTATACGATAAGTCCTGGTGGTCTGTACCGATGACTTTTTATTAGGTATCTACAATTATTAATTACACCAAGAGATTTGTGGAGAGTATGAATATCTAAGATGTATGTACAGAGGAACAAAGATTTACAACTTTCATATTGCACCTAAATAGAGTTTAATTACACCTTTACCCAAAATCCACGAGATATATCAGATGTAATTGCAGCATTCATATTTTTTATTTACAACGGATATGCAAGAGAAAATTACGTTCCTACTACCTACAGCAAGATGGAACACTAAAGGACAAGAACGTCAATAGTACTCGAAAGCGGCAAGCATGTATGAAGAGACTGATAAATCTTGTTTAAGCCAAAGTTCAAATCTTAGAGGGTTATGACGCTCTACTCTTTCTGCCTTAATGGACGGATGCACTCGGTGTATTTATGTATGAAGATATTTTTGTATCGACAAGCATTATATCTAGGAATTCCTATAGGAACCAACGTAATCAACTGCTACTTATACGATTAACATCACACATTCCCGTACAATCACAGAATATCGCAGACGATGCGAACGAGAACCTCGGCAGCGGAACTCATTCCACGCAAATCACGATATCGCAGCCACGGGTGAATATCGGACGTAGCTAAAGGCGTTAGTTTTCTCATTTGGCTCCTTAGAAGGTAATTTCGCGCAGGCGATAATAGGCTCTCGGTCGACTAAAAACGTACGAGAATCGTTGCGATTAAAAATAATTAGCGCTTTCCGTGTCCAGATAATTTACTTCGAAGGGCTGAGTTTTTGACGACTTGTATTGTGTGATGTTACGCTTTGGCTAAGTTTGTCTGCACAATATCCCATGAAAATAAAACGTAGATATGCTTCAAATAGACTATTCGAATTAGAATAATGTTCAAACCGTACAGTTTTTTTACAGAGTTGTCTCTCATAGTATACAGTTGAGGGAACCTTTGCTAATTTATCGAACTACGGCGAGACTAAATGCCTCCAGGCAGGAGCTTTTTAGGTGCTAAGTATCTGAAGCCACTCCCTAGGGGGGCTACAGACTGCTTAGAGCGTTGTGGGAGCTAGGGATTCGGGCTGGACCGACCTACTAGTATAGTAATAAGTATTTATCTTTCGACATGATCGTATCATATGTCGATTCAACAAGTATTCATACCACCCCTGAATGTAAAGGAATTGTAAGACATTTTCATAAACCTATTTCCACTTACCTACCGGGAATGTTAATGGCGAAATATCGCCCTAAATAAGCGTACCCTTTACGTCTTATTTTGGTAAATATATCTCGAATAACAACTACATCTTACGACCAAAATAACGGCCTATATTCATGAACAAAAACAACAAATTGCTTTGCTAATAATTTCCGCCAAAATGGCGCAACAACTTTGCTTATTGAAGAGAATCATGTCGCCGTCAGCATCTAAGAAAATTTGCCAAACAAGCACAATAGTTTATTGTTTACCTAATGATTCTTATATATTAATATATTCTACATGTATTTGAATAAGTATGCGACTAAATCGCCACTATCCATATCATTAATACAATTACATAAAAACAGAACTGCAAAACGTCAAAATGTGTAGGTACACGCCAGGAGTAAAAATATTCGAATCGTATTTTTTTACAGTAAGCTAGTTAAACGTTTATTTTATGACAGCAACATAAGTATACACTGCGAAGATTTACGTAACATGAAACCAAGTGTTTGCCTGACTGGATGGAAATGTATCGTGATTGCACTTTTTATATCGACGTCCAACTTGCCACAGATTAAATATAAAGTTTAACAACGTTTGTGTACGTAGTTGGTACCGGCAATATCCGTAGCTGACAACTTTACAGACGAGACGACACACATCGTAGGATTTTATATCACTCCACGTTGCGACTTTTTTCGACGACACAATTTTATTTTAGATACGGTATCAAAAAAAATTAAAATTATATATCCTCACGCCTCACGCCCTCCCACAAGGGTCCCCGAAGGGGTAGGCAGAGGTGTATAGGTGAAGGAGGATTACGAAACCAAAAGTCGTGGTGGCCGAGTAGTTCATGAATTCGCTTCCAACACAAAGATTGAAATTTCGAATCCCAAGTATATATCTACAAAAATATAAAATTCCCGCACGTTTCCATCAATAACGTTTTAGATATAATTTATGTAATTATTACACGCGATTTTAATATTAATAAAAAAAACTCCTTGTGTAACATTACTCATAGTAGATATAGTAGAAACTTAAATAAGCTAGAAATCATATCATGGAACTAGTTGTCCCGCCCAGCTTCGCTCGGGTGAAAAGATACGATGGTGGCGCCACCAATCGGGTCCAATTGTGAATCCGAATCATTCTCGAATCCCCCTGACGACGCACAGAAAATTGCATTAAAACCGGTCCAGCCGCTTAGGAGGAGTTCATTACAAACACGTACAGAAGAAATATATATATAGCTAGCTGTCCCGCCCAGCTTCGCCCGTCGGAAATGAAACACGATCGCAGCGCCACCTATCGGGTCCAATTGCGATGTAAGCTATCCTATATTTCAAGTTGGATCAAACTGCACACGGTGTGCAAATTTGATTGAAATCGGTTAAGTAGTTTAGGAGTCCATCGCGGACAAACAACGTGACACGTAATTTATATATATTAAGATAAGTTAAAAAAATAAAGATAAAAAAAGAAATAAGGAGGTTGTAAGTCAAAATCAGTTCTAAATTTAAAGATTTTTGCTGTCAATTTGCTGGTACGAACTCCCGAGGCACGAAGTGTTAGAAGTCGCACATCGTTGCGATTAAAAGTCGCGCTGTGAATTTTAGCTTTTATCTTTTAGGGCGTAGGTTGTATATACGTATAATTCACGTATACAACCCACGTCCTGTACGGTAGACTGAGTGAAGAATTGTCGTTCCGTCGTCGTCTGACGATGTTATGTCTCTTAAGTATTTTATTTGTAAACAGTTCTCCTGTATTTCTTGTCTTAAAATGTCTGCTTGAAAATAGCCTGTTATTTATTTAACTTGACGTTGATTCCCTGCGAATTTAGTTTTCAGTTTTTGTTTTCGCATCAATTTAGATAAACTACTCTCGCCTTCCTATAAGGGTACCCGAAGGGAGCACCTACCGGCAGATAAGTAAAAAATATGTCTTGCTACCGGAGTTATAGCCATCGTGACAGATGGCGAGTCCATCACCGTTATTCAAGCACGACTATACATACCTAGGCCTTTCAATTACTTCTCAGACGTATGCAGGTGTCCTCCTTCCTTCACCGTAAAGCTCGTGGTGTGAATCACTGTACTTAAGTTCAGAAAAAGTCATTGGTACAGTCGGGATTCGTTATTGCGATCTTTGTGGCGCAGGCAACTGCTCGAACCACTCGGCCACCACGGCTTTTAACGATACTATTTAACGATGTGATAATTAACAATCATTGCTTTGTAAAGTTTTTCCAAACGGTATTTCTATCCGCAACACGATCAATGAATATAAATGAAAGTAAGAAAAACCCCATATTAGGGGCGAATTAAAAAAAGACGATACCCGTCGGCGGCTCTACAAAAGAAATATTACTTATTTCTTTCGGCCGACAACTCGGTAATCACATCTGCTTTTGTTCGTTTCGGCCCTTTCATTCGCTTAATCGCGTTATTTCGGGACTTTGCCGAACAATCTTCGGGCGGACAATTTATGAATGACAGCGGAACGACGTGGATTAACACACTCCATAGGAAATACTACAATTTGTTGTTATTACGGTATTTTCTTCTTACAATTGGGAAAATTGAGAAATCATACTGATAATATTGTCCTTTCATTTTAGTACAAAACATTCGTACATTTCAATAACACCGGCGAGCAATTGAAGGGACTTATGGAACTGGCTCTCAACACTCTGCCTACCCCGTGAAGGACTATATGTGATGATATATATTATGTATAAATACATGTAAAGGACATAATGATTAAAAATATCGACACTTGTTTCTTATCTATTTGTATATTTTAAATGCGGTAGTGAGTGACTTTCTTTGCTTCTATGTATTTTCGACTAAACTAATATAATTAATTTTGTTTCCACTTGAAAGATGGAATATTTGCCTGTACAGTACAAATAGTATGTACAGTAAGAGGAATCTGTACCCTCGTAATTTTAATATTTAAACAAATAAATCTTCCTCAACGCAGGCAAGTCAATTATATAAACAGCAGTGCGTGCGTGAAACATATTAGCTTTTTCTAAATATGTATTTCAGTAGAAAAATGCATAAGACATCTTCAAACACAAGTAATTATCTTTATTCATTAAGGGACTATAACTTTTAGTAGGTATGACAGATAGTGACATAACAACAATAGACACGCAACGTTAACAACAAATAACGTTTTCATAGACACCCTAGATGGAACGAAATCGATCTTTCGAAATTTGAATTTGATTTGACAGTTCGAAGTAGTGATGTGTAGTGTTATTGAAAATTACTTAACAAAATGGGACGTTCGAAATTTGAACTGCAACGTGTCGTTGGAATACATATATGTACTATCGTATTTTCGCAGTTTGTAAAATGTCAGAAGAAAGTAATTTTTTCTATCGGATATTTCTCGAACTCGCCAGACGAAAAATCTTTTCACTTAAGCCACCCCTTATACGCGAGAGGAAGGAAGCAGAGCGCACAACAAGATACTTACCCGGAAACCGCTGTAGGTACCTACCTAATTTTCTGTTTATCTAATACATTATCTTATATTTTTCCAAGAACTTTATCTGAGAGAAATTGAATTTATTGGGCAGGATATATCGGTGTATAGCTTTTGTCTTAACTGGAATAAGATTTTCCTTGGAAGAGCCGGGAATACGCTTCCCAAGAAATGAACAATTCTGTAATAATATAGCCTGGCAATACTTATTACTACAAGGTAATGTCGTTTGATATCCGCTTTCAATTATTTCATTGGTGCTAGCATAGGTTAATCAAAAAGCATTTTATACGTCTACTAACTATAAATGGCAGTAATTAAACATTCCGTGCATAATGTTGCCAGTGCAAAATGTCGTTATAAGACAAGGAATACATGCTTATGTTATTAGAATGACGTAACAGACCTGTTGGAGATAATTGTACACGACCTGCATGTAACACTTACCAGTTCTTTGAACAAATATAAACATTAATTAAATGGAGACACGGAAACTAGCTATGTATATTAGCGTCGCTACAAGAATCGTAAAATAAATATTGTTAAGGAAAACATGTCAGTTTGACAGCTACGCAAAGAGTGGCACAGAATACTAAATATTCACAATGGCAATCCACAGAAGCAAGACAATCGGATAAAAAGTAATTCAAATTTTAGAACACATCCATTTGTAAATTTAAATAGTCTCCGCCCACCAGCCGATGATGTCAGCGGATTACAGTCGCGCCTCAGTAATTGCGTTCGAAATATGATTCGGGATATCGATTCGAATCTCTGAATCGCTCGCGACCATTCGCTCGCGTGCTAAATGATCACAACTCATATTGAATTATGTGACTTTGTCTCGTTTAGTTTTGTTTTATTGGCGTTCGTGTTATATTCAAGAGTGGATTTATTTTTATTGTATGCAATAGGAAGTTGAAAGCGACCCTAACATTATATACAAAAACAACATCCAGAAATAACAGGGTGTGACGCCATATTTGTAACGAAAACTTACATTTGCAAGTTCGAATCCCGTCTGTACCTATGAGTTTTTCTGAACAGTACAGTGATTACTCACACGAGCTTTACGGTGAACGAAAACATCGAGAGGAAACCTGCATACGCTTGAGAAGAAGTTTAAAAGACGTATGTATAGTCGTGATTGTGTAACGCCGATGGACTCGTATTTGCCTACCCCTTCGTGGACCCTCCTGGGAAGGCGTGAAGATATCGACTTACATTTTGATATAAGTTATCAGTTTCAAATGACATCACCGCACTCTCGCAACTTTTTATAGCTTCTCAATAAATTATCGTCGGATCGGAATATATTTAATATAGAACGATATTTAGGTATTGATCAAGATCCATGTTGGTTCTATAGAGTCTAAGCTACTTTAGAGTATTATTAATTAAGTTGTAGTAAGTCAATATGTATTGACATACAAAGAAAATATAAAAGTATACACAATTGTTGTCAATTCCTAATCTAGACTGTATTATAGGCACCTAATTGATGACCAGAACCTCAATAGTTTACTATGAATAGGTAAAAATAATTATAAAGATTTACATTATTAATAGTAGCTTATTTATGCCTTATCTTTTATCATCCCAAAAGGGTCCCCCAAGGGGTAGGGTGTATAGGTAGTCCTCACACAACAACTTTCTGCGAGAGACGTATTTTGGGTGCATACGTGACAGACGGCGAGTCCATCGCCGCGATACTCAAGCACGACTATTACTGTCTTCTCAAGCGTATGTAGGTTCCCTAGCGATGTTTTTTTCACTGTAAAGCAGTACTAAGTTCAGAAAAGCATATTGGTACAATAGGATTCGAATTTGCAATCTCTGTATTGCAGGAAACTATTCGATACACTCGGCCACCACGACCTTTCGGCCATATTTATAGTGTTAGCATATAGCTTCATACATGCAGCATATTTTACAACTTACGATGCCACCCAAGTTTTAATCTTCAGGACATCATTAATTTGACCAATTTCCTTAATTTCAAACTAAGTTTAGAAAAAATACAGGTAGCTCATTTTGTGCTCAGAAAGAGTAGATTACATAAACTATTGTGTTGCAATATAAAAAAAAACTAATTGCCGCCATTATTCCCGATGCATTTTAACACGCGTCCTGTTTGTGGAATGGACGCCAAACAAAGGCAGAGCCTATTAGCCTGTCCGAAAACATAATTTAATCTAACAATGAGGCAGCAATAAAGCAGTCTCCGGTATGACGTAATGTAAATTTCATTGACACCGTCATAATTTAGCCTGTGGTCCGTTTTTACGGCGGGAAACTTTTGTTTTCCTCGCATAAGGGAAAATAGCTCGAGTGACCGGCTCGTAAAAATGTAAATTAAAGTATTAAAATCGTGTGCGTGGTGCAACACTAACGACGTTATGGCGGGGCTTTCAAATACATATTATTTTCTTTTTCCCGCGGCTAAATTAACTTTCTTTGTTCGCGTGCGTGCATTGTTTATGGTGTTATTAAAAAGTTTGGTTCCATTCTCTTTGTTTTTAATATGTTAATTTGCGAACGGTTGTGCTTTTAATAGCAAGTGTTTATGTAAATTATAATGGAGTTTTTAGAGTTGAGAGCTTAATTATGAAACGCGGCTTGTGTGTAGCGGCGCTCTTGGAGATTTTTGTGGAGTTTGTTTCAACTTGCACTGGCTCTAAACTATATATTTTAATTTATTTTTTAAGGAAAACATCTAATTTACATTTACATCTAATCTAAACTTACATAACCTATATCTATTAACATGTTTTCGCAGTTATGTACATAAAGTAGGCTTGTATAAACTGGGCTATTTCTTATAAGTATACCTATATACAATTACTATGACTAGAAGCAACTATTGAATCCATCTAGACGTATTGAAATTCTATTATTTCACTAATATTATAGATGTGAAAGTTTGTATGTTTGTTGGTTACTCAATCACACCAGAAAGGCTGAACTGATTTGCATGTAATTGGACAAAGAGATGGATGAACAAATAAGGTATGTTTTATTCCCGAGGCCACGAATGTTCAAGCTTCAGCATTATAATAATATATCTTATTATAATATAACTAGCTGTCCCGCCCAGCTTCGCCCGGGTGAAAAAGTAAAATTTCCTGAAACACGATCGCAGCGCCACCTATCGGGTCCAATTGTGTTGTAAGCTATCCTTTCTTTTAAGTTGGATCAAACTGCACACAGTGTGCAAATTTGATTGAAATCGGTTGAGTAGTTCAGGAGCCCATCGTGGACTTGATTGCCATAAAAAAGGTTATAGTGAGTCAATCTTAAAAGATAGACATATGCTGTCGCGGACTTTTTTTTAGAACTTTTAAAGAGGAACAATTCTCTGATACATGATATTTGTGTAACTTAAACCGTTTACGCAGCGCACGCAACGGAACCTCTCAAAAAGGAATATTTTTTCCCGTTCTGGCAACATTATTCATTTATGCTTCGCTCCTATTGGTCGTAGCGTGATATTATATAGCCTAAACCCTTCCTAGAAAAATAGACTATCCAACACAAAAATAATTTTTCAATTCCAACCAGTATTTCCTGAGAGTAGCGCGTTCCAACGAACAAACTCATCAGCTTTATAATATTAGTATAGATAAAAAAGGTTATAGTGAGTCAATCTTCAAAGATAGACATATGCTGTCGCGGACTTTCTTTTAGAACTTTTAAAGAGGAACAATTCTCTGATACATGATATTTGTGTGACTTAAACCGTTTACGCAGCGCACGCAACGGAAGCTCTCAAATAGGAATATTTTTTCCCGTTCTGGCAACATTATTCATTTATGCTTCGCTCCTATTGGTCGTAGCGTGATGTTATATAGCCTAAAGCCTTTATATTTTTTATATCTGCTTCCCTTCATTGTGCTTTATCACACAAGTTCTGAGACACCTTGCATAAAATAAGTAGATAACGCATTTAATCTAAGCTTCCGTATGTAATAAGGGCCTATTCATACAGAGCCCTTGATCGTAGACATCCCCGTATGAACAGTCCGGGAACAAAGCAGCGCTGACTTTTCGCCGGGTTAATTAAAATGTCAACAACACTTATTTATCAAAATGCCGCTACGACACATACGCTTCGAGGCACTGCGTATAGCATCGGCTTATGAAAAGTAATAGACTAGCCACTTGAATGGACATTAATCTTATGTATAAATACGTTGAGGATTGTCTTTTGTTTTCAAATGTCAGAATTTGGAGTCCTTACAGTGTCACATTTATAACCTGTACATAACGCAATATAAGTTTCTACTTTATTATAAGGCAGTGAGTTCGGGAGGAAACTACATAATGCATAATATATATATTCTGAAATTTTTTCAAGAGACAGGCCTAGCCTAATTTGAGAACCCCTGGCAATTTTTTTTTTAATACATTCTTATTTCACTATTTTACTCTTCACTTTTGCTTTGTTACTGTTTTCAGTTTAGCTGTAAGTATGTCCTAGTTAGTTAATAAGCAATTTTGTTATTTCCGGCGTGTGCATTCTGTGCATGAATAAACGTTTTTTTGTTATTATATATATATTTAACGTCTATTCAAAGACGCAAGTATAGTTGTGCTTGAAAAACGGCGATGGACTCGCTGTCTGTCACGTTGGCATCTAAAATATACATCTGAGGCGGAAAGTGAGTGTGTCGGTGCTATAACTTACAGTGCCTATCCCTACAGGGACTTTAGGCGTGAAGATTCATCAGTCATATTTTTATAATAAGGCCATTTCGCACTCTGATTATATTTAGAAAAGAAAGTGAATGCGTACCCCATAAATATAAAAAAAGATAGGAAAATATAGGTGTAGAAAGAAAACTAAATAGTTTTCTTAAGAGGCCAATATGGCAGCCATTTCAACACGAATACCGAAACGCAATGTTTATTGCCAACAACACTTACGTACATCTTGTCTTGCCGCCATACGTTTCGCGTAATGCAATAGCCCCGTAATAATGTGATTACAGGTCGCACCCACGTCACTCGTACGGCGCTGTCACGTGACCACGTCATCAATCACCAAGGGTGGGGGGCGGGAAATATAAGCAGACGATGCGTCTACTACGGGGCATTCTTCATTAGAGTGCTGCGGAGACATGTCAACTGTTATTAATCTTTATGGTCATCAGACGACCGCCTGGTCTAGCGGTTAGAGCTCCTGACTGCGAAACTTGAGGTCGCGGGTTCGAATCCCGCTGAGGGCAGATATTTGTGTGATGAACATGAGTATTTGTACCTTAGTCTTGGATGTCCTATGTATTTATGTATATATATATACTATATAAGTAAATATATCGTTGTCTAGTTACCATAACCCAAGCTTTGCTTACTTTGGGACTAGGTCAATTTGTGTGGAATTGTCCCAGGTATTTATTTATTTATATCTTCCTGGGTCGCCCCGGCTTCGCACGGGTACTTTTAATTAAAGGTATTTACTAAAATGTTTTATCCAAAAAAATCGTACTCTACAGATGTGAACGTCAACTGTTAAGCATGAATATATATATATACACGGTTTCGTATCAAAATAAATGTATATAGAAAAAATATTATTTAGGGTCGTGCGTTGCATTACCCCTGGTGTTGCAAGCGTCCGTAGGCGGCGGTAACCGCTAACTATCAGGCGGACCGCATGTTTGTGAACCATCCTTTTGGTATATAAAAAAACGTATTCTGGCTTACTTTCTCGTGTAATTTCAGTGCCTGTAAAATCGACTAGCTGATACATTTTGTCTTTGCCTTTAAACTCTATGACTAGTCACCACAGTTCAGACGTTAATTTTAAACCGCAGACTAATATAACTCACCGATCAAGATATTTGTTTATCTATTACCGCGCTAATAAGACAAATGATCCGTTTAAATGCTCAAATCTTTGTCTGCGGTTACTGGTTTCCACTAATTTGATGTTATTATAGTCTGGAAACTTGAAATCTTGATTAGGTTGCGGCTAAAATCCAATCCCGGAGTGGAATATAATGGTCCATATTAATTAATTCAATAATTAATCAATAACAATTTGATCTACAGCGCGCGAATACACGACCAATACGCCGGTGCATAAGTCTGATCTTTAACTTCTATAGTTATACATATCATCAGTTCCTCATGGGGTATGCAAGGAGAAAAAAGCGTCTCTCCTTGCCTACCCCATGAGGAACTCGAACTCTTTCTCTTAATCTGCATTCATCAGTCTCTTATTATATTTAGTTATTATACTTTTGGAATTATGTATAAAACTAGCGGTCCGTCCCGGCTTCGCACGGGTGGTCATAAGATTTTTTTATAAAAGAAAATATACCTCAGGGTGGATGTAGCTTTCCATTGGTGAAAGAATTTTTCATATCGGTCCAGTAGTTTCAGAGCCTATTCAACACAAACAAACAAACAAACCTTTCTTCTTTATAATATTATTATTAGTATATTGTAGACTAGGTTAATATTTTATGTCATCAGTTTCAAATGATTCTACATTTTTACCTACGATTATTCTCGAGAATTCCGGATCAGTGCCTATAAGTTTGACTGGCAAACCGTCCATGTTAAACGGGTATATCGACGCCGGCCGGGCTGCGATACTTGCCGAGAAACTTTGCGATAGGAACAACGAAAGAACTTACGGACGTGATGTGACTTTATGTGGAGGCTTTACTATTAGTTGTCGCAACAGCTAATGAATTTGAATATGTGACATACTTGTGAGTTTTGAGAGCAATGACGAGTTAACGAGTAAGGAAAATAACACGCACCTTTTTCAAGAAAATACGCTGTTTTGAATGCAACTGAAACTATGTACTCATTTATAGCTTTATCTGAAGTATTTGTTTCCCATAAGGAATATATTTCACTTATATGACAAACCAAAGGTCTTTGAAATGTGCTGGGTAGGTACACCCCCGTTAGTACAAGGTAAGTAATTAATTTTTCAATTAAAAGCTACGTTTAGATTGCAATGAGACAATTTATATTTTAAAAGAGGTAGGGCATAACGGGTTTCCCGTTCGAATTTGGAGCTGCCCGACTGGGGCAGGACCTCCACCTTATAGAAGTCCGTAGCCAAATAACACATTTTTTTGTGTTGTGTTCCTACGCGGTGAATAATGTTTCCAGTAATGAGCTTCTTGGGGAGGGGGGAGGATTGTTACATTGTGTTGGAAGCAGAGGGATTAAACCCGTTATGCCAACACACTATAACTCTCCAAACACAGAGTGGCAACGCGCAAGTGATACTTCGGTATCGTGAGCGTAAATAGGCTACGGTAACCGTTTCCCATCAGGTGGGCCGTATGCTTGTTTGCCACTCTTGTTGTATAAAAAAAAAATATTTACGGTATAAATTCACGCAATTCTCGACCTAATTGTATGCACCATTCAGCAGTTCTTTCACTCAGTCGACACATGGCAAAGGTATTGGGTTCGACCCCGGTTACACTTTACCGTCATATTTGTAGGAAATAAAGTCGAATCTAGTGGAGTAACTCACTCAGTTCTCACATTCGCAAATCGTCGACTCATAGTAGTGACATGAATTGTTGGATACATGACAGCGAACCGCTCACAAAAAGGGTGTTATATTTTCAACGAAATACACTTGGACGTACTTTCGTACGGTCGTTGCTGAAAAAAGGTCTGAAGTTAAAGTTTATTCAAACTTTATTACACTGTTTCCTGAAGAAAATTGTGCTTTGTATTTTCCTGAAGCGACGTGCAGTCGTTGCTTACAGTGTGAATTTTACGTCAACAAAATTATTGTCAAAATGCACTTAAGAATGTAGAGAATAACTCAACACCGAATGTATGAAGAGACTGATGAATGTGGGTGAAGCGAAAAAGTCTAAGTATAGAGTGAACCGGCGCTCTCCTTTCTGCCTCATCGCGGGGTACTCGGCGTGATGCTATTAAGTATAGTACTCTTAAGTGATGATCGTCGCAAGCCTATAATTTAAATTCCCATTATTAGCACTCACAAAACAAGACAGTCAAAGTTGCTCGAGCGTCGCGTGTGATAACAGTTTGATCGCCACAGCTGATAACAGTCACGCGAGGCGCGCTAACGAATGATTGCAGATGACAGCGTCACGCAGTGGGATCACGCTTATCTTACACGAACAAGGGGAGATTCTTCTTAAAAGTCTGCGAATTGAGTAATAAATAATGGATATTTTTTGTTGTTTTTAATTAATTAATCAAAATATATCACCAGTGACAAGCGTACATACCTATAGCAGGTATGCAGTCAACGCCTTTACTTTAAAAAATTTCTAAAAAAATATTATGAATATATATAAGGACTCGGTCTGATGACATACATGTATGTGCAAACAGACAGACAAACAAAGATTTTATAAATTATGTTTTTGGTATTAGTACCGTATTATACCTCCAAGACACACAGAAGCGTACATTTATTAGTATCTTCGCGCCTTTCCATAATTTTCTCGAAGGGTAGGCAGAGCTGTAACACTAGTCTATAAAAGCCGAAGATACATATATTTTAGTGCCAACATAACAGATAAAAACGAGACCGTTTCTCAATCACGACTACACATAAGTTATGGAATTACTTAAATGTGTGCTTAGAAACAGATGTACTGACCAACGTGCTTTGAAAAGGCTTAGCTCAGAAGGTGAATTTAAAATACTCAGACACTTATATTTGTGTAAAAATGCGAGGAATACTAAAAATAATTACACAGTTTAGTTAATAGCAAAGCAAGCAAAGTATATATAATATAATATCTTACTAGTAACGTAGTTACTAATAACGAGTATAGCCAAGGCAATTTAAAAATACTTTACGAATTCCTACATTCTCTTGAATTATAACTACAGCTTACTCGGCCAGCTATTTAACTTGAAATGATATGAGAAGCTTACTTGATTCAATTAATTTAATAGTCAAGTAATTAATTTCAGATTATAATTTTCATATTTCATTAGCGAGGATATTTCTAATAGTTAATGTCAAAGTATGGAGAAAGATATTCTAAGACGTTCCTTCCAGGTTTCTGCTGGAATGCCGTTATGAATGTAGATGAGACTAGATTGTATTCAAGAACTGTATAGGTCCATTTTGGAAGGGAAAGGTCGATAACCTTTCAAAGGAGAGGCGTCTATCCAAAATAAATTGTATCATAAAATTAATTTATAAATTTAGTCCAAGTGATAAATTCCTATTAGAGATCGCCGTATTCGCTACCAAATAAAGAAGCATTTATATTAATCTTAAGTGCAGTTCAAACTACTAAGCCGTAACTAGAGTTCCATGGTAATTGTAAATTAAAGCTTAAATGCAAGTTTGGATAAGCTCAGAATCTGCATTGTTATTCCTCCCAAATACCTCTTAAGCCCTTACTTTCTACAAGTTCATCGTCATTAGGAGTCAACCATCCTTAACACGAGTGCAATAAGCGCTTATTTGCTTAGCGCTGTAGCATTATAATTTAGCTCTTAGGAATGAATAAATAAACACACAGGCGTCACAGCTACGTCCCTTAGGATTTACATTGTCTTGGCAAATTGGAGAGCAACGAAACATCCCAAGTGTTGCGACTAAATTCTTAGAGACAATTGCTTAATCTGTCTTATGTGCTCCCGTTGGGCTGGCCATTTGTCTGAGGCTTGTCACATCCAGGGCTATCAGGGTATTTGTCACCAAGTGGCCAGACAAAGGAAAGCGGTGATTGAGTCGTCGGATCCCCGTAAACTGATGACGAGACGACAATACAAATTGTTCATTGTCCCAAAAATATTGTCCGTCTGATAGATTGGCCGAGCATGAATAGTTGTATTATTGTTACGTGACGAGTTTCCTACTATGAGATGAAGGGGATGAATAGGAATAGCACTAGGGTCCGAGAAAATAATGAATCCTGCCAGTTCTATTTATTTGTCGTTCGTGCTCGTGGCGCGTTCGTCTGTCTCGCTATGTATTTCTAAGATACTTTTACTATTCAGGAACACTTTATTGATAATATGTCTTCACGGCTTCCCACAAGGGTCCCCGAAGGGGTATGCAGTGGTGCTTTCCGCCAGATATATATTTGAGGTAGGACAAATGGCGAATCCAACACCGTTAACTCTAGCACTATTATACGCCTTTGAATTAATTCTCACAAATATGGAAGTTTCGTCTCGATGTTTTCCTTACCTTAGCTCGTGGTGTGACTAATCACTGATCTTAAGAAAAACTCAGTGGCACAGTCGAAATTCGAACTTGAAATCTTTGTGTGGCAGGCAACTACCGAAACCACTCGGCTATCGGTAGGGCCTAAAAGCGTTAGCCCAAAAGTACCGTTACCAATATGCCAAATGGCCATTCCAAAAACGGATGTTATTGTCCAATAAATGCCGACACAATCTCAACACAATCTTCAATCAACATTCTGCCAAATTCAGCGCCGTCTTTGTTATTGCATCCCATGACTTCCCCGCGTAAGCTGAGGGGACGCCCCCATATCTACTTCTATCTGCATTATCGTCTATTTCCTAATACGATTCGGTGTGCATCAAAAAATGTTTCCGCCTGTCGCAGACGGGGTGGCTTTGTTTTGATCTCCCGGCCAGAAGCTATTGAGATAAATCTAAGGACATTTATTGCGACATTCGGCGTGGAAAGTTACGTAGGGTTGATTCGTGATTGGAATGCATTTTGGAGATGGGATATTTTTTTTTATTAAAAAAAAAAGTGCCGTGGTGTCGAGTGATTTGAGTAGTCGGTCCACAACGCAGATAATACAAGTTGGAATTGTACTTGTGGACTGTTATTAGGTGTCTGTCGCACGTAATGCATATTACATTGATGTATTATATAATAGTAGTTGCCTGCAACACAAAGATTGAAAATTCAAATCCAGACTGTACCAGTTTTTCTGAACTGAAGTACAGTGATTTATCACACCGCGAGCTTTATGGTAAAGGTAAAGATCGAGAGAAAAGATATGTTTGAGAAGAAATCCAAAGGTGAATGTATAGTCGTGCTTGATAAACGGCGATAGACTCGCCATCTGTCACGTTGACACCTAATTATCTCCGGCGAAAGGGGAGTGTTACCACACACATCTGCCTCCGAAGATCCTTGTGAGAAGGCTTGATACCTTATTTGTAATACTTATGTATATTTAAATTATATATAGAAAACTAAACACCGATATACCAAAACAACATGAAATATCGAGATTAATCGATATTCTGAATGTACCAGCAATAGATACGAGATTGTTCCCAGCGTTCGTTTCTAATACCGGTAATGGAAGCAACTTCATTCGATTTTCCGAATCGTTTGCGCGGCGGAGATAACGAGAGCTGTCTCGTCCATCGTTTCACTTGCAACCAAGGGGCGCCACCAGATCCCTTACTCCGGCTTTTATGCATCCCTAGTATGTTCTTGAAGACCAGATTAGTAATATCGTGATAGGTATATTAGCTACACTTCACTATTCATCCAAATATAGCCTGAATAATGCACTTTTTATACATAGACACATGAGGTTGACAAAATCTATGAGTTGTTGTATATATAAGTAATGAAATGACATTTCATTAAATTGAATTATATTTGTAGTTAGTGTATTAAGTTATCTGTGGAAGTGACGCGCATTTCAATTGCGGATGATATTCAATTTATTTTATTGTAAAAATCTTATAAATAGATAAATAGAAGAATATTATTGAGGATAGAATATTAGTGGACATTAAATGTCGTTTCTTTGTTTTCAGAGAAACAATTTGTGTTTACTAGCGAAAATCCTCAGAAATATATCTTATATATATATATATATATATATATATATATATATAAAGGTTTAAAAACTCATAGATAATGTCAACTTTATTGGTGAAAAATCCACATCGAAATAGTGCCTACTGTATGACGAAGTGTGAAAAGAGCCTCTTTCGCCAGAAATATATTATAAGTCTGTCGCACATAATACATATTACATTGATGTACATATTATATATTACAGCCGTGATGGCCGAGATTGTCAGTTCGAATTCAAACTGTACCAATGAGTTTTTCTGTACTAAGGTACGGTGATTAGCCACCACACCACGAGCTTTACGGTGAAGGAAAACGTCGAGAGGAAACCGGCATAATTTTGAGAAGAAATTCTAAGACATATAGTCGTGCTTGAGTAACGGCGGTGGATTCACCAGCTGTCACGTTGGCACCTAACCATATATCTCCGCGGGAAAGTTTTACCCACTCACCTCTGCCTACCCCTTCGGGGACCTTTGTGGGCAGGTGTGAAGAAAGAAAACATGTAATATATTATAACTAAAACGTTTGTTGGTACATACCAGGAGAATGTTCCACTCGGCAAATGAACTGTCATCACAGCTGTATCTGAAAAAATAAAATTTGATGTAAGGTTCATTTTGGCTATAATATGACAAATTTCAATAGGTAAGTAATGAGTATAAATCAAAAAATCAAAATCAAAATCTTTTTATTTCACATAGGCCCAGATGGGCACTTATAAAACGTCGAAAAAGAAGCACGGTTCGGGTTGGTCGCTTCCATGGAGAAGAACCGGCAAGAAACTCCATGGTTACTCTTTTCAAATCATTAGGCATATACAATATTTTTTTCGTTACAGCAATAGTACCCAAGTATAGGGGAACAACGTAGGTCCGACAATAGGTCGTTGCTTACTATACAAAGCATACATAAAACAAGATAATTATAACAATGTTAGCAAGATCTAAGAATCTACAAAGCCTACAATGTTCTCACATTCACAAATTAGACAAATTAAACAAGTGACACAAATATTGTCATCAGTACTGTAACTAATTCTGGTCAAGATATGGAATAAATTAAAATAAAAAAAAGGAAAATTATTATTGTATAAAAAAAACCCGAATTGAGAAAAGAAAAAGATTCAGAATAGTTAGAGACATCCACAAATTTGTGCCGTTTATGAGCTACCAAGGAAGCCGCATGCGCAGAAGGAACTAGAGCCAAACTTCTTTAACTTCAACGTAGTCCTTGATTTTATAATATGCTTTTTTAACACGTTTGATAATTTTTTTGAACTTTACATCGGTCAGTTCTATAACAGACTTTGGCAGTTTGTTGTAAAAGCGTATACTATCTATACTAATATTATAAAGCTGAAGAGTTTGTTTGTTTGTTTGTTTGTTTGAACGCGCTAATCTCAGGAACTACTGGTTGGAACTGAAAAATTATTTTTGTGTTGGATAGTCCATGATTCTAGGAAGGCTTTAGGCTATATAAAATATAAATAAATAATAGTTAATATTAAAAAAATCTCTGAAAAGTGAGTGTGCGAAAGAGACAGACAACAAGATACTGAGACGTTTTCAATATATTGACAAATACTCTGTCAGAGTGACGTGTAAATATTGACGGTAAAGGTGCGTTCCACTAAGCGCCCACAACAATGAAAATTCTCCTATACCTAATCGATCCACATAACGACCGCGGTCGTTGTGGTCGCGGCGAAAACTTCAAAACTCAAAGCATATAAAATGGCGACTGTACCTCTTACCAAATATCCAAGTGAGAGCAAGACATTTTAATTCTATTTGAACGTAAATTAATTTAAAACACCAATAATATTAAATAAAAAAAACATTATATATTTTTTCAATATAAATCTATTTAAATTAATCAAGTTTATTTTCAAGGCTTACAGATTATAAACTATCATCTTAAATCTTTTGCTTTCTTTTTACTAACTCGCCGTTTGTATTATTTACCTGCACGCTCAAAACGCTCTGTAACCCATTCCATTTGAGGTTACGACAGTAACGCTTACAAGCAAACTGTGGTCGTGAGCGTGATCATTGTGAACGCTTAGTGGAACGCACCCTATGTATAGCTAGACTGACATTTCATTCAAGTAGTAGTTTTGACAAACCTCAAATTACAGTTTCTTTCATAACAACAAAAGCAAAAAGATGTTTGTTGTGTTTTAGTGTGAGTTTCATAATTAATCTTCGAGCTAATGAGACTGAAGAACAGCGTAGGCAATGGTAAATACAAATTTCTCCAGATTTATTTCCTGGGGAATTCTGAAGAAGAGGTAAATGAACGCTGTTCGCAGATATCATTTAGCAGTTACAACAACTTTTGCATGAACATAATCAGTTGATCCAATTGTTCAAAACTGTCTTACAAGTAATGTGATGCCATCGGACAATCAGAAAATAGTGATCACAGCAGACAAGCGACCTGCAGGAGACAACATGTCATGAGAGAGGCATCAATGCACCAATGTTAAATGATGTTGCCTTAATCGTGATTGGGGAGAATATGGAGTCTCGCGATATTGTAATGTAACCAAGAAATGATGCCATCATCCTTCAGCATATTAGGGCAAATTCTCACCTCTTATCAAAATAATCTAATATCCATGTAACAATAAATGAATATAAACTACACCTAAACAATACTTTTAATGCCTAACTTTTTAACATAATAGTAATGTTTCAAACTACTTAACCCTTTCGTTAACAAGTCAGCAGGCATTTCAGTAGTTGGCAAATTGCCTTGGCATTGAAATTTTGACATTGAAAAAATGGCATTGCCATGTACTCGGCTCAGTACTGGACAATGCCACTGTCGGTTGTTTTCTGCATTCATGATATTACAGTACCAGACAATTTAAAACAGAAACCTGTATAAGATCTCCTGTCAATAGTATTTGATGTCCAATCTGAGTCTACAAATCCTTCTAAGTTTTTATTATCATTTGTAAACATTAAACCATAAGATTTTGTTTTATTTAAATATTCTAACACTCTCTTTGCGTTTTTCCAGTGAACTGCAGTAAAACAATTGTTAAATTGGCTTAAATAGCTGACACTGTAACTTATATCTGGGTGTGTAAGTATAGACAAATACATAAGACTTCCTATCAGTTACTGATAAGGATATTATTTACAAATATTTTCTGACTTATCCAACTTCAATTTACATTCAATAGGAGTATCAACAACATTACAGTTTGACATCTTAAACTTATTTAAAATATGTTCGACAAAATGCTCCTGATCTAATGATATACAACCATTTTTATATACTTTTACTCTCATACCTAAGCATTCTTTCACTTGCACTGAATCTTTGTTTTGAAATTTGACATTAAACTATGTTTCAGTTCATCTGTCAATGCCTTGCTACTGGAAAATATGAAAAAAATCATCGACAAACACAGTTGTAAAATTTGTTCATTATTTACCTTTTACTATATAAACATGGTTCCAATTTAGACTATATATAACCCTGGCTTAACAAACAATCATCTACTCTCTTATTCCACTGCAATGCAAATTGCATGTTTTAGTTTGAGTACACTGTTACTCTGACATTCTAAATTAGGTGGTACTAGCATGTATACTGTTTCATCAAGGTACCTAGCCATTTAAAAATGCAGTGTTAACATCAAGATGAGTAATTTCTAAATTTAACTTTACACTTAAAGAAAATAACATTCTCAGTGTTAATACAGGTGAGTATGTTTCTTTATAGTCCACACCTTCTACTTGGGTAGAGCCCTTAGGGACTAAACGAGCCCTATATCTCACTTTATTATCACTTTCAAACTTTCTTTTGAAAACCCAAATTTTAAATTCTTTTCACAAATTCTAGAGCAAGTGAATGAATTTGTATATCTAGGAAGCATGTTCACACGAGATGGAAAGTATGAAAAAGATATTGAAAGAAGGATAACTGCCGGTATTAAGGTGAATGGGGCCATGTCGGTGTTGATGGCCAGCAACGGTTGCTGTCCACAGCGTGATATTTGTGCCTACTTTATTGTATGGCAGCGAACCCTGGGTATGTCAGAGGAAGTATGAAGATAGCTTAAATGCAGCTGAGATGCGATATCAGCTGCGAAAAACGTGCGGAGTAACGATCTTAGTTCAAGTCCGGAATCAAGAGATTCGCAAATCAACTGGCGTGAATCAGGGCGAGATTGAAAAGATGAAGAGAGGCATGCTACGCTGACTTGGACATATAGTAAGGTTGAGTGAAGAAAGATTGACGATACAGATATACAAAGCAAAAGTGTGTGCAAGAAGACGCAGAGGAAGGCCACGTTCCAACTACCTGGATCAAATCGATCGGACGCTCAAGGACGGGAACGAAAAGAGTACTCGAAACCGACGATCATGTATGAAGAGACTGATGAATGTGGACGAAGCAAAAGAAGTATAAAGTCTAGAGAGAACTGGCGCTCTATACTCCCTGCCTACCCCCTTAGGGACTTGGTGTGATGATATGTATGTATGTATGTATGTAAATTTTCACCCATGCGAAGCTGGGCGGGTCAGCTAGTTTATAATAAATGACTTGCTCGTTTTTGTTAATCTGTATTTCGGGATTACAATTTCATGTTTACTGCGGGTATTTTTATGATGGCAGTCGCTTTTAATTTTGTAAATCCCTCGATTTATGCGGACATATAAAATACATTCAAAGATATAGAGTGAAGGCAAAGTTAGTATGTCGATCTCTTTAAATTTCTCTCTGAGAGACTCGCGAGGACCCATGTCATAGATCGCGCGGACCGCCCTCTTTTGAAGAATATATACGTTTCTTAAATCGCCCGGCCATCTAACGTTGGTGGCTAATTTTGTGAAGAGCGTGTGAGTTTCTTTACATAGTATATATATATATCCTCACGCCTTCCCACAAGGGTCCCCGAAGGGGTAGGCAGAGGTGTATAGGTAATACCTACACACCCACTTTCCGCCAGAGGTATATTAGGTGCCAACGTGACAGATGGCGAGTCCATCGCCGTTACTCAAGCACGACTATACATACATACGCCTTTGAATTTCTTCTCAGACGTATGCCGGGTTTCCTCTCGATGTTTTCCTTCACCGTAAAGCTCGTGGTGTGACTAATCACTGTACTTAAGTTTTAGAAAAACTCATTGGTACAGTCGGGATTCGAACTTGCGACCTTTGCGTCGCAGGCCACTGCTCGAACCACTCGGCCACCACGGCTCTAGTATACATAGTATACATAGTATATATTATAGTATATATGAATAATCATGCTCTATCAAGTTCGTCACGAAGTGAGTAGAACGCCCAGCTTGGTTCTTAAGAAACCAGGGAGATAGGGGAGCATTGGGCACTTTTTTACTTAAGCCTTAATACAAATGCAATTTTTTAACAAAATCAACTTTTTACTCCTTATATTAGTAGCACATATATTAGGCTTCAATTATAACGAAGAACACTTATACAATTATAATCAGTCTCAAAATTGCAAGAGATTTTCTGAATACTGTCAAAAGTGCCCAAACCTCCCAATGGTCGGGAGGTTTGGACACCTCAATGGGAGGTTTGGGCACTGTATTAAATAGGCCACTTAATGGTAAATTACTTGAATATTAAATAATATAATCATAAAAACTTGCAATAAAATCAACAAACAATCAACTGTTTTAAACTATAAGTACTCAAAACAAAAAATACTAAAGATTTAGTACTTAATACTCAGTATTCTTACTTCAGTAATAAAATTAAAAAAAAATATATATATAATAATTAGTAACACAAACAATAATAAAACATCAAAAGTATTTAGTATTCAAATTGAATATTTACACGCAATTTAAACCCGTCGAAATAATTTTCTTTTAACAGAACTTACTTTTTACAGCGATTGCTGAAACAAACAGTAGTGGCGGGAGCATTGGGCATGCCCAAACCTCCCTTTAAAATTAGTGCTCAATGCTCCCCACCCCTTCATTTCACAAATAAATTCAAATATGTTTTTTGTAGTCTAATGTTTTACCTTAATTTATACGTTAATATTAGCTTTCGTAAACACATAACTAGATGACAATACAGAAACTTACGGCTTTACGCAGATCACGTTGTTATTTCCTTCGAAATCACATCAAAATATTTACTTTTGCACGCACGAAACGGTCGACACCATGTGACACTGACAACTAATCAAGATGGCAGATGACATTAGCCTGAGCGGTGTAGCCAGTTAGTAAGCTAAACTACCACAGTATACAAAATTAAGTACCTTTCATACGACCCGACTTACAAGGTGGTGCCCGAACCTCCCGACTGCCCAATGCTCCCCTATCTCCCTACCTACGGTTTTGACTAAATTTGATACCAGTTGGCTTTGATGTTCCAGCATCTTTTTAAATTAAAATATTATAAGGGACAGGGAACAATTTTATTTTCAACGTAATGTATTTGTAATAAATAAAACAATAACCTTTAAATTAATAAACTACTTTTTTTATAATTTTATTTTCATTATACAGATATTTTGGTTGCAATAACGGCCGTCTGGTCTAATGGTCAGAGCTCCTGATTGCGAAACTTGAGGTCGCGGGTTCGATTCCCGCTGAGGGCAGATATTTGTGTGATGTACACGAGTATTTGTACCTTAGTCTTGAATGTCCTATGTATTTATGTCTATATCTATCTATACAAGTAAATATATCGTTGTCTGTCCGTCAATTTACGGTCCGTCTACGTTAATTTGTGTGGAATTGTCCTAAGGTATGAGTATTTTCCACAACATCATTTCTCGCAAAAAACGCCTCCCAGAAAGAAATCCTAGATCCGCACCTACTCATATTCGCCGATATCAATTTGGGTCAAGTACGAGCGTAACAAAACAATATGATATCAGTGAAAAACGCCTCTCGCCAAGCCATATTGTTGTGCAGTGACATCACCTAGGGACAAACAAAGTCATTTGTATTCGAGACAGGCCTCGAACGGACTACTATCGAGATGAGACCGACCTACGCAATACTAAGGAATACGGATTTATATTAATCAACTGTGTTGCTTTCTGCTTATGATATTTTTTATCCTTTTACTGTGGTATTTTCTTATATTCGAGATACAATCTCAGCTCTCAAATCAGCACGTTTTAATAAGAGAACGGCAAAGAAAGGAACGATTATGTTAATATGGACGTACGTGCCATCGCAATCGGCTTCTTAAAATATTTTTGACACGAATTAACTCCCACGAATTCGGCCTTTAGAATTGGAAAGTATAAATAAATAACTTATTCCACGCCTGATTAGTCACAGCATGAGTTTTATGGTGAAGGAAAACATCGAGAGGAAACCTGCATACGTCTGAGAAGAAATTCGAAGGCGTATGTATAGTCGTGCTTGAGTAACGGCGATGGACTCGCGATCTGTTACCTAAAAAAAACACTGGCGGAAAGTGGGCGTGAGGGTACTACCTAAGCACCTCTGCCTACCTCTACGGGGACCCTTGTGAGAAGGCGTGAGGATATTCCACACCTCATGTTATTATCATACAAATATAGTGTGAACGTGGGCAGAAAGCGGTTTGTCTGGCGGGTAGGTCCTACTGCCAGAATAACGCTCACCGCGGTAACACTACACAGCGTAGAATGGGCATGGGATCTTTTGAAAAACGTCAGACGATCTATATGACTTCTGTTTTGTTAAATCACTATTAACACCCTGTGGTTTGACCAGTGTAAAAATTGTTTTGGAACATCTTGTTGACACCCAGCTAATAATGTATTAAAAGTAATGTACGCCAAATTTCATCAAAATCCGTTCAGCCGTTTCGGCGTGTTTGACAAACGAACATAATCGCAATCTTTCGCTTTTATAATACTCGGAAGACTGTTATCTTAAAATAAGTATTTGATGAATGTGGCCGAAACAAAAGAGGTATTAAGTCTGGAGAGAACTGGCGCTCTCCCTCTGCTTTCCCTGTTAGGGACTCGGCGAGATGATATGTACGTATGTAAGTATTTTACTTTTTAATACCTTCTTATCATAGTATATGAGATATCAAGGTCAATAGGTGTATGAAAAAAAAAAGATCGCGTGGGAACGAATCTAGCAGAACCTGTGCCGGATTGTTGATTTAAGTGATACCGCTATGACAACTTTACAATGATGTATTTTGCAAGGTCTCCACAATAAAAGCGAACAGTGACAAATGCATTAAGATCTTTGTGCTAGAAAAATGACGCAATTTAATTGATGATATCATTCTAGTAACCATTAACTAAGCATGACTTGATGCAGAATATGTCTCAGTCGCAGGCATTTAAAAATCATCATGAATACCTATGCGCCACTTTTAAGTTTTCTCTTGTTTATACATCGGTACATGAGATAAAGGAGTTCTATAATGTCTCTGCGGAAATTTTGTTATCAAATTTATTAGACATTAGTTATTGGATTAGATATTCATAGCTCAACTCTCAAATACGGAAACGTCAAGAGTACTCGAAACCGAGGAGCACGTATAAAGAGACGAGTGTGATAGATAGATATAGAAGAGAATGTGGACGAAGCAAAAGAGGTATATAAGTCTAGAGAGTACTGGCGCTCTATACTCTACAGCCTCCCCCGTTAGGGACTCTACGTGATGATATGATGAGATTAGATATTTCGATCGAAGGATAGGCTGAAAGTAAGGACTATCATATAGTTCTATTATAAGCCAAGTTTTTTTTACACGCTTTATATTAGCTTCACCTGTATGTATGTAACCGACTTCTTTGAGCTCGATTTTGACCCACTTTAAACGGCCAGATTTCGTTCAAACTTTGTAGACTTATCGAGGACCGATGACAATACACTAATAACTAAAAAGTAGAAAATAAATAATAGTTAAAAAAAAACTAAAAAACACGCTTTTTATAGAAAACCGAACTAAAAAATAGAAAATAAATTTCGATAATATCTTAAAAAGCGTGGGGTGCTTTTTAAGATATTACCGAAATGATAATCACTCTACTAATATCTGTCAATAAAATATTTATAACTATTGACACCATGCACCCCACGCTTTTTAAGATATTATCGAAATTAATTTTTTAGTTCGGTTTTCTATAAAAAGCGTGTTTTTTAGTTTTTTTTAACTATTATTTATTATTTACTAACGATCCCAGCAGTTGTTATAACATAAATGAAGACATGACAGAATCGTAAGCTAAATGCACAATTATTTAAAGGTAGGCAGACGAAGACCACTTTCCAACTACCCCTAGATCAAATCGAGCGGACACTCAAGGATGTGAATGTCAAGAGCATTCGAAGCGATGTATGAAGAGACTGATGAATGTGGACGAAGCGAATCAGTATGTAAGTCTAGAAAGAACTGGCGATCTACTCACTCTGCACCCCGGTGGGACTTGGAGTGATGATATCTATATGTATGGTGGGATGTGTGTCTTGTGCTCTAAAATTTTCGCCTACACATTTTAGTATAGCACATTTCTCGCGGCCTCCTTACGGCCCACTAGTCTGTCGACAACTTGTTGACTCAGTGTACCTGCCACTAATTACATGGTTGCGTCCATTATCCCTTACCGGCGTATGCAAATTGAGCGCATTATGCACAGTCGCGCGCCGCACCGCTGCACTGCTACACGCTTGGGATAAAATCTGCTAATATACATACATATAGATATCATCACGGCAGGTCCCTAACGGGGTAGGCAGAGAGTATAGAGCGCCAGTTCTCTCTAGACTTACATACCTCTTTCGCTTCGTCCACATTCATTAGTCTGTTCATACATGCTCGTCTGTTTCGAGTACTCTTAACGTTCCCGTCCTTTAGCGTCCGATCGATTTGATCCAGATAGTTGGAACGTGGCCTTCCTCTGCCTCTTCTTGCACACTGCTAATATCCTACTAATTATAAATGCGAAATCTATCAATGAAATGAAAAATTTGTAAAACAGCAAGGCACATGTAGTTTTCACAATATGAACATGACATCGGGATGGAAACATTTAGCGTCAATAATTTTAAGTAAAAATTTACTTGTATGAGAGGGTGCGCCATTAAACTCCCGTGTCGAATTTCAGGGGATAGCAGCCAAATTTCACTACTTTGAACCCACTACCATGATTTTGATTGCTACTACTCGAAGTCCACGAGATATTACAAATGAAAAGAATATGAGGGAATAACATATTTATATGGATGTATGTCAGTCGATCGACTTATCCATATTATAACAGTCTTCATCTCTCATCTTTTATTTATCAACACTTCCCAATATTTGATTGGACGAATCAATTTATGTACATCCGTGTAATGTGAGGAACGTAACCGAAGGGATTTCTGTCATTCAAATCGGCAATCGTAAATACTAAAGTGGGGTTTACAAGGGTACTATGTAATGCTATATTATATTGGCCTTAAGCGCTTAAGAAAACCTCTTTCCGCATTGTACTAAATCGATTATTATTACGCTTTTCCGGACCCGAGCTTAAGCTAATCAAGCGTCGCGGTCCCCTGCGATCCCGTATAAATCCCTGGATCCCGGTCGAATCCCGGTCGCGGGACTAATGTCGCGGCCGCCGGACAAATAGACCGTTGGATTAGCGACGCCTTGATTAACTAAACCGAGTGGCGTTTGCTCTCGTTTGTTATGCACCCCTGGTACTTTGGGATTAGAACACGACTCGCTCTGAAAGGGATGCAGTTGTCACGGCTGTGGTCATTGATTGGCCCATTGTCTGATTGAAATACATAAAGGCTGCCTACGAAGCTAAACGGTCGCGGGTTCATTTTCAGATCCTATCAAGCAACAGTGTTCGTGATGGAATGGTTTACCTACCTTTCAAACCATTGTCTATGTTGCTCGTATCACTGTATAATATTAATTAAGCCCCCGTCGCGTCTGTCTATTAGTGATAAATTCATGAACTTCTGAACGAACAAATAGACAGAATTACTAATGAGTTTTAAGTATATCATTTGTTAAGGTTTCGTATAAATTGGTTTATACTGATGCGACTCTACGACAAAAAATGTACTCACAACATTTAATCCAAATCAGTTTAGGAGGAGCTTTTTTAATACCACTGGGGTGGCAAACAAGCATGCGGCCGACCTGTTAGTAGGCGGTTACCGCCGCCTATGGACGCTTGCAATACCAAGGGCATCGCGCGTTGCCAACCCTGCAGAGATCAAGTTGGGTGATAAGCACACGTTCAGTAGCATTATTTATTATATGTATAATACCTGGGACAATTCCACACAAATTGACCTAGTCCCAAATTAAGCAAAGCTTGTGTTATGGTAACTAGACAACGATATATTTACTTATATAGGTAGATATATACACAAATACATAGGACATCCAAGACTAAGGTACAAATACTCGTGTTCATCACACAAATATTTGCCCTCATCGGGATTCGAACCCGCGACCTCAAGTTTCGCAGTCAGGAGCTCTAACCTCTAGCCCAGACGGTCGTATAATGATATATCAGTCGAAATATCAAGCAATGACGAAGTTTTGTTGTGAGACCAGACGGAAGTCCAAGGTATGAGTCATGTACGTTCATGAAGCTTGTCATCGGTCGCGGATGCACGCAATCTCCGTGATACGGGCGGCTAATGGCTGAAATTAAATGTAATATGGCCCTCCAGCCAGTGATAGCTTAATCGAGCTCGCTTGCTGGATGGAGCATAGGAAATTGTGTGTAGTCTTCTAGTTGATCATCGGGCGAAGTTACCTTAAGACCATTGCTATGTAGTTCCTAAATAGACGAGTGAGATTACTTTTTAGTCATTACAATATATGAAAAAACACCCGCCAGAGATATATTTTAGGTGCCAACGTTGTGAGTCCATCGCCGTTACTTAAGCACTCTAGACTATAAATACACCTTTGAATTGCTTCTCCGACGTATGCTAGGTTGCTCTCGATGTTTTAATTATCTACAAGGCTCGTGGTGAGACCAATCACGGTACTTAAGTTCAGAAAACTAAACTAGCGATATTTGTGTCGCAGAAAACTACTCGGCCACCATGTCATTTCTTTGTGGGAAGGTGTTAAATTTGGCACATAGCTTATTAGCTGGGTTAACACCCGCGGGCTTAACTACAGAAAAGTTTATAAAGCTAATATATGGGAATTGGGAACCTTAGAGCGATAGCTTGCTCATGTTCCAACAAGATAACCGTTGGATTCAGGGAACACAGTATCAACCTCTTCAAAACATTAACCATTGGTTTACATCAACTAGACATCGCTGCAACTAGATACCGACGGAATCATATTCAGATTTTATAAAGTGACGTAGACATATTGTACGGTCTATCAAACTTAACCTAAAAGAAAAATGTCTACTCATGATTCTGCTATAGAGAACTATTTTCTCATTCATTCATTCATTAGAGTAACCATTGTTCTGGTTGGGAGGGTATCTAGTTATAGCGCAACATAGATCTGGTGAATTGAATGTAGATACAAGAACATGTATGAAGAGAATAGTGAAAGTGGACGAAGCGAAACAAGTATTTAAGGATCGTCAAGTGAAAAGAAGTTGTATCTGCCTACCCCAACGGGAAAGTCTTGAGTATGTATGTATATTAGTACGATGTAGTTGAAACAAGCCTACGACTCTTCCTTAAGTCGATTGGGTTGTACCGGGCCCCGGTAGACCTTATATTTAAAGGAGTGTGTGCACGAGGGATCAAGGGTTCCCCTTCTTCCAGCCTAATAATTTCTCTGGGAAACCTTACCGGTTTAAAAACAAACCTTAGAGGATGCTCAACGTGAATACGAGTCTCTTAAAATATCGAAATGGACAGTTATAAAGTGTACTCGAAACAAAATATTGACGATGCTTCACCGTCGTGTAATGAAAGTACGACACAGTGAGAGAAGGCAATTTTGACAGGCACACTAAATGGATTATTGTCACACAATTTGGAGACGAGCCAGCGGTGCACGACGTTAGCAATTTTTTTCTAGTTTCCAACTCTTTCGTAAGCCATTAAAGTGTTTTTCGTTTGAATATTGTGCAGTGAATTTAAAATTTCATTGTGTGTAGTTTTAATATAGCTTAATCTGCTTTAGGTTATAATAATATTGTAGAGCACAATACGGAAGAAGCAAAGATTGTATCTCTGGAGCAACGAAACCCGATTACTGCTACGAGATGTTGAACATAAAATGTAAGATGCTATTCCCAGCATCTTATAGACGCAGGAAAGTTGTTATCAACTCAATGAAAATAAATCAATAATGATCGCAGCGGGAGCTTCATAAAATCAACAACTCCATGTTCCCACATGCTATTCAACAAATGGCAAAAAACAACATGATAGAACGTACAATCGCTACAAAATTCCACTCCTGTCTGGGAATCGAACCCAGGAAATCCGCTGGTAATGGTGGTACCGTTGCACCAATGCGTCTAACGGGACTACTCGAGTACATTCGTATGAGCGCACAATTATATTACGACCGGAACACAGAGATTGCTTCAATTATTGTGTAACTAGAGAACCAGCCTAACGAGACTAGTATTCAAAGCAATTCTCAAGTGCCAGGGGTCACCCAAAACTGGTATGTTTTTGATATACATTTCATATATCTGAGTCATCATTCATACACTTTGCGCTGTCACGATCCGCCCGGGGCTTAATCTAATTTAAAATTCATCCGACGAACTTAAAAAGTTCACTTAATTTGACGAAGTGGAGCCACGGAGACGGTTTTGTACTTTGTTGGGTAGCTTCTTAAGGTGCGTGAGGGCGCATTGACCGTCCTATTTATGGGGTAGCCGCCTTTGAATTTATTTGCATAACCTTCATTGCTAGGCGCGGTCCGTCTAATTGCAAACCGGCTCTTTTGAAAGCGGCAATGGTACATGTCGTTAACGATGTGCTCGTAAAAGTCAGGTTCGTGATAGTTCATACCCCTTTCAATTTGCAATTAACAGTCGTATCTATTGTAATCATAAACCTATAAACCTTTATAAGGGAAGGTAACAAATGTTAATCATATGTTTGGTTGTGCTAATATAACCACGCCATTTCAAAATAGTTCCCGAAGGGGTATGCAGAGGTATAACAACAGGTACCGACAAGATAGACAGCGGGTCCGATTGTCCGGTATGCCGATTCTCAAGTACGGCCAAAATTTTTTTTTTTTAATATACATATGCAGATTTCTTCTCGATGTTTTTCTTCACTGTAAAGCTCGTGGTGTCACGTATACCAGCTAAACCTAAAAAATGTTGAGGAAAAAAAGTTAAATTTACACCTAAATATATAATAAAAAATTGAATTTTTAATAAGAAAGGATTTAAAGATAATCCAGTAAATAAAGGATATCAGTGAATAAATCCTGCTATAATAGCAAATACTGCTCCTATAGATAATACATAATGAAACTGTACGTCAGGTTTTCTGTTAAGGTCAGAAAAACTCATTGGTACAGTCGAGATTCGAACTTGTAGGTAATTCTTGCGTTGACTACTCGACGGCCACCACGAATCTAAATAAATTAACATTCTTAGAAATGGGTATTCTATTTACATACATATCATCACGCCAAGTCCCTAGCGGGGTAGGCAGAGAGTATAGAGCGCCAGTTCTCTCTAGACTTACATACTTCTTTCGCTTCGTCCACATTCATCAGTCTCTTCATACATGCTCGTCGGCTTCGAGTACTCTTAACGTTCCCGTCCTTGAGACTCCGATCTATTTGATCCAGGTAGTTGGAACGTGGCCTTCCTCTGTCTGTATTCTATTTAATATTCCTTTTGTATATATACAATTCGACATGTCTATGGAAACATATCAGTCTACAAACCAATTAACATGTGCCCGGTCTTGGCACATGCGTTGCATTTGCACTCAATTTGTTCGTGATTTTCGAAAACAGAAAGTTTCCGTCCATTGCCAATTTATCGGCACTTTGGTTCGGCTTTTTCCAAGCTGGTAATGAATAGCGTGGCATGTGGACGCGTCGTTTTTGCCGCGCAGGTGGTGGGGGCCTCTAGCATTAAATAGATTGATGTCGAGCTCTTGCATACACTTAGTGTAATTAAAATCTTAAAAGATTTATACTGAACTCAGCTTTTACGAATTTCCCTTTTCCAAACGCTTTGAAGTGGTTATCGGGGATTTTCGGAGCTTGCGTAATTTCTGAACGAAATGTTTTGACCTACCTGTGGAGTTGGATTTGAATGTGACTATTTTCAGGCGAATATTTATTTGAGATTTCAATCAGGAATTTCACAAGTAGTTGTTAAGGAAGCCGTAGTGGTCGTGTGGATCAAGGGATCACTTATAATTGTGTATTATGTGGGATCTAATTTATGTCAAAAAGATTTTCAGAATTATGGCAGCTTCTGTTTATTCATAGAACCAAGGTAAATTAAAGTTAAATATTAATTATTTACCACACAATTTATAGTAGCTTTACGTTGAAGGGAAACAGCAAAAATTTACTTGTAGGAAGTTAATTAAAGCCTTATAGACGACGACAGACTCGCCATCTATCACGGTGGCACCTAAATATATCTCCAACGACAAGTGGGTATCATTATAACTTTGTCTATTCTCGCAAGAGTAGATAATTTGTGATAAATGGCGAATGTAACTATTATGCTAAGCTTAAACCTTACAACGCCATAAGTAGTTGCAATAATGTATCATAAATCAAGCTGATTAATGATGCTTACATATTTTATCGGGCTGTGATAACACATATATGAAGAATAATAATGCTGATTATAAGACATGACTGTGTGGGTATGGTGGACTGAATGGGGGATAATTGGGGAATGCTTTAGTGATGAAGCTGAGGGTAAAGTAAACTGTCATTCGCGGTGAATATCGAGATAATTACGCGATTATTTTTTAAAAGTCATCACGAGTCCCCCTGTCACTGGGTAAACAGAGGGAGAGCGCCATTGTAATCTTGCTCTTACGCTTCATCCACATTCACCAGTCTCTCCATACGTGGTCGGTCGTGGTCGTGAAAAGGTCTAAAATTCGATCTCTTTTTTCAAGATACTGTAATATAGTAAGTCTAGAGAGAACTGGCGCTCTATACTCTCTGCCTACCCCTTTAGAGACCTGGCGTGATGATATTTATGTATGTATGTATGTAAGTAAGTAATATAGTAAACAAGCTGTCCCGCCCAGCTTCGCTCGGGTGAAAAAATGCAATGGTAGCGCCACCTATCGCGTTCAATTGTGACTCTAAACCATTCTCGAATCCACCTGAAGACACAGAAATTTCATAAAAATTGTTTGCCTTTCAGGTGTCTTGCTTTGTATTTGTATCTACTGCAAAACAAAATAATTTGGCTAAAGGGTCTAAGAAATTCGAAAAAGGGGTCTCTCACCCAAAATGGTTTGGGCATCGCTGGTCCAGGTAGTAAGAACGTGGACTTCCTCCGCCTCTTCTTCCACACACTTTCGCACTATATGTGAATCTGTATTGTCTTTTTCTAACCGTCATCTTTACAATCACACCATCGTTCACGTCAGTAGTTTTGCCAATATCTTCATTGCAGATTAGATCTAACATCGTTACGCCGCACATTTTTCGAAGGGGACGTCAACATCTTTTGTTCTTATAACTAGAGACTTACACAACCAAGTTAACAGCTACATGTCATCACACAAGTCGTGTCTCTTTACGCTCCCACGCAAATTGTCAGTATTATAATATCTAAGTATGGTTGGTAACACCGTTTAGATGTGTTTACACGACTCGGCGCATTAAATGATGGCTATTAAGAAAGCGTTGCGTGCGTATGATTTATTAAAGCCGCATTTTATGGTAATTTTCTATACATTACTTTTTAAAGTATTATAAAATTATATAGCTTCGGTAAGTGGCTTATCAAATTTTTAGTGCCTATCTCTTTTATGAGTGGTATCATTACATATTGATTTCATTGCGTGTCTATTTGTAAAGGTTTCATTATTTTTTGCACACGTAATTTGCGCTACTTTATATCTAAATAAAATAACCAGACCAGACAAGCTTCCTAGCTCGCGATCCAGCAACGCTCTAAGCCGAGGTCTATACCCCAGAGGGGTTGCCAACACAAACAACTGGATACCAACAATTCCATGAGCAATATTGTCTTTCTCACTTATCACGACAGCACTACACTTTCACGTCACATTAGCGTCTTTGTCGCCTAATATTTCCAAACTGGTTAACTGGCCGTTTATAATACATTAACGAGGGGACTCGATTTACCTCATTATAGGCCTGGAAACGTGTAATAAGGGTTCACTGAACTTTGAAGTTAATAAAAAATGGACACACATTTGTCCCACATGACGCGCTATCACGCTCTCGAACTGCTAACATTTATTTCTTTTTGTGACATGTCGACTAATATACTTTTAGATGTTCAGCTATTTTATAATAGCTGAAAATCTCTTAGAAGCGTTACAACGTTATAACACGTTTGCCTAGAGTAGCCGAATTTTTTGAGAAGTCGCTGGAAACGAAAAAAAAAATATGTTCATTTGAATGATGTTAAATTTAATGACGTTTTGAAATATTCGCTATCTTCGACAGAAAGTGGGTGTGTTTCACCTCTGCCTAGTCCTTCGGGTCCCTTGCGGAAAGGCGTAAAGATGTACATAAATAAGGCTGAATTTGCACACAGGATACGGTATTCAGGGCAGAATATGTTCCAGGAAGTCTCCTTCTAGAACATCCTATGTTCTCTGTCCCTAATATCCCTATATGTACGTGCGTGTGTCCTACCTGTGTGTGTGTCTGTATATATATGTACGTGCGTGTGTCTGTGTTGTGTGAAAACACTCAAAATGCGAACTCAACCACTACATGATACTGTAAAGCACATCCATGATAAAGCATACTCAAACACAATTGATGCGATCCGTCACCTAATAAAGCTTAAATTGAGTAATCCGTGATATTATCCTATTAAATTCTATGTAAGCGTTAATTTGCCGGTGGCGTTGATCATGAGATGCATCCGCCCTGCAATGGAAATTGTAATTAAATACCGTGCTAACAGAGCATTGTTTGCAATGATCTTATTAATTGTGATTTGCAACTGTCAAAGCACTAGCTGTCACGCCTGGCTTCGCTTGGATGTAAAAAGCTTGCTTCACGGATATTTCCCTCCACCGTAAAGCTACAATGACAATTAAAATAATAAAGTTCAGGAAAGGCTCATTAACGAACAGATTGAACCCGCGACCTTTACTAATGATTACTTTAGCACCAGGACTCAGTTTTAAAATAAATTAACAATTAATGAATCAATATTAATTAATGCCTAATCAACTAAAAATGTGAATGCAAAAGTATACAAAGATTAAGACTTGAATGAAAGAAATGAAAAAGTTAATTGGTCGTTAGGTCACAAGATGAAAAGTGCCTTTGAAACGAATGGAAAGTTATTCTAAAGGACTGAATATTCAATCTTGATTTATTTTTATTATTACTTTTTATTTCAGAACTAGACAGTTCGCGAAGAGATTCGCAAATCAACTGGCGTGAATGTGGGCGTGATTGTAAAGATGAAGAAAGGCATGTTACGTTGGTTTGGACACAGAAAGGATGAGTGAAGAAAGGTTGACGAAACAGATATACAAAGCAAAAGTGTGTGCAAGAAGAGGCAGAGGAAGGCCACGTTCCAACTACCTGGATCAAATAGATCGGACTCTCAAGGACGGGAACGTTAAGAGTACTCGAAACCGACGAGCATGTATGAAGAGACTGATGAATGTGGACGAAGCGAAAGAGGTATGTAAGTCTAGAGAGAACTGGCGCTCTATACTCTCTGCCTACCCCGCTAGGGAATTGGCGTGATGATATGTATGTATGTAGACAGTTCGCAGGCATACTAGGAAGATTTTGTGAGATTCTAACATCAATGTTCGAGATAAGGACAGAAAAAATGATTTTCAACTAGGTACACAAATTTAATACGAGTTTCTATTTCTTCGAGTTTATAGTCTAGTTGTTATAAAGATGAAGGAAGGCGTGTAACGTTTGTTTGGACGTACAGGATGAGTGAAGACAGGTTAACGAAACAAATATACAAAGCGAAAGTGTGTGCAAGAGGAAGACCACGTTCCAACTAGCTAGATCGAATCGATTCGACATTCAAGGATGTGAACGTCAAGCGTACTCGAAACCAGCGACAATCTATGAAGAGAATGATGAAGCAGAGAACGGACGGTCTATTCTGGCATGTTTCCACGCGTGGGACTCGGCGTGATGCCAGATGTAAATGCAGATATTCGTGTTCATTAGACAACTATTCGCTCCCAGCGGGAATCGTGGCTATATTCCGTTCAATCAAAGTGATTTCTCTATTATCAGCGTTACGCCGGATTTATCCTGTTACGAGTTTCGTACCTCAATAAATACAGCTTCCCGCTGTCATTCATACCTTGAGCCATGTCTTATAAGACAAAGGCCGCACCACAATGGCTGGGGACAAGTGGCGCCGACTGCTCCTTGTAATCTGCATCGATTGTGCCGCAATTGGATTCTTAGAGGTGTTCTGATTCTGATAGCATGAGATGAATTTGAATATCGGCTATTATGATTCCGTGTGAATGAATAGCCAGATAACTGGGTGAAGGGTACATTTTGAATAGAATTAGGAGAAACTTGGTCGCCGAGTGGGATATGCAGTCTCTTGTAAAGTCGACATAACAGGTTCGTAAGTAAAGGGTACACTCGTGATGTAAGGGCTTACCACCCTTTACACCACGAGTGTTATGGAGAAGTAATGTATAGGATTAAAACCGTCCACTATTTTTATATACTTTTGAATACAAATTTACAAAATGAAATAATATATGTAAATTCGACAATGTAGCAACATGGGACCGGCAAATAACGCAACGAAATTTTAAAAACAATCCAATCACTCCATTTTATATTCATCGTGCTTTGAAAAATATATTACAGAGAATATGAGTGATGATGAACATAATATAGGTACTGTTATCTCGTGTAAAATAAACTGATTGGCGATCGAATTTACATGATAATTAAATAATCAACTTGGAACCTACCAGGCTTTGCCAACCATAGAGAAAATAATATATGATTTGAAAAAAAAAGCCGTGGTGGCCGATTGGCTCGAGAAGTTCGACGAAAAGATTGCAGGTTCGAAGACTGACTGTCAAATACAGTGATCAGACACCAGACATGAAGAAAAACATTCAGAGGAAACCAGCATAAGTTTATTTTCTGAATGTTTACTAGCAAGTTGAATTCAATACAATTGTAAAACTTAAATAAGGAAGAGCGGCACCTTGCCACAGGTGCCTGTTGATATCTAAAAGGGTGCCCCAACTACATTTGTTAAACATCGAACTTTTTAACGAAATAAACATTATTACTACGAACATTATTCTCGTATATACAAACGTCCGATAAGATATTCAAAGACGTATGTGTAGTCGTGCTTGAGAAAAAGCGTTGGGCACAAACTCTGTGACGTTGGCACCTCAAATATAGTTCCGTTGAAAATTTTGTGTGTGCCACACACCTCTGCTTACCTCTGCGGGGAAGGTTGAAATCAGATAGTAAATAAGCACGTGACTAGGCGTGCGGGTAAGCGGTATTCATTGATGTATTTAACTCATACAAGCGTTTAAAGTACATTAGGTGCTATGTTAATATTGTAGTTACCATAAAATTTTATAATTTAAATGAACCCGATGGTAATTACTTTAACTTTATACATCAAGGAAAAAAAAGGTTTAAGGTAAAGGTTTACACTATACAAGAATATTTAGATAATAAATTTAAACAATAAACAATACTTAGGTATTGTTTATCACTTATTTACCATGTATTATACGATAGATATATATTTTATTATTAAACATATAGTTGTTGTCATTAGTTATAGGGATTACATTATAACATTAAATTCTAACTAGCCTTGATCTCAAAACATTTTAAATTTTAATGGTATAAATGTTATCATAATTTTAAGTAAATTTAATTATTTGAAGTATGTATTAATTTAAGGAATAAGAAAATTATTGTGTTGTACGCCCATCAGGGTATATTCTCAGTTTATAAAAATTTTAAGCTGTTGCAAAATATTAAATAAATAAATAAATAAAGGTTTAAAGAATTTATTGTCAGCAAAGACAGTTTGTCACTTATGCGATAACATAATTTTCACTTAGATTAAACATTCGCCGTCATCGCCGATTTACTCCATAAAGACAGATCCCTATGTATAGCAATCACTATGTAATTGACTCATTTCACGTATTTTTTTTATTAGTAATCGTATAATGTCCACAACGCGATATTGGTACCTACCTTATTGTATGGCAGCGAATCCTGGGTATGTCAGAGGAAGTATGAAAATAGCTTGAATGCAGTCGAGATGCGATCTCTTCGAAAAATGTGCGGCGTAACGATATTAGATCGAATCCGCAATGAAGAGATTCGCAAATCAACTGGCGTGAATGAGGGCGTGATTGTAAAGATGAAGAAAGGCATGTTACGTTGGTTTGGACACATAGAAAGGATGAGTGAAGAAAGATTGACGAAACAGATATACAAAGCAAAAGTGTGTGCAAGAAGAGGCAGAGGAAGGCCACGTTCCAACTACCTGGATCAAATAGATCGGACTCTCAAGGACGGGAACGTTAAGAGTACTCGAAACCGACGAGCATGTATGAAGAGACTGATGAATGTGGACGAAGCGGAAGAGGTATGTAAGTCTAGAGAGAACTGGCGCTCTATACTCTCTGCCTACCCCGTTAGGGACTTGGCGTGATGATATGTATGTATGTATGTATGTATAATATATTTTTTTCTAAGTCTACAATCTATACTAATATTATAAAGCTGAAGAGTTTGTTTGTTTGTTTGAACGCGCTAATCTCAGGAACTGGTTGGAATTGAAAAAATATTTTCGTGTTGGATAGTCCATTTCTCTAGGTAGGCTTTAAGCTATATAGCATCACGCTACGACCAATAGGAGCGAAGCATAAATGAAAAATGTTGCAAGAACGGGAAATAGTATTCCTGTTTGAGAGCTTCCGTTGCGTGCGCTGCGTAAACGGTTAAAGTTACGAAAATATCATGTATGAGGGAATCGTTCCTCTTTAAAAGATCTAAAAAAATCCGCGACAGCATATGTCTATCTTTTAAGATGGACTCACTATAACCTTTTTTATGGCAATCAAGTCCACACACACAAGTACAATCAAGTGTATACCAATCACTAGGTAATTGGACTCATTTCACGTATTTTTTTATTAGTAATAGTATAATATATTTGTTTCTAAGTCTATAATTAATAATCTATACTAATATTATAAAGAGGAAAGATTTGTTTGTTTGTTTGTTTGTAATGAATAGGCTCCGAAACTACTGGACCGATTTCAAAAATTCTTTCACCTTTGGAAAGCTACATTATCCCCGAGTAACATAGGCTATATTAAATTGGACCCGATAGGTGGCGCTGCGATCGAGTTTCAAGAATTTTACCTTTTTACCCGGGCGAAGCTTTCTGTGTGTCTTAAGCTAGATTCGAGAATGGTTAAATTTACAATTGGACCCAATAGGTGGCGCTGCGATCGTGTTACGGGCAATTTTACTTTTTCACCCGAGCGAAGCTGGGCGGGACAGCTAGTTAATTATAAGAGGCAACAATATATTTAGCTAACTGTTTTATAAATACGTGAAATGAGGATTTACAATAGCATGAAGGATCTTTATGCTATTGTAAATAAGAGTGTATTTATCATTGGCAAACACATCGAAATTTGATACATACCAATCCAATGGCGTACCCACATTAATTGCTGACATCAATATACGTATCATATTAATGCACCTTTTTAAATAACAGTGTGCAAGAGTAATAATAATAATAATATATCCTCACGCCTTCCCACAAGGGTCCCCGAAGGGGTAGGCAGAGGTGTATAGGTAATACCCACACACCCACTTTCCGCCAGAGGTATATTAGGTGCCAACGTGACAGATGGCGAGAGTATTTGAACAAAAATAACGAAACTCATGATTTAATTAAAATAAACACATTTCAAGCGAATTACCCCCATTTCTCTAAACAAAGGGGAGGCATAAACACCAAAATTCCGTGGAGCCATTGTTAAGCGCGATTCCAAATATTAAGGCTTGACGCATACGGAAATTCGGCTTTCATTTTGATACTCTAAGATTCCTTTCAAAGCGGGAAGATTATGGTCGCAGTCGAGCTGAAACGACGCCATCAATCTCGACCCCTTACCCTTTACCCCCCTAAAACTCCAACAGTAACTTCTTAAGGCCTGTAATACGACAAATTTGACAGGCAGCGACGACCTTGACCGAAACATCGGTCAATCAAACAGAAAACAGAGACGTAATAACGTGCATATTTCGCCGTATATAATGTATAAAACAGAGGTGTACAGGCAGTACAAACACACCCACTTTCCGCCAGAGATATATTTTAGGTGCCAACGACAGATGGCGAGTCCGTCGCTGTTACTCAAGCACGAATATACATACGCCCTTGAATTGCTTCTCAGACGTATGCAGGTTTCCTCTCGATGTTTTCTTTCACCGTAAAGCTCGTGGTGTTTATCACACCGTCACACAAACGTCACATCACTGTACTTATGGTAAAGTAAGTAAAATTAATTGGAGAGAATTGTAATCTTGATGGCGTCTTCTCAAATAATGCGTCGCGAAGAAGGGAGCGTCATTTTAATGTGATGAACTGTATGTGTTTCAATGCACTTCACTGTATTGTATAATGTCATAAAAGTCACATACATAAGTTACGACCCCCATAGGATTCAACTTGCGCGCCGTTTGGCTGCCCTCGGGGATTAATAGTGGAACTTATTTTAGTATCAGCTGTAGGTACATAGGGTTGCCAACATTATAATATCAAAATATACTCAAAATTAAAAAAACTAAATCAAAGTTGTACTGCCGTGTTGACCGTGTGGTTCGAGTAGTTGCCGGCCACACAAAGATCGCAAGTTCTACTTCAGTTCAAGACTTTACCAATGATTTTTTCTAAACTTAAGTACGGTGATTAGTCACACCACGAGCTTTACGGTGAAGGAAAATATCGAGAGGAAACGTTTGAGAAGAAATTCAAATTTAATTCAAATGCGTAAGAATTTCGTCATTAATGTACATACATGTTTCTGCACGATGTTTTCCACACCATGCAGAAATGCGTTGCTCCACAACATGGATGCTGTTTCCACAACATGCATTGATGTTGTCCAAGAGAGGTTGGCAGCCCTAGATGTATAAGAGACGTGAGCTTTGTATGTAATTTTAGTATATGTGATATCAGTTAATAAAGGTACCTTCGTTATATATAATACGTATGCAAATAACTTGTGAACGTAAGTTGGATTATTAATTCCGAGAAATATGAGATAAGAACTCCTCGTGTACGAATACTATGTAACTACATTACAATATTGAAGTGATAACATCTTTATATATATAATTCTTCTGTGAGTGTGTATGTCACTGAACTCCTCTCAAACGACTGGACCGATTTTGATGAAATTTTTTGTGTGTGTTCAAGGGGATCTGGGAATGGTTTAGATTCACAATTGGACCCGATAGGTGGCGCCACCATCTTTTTTTTTCCACCCGAGCGAAGCTGGGCGGGACCACTAGTTTATTTATAAATTGTCACCAACTTTTCTCCATAAATACAATACGTATTGAAGCCGTGGTAGCCGAGTGATTCGAATAGTCGTCTGCTACAAAGATTTTGCAAGCTCGAATCCCGACTGTATCAATGACTTTTCTTAACTTAAAGTACAGTGAATAGTCACAACACAAACTTTACGATGAAGGAAGATATCGAGAGAAAACCTGGATAAGTTAAGAAGACACCCATATACTAATGTAAAGTCGGACTCGTCAGCTGTCACATTAGCACCTAAAATACATGTTCGGCGAAAAGTTCTTGTGTAGGTAGGTACCTCTGACGGAGCTTATCAATATTACTGCAAGACCATCGCATTTTTCAGTTAGAAAAGAACCTACATTGACTCGACTCTACTTAACCGTATCTACCCACTTGTGACTTACGGTCGTATTAAGTAAATTGCAAAATATACCAACTCACTATATAAACGTGACGGGAATCGAATGCACTCCACTCACGATGTTGACATTACACGACATTTAAATGCATACGATTTCAGAGGCGAAATATCAGCGCGCCCTGCACATCGCGTGTAAGCTTACGAATGGCTTGATGGCAGGCGGGCACCGTACTCTATAGACGACAAATAACTCCACCAATGATAACACTGAGAAGGACAAACAATCATTTTTATTAGGTATGGTATAACAATACAAGAAAACAAAAAAAGTGTGTGTCAGCTCCGACGCACGACTGGAGTTTACTCCTTACGAACGATTATAAAATAAATAGATTAGTTAATAAGGGTAAATGAATGTATTTCTTATATTACTTAGAGTATGCATGACACATCTATAGATTGATTTTTATTTATTAAGTAATTTTCTCAATTTTGAAATAAATAACAATTGATATAAATTTATATTTATATCAATTATAAATAAAATATACAATTTACGATAAAACCTCCGCAAGTTGACAGTTGTTGTAGGTTAATATCAGGTTAATACAATATGCAATTGAAAGTAAATATTAACATTAATTACATCGCCATTCTGTTATTCTCGTTGCCATGGAGAGTACGAGAGCACCAAAAACGTAACGCTGTCATTCATCAGTAGATTTTACCTTTCATATTTTTTCATACCGGGCGCCTTATATATGAAAATCGATTCTTAAGAAGTAAATAAACTCCAAAAATATTCGATTTTTGACGCACATTCTACATAATATTATTTTCCGGCTACCAAATAATATTTTTCCTTATACTATCCATAATAATAGTAGTAAAAATGATAACAAGAGCCATGGTGGCCGAGTGGTTCGAGTAGTTGTCTGAGAAACAAAGATCGCAAGTTCGAATCCCGACTGTAGTTTTTCTGAACTTAAGTACAGTGATTAGTCACACCATGAGCTTTACGGTGAAGGAACACCGAGAAGAAACCAGCATACGCCAGAGTAGAAATTCGAAGGCGTATGTATAGTTGTGCTAGAATAGGTCCGGCGTTGAACTCGCCGTCCGTCACGTCGGCACCTAAAATATTTCTCTGGCGGAAAGTGGGTGTATTACCTATACACCTTTGCCTACCCCTTCGGGGACCCTTTAAATAACATAAGCGATTTTTTTAGTTTAATCAATCGCTTTGCCAGTTTATCAGCATCATTACAGTTACGAATCGATATAAATTAATTCGAATAACTGACGTTTTCGGGTGGAATCGAGTTAATAATCGATTCGTGCACGTTTGATTACTGGTGTTTGCTCGTTTGTGCTCGCTGATTGCGAAACGTCAAATTGAATAATCGTAGTGCAATTATTGCCGTCAACATTTCAGTTGTTTACGTCCATTTGTTACTCGTAACGATTTACATAATGTGGGGCTTTTGTTTGCGACTGTCCAGCACACAACGTTACATACTTACATGAAGAAAAATGTTTTCATGGAATATATTACATTATAAAATTAGCTACAAATACGCTTTTTTTTTTTTTTTTTTTATACAACAAGAGTGGCAAACAAGCATACGGCCCACCTGATGGGAAACGGTTACCGTAGCCTATTTACGCTCACGATACCGAAGTATCACTTGCGCGTTGCCACTCTGTGTTCGGAGAGTTACAGTGTGTTGGCAGCATAATGGGTTTAATCCCTCTGCTTCCAACACAATGTAACAATCCTCCCCCCTCCCCAAGGAGCTCATTTCTGGAAACCTTATTCACCGCGTAGGAACACAACACAAAAAATTGTGTTATTTGGCTACGGACTTCTAGAAGGTGGACTTTTCAAAGGTTTTCCTCAAAAGTATCAAATTTGATCATTTTTCTAATTTTTTTCTATTAAATATATTTCTCTTGTCCGTATGTTTGTAATTAAATTCCTCCTAAACGGCTGGACCGATTTTGTTGTTTTTTTTTTGTGTGTGTTTAAGTAAATTCGAGATTGCGATCGTGTTTGAAAAAATTATAATCGTTCACCCAAGCAAAGCTGGGTGGGACAGATTGTATATGTATAAATAAGTGCACGATAAAAACTCACAGTAAACTAACAACAGGTGCTTCCTCGACATCGCACAGTCCTTTCATACACGTACATACATATGTACATATAAGGTATGAACGCAACCGTTTTGTTATTCCACCCACGTTTGCGTACGTCAAAACGCGAGTGCCTGCACGCGACAAAATTAAACCGCGTGCTACTGTCAGTCAACGCAACGAATTGTGTCTCTGGAACTTAAGGAGTACCCACATATACCAATATGAGACTCTTTTTTTACAACAAACAAAACAATAGTACTCGAAACCGACGCGAGCATTTATAAATGATGAATTGGACGAAGCGAAAGAGGTATGTAAGTCTAGAGAGAACTGGCGCTCTATACTCTCTGCCTACCCCGTTAGGGACTATATGTATGAATGAAACAAAACAAGAGATAATCAAGTCTGTTTCACCAATAAGAGCTCCATGATGGAATTCTTCAAAATTATGATGAGATATTGGGCAACGCACGTTGGTGACCTTGGTGTTGCGACCGTCCATAGGCGCTTATCATCAGGTGGATCTCATGCTTGTTTGCTTTAGTAGTACAAATAGATATATTATTACAACTGATACTTGAATATGAGTATACACACTATAAATTACGTACACTACATACCACGGTGTGATACTCGTACTTTGCTAGTAACTTATGTCAATATCGCCATATACCTGATAATTCTTTGGGAAAATGACCCGTCGTGCAAACGTGTTATCGTCCATATTCATTTGACACATACCTTCTGCACCTGACACAAAATTATGTACTCAGAACCAGACGTTAAGTGTAAGTATCAAGAAACTCGGTCCTTTCTCGTACACCGTGGCGGCGAGGTGAATGAAACGACTGACGTCTCACGTTATGTGAGTAAAGTTCCTCGCTTTTTATTCGACGCCGCTGAATGTGGGGACTCCCTTAGAGCACATATACAGGATTGAATCTCATTATGTAGCGCGCAAGCACCGGGGGACTAACTTGTAAAAATATTTTATGCGAAAAGTAAATTGGATCGCTGCGAGTCTGTATGCTTTTATGTTAAATAAACATTTACCGCTTTTTTTTCATAGCATTAGCATGAACTTGTTAAGTAGCACGGTATGAATAGCGTTCGTAATCCGATCATAATTATATTTCCTGAACTTTTATGCGCGCAAATTCTCGGCATGCACATCTGAACCGTGTCGCAAAGATTAAAATTCTATGTAAATGTTATAAGTGACAGCACTCACAATAAAAAATGCACCGCGATCCCTGGGCTCATTCGGCTTGCGTGAGGCTGTCGCGAGCAATCAGCTGAGCAAACGCCAAAATGTTTCCGGCAAACATAAACAACCCCGATTCGTACCAAGTCCGCAACGGGGTCGAAACGCACGGTCCAATTAGGAGCCCACCAATAATGAGTTGTCAAAACAAGGGCTCCACGCAACTTGCTGCCGGTTTAACCCCTACTTAGCGTTAATAAAGTCTAGTTTTGATTGCAGCCTAAAGCTATAATCTGGTAGTTTAATGCCAAAGTTCAATTGTGAAAGTTCGAATTTGTTGCGTAGGATTGGTTTAAAGTTTCGAAGTGAATTTGCCAATTAGTGCGTTCCGATTTTTAGTAAATATAAGTAAATACCTACATATAAAGCCGATGTTTAATAACAGGTAGTATCTAGAAGTAGGTGTGTGGGTACTATCTACACACGTCTGCCTACCCCTTCGAGGACCCTTGTAGGAAGGCGTGAAGATATATGTATGTATATATCTAGAAATTTAAGCGAAATGTATTCGCGCCTTTCCACATGGCACCTCAAAGCGGAGGCGACGGAAAACTCTTTGATAAAGTTAACAGTTCTAACCTGCGAACCCGTTTCCAACAGGTTAGTTGTATTCCGTGCTACTAAATTATTTTTTTCTTATTTTGAACATATAATACGGCAAAGCTTCAAAGAAAAATCAACAAATAACGGTTTTCTAAATTACACATACATTTTAGTAACTAAATACGTAAGTACTAGATCGTTTTCTTCAGACTTATATTTCCCGATACCATACTGAACCTAGCCAGAACATTGCCGGAGACAGGCTGACCCTAGCCACCTTTGAACCCAATTTTAAATCTTCGTATCAAAATCTTAGTATAAAAATATATTACACTATATTTTTTCGCAAGCACATGGTAAGTATCCCATAAAACTTTTCGCTGGCAGCTTTTCCACGAAAAACTCGGGGAAATCTCCCATGAAAGCTTGCAGGCAACTTTTCGCGACAATATGAAACGTCTACTTTAATAGCCATATTATTAATCTTGAACATAATTTCCCGTCGGGTGATGGATGGTGACTGATGGCGGGACTCTAGAACTTGTATATTGAGCGAGGTTAAATCGACCATAGAGTAGGTGGGCGGAGAGTGGCCTATTGTTTACACGTGCAGAATAGATTGAGCTGACAAGTGGTCCGTTCTTATATTACTATTCATTTAATAACTCTAAGCTATTTAGCTAAACACAGTTCTTCTTACAAACATATTAATAGTAGATCAATTAACAAATGCATTTTCTCTTGTGACATAATGCTGTTTCCAGGGAGAGGTTGACAGAAAGCGGTCACCGTGGTATGAGGTCTTAAACGTACGCATATAATAAATGCTCAGCCTCTTCTTCAAGACACATTTCAATCATATATCTTCTTAGAAGAGAAATAATGAGATTAGTGGCGATAACTTGAATAGTTTTAACATATCGAGATTTACGGCATTGTATGGAATGTAGTTGGAAACAATGTGAATGTAGGCATTTAGAGCGGAGTATCAATTCTTCCTTGCTTACTCTTTGACAGGTCCATGGCTAATGACGCGAGTGGGTTATTCTCCGAATTGAACGGATTGCGTGACTTAATTTGGTTGGGGAGCTATCCTTATCGCCTTTGTGTTCAGACTTAATTTTAAGCACCTGCTTTTGGGGAAAGTTTAATAGCTGAATGTAAGTTATTTCATTCAATAATTCACATTTATGAGTAGGTTATAGACTGAACAAAGTATTTAATACCAGTTGTGCCCCTCGATGTTACCCGCGTAAAAAACATTTTAAAGGTAGAGTTATTTTACATATTGAAATATATCCTATTCATGTGTGAATACAGCTAATAATGTATCTTTGTGCCACATCTGTTCAGTAGTTTTTGCGAGAAAGAGGAAGAAACATCCTCACAAACTTTCACATTTAGGGGTTTGTCAGAGGAAGCTTGAAAATAGTGTAAACGCTGACATGCGCTCCCATCGAAAAACAATGCTGCGCGAATCTCTTCATGAGAACGAGGGTGTGATTGTAAAATCGAAGAAAGGCATGTGACGTTGGCTTGGCCGTATAGAAAGGATGAGTGAAGAATAATTGATGTAACAGAGAAAGAAGAGGCAGATGAATACTACGTTTCAAATAAACCGATTAGAAAGTTCAAGACGCTATTCGAAACCGGCGAGTATGAAGTGACGAAACGAAAGGGGTATGAAAGTCAAGAGATAACTTGCGATCTATTCTCTCTATCTACCCCGTGCGGGACTCGGCGTGATGATATGTATATCTTCTTAAAATATATAAATCACGTGTCATGTTGTTTGTCCGCTATAGACTCCTAAACTAATGAACCGATTTCAATCAAATTTGCACACCGTGTGCAGTTTGATGCAACTTAAAAGATAGGATAGCAGACATCACAATTGGACCCGAAACGTGGCGCTGCGATCGTGTTTCAGGAAATTTAACTTTTTCACCCGGGCGAAGCTGGGCGGATATTACCTTTGTGGTATACAAGCCAGTACAATTTCGGTGTTGTTTTCAGTTTCACTTCTTTGAGCATCACTGAATTTACTTTCCAACGGCCATCTTACCTGCGAAGAAGAATACGTACATTAGTTACGAGTACAAACCAAAGCTCTGGAAAATAAGTGGTCTTTTCAGGCATATTTCTGTGTAGGTAACAAATTGTAAAGACTCTCGTCTCGCTGATGCAAAAAGAGGCTTTCAAACACTCGCTACCGAGTTAATGGTACAAGTGATGAGAATTACGATACGATAACAAAACTTAAACTTTCCTTTAAAAGTATTGTTAGCTTAAAAAATGAGGGATAGTTCCCTTATTTGTTCGTGCAGATTTTTGGGTTAATTTTGCATATAGCAAAAAAAAATTATTGTTTCAAAATAAAGCAATAATGTTGATCTGGAATCGTAGGAAACATCGATGAAAATGAAGAAAAAAAGCTCTGAGATAAAATAAATACAGTAGTGCCTTAAATTTTGCGACAATCAAGCCTATTCCCCATTGACAGATATATTTATATATATATCTTCAGTAAAATGTGAGGTTATAACAACAGAGGTATAGCTTTTTAGGGGCCTTTGTTAAGAAGCTTGAGGAAAAAAATCATAGGTATGTATTTCTATTTGTAATAAATGTGCCCAACCTTAAAAAAGTTGACTTGTATGTTCGCCAGATTCTAGTACTATTATAATGTGACAGTTCGTGGGGATGATTGATAATTTTTGATAGGGTGAAATTTAGCACAGAGATAGATATGAGAAGGATTATTATTAGGCACATGGGAAATTTCATTAAAAGATCTACCAATAAAATTAAATTATACGCGGGCTAAGCAGCATGGTACCTCTAGTACCTAAATTAATAAATTAAACTTCAAATTACTTATACAAATCGTCATTAATTTAATTACTCTCAATATTCTCAAAAAGTCTATAACCTTCGCCCCACATAACCTCCGGTGAAAGTAGGGTGCGCTAAAAATAAGTATCCGTTTAAATGAAAGCCTCCCGAAGTTGGGGCGGCCTATGCATGTGTGAGAGGCTTTTCAGCAACCGCCTTATACAAAGGAAATTGGGAATCTGAAGTGCACAAATTAGTCCGCCATGTCAGTCTTCAAGATCCTGCACATTTGTATTAATAGGCTACAGATAATGATATGTACTCCCAAATAAGAGTTTAGTACTATATTTGGTATCAACGGATGTCTACTGAAAGCTATAGGGTATATCCTCATGCCTTGCCACAAGGATCCCGAAGGGGTAGGCAGATGTGTATAGGAAGTACCCACTCACCCACTTTCCGCCTAGAGATATATATTAAGTGTCAACGTGACAGATGGCGAGTACGCCTTTGAATTTCTTTTCAGACGTATGCAACCTCTCGATGTTTTCCTTCACCGTATCAATCAATGGCTGAACGGATATGGATAAAACTTGCCACAGAGATTGCAAGCTGCACTAACACAAAGAGCATCTTTTATTCCAGAGAGAAAAACTACTGGTAGTTTTTTTTCAGGTTTAATAAACTTTACGGGGTGTAACCGTGCAGCTTATAAAATTGTTATTAAAACTCGAGTTTGTTTTTAGTAAAAAGAAGCATGATGTATAACATCACAATAACATGTCATGACATGCACTATGCATCTCGTAAATGAAATAGAAAGCCAAGTATCCCACCCCTATTTCGCGTCATCATGTGTCAGAGTAGAGATGAGATAGAGTCTACGGGAGCGACTCAGAGGCGCCAATTCCCTACCGCATTGTGCTTCCTTGCGCAGGCTTATAGTGGTGTCAAAGAGTTTTTAGTTACAGAATAGACACTGGGTTTCATTACTAGAACGACCATTTGACAGATGTCAGTAATGCACGTGTCAAGTGAACAGATGTATTTGTTGCACAAAATCCTATACATACTTATATAAGAGCAGTTATACTGATTTTCCATGGAATATATAGCTAAAAGGTCTTACTGACAACTTTGGTGGTATAAGCTCTTGATTGATGAAAGTCCATCATCATCATCATCATCATCAGCCCACTCTAGTCCACTGCTGGACATAGGCCTCCCCTATTGAGCGCCACAGCGCCCTGTCTTCAGTTTGCCGCATCCAGCATCTGCCAGCAGTCCTTCGCAAATCGTCATCCCACCTGGCCGGAGGGCGTCCTACACTACGTTTGCCTAAGTCTATACTAATAATATAAAGCAGATTACTGCTTAGTTGCTAGTCCCAAACTAAGCAAGGCAAAGGTGCGTAGGTAGTAAGTACCCAAACACACAATTTCGGCCAGAGATATATTCTAAGTACCAACGTGACAGATGACGAGTCCATCGCCGTTACTCAAGCACGACTATACATAGGCCTTTGAATTTCTTCTTAGACGTATTCAGGTTTCCTCTCGATGTCTTCCTTCACCGTCAAGTTGGTGGTGTGAATAATTACTATACTTGTGTTTTATTATTATTACTACTAGTCTTTATCTTTTCTGGATGTTTTTGCATGTTGGCACTTGTTCGATTTTCAATTCACTATCTATGTATACCTTGATAAATAAAGATTAGGAAAATTGCGTGTTCCTCTGCAACTCTACATATCTTTGACGCAGTGTGATATTACATTCACCACAGATTTCATACGCTCCGTGGAGATTCGCCGCGACGTGCGGAGTCGGGTTACGAGCTAGTCAATAAAGGGATCCCGAGTGTGGACTCGTGTTACGAATAAAAAAAAGCCATATTGTTTCTCGTCACGAAGGACATACTCGCAATATTGCTATGATATTGAATCCTCTAGCGCCTCCACGCCCTTGGCACGTGAATCAAATTTGGGAATGCTTCTAATGGATGGTATCTACTTCCGTTAAAGCTGAGGGTTGAACTACTTCCACCCGTGATATGAACCAATGAATCATTGGTCACCTGAACACGTGATCACGTGATCTCCAGTGGTACGATGATTCCAACTTTTTCTTCTAAGATATACATAAAGAAACTCTCATGTCGTAAGAGCCGTGGTGGCCGAGTGGTGCGAGTGGTTGCTTGCAACACAAAGATTGCGAGTTCTAATTGTGCTAATGAGGCTTTCTGATCTTAAGTACAGCGATTAGCACGAGCTTCACGTTGCAGGAAAACATCGAGAGGAAACCTGCATACGTTTGAGATGAAAGCCGGCAATCGACTCGCCATCTGTCAGGTACAACTAAAATACTCTGGCGGAAAGTGGGTGTTTGGGTACCTACTTAAACACTTTTGCGTACCCCATCGGGGACCCTTGTGGGAAGGAAGGAGGAAGATATATCGTAAGTGGTTCGTTCATCAAAACTACAGATGTCGAGTATTTCTTACACATAAATAATACATTCATACAACACGACAATCACGTTGATTTAATATAACGAGCTAAGTGACGTTGCACGTAGATGTGTATTTACATATAAAACCATCGTTTACCACACGTGAGAGGCATGTTAATGCATACAATTTGGATGGCTTTCTAGGAATGGATAAGGCAGTTATAAAGTAGGGTTAGTAATGAAAGAAAAGGTATGAACAACAATTATAGAGTACATGGTCCCTTCTTGTATTTATAACGCAAGAGTTTAATGCGGACTGACGCTCTACTCCTTAGCTACCTAGCGCTCTACTCCTTAGCTACCTGGTGGGATGAAAACATGTCTTATAAGTAAATAGACCCACGTGTATGTTTGACCTGTATTCGTAACAAAACCATTGATGAAACTTTGGTAGAGTGTTCTGGGGACGCCGCCGCGAGGGTTTCTGGCCGAAACAGAACTTGATAGATGGCGTTATGTTTATCCTCACGCCTTCCCACAAGGGTCCCCGAAGGGATAAGCAGAGGTGTATTAGATACGTATTATCATGTAGTATCATCACACCTACTTTCCGCCAGGGATATATTTTAGGTGCCAACGCGAAAGACGGCGATTCCATCGCCGTTACTCAAACACGAATACACATACACATGTTTTCCTTATATTCAGAAAAACTCATTGGTACAGTCGGGTTTCGAACTGGCGATCTTTGTGTTGTAAGCCACTTGAACCACTCGGCCCCCACAGCTTATTATGAAATTTATGTATTTATGTAGTATTACAATGCACCGGATGGATGTAAACAGTTTCAAAAAATACTATAACAATCATTAAAACAGTTACCGTAAACAGTATAACTTACAGATAAAATATTTGACCCAAATCGGTATCCCGAGGCAACCCAAGAAGACTAGCAGCATTGCCGCGCTGGATAGCAATGCTGATTCTCTGAGCGAGATATGTTCCAGCCCGCCTGGCACGGGAGGTCTCGGTGGGATGTATAAATATACTAAGCTCGGTACATTCGTGAACATCTGCTCCTAATTCGTCCACAATAGATAGTTGCACACGTCCCACGGCAGTACATCAAGTCTCGGTTGCAACGCTCTATACAATACGAAGCCATTGTTTCTCGAAATTCAATCATCATAAACCTTTACAACCTACCGTGTACCATTTTATACGTCACTAGCAATGTCCTACGGTTTTACCTGCAAAAAAATGATATAATTCGTAGTAATTTTGTGGGTGAGCGATAGTGTGATTGTTAAGATGTAGGAAGGCATGTAACGTTGGTTTGGACATTATGACGAAACAGATATACAAAGCGAAAGTATGTGCAAGAAGAGGCAGAGGAAGACCAAGTTCAAACTACTTCATACAATTTCATACAATTCGGTTAATCCATCTGTATAAAAGAAACGATGGCACGAATAATTTGAACATATTACTTTTTCGAAAATAATTTACTTAACGACATTAACAACATAAGCTATTACATATTTTTGTCATCCAATACGACCAACGATGCATGCGATTCGATTCGATTTTACGATTTGAAAGTTCATTATTCGATATGCCATTTGATTACCAAGTCGAGTATTATTTATCTTTGATTGGAGGCGCACATCGATAATGAGAATCGATATGAAAGCACCAATCGATAAGTTTTAATGTAAGCATAAGACAGCTTACGATAAAATCGACTTTAAACCCGCTTTTCATATTATCTCAATTATATATTATTATATGATACCGAATAGATTAGAAGCTGTGACCCGTAGATTCTCTACGCATTTCTTTATAAGAATTAATCGAATTACCGACTTCAAAATAGGAGGTTTCTCAATTCGATCGTACATATATATATATTTTTATTAAAATGTTCTGCTCCAAAGGAATTGTATAAGTTGTGAAGGTTACATAGGGTTCCATTCAACCTTCAAGATTGTTGATGGCAAGGGTCCCCGACGGGGATATCAAGGTTTCATAGAAAAAAATCACCCCGAAAGTGGCTAAGTAGGCGACTCGCCTGATGGTTAAGGCCGATTATGAACTTGCAACTCGAGTGGCCACACGCACTTTGGCAATCCAGCAAAAATCTATTAGGAAATCCTTAGTTAAGTTTCTGATAAAAGTATATTAAACTTTATTTATATAACAATACAATTGGGTAGGTCTAATGAAGTAAATTTGTCTGTTCATGTTGGACATTAACCAGACAACCGACCAAAACGGGACATAATGGAGTACTAATGAATAACAAATCACTCCGGCCCACGCGCATCTCTGTCTCGCCCAATTTGGTATCCTTGGATACAGAAATACACAAAAATAATGTACCAACTGGATTTGTGCTACTTCCTACTAATATTATAAGCTAGTTGTGACCGCGACTTCGTCGTTTAACGAAAAAAAAATTGTTACTTTCTAAAAAAATAAAAAGTTGTGCTAGTGGAAGTCCCGTCAAAATCGGTCCAGCCGTTTCAGAGATTAGTCAGAACAAAAAGACAGACAGACAATTATTTTGGTTTGTTTTGGTATATGTACTATGCATTTAATAAAAAGCAGTTATTCTAATTTTTGTTATTTGTTCCTCGTTCACCCAAAAACTGCAGAACAGAATTTGATGTAAAATTGCCCAAACACATAGGATGCATTTATCCTATGTGTTAAGGGTGATCGACTGGTCAGCTGGCCAGACTTCGGAAAAATTTAACTCAAATGAGTCGAATCGAAACAGTGTTATCACAATAATATTATTAATTCGAAAGTTTGTGTGTGAAATAAAATTATGTATTTGTAATTCCATCATAATCCATAAAATAGCTGGACTTATTTGATTGTTATAAGAAAAACAGCTTATCTCTGGGAAAATAAGCTTCCATCCCAAACAAAACCTCGGGTAACGCCGCGGGGCGCAAATAGCTTTCCATAAAATATCTAAGTACCTAGTTATACCAACACTTAAGCATACAATTTATATTCAAAACTGGACACCGGTCATTGCGACCGCGAAAGGCCTATTAATGTGACAAGAACCCACTAATTGGAGAAATTTCACTGTCCTCTAATGTACTCCAGCTCACCTCTGCACTCAAAATGTTGTTAATTTTATCTTTATATTTAACAGCGACGTATAAATTCAACCAATTACATATATTATCGGTAATAACCAAACTATTAACTTGACGATTCGATTCTCGGTTACTTCAAAGAGTTGTTAAAGATATTGTTAATTGTGTCCCCCGGTTTCTTCCATATAACATTTGATTTCTTATTAACATACCCTATGTGGTCATCAACTATACTCACTTTTATAGTATTAGTAGGATTCTAGCATAGAGCCGTGCCATGGGATTTAACTGATCGCAGGTTCGAACCCCGATGGGCAGTAACAATGAGTCATTTTGAACTACAGTGTTTATCATTATTTTATGGTGAATGACAGCATCAAAAGGAAACCTGCATACGCCTGTGAAGAAATAAAATACCCTTCCTCAAGTAAGACTATACCTGTGTATAGTCGTGCTTGAGAAACGTTCTAGCTCATATCATTGATAAATTAATATCCTCACGCCTTTCCACAAGGGTCTCCGAATAAGTAGGCGTATAGGTACCCACTCACCCACTTTCCACCAGAGATATATTTTAGGTGCCAACGTGACAGATAACGATACTCAAGCACGACTATACATACCCCTTTGAAAGTCTTCCCAAACCTATGCAGGTTGCCTCTGGATGTTTTCCTTCACCGTAAAGCTCTTGGTGGCTCGTGGTAGTCGAGATTCGAATTTGAAATTTTTGTGTTGCATGCAACTACTCGAACCACTCGGCCACAACGGCTCTCGACAAATAATCTCCGGCTAATTGTGGAACTTTAAACTCCTCTGGCTACCCTTTCGTGAAGTCTTGTCGGAAGGCGTATATAATAAATATAATCTTAATATATATAAATTACGTGTCACGTTGTTTGTAGCGATGGGCTCCTTAACTACTTAGGTAACCGATTTCAATCAAATTTGCACACCGTGTGCAGTTTGATCCAACTTAAAAGATAGGATAGCTTACATCACAATTGGACCCGATAGGTGGCGCAGCGATCGTGTTTCAGGAAATTTTACTTTTTCACCCGGGCGAAGCTGGGCGGGACCGCTAGTTATAATGTAAGGCTCGTTTCTTCCAACGCAATATGGTTTTCAATGTTCTATTGCTAATGATATAATAAAAATTACCCATTGAATCTGATTATTTAAAAGGGGCAATGACACGAGGAAGCCCTCGATGGCCACGTGTATTGAAAGTATGTCAAATGATAACATTCGAATCGTTCCTTGTAATCGATGAATCGATGACCTTCTTTCAATTACAAGAGACATTCATGTCCGCGCCACACTGATTGATGCGAACTGTACTATAAGTACACTTGTCACAATTAATAATTTTAATATTTGAAAGTTATGAATGGCCATTCAACCTTATCACGTTTAGTTTTTGAATTATCATATAAAATTTTACTTCTCAATGAGAATTCAACTGTGCGGAGTAACGATTTTAGATCGAATCCGCAATGAAGAGATTCGCAAAACAACTGGTGTGAATGAGGTTGTGACTGTAAAGATGAAGAAAGGCATTACGTTAGTTTGGACATATGGAAAGGATGAGTGAAGAAAGATTGACGAAACAGGTATACAAAGCGAAAATGTATGTCTTGCACAGAGGCAGAGGAAGACCAAGTTCCAACTACCTAGATAAAATCGATCGGACACTCAAGGACGGAAACGTCAAGAGTACTCGAAACCGACGAGCATGTGCATGCCGAGACTGATGAATTTGGTCGAAGCAAAAGAGGTAATGTAAGTCTAGAGAGAACTGGCGCTCCACTCTTTGCCTACCGTTAGGGACTCGGCGTGATGATATGTATGTAATTTTTCTTGTTTCACTGGGTTGGTAGGTCTGGTACATGCAATTCGAATGAGGGAAATACTACGCTCTTAGATCAATTTTCAAATAAAATGAAAGCCTTCAAGCTTGCCACTCTACTCTCTCTACTTACCCCTTGAGAGACTCGGCGAACTACTATGTGTACGTATTGTATTTTGTGCTCAAATGTGTATCTAGTTTCTTCAAAAATAGATCAATGTAAAGGCGTTATGTAATTTTATTTCTGTTTTCAATCATCTTATCATCGTCTCCAATGACACCCGCTGTTTTTCAGATAGAAATATACCTACCTATTAATAAAACGTAGAGTTATAAATAACTTTAGTCTAAAAGTATCCAAGATCTTCAAAGAAGGCGAAATGCATTCCACTTTCTACAGCCCGAACATCCGGTTTTGTAAAGAAGATTTAATAACGACATTAAATGTAACGATCACGTTGATTGAGGTTGTAAATGACGCAAGTGACATGTATTTTTTTTTATTGAAGTACTCAGGAGTCTTAAGAAAGACGTTATTCTGCATCAGAAAGAATTTGACGGTATGCAAAAAATCTATCAAGATTGGACGAACTGATGAAGTTGAATTTGGGCACAGCGAATTAAGTTTTTTTTATATTCTCTATATGTTTTGTTTTCTAGTTTGTTAGTTTTTTAAGCGTTTTTACTGACTTCTTGTAGTAGGTAGTTGTGGTTACCTGTAATTGGGTGGACACATGTATGTTTTATTATGGCATATTCTGTAAATATTAAAGTGTTCTTACGTGTTGGTGATATAATAATATATCCTCACGCCTTCCCACAAGTGTCCCCGAAGGGGTAGGCAGAGGTGTACAGGTAATACCCACACACCCACTTTCCGCCAGAGGTATATTAGGTGCCAACGTGACAGATGGCGAGTCCATCGCCGTTACTCCAGCACGACTATACATACGCCTTTGAATTTCTTCTCAGACGTATGCAGCTTTCCTCTCGATGTTTTCCTTCACCGTTAAGCTCGTGGTGTGACTAATCACTGTACTTAAGTTCAGAAAAACTCATTGGTACAGTCGGGATTCGAACTGGCGACCTTTGCGTCGCAGGCAACTGCTCGAACCACTCGGCCATTGTGTTGTGTTGGTGATCCAAATAAATAAATAATAAAGTTAGAAGCAAAAACTAACCAATCACACAACCTACATTGTTTCAAATAAAATATTCCGCGCTTTACGGTAAAGTAAAACGTCGAGAGGAAACTTGCATACGATTGAGAAGAAATTCAAAGAAGTATGTAGTCATTGAGTAACGGCGATGGACTCGCAATCTATCACGTTGGCTGCATATCTACGGGACCCTTGCGGAAAGGCGTGAAGATGTTTAATTTAAGATTAAATATAGTAACGGGTTACTAAGCTTGGCGAATAATTCGCATTCCTTGTGCGATATAAAAAGAATCCATACAAATATAGGCTTTCATACTTGAAAGTAAGGCGAGGTACACAGTGTATTCAGCCTTTCAAAGTGTTATCGACTCCGGGTGTTTCTCCAGATAAAAACGATTGTGTACACACCGGCTAAGGCGTAATACAGGATAGCAGTACAGCGCTCGTTGTGTGAAGAAATATTTATTTACTTTTAGAGGGTGTGTTTTAGCTTGCAGTTCGAGTGTTTATGTTAAAGCAGACAGACCGATTCGGTTTTCAACAAGTGAATGGGAAGAAAGGATTTGATGTTGGATCTTACTAGAAACTTCTAGTGTAAGTTTGTTCGTTTCTTGATTTATCTTGTCTTATGGTAGTTATTAATTCTCACTTTTACTGAATTAATAATAAGTTCGTTATGCTTTCACGTCCTACCTAGTTAACAGAATATCATGGATTATAAATTTTGTTATGGGAACAGAAAAAGACAGGGTTTAGATATGTATATTCACGCCTTCTCACAAGGGTCTCCGAAATGGTAGGCAAAGGTGTGCAGTTACGCACGCTACTTATATTGAATTGCCGATGTGACAGACGATGCTTCGCCGTTTCACAATCACATGGGATTTTAGTCCCAAATAAAATACTGTTGTATTGGGATCACTGCGGCTGCGGGTAAAGTGAGGTTAGTCGCGGGTTAGTGATAATAAAATGAAGTCATCGTTGATTGCACAATTATTAAGGATACAATATGAATTCAGGTGAAAGTCACACTAAACTAAAAAGTGACAAAACAAAAATATAAAAATAAAATAGAAATAAAAAAATAAAAACAAAACATAATTGTTCGTAGGTACTCATGTAACGGGGTTTCCAAAAACCAAAATTCACATACCCCTCCGGGGACCCTTGTAGAAATGCGTGAGGATATAAAATTCACCCGGGTAAAATGTGATTTCTTTACTTGTTTTTAATACAATACAACGAATCTTATCATTGCGTATTCGATCTATGATAGAATGAATTTATAAATGAGTATTTAAACTTATAATAAAGTAAATTAAAATAAAATTAAATAAGAGAGGTAGGGCATAACGGGTTTCCCGTTCGAATTCGGAGCTGCCCGACTGGGGCAGGACCTCCACCTTATAGAAGTCCGTAGCCAAATAACACAATTTATTGTGTTGTGTTCCTACGCGGTGAATAAGGTTTCCAGTAATGAGCTCCTTGGGGAGGGGGGAGGATTGTTACATTGTGTTGGAAGCAGAGGGATTAAACCCATTATGCTGCCAACACACTATAACTCTCCGAACACAGAGAGGCAACACGCAAGTGATACTTCGCTATCGTGAGCGTAAATAGGCTGCGGTAACCGTTTCCCATCAGATGGGCCGTATGCTTGTTTGCCACTCTTGTTGTATAAAAAAAAAATGTGATGTATAATAAAGTAAATATAACTAATAATAACGTAATTTTGTTATAGATCAATATAATTTCTTCTCGATTGTATGCAGGTTTCGTCTCATGGTTTTCCTTCACCGTAAAGCTCATGGTTTGACTAATCACTGTACTTGAGGTCAGAAGAACTCATAAATACAGTTGGGATTCGAACTTGCGATCTTTGTGTTGCTCCAAACACTCGGCCAACAGGACTCATTTATATTAATTAAATTCATAGTATTCATAGACCGTTTACGAAAGTTCAATAAAAAATAGGCATAACTTTTAATCGACTCGTAAAGGTGTACGGTGACACAGCCCTTACGCAAACAGATAAGAATTCCGTATTTAGTGTCAGTTAATATTTATTGAGTGAACAAAGTTTTGCAACAACGGGGCGACTGTTTGTACAACGCACAATACCTTATCGCGTTATCGTATTGGTTATCGGTCGACGTTCTACGATTTGCCTACACGTGTGTGGGATTTACGGTCAACATTGTACAATTTGTGGGTATGGAGTTTTCTATGAAGTCCCGTTGAGTGAAGGAGAGTTTCGCGTGTTTTGCACTTATGAATTCGTATACATACATATTATCACGCCGAGTCCCTCACGTGGTAGGCACGAGAATAGAGCGCCAGTTCTCCCTAGACTTACATACCTCTTTCGCTTCGTCCACATTCATCAGTCTCTCCATACATCGGTTTCGAGTACTCTTAACGTTCCCGTCGTGAGCGTCCGATCGATTTGATCCAGATAGTTGGAACGTGGCCTTCCTCTGCCTCTTCTTGCAGACACTTTTGCTTTGTATATCTGTTTCGTCAATCTTTCGTATGTGTTTTGATAATAGAATATTAAGTACACATGGTAAATTTGTATATATTAATACGTACTTCTAAGGTGGCATTCAATCAAGTCCCTCGATGGTAACCGCTAACCACCGCCTACCTCAATACTAAAATTCAACACCTCCGAAAAAATCTATAGTTCTCATTCGCTTCTTTCACATTCATCAATCTCTTCATACATAGCCGGAATCAAGTATTCTTAACGTTTCCATCATTGAGAGTTCGATCTAAGTAGTGTGTATAACGTTACCCCTGGTGTTGCAAGCTTCCATAGGCGACGGCAACCGCTTACCATCAGGCAGACCGCATGTTTTCCACCCGTGTAGTATAAAAAACATATTTGCTCATAAACCATGCTCTGCTTATGCATACGTATGCTATGATGCATGCACACAATGCACAAAGCCGACTGCTAGGCAGTATTATCGAGAATGCATTGCCTTTGAAAGTACGCGGAAGGCTGGTTTTATTTAGAGTAACTTAACTGGCTTTTCCTATTTCTTTTGTTTAAAATGCCTTTAAACAGTGTCAACAGTGCTGGGTGTAGAGTACAATGCCTTTGTTTACTATACAGGGTGGTCAAAAATGACTTGGTTTTTATTTCTTTCAAAATAGTAGAAACAGGCTAAGACAAATTGATCGGACAATCAATTATGGGATCGTTAGTACTCGAATGTGGATGAATCGGTAGATCTGTAGGTTTAGAATTGGCAATTTCCTCTCTCTGCCTACCCCATGAGGATGTAGGTATGTGTTTCCACTCTCTGTAACTGCAAGTCCATTGCTTTATTATTTATAAGAAGATTTAAGTAAAGAATTTGAAAATTTTGATTATAAAGTTTTTTTATACCATCCATATCTTTTTGACTTTAAAGTTTTTTTTAATGTAGGCAACCAAGAAATAGATGACAATGATTGCATTCATCATCCAAAAATATTTTAAGCAGGATTCGAACCACCGACTTTAACCAGCGCAGCTAGATTGGTATAGTAGACATAAGTAAAAAGACATTCCCTTTTTATATTGCGTTGTTATCCATGTTCCAATTACAAAACTTGACAAATAAACATGGCCGCATTAATTTAATAAACGAATAACATCGGCCAATAAATCCCCAAGTAAGCCATTGGAAGGAGGACAGCACTACGTTCAGACCACACGACGAACCACCCTAGTACACTGTTCAATTTAGCTGAACAAGTCCTCCAGTCGTATCCTTCGTCCGTCGAGCACAGTTTACACGTTATTGGTACACGTAAAATTTACGAGCACTTATAACTGGTTATAACTAGACATAACCGGATTATAGTCGGTTATACCGCACGCCCAGGGTTATGGCAGTAACACTGTTTTACTAGACCGTAAAGATGTCAAATGCAGAATAATTGGCTTTACCGTATATTACGTACCTCTGCCTACCCCTTCGGGGACCCTTGTGGGAAGGCGTGAGGATATATTATATATTAAATTATAACAAACGTTTATAGGTTTTTAAATATGCGCCAAGATATATAGCGCTGAAGACAGGGCGCTATGGCGCTCATTAGGGGAGGCCTATGTCCAGCAGTGGACTAGAGTGGGCTGATGATGATGATGATGATGATGATGATGATGATGATGATGTACAAACATATCATTGCGCCTTGTCTTACGGGTAGGCACTGTAGGCAGGAAGGGAAGGACGTCTTAGGCTTAGATCAGCTCTGCTATAATATTCGCATTGTTAATTGTTCGATAAGCTTTCGAATATCCAACATTTATAATAGAGAGCGTACATTTTTTTTTCATTCATTAATTCGAATTGTATTTTAAGAGAGGTAGGGCATAACGGGTTTCCCGTTCGAATTTGGAGCTGCCCGACTGGGGCAGGACCTCCACCTTATAGAAGTCCGTAGCCAAATAACACAATTTATAGTGTTGTGTTCCTACGTGGTGAATAAGGTTTCCAGTAATGAGCTCCTTGGGGAGGAGGGAGGATTGTTACATTGTGTTGGAAGCAGAGGGATTAAACCTTATGCTGCCAACACGCTAACTCTCCGAACACAGAGTGGCAACGCGCAAGTGATACTTTGGTATCGTGAGCGTAAATAGGCTACGGTAACCGTTTCCCATCAGGTGGGCCGTATGCTGGTTTGCCACTATTGTTGTATAAAAAAAAAAAAAAATAGAGGACGACTGAATTGTTATACATTTTAGTCTACACCTAATTATCGACCTAGCACAATTGCTATACTGTAGGTATAATAAAATTTACGTGCTGCCCTCGTCTGGTATAAACAGACCTTTCAAAATATCTTTAAAAATCGTGCGGTACATATACATACATACATATCATCACGCCGAGTCCCTAACGGGGTAGGCAGAGAGTATAGAGCGCCAGTTCTCTCTAGACTTACATACCTCTTTCGCTTCGTCCACATTCATCAGTCTCTTCATACATGCTCGTCGGTTTCGAGTACTCTTAACGTTCCCGTCCTTGAGCGTCCGATCGATTTGATCCAAGTAGTTGGAACGTGGCCTTCCTCTGCCTCTTCTTGCACACACTTTTGCTTTGTATATCTGTTTCGTCATATATAGACCTCGCGGTATATATAGACCTTAAAAATATGTTTGTAATAATTGTGTGGCGTATTCATGCTACTAATACTATCGTAACACGCGAACGGCGTCCGTTTGTGTTGATGTTTTGTTAAGCTAATTGAAATGGATAATACCACCCTCACGGATAAATTGATTTCTACACAATGACAACCCCTCTGCTCTTCAAATACGTGCATTAATCAAATTATATTGGAGCTCATTTTCGCTTCAACTTCAACTGGGTATTAACATAGGGGAAACTAAAACGGTACCGTAGAAGAGATTAACGATATCGAAAACTGTACCATATACAGATATCGACCACTTGGTTTTTTTATTCCATGGTAGCGACCAAACAGGTACAACTCAGCGGTTACCTGCGAATGTGGACGCTTAAGCGCTTACAACACCAATGGTATTGAGCACTTTTCAGCTTTGGAATTGAATCTGTATCAGATGAGTTTTTTTTTATCATTGGAAAATGACACTTGAACACTACGAAGTATATAAATTAGAAATTCCACATTATATTAAGGATCTTTTTCATAAAATTTCCATAATAAGAGAGTGATACCATGTTACATCAATATTTCAGTTCTAGTACGATTGTGAGATTGATAAAAGAAAATCACTAAATTGTATTAGTCACTAAAATAAAATGAAAAAATCACAAATAAATATGAGGTTCTCAATCAACTGGTGTATGTAAACACTTGTGGTGTGACTCACTATACTTACCAGAAAAAGGCATTGGTACGGTACAGTCGGGATTCGAACTTGCAGGCTACTCGAGCCATTCCACGACGGCTTAAAAAACAATGCATAAAACCGTAAATAGACGAGTATCAGTATTCAGAAACTAGGGTCATGCAACATTTTATTACTAAAAACTCCAATGTTATCTTAAATACTGAGCGGTAAATTGACACCCCTATTGTGTTTAAAACCTATCGATCACGTGGTATCTCGATTCTCGACAGATGGCCCGACCAATCGCCAGTAATGAGACACTCGCATGTGTCGATCGACGCTTGTTAACGACAAATTATATGAATTGAGATCTATTTATAGAACGGCCGTCACCTATATCCATTCTTCACTAGTGGTGTGCCCAGCTTTTCTTGGATTATAAATATATTACAGCGCCATCTAGCGGTACCAATATTGTATGTATAGATAAATTACTCTTCAAGGCATCCCCATCCTTTGGAACCACAATTGGCTCGCACAGAGCGGTTTCAAGTTTTCTTCCACGAATGCTAAGGCTATGGAATTAACTCCTCATTAAGGTTTTCTCCTGAGAGTAGAGCATGGAGTTCTTCAAGAAGGATGTGAAGATTCCTGCAGATTCGGCAGAGCGCGAGTGTTACAAGCCAGCAATTCATAGGTGGCGGTATCTGCTTACCATAAGGCGGTGGTAGTGTTTTAGTGTAGTAGTGGTATTAAAGATAAGCTTCTTGAATAGAAAGTAAAAGACAGTAAATAAAAATTACCAAGTGATGGTGAAAACCGTATCACCTAATTTTGAGTTTATCGCGTTCAAACAGATATCTAGTGTGCATTGAAAAATTAGATATGTAGTTTATTCACCCTGTCATTGTACTGTATATAACCCATGATGACCGCTTGACCGATTAACATAACATTTTTGAAATACAAGAAAAACTTTGAAATTCACTAACGTACAGCAGACCTCGCAACATTGAAATTGTAGTGACAAATGTCACTACAAAGAGCCGCATTCAATTCAACAATCTTTACCTATCGATCCCACTTATCCAAACGTCAATTAACAGTTCCCACTGGCGGCGGTCGTTCGTACCCACCGCCCTCCGTTTGACTGACCGACTGGACACTCTTTTAACGACACCTGATCAACGCAGCGTATGCGCTTAATTGGTCCATGCACGTGCAATTTTTTTTTTATTGGTTCAAACGTGGTCACATAGCTTTGTGCCGAGCCATAGTTTTCATAGTTGCAGTGCAAGGGTTAGAATTGTGACATTTATAAGGTTGACTGGGCTTGTAGGTTGGTTGTTATGATATATCCATTTGCGTGAAACGTGCGAGTGTTTGCTTGGAAAATCAAGTATGCAATTTCGAGTTTCTGCATAATAATTTTTCACACCGAGAGCGAAACGGAGAAGGTAAAGCGAAATCTTGCTTACGCTTAAGAATAAATTCAAAGACGTATGTGACGCGCTTGAGAAACGACTATAGACTCGTCATATGTCACGTTGGCACCATGAATATAAACTCTTGCAAAGATGTAGAGGATGTTAAAGCAACCCTCGTACAGTGTTCATCACAAAAATTGTATGCATGTTCAGAATCTTAATATATATAAATTACGTGTCACGTTGTTTGTCCGCGATGAACTAATTAACCGATTACAATCAAATTTGCACATCATGTTCAGTTTGATCCAACTTAAAAGATAGGTTGGCTTACATTACAATTGGACCTGATAGGTGGCGCTGCGATCGTGTTTCAGGAAGTTTAACCTTTTCCCCTGGGCGAAGCTGGGCGGGACAGCTAGTTAATTATAAGTTGTACCTATTATATGAAAGCCGTTTCATAGAAATACTTAATTTTGATGTTCAAAATGTATATAATATATATTTTGTATTATGGTAAGGTTTGGCTTTGATATTATTGTTTACTATTCGTTTTAAAAACCTATCTCATATATTTCACTTTATCATTAATGAAAGTAAGTGGTTGTTACCGTGCTAATTAAATTACCTAAATAAATATATATCCTCACGCCTTCCCACAACGGTCCCCGAAGGGGTAGGCAGAGGTGTATAGGTAATGCCCACCACACACCCACTTTCCGCCAGAGGTATATTAGGTGCCAACGTGACAGATGGCGAGTCCATCGCCGTTACTCAAGCACGGCTATACATACGCCTTTGAATTTCTTTTCAGACGTATGCAGGTTTCCTCTCGATGTTTTCCTTCACCGTAAAGCTCGTGGTGCGACTAATCACTGTACTTAAGTTCAGAAAAACTCATTGGTACAGTCGGGATTCGAACTTGCGACCTTTGCGTCGCAGGCAACTGCTCGAACCACTCGGCCACCACGGCTTCTAAATAAATAAAATAAAAATAAATATCCATCTACTAACCTGCGATATTTCACTTCCCAGTATTATACCACTAGACCGTACTAGACGTAGCCAAGACCACCATGAGTACTGTACTCAGTGTTTCGACTCAATTAATCAACGCATTGCTGAATCCGAATCAGAAGCAGCCGATTCAAATACCAACTTCAGTGGATTCCAATTCAATTCGGGTTCGTAGTATCGATTAAGCAACATAATTGATTCGATGTCGGTGGTACGAGATCAGATATTCGAGTTATAATTCTAAAGGTCACACTATTGTTTTCGTTAAAGGTTTTATTGTTCCGTGCCGAGCGTGATTGCGTTTGAAATGAGAACGGGCCGTCCGTTATTTCAATTTCGATTTTTATTCGATTAGTGAGAGTATCGTTTAAATCGATTATCATTTAATTGAATTGTAAAGTGTCGTGTTAACGATTAACACGTTATTGCCTTCGTATACATGAATGACATATATTTTGGAGGAGAATTATTATTTATTATATATATAGTTGTGCAACGCGGTCTCACCTGCATATAACAAGGTTTTTAGGTAGATTTTTTCCCCAATAAAACATATCCTATGTCTTCATCCAGCTACTAAATCTATCTCTGCCAATTTTCAACAAATTCCATTCAGTAATTTTTGCGTAAAAGAGTAAAAACATCCTCACCAACTTTCGCTTTTATAATATTAATAGGAAGTATATATATGGAACACCACTAAGGCTATATACAAGGGTCCGCAAAAGGCAGGGCAGGGGTGTAATAGCACCCACATTTCGTCATAGATGTGTTGTTACAGGTCAGTAATGTCTTTTAAACACTACTTAGCATACGCATTTGACTTTCTTCTGAGAAGAATGAAAGTCTTTCCAAGGAGATAAGTTTCTGTTAAGAAAGATTTTTTAATTTTATATAAGAGACGGATATGAACCTGTGATCTTCAATTTTATTGCAATAAAAAACACATAACTAGATCGTTATCCACATACCCATTTTATTTAAAGCTTTATTCAAATTCAAATATGCATAATGTATATATATACCTAAGTCGATACAATCTAACAGATTAGCAAAAAACTCGAACAATATGACATTTGTATCACCCCGTATACATAAAAATAGACAAATAAAAGTTATAAAAAAATACGACCAAAAAGTTGGGACATTTTAAAAGTGGTGATGTCTAAAAACGACCCGCGGATATGCGACCGCAAAGAATGACAGCGCTCGCGATGTCATAGCTAGGGTTGCCTGCTAGTTGCTAGTGTTGCCACCCTTCTGATAGTAAAAATAATAACAATTCACACAATAAGTAACGGTGCGAAGTTGTTAAACCGTAAAAGTTATAATAGGGGTCCCGAAGTCAATAGCAAATGTCATAATGCGCGATTTTAGTCCCTCGTACAATAATGTATTTGATAAAAACACGGCTTGCATCTGGTGACAAAAATTTAAAAATTATGCGAAATTTATTATTTCTATTCACAAAAAAATTGCATGCATTTTATTAGCTAGAATGTAAAAAAATACATTCTAAATTTCTTAATTTTTTGATAAAAATTTTGGCTGCGGCTTGTTTTAGTAACGTTCATTAAGAAAAATGCAGATACATTTAAAATAATAGTCAAAATAAATAAACGTTTAACATCCTTGGCAGTATTTGTTCAGACTCTGAACAAATTCAGAGAATATGGTAGCTCAATTTATAAATATCGTCTACGTCGTACATTCGTTAAGAAAATACTTACGATAAATTTATATCGCAATGATATTTTAACTGACTTACCGGATATTGGTTATATAAAACATAGGAATAGGTGATAACGTTATATCTGCAACGTAATCCTTTTGCTACTTAGTTCAAGGCGCTCATCTTTCCAGCTTTTAGGCAGTTTTTCATCGCTCTTTTCGTTAAAAATACATAATCACTGTAAATAATTGCCGCCTATCCATCATCCTCATATTTTATCGACGAGGGTTGTGTTATGTAATGAGGGTAAGACAGATTGCAAGTTCTGAATTTCGAACGCCAATATTAATATTCAAATTTACTCGTTCAAACAAGTTTTTTAAGATGACCCTGAATTTGGCCGTAATCTAAACAGCCTGTTCACCCAAAAAACACTGGTTACATTGCTTGTTACCAACGGCCAGATTCACTTTTATTCACCGGTTAATCAATCGCATAAGTCTCGAAGCTCAGTACTCACAGACTAGACACCATGCACCTATGGATAATATAAAATAGATAAGGTTAATAGAATACAGATAATAAAAGGTATCCAAAACGAACGTAGATGTCGCAAATGTACTCCGCACTCCACTGCGCCGGCCAGTTTGTCTGTTAATCTCAGTTCAATTTTGGAATATTATAACAAATGGTGGTCGGAGGAGGCCAAACATTGGCCGAGCGTACGTTAACCCCGCCATGCGAGTGTTCCACATTCAATTAAATATTCAATCGTCAGTATCTGCGCCCCGCTGCGGCAAGCATTGTACGCTGCGCACTGCGATTAATACCAATTTCAAACCTACAAATTATTCGAGCGCTTCCTTGGCGTTTCATAAATCTATAGAGTAGAAAACTTTTAGATGTACATATAAAAATTTGTGAATCTTAGTATTGATATATTGAAATAAAAATTTAGGATTGCGCGCACAATTTTTGAACTCCACCGATTTGGTTTACTTTTTTTAATGAACGTCGTATAAGATTTTTAAGGATAAACATTGAGGAGTAATTCGGCATAAGCTGTTGAGTTTTTTTAGTTTAAAATCTATACTATTCTAATATAGCATGAGCAGTTATTTTTGGTTTATGTTAACCAAATATACTAGGACAAAAAAAAACATAATATTTGTTATAATTTTTTTACGAAGAAAAAACATGGCTATAATACCTAATGAATTACATGTATTCACTCGACATAAAAATATTTTTCAATCGCCTTATTTTTACTCTATGGTACACTGAGCTTACCGAATGCATCATCAAACATACCCTGTTATTACCCTGTCTTGAGTATGTCCGAAGACTTACGAGTAATTACGATCGCTAGATCTTAGCTCCGCTCCGATTGAACTTACCTAGTAGGCGTGTCGGCTCTACATTTGAATGACAGCATTCTTTGTTCGTGGTGAATTTGAAAAAAGAATGTATTGTTTTATTTTATATTACAGTTAAATAACAGGGTCCATAATTTAAAAAAAACTCTAAGGCCATGCTTAAAAAGCACCTGCCTAGATGCGCCACTTTGATATACGTCAATTGTAATATACTTTCGTATACGTACTTTATATTTTGATTACCGGACCGGTGGTAGATATTATAGAAGAAGAAAACAGTGTTTACTTTATTTTTTAAATTCACTCTTAATATGGAGAAAATCGGAAAAACATATTTTCGCTATGGAACTTTTTGTATGAACGCCAAAATCTGACTCACGACATGAATTATGATTTTGAAATATGAAGTCCACGCAGTTGCAATCAAAAGCCAAAAAATTAAGAAATGTTATAACTATGGTATGAGTACATAGATGTATCATAGGGTGATGAATGTCTGAGAAAGCTTTACAAAACAATAGACAATTTATTTAATACTGGCCGGCTAATTAAATAGATCCGTGCCATGACACAAATAAAATCAACTACACATTTATAGTCTGATCCAAATTCAAAGGTCGGACAACTTTCGGAGACGTATATCTCCAAATTGGATGAGAGTTATCAAACTGGTTGCAATTAAAGGTAGGTAGAGATTGACAGTTACGTTTCATATTAAGGTGTTTAGGATAACTTTGGGTACTCGTGTTATCTATACAAATAAATAAACTTGGAGTGTATGTTTGTAATATTAAAATAACCGCTTTTTACTAAATGCATATGAATGTACACGGTACATACAGCAAAATATCATTTTTTTTAAATTTTTGTCTGTCTGTCTGTTTATTCTGGCTAATCTCTGAAACGGCTGGACCGACTTTCACAGGCAGATAGCTGATACAAATATGAGTAACTTAGGCTACTTTTATTTTATATATATCCTCACGCCTTCCCACAAGGGTCCCCGAAGGGGTAGGCAGAGGTGTATAGGTAATACCCACACACCCACTTTCCGCCAGAGGTATATTAGGTGCCAACGTGACAGATGGCGAGTCCATCGCCGTTACTCAAGCACGACTATACATACGCCTTTGAATTTCTTCTCAGACGTATGCAGGTTTCCTCTCGATGTTTTCCTTCACCGTAAAGCTCGCTTAAGTTCAGGAAAAACTCATTGGTACAGTCGGGATTCGAACTTGCGACCTTTGCGTCGCAGGCAACTGCTCGAACCACTCGGCCACCACGGCTTTTTAGAAACTGAACAATATATTTTTTGTTAAATTCCACGCCGACGAAGGCGCGGGCTCAGCTAGTTTAAAAATAGAGTTCATGCAACCTTTGTTCGTGTCGAAATTACAATGGCCAAGACTAAGAAGCCAAAGTTGTTACCTCACCTACCGTATGAAATGACATGCAACCTACAGATTACATATACAGTTTTCTACAGTGTTTCAGACCAGAGTTAAGTAAACATTTTGAGTTTGCAGGTGGCTTAAACCAAACCACCATGGGTGGCCGTCTGGTTCAGCGCTCTAGCCTGATCTAAGCGCATCTTCCCTGGAGAATTACATACTTACTCTTGGATTTCTTCATATATGTATATCTAATTACATGAGTTGCGTTATCTAGTTCAATCCACTGCATCAGTTCCTGCTCGCAGTTCCTTTCAGGGTAGGTAGAGATAATAGAACGTCCGATTTCTTTAAAATTACAGACCTCTAGTTCAAAATAGTTGTCGTCTTGTTCCCATAGTAAAATGGTTAGTATCAGACAAGGTCAAGTAGTGTGGATTTAACTTAAGAAAACTGTTTCGTTGTGTATATTTCTATCTTCAAGGTCGTCCCACAAGGACCTCGAAGGGGTAGGCGGATGTGTAGCTTTTCGCCGGATATGTATTTAAGTGCCAACGTAGCAGATGGCTATTCTATCGCCGTTCCAAAAGCACGAAAATTCATACATTTAGATGTTTTTCTAAAATGTACGCAGGTTTCCTCCAAATGATTGCCCATTAAAATCACACTAAGTGCTATATGTATCGTATATATATATATATAGTAAAAAGTTTTTAAATTTCAATGTATTGAGGTTCAGAAAAAACTCCGTTGGTACGTCCAAAATAACTAACTACGGCCACCATAGCTCTCAAAATATATATAAAAGTAATAATAAAATACTGATGTTAATTAACAGGGCACCTATAGAGCCATTAATCATCGCGAAGGCTCCTGGCAAAGGTCGCGCACCCTGGAAAGACCCCTATTATATTATCCTCCTGATTAAATTTGTTATGAGTTTCAAGTTGCCGACCCCAAAATTCGTCTTGGACGAGAAATAAAGTTTGTTCCTACAATCCAAGCTCCTCCAGATGTAAAGGCCCGGATTGTTGGAGATATGAAATGAAACGTTATTGTTTTTCTTTTGCGTGTAATTTGCGAGTGTTTTGGAAAACTTGGGATTATTTTGACGGATTGTCATTGCTTTGCACTGGCAAGCTAAATTCATTATCTTAGGTTTTCAATTAAGCTTTAAGCTTGGTATTTAGTCTGGTGAGCTTATTCAAGCCATTGGAGCTCAGGAATTGTTTAAGCTTTACGAAGCGAAGGAACAAAAGGATATACCCAATAAAAAAGGGTGGAAATACGTCAATGTTATCTTTGAAAGCAGCTGAGCGTAAGAAATTTCTGCACGTCTGGAGACTAAATAAAGATACGACTGAAAGCAATTTATTGGAGTATATTCGACATATGTTGGGAAAAGATCTAGATATCACCATACAACAATTGAAGCCAAAAACTGAACGAAATTATGCGTCATTCAAGATCGGTGTTACTGAATGTAATTTTGCAAGGTTGTGTGACCCCGAAGTGTGGCCATTAAATGTGGAGTATAGCGAGTGGACTTGGTTTCGCAACTACAGCAAACCTACCGAAGCTTAGAAGTATATATATACTTTACCAAAACGTAAGAGGACTTAGAACGAAGACCATACAATTCACATCCTTACTGGAATCATCTGGAGCTGATATATTTGCTATCACTGAGAGTGGCTTACATGAAGCAATTCAAAACGCAGAATTTTCCATTCCTGGATACCATGTATTGCGATGTGACCGAGCGGACGGGCGTAAGCAAGGCGGTGTACTTTTAGTGGCCACATCACGATTTGAGCTCCGCCAGGTAGCGTTGCCTGACTGCGTGGAAATAGATAACCATACGTTTGAATTAATTTGTGCGACAGTATACATGCAAAACCGATTTTTATTTACAATTTGTAGTGTTTATATTCCACCTCAAACCGATGAAAATGAGTATATGGTAATGTTTAACTTGTTAGAAAAAATATGTATTAAATATAAGAATGATATAGTTGTATTAGGTGATTTTAATCTATGTTCGTGCAATAATAATGTTTGTCATTACTATGAATATTTTAAAGCCTTTTGTGAATTCGATCAGTGTAATATGGTGCCGAACTGTAAGAATAGACAGTTAGACCTTGTATTGAGTGCCCGCAGTGGCGTCAGTGTGTGCGCAGCTGATGAAGGGCTGCAGCCCGTGGACGCATACCACCCGCCACTAGCAGTCAGTGTCAAGATTGGAACGCCGCCATTACTATCCACACCCCCGCCCCTCAATACCCCTGTGTTGCCGTGTACACAACACCTTAATAATTCGACAACACGTAATGCATGGAATTTTTATAAAGCTGATTTTCATCAAATGTATCATTTGCTGAGTATAATAGATTGGAGTGATATGTATTGTTTAAAGGAGCCAGAGCTAATATTAAAGCTATTCTACAATACAATCTATGAGGTCTTTAACGATTGTGTTCCTTTAAAACGTACCAATGGTATACCGAAAAAGTATTCATATCCAGTATGGTATACAGTTGACATTATCAAGGATATCAAACTGAAGCACCATTTACATAAAAGATATAAGTCTACCAACCTACGTAGCGACTATGAAGCGTTTGCTCATTGCAGAGCTAGGGTAAAAGCTGAGACCCGTGAAGCCCATGATCTGTACTGTGACCGTGTGCAAAATCACATAGCAAAGGAGCCACGAACGTTTTGGGACTACGTGAGATCCAGAAAGACTACCAAATCAGGCAAACAAAGTTTGGTACAGAATGGACGATATCTGTCGCAACTGGAATGTGCAAGCGAGTTTGCGCGGTATTTCCAATCCGTCTACAACCAGGAACCGCCCGCGCTGAGCGTGTCGGCAGCGAGCGCAGCGCCAGCCCCCCCGCCTGGCGCGCGGGTGCACCTCGCGCCCCTGCAAGAATCCGATGTAAGGCGTGCTCTGACTCGCCTGCCACCCAAACGCTCGACGGGCCCTGACGGTATACCTCCGTATATTTTTAGAGATTGTAGTAAGGTACTAGCGAAACCGTTGTTGCATTTATTTAACCGTTGTATTGAGACTGCAACATTTCCCGAACACTGGAAACTTTCCCGGGTCGTGCCGGTGCCCAAGGGTAGCGGTGGTTCGACATCGAGTGAATACAGGCCTGTAGCGGTGCTATGCACTCCAGCCAAGGTGTTTGAAATGGCAATTCATAACCAGCTTTATGTAGAAATAAGCAGCCAGCTATCCGATTCACAGCACGGATTTCGGCCAGGACGGGGGACTACAGGAAACCTACTGCATCTGATGGCACGTCTTGTACCCGCGGTTGATGCTGGTGTGCAAGTAGACGTTGCTTATTTCGATTTTAGGAAGGCATTCGATACAGTAGACAACGATGTCTTGTTATTCAAGTTGGCCAATTTAGGATTCAGCCCTCACACGCTAGCATTCTTTGCTAGCTATCTCCGAAACAGGCGTCAGTATGTCGATTACGGTGGGCACCTTTCCGAACCGTACTTTACCAGGTCTGGAATTAGCCAAGGCAGCTCCCTGGGGCCTCTACTCTTCATCATAATGATTAATGACCTACCTGATGTTGTCAATGGATCTACCCCCCTGTTGTACGCTGACGATCTGAAATTAATCTTAGAAGTTAAGAACTCAGCAGATCATGAGATACTACAGCAGGATATAGATAGAATTGTAAGATGGAGCCTCGAAAACAAACTACTTTTTAATGTGGATAAATGTTCGGTAGTATCATTTAGCCGTGCGCGCGTCCCGAACCTCCACCGGTATACCATGGACGGAGCCCAGCTTCAAAGAGTGGATGAGGTGAAAGACTTAGGAGTTCGATTCACCGCTAACTTAAACTTCCGTAAACACATTATTGAAATCTGTAAAAAAGCGTATCGGAACCTGGGATTTATCTTGCGACAAGCAAATAGCTTTACAAATTTGGGTGCATTACGAGCATTGTTTGAAGCACTCGTTAAGAGTCACCTAGAATGTAATGCGGCAATCTGGTCTCCTCATGAAGCCAAATATAAGTATATGTTGGAGCGTATCCAAAATAAATTCTTAAGGTTCCTATATTTGAAAGAGTTTGGGGTCTATCCTGGATACCCATTATTATATCCTACGCTATTTATTCTGGGTATGGTAGGATATTCCTCACTTGAGACAAGAAGGGAAGTGGCATTAGCCACCTATTTATTTAAAGTGATTCGCGGTGTAATTCCGAACTCTGCAATTCTGCAAGAGATAAGGCTTTGCGTCCCGGACAGGTGCGTGGGCCGAAGGCGGTCCCCACCCCTGCTGCAAGTTCCGCGCGCGCGCACTAAGCTGCTGGAACAGGCGCCGCTGACGAGAGCGCTGCGGGTACTTAACACTATTGCGGCTCAAACCGATGTTTTCTCATGTTCACTGAACGAATTCATGAAGGCCACTTACAGCATATTTTGTGTGACTGAATAACTTAAGTTTTAGGATTAAATGTATATATACATAATTTTAGGATTACTTTATTTTATTTTTTCTACACTATTGTATTAGGTTAACCTGTAAGGATAGTTGTAAGCACAATAAATAAATAAATAAATAAATAAATAAATAAATAAAAAAGTAACTAGATCCTGCGCAGAGTTCAATTTCAACTATATAATCCTTATACTCATGAAAAAATGTGCACATTTCCAGTATCTGAATTCATTTAATATGCCGAGCATCAACTATTTTGAAAAAACCAAAGAATTAACTCGGGAGTGAAACTTTTGGTGTTGCAAGCGTCAACAGGCTTCGTTGACCGCTTTCCGTAAGACAGGCCGAATGCATATGTACTTCTATCGGTATAAAAAAACTGTTTAGTTTAGGTGGTCGGCATAGTAATAACCTTGATTCTCTTGTGATCTTGATGATACATTTTCCTTATCTTGCAATGTAATAAGAATATTAACAAAGTACACTAGAAACTTGATGTAAAAACCTTTAATTGAAATATTTGACATCGTAAAATACTACTACTTAAATCCTTACTAATATTATAAGAGTGAAGGTAAGTTTGTTTGTTTGTTTCATTTTCACGTAAAGCCATACCATACCTATAACCAATCATCATAAAAAAATCTTTAAACAAAAATTTTTTTGTTGTTAAAAGTTAAAATCTAATGAAAGATTATAGGATAGATTAACACTTAGGTTATGTTTTAAAATAATAGTAAAGAAATCGATTTTACGCAACTGATATCACGGGGCACAGCTAGTACTATAAAATTATGAGTACAAGAACCAACTACGGTTTGCAGTATGAAACACCTACGCCATCTATCGTCTCCAATTATAAACATATAAAACATCAAACACACAATGAAATTAATCACATGCTCCCGGCACAGTCTTTGGCACTTGTATAATGAATATTTAATAACTCACGATGTTTATGTAAATGGCGGCTCCATTCCAGTGACCTTTTTAAATTCCGCGAAATGGATTCAAATAAACAATTTATATGTACGCGAACGTACAAAGATATCAGGATAGTAATAAAAATAAATATTTAATACATTTTTCTTACGTTTCTTTGAGATATAAAAGTAATTTTAAAAGCAGACAACTTTTTATTTATTCATTTAAGTAATTAAAAATATTTATAGTCATTAATTTGTAAAATTACCCAGATAAAAATGTGTAGTTCGTAGTACAAATCGCCGTGATAATTTGCGTTGTTATAGGTACAACGAAATCACAATATTATTTAAACACTAGCTGTCCTGGCAGACCCTGTCCTGCCTGCCTTATTTCTCAGTTAATGTTTAACAGCTGGGGACAGAGTGGTTTGTATGCGTGTTGGATTGTTTGGATGTATATATATTTTTTTTTCATATTTTTTACGTTTTTTCTCTCCATAAGAACCTTCCTCAGACTTCATCAAACACAACAAATAATAAATTAGTCAAATCGGTTCAGCTGGTCTCGAGTTTTGCGCTTAGCAACTAATTAATTCAATCATTTCTATTTTATAAAGATTACAAATGCCAAGTCGTAGGGTGTAAACTAGCCTTGGTCATCAATTTTAAATGAAGAATAAAATTAAGTATTAGTTGAATAAAGGAATTTGAATTTCGAACGGCATTATGAATGAATTCAGTCATATCATGAATCACAATATTGTGCGGATAAACATCATGAGCGTGAGTAAATACGATGACTAGCGTTTGTAGTGGTTACTGCTATCAAGTTATTTTCCTTGCAAATACTTCAGTAGTCGACTATAAGATGTAAGCCATTATTAATGACGCACAATCAACTCGAGACCCATTTCAATCCAAACTAATATTATATAGTAACTAGCTGACCCGCCCAGCTTCGCATGGGTGAAAATTTACATACATATATACATATCATCACACCAAGACCCTAAGGGGGTAGGCAGGGAGTATAGAGCGCCAGTTCTCTCTAGACTTTATACTTCTTTTGCTTCGTCCACATTCATCAGTCTCTTCATACATGATCGTCGGTTTCGAGTACTCTTTCCGTTCCCGTCCTTGAGCGTCCGATCGATTTGATCCAGGTAGTTAGAACGTGGCCTTCCTCTGCGTCTTCTTGCACACACTTTTGCTTTGTATATCTGTATCGTCAATCTTTCTTCACTCAACCTTACTATATGTCCAAGTCAGCGTAGCATGCCTTTCTTCATCTTTTGAATCTCGCCCTGATTCACGCCAGTTGATTTGCGAATCTCTTGATTCCGGACTCGAACTAAGATCGTTACTCCGCACGTTTTTCGCAGCTGATATCGCATCTCAGCTGCATTTAAGCTATCTTCATACTTCCTCTGACATACCCCAGGGTTCGCTGCCATACAATAAAGTAGGCACAAATATCACGCTGTGGACAGCAACCGTTGCTGGCCATCAACACCGACATGGCCCCATTCACCTTAATACCGGCAGTTAGCCTTCTTTAAATATCTTTTTCATACTTTCCATCTCGTGTGAACATGCTTCCTACATATACAAATTCATTCACTTGCTCTAGAATTTGTGAAAAGAATTTAAAATTTGGGTTTTCAAAAGAAAGTTTGAAAGTGATAATAAAGTGAGATATAGGGCTCGTTTAGTCGCTAAGGGCTCTACCCAAGTAGAAGGTGTGGACTATAAAGAAACATACTCACCTGTTATTAACACACTCAACTTTGAGAATGTTATTTTCTTTAAGTGTAAAGTTAAATTTAGAAATTACTCATCTTGATGTTAACACTGCATTTTTAAATGGCTAGGTACCTTGATGAAACAGTATACATGCAAGTACCACCTAATTTAGAATGTCAGAGTAACAGTGTACTCAAACTCAAACATGCAATTTATGGACTGAAACAATCAGCAAGGCAGTGGAATAAGAGAGTAGATGATTGTTTGTTAAGCCAGGGTTATATTAAGTCTAAATTGGAACCATGTTTATATAGTAAAAGGTAAATAAGGAACAAATTTTAAAAACTGTGTTTGTCGATGATTTTTTCATATTTTCCAGTAGCAAGGCATTGACAGATGAACTGAAACATAGTTTAATGTCAAATTTCAAAACTAAAGATTCAGGGCAAGTGAAAGAATGCTTAGGTATGAGAGTAAAAGTATATAAAAATGGTTGTATATCATTAGATCAGGAGCATTTTGTCGAACATATTTTAAATAAGTTTAAGATGTCAAACTGTAATGTTGTTGATACTCCTATTGAATGTAATTTGAAGTTGGATAAGTCAGAAAATGTTTGTAAATAATATCCTTATCAGCAACTGATAGGAAGTCTTATGTATTTGTCTATACTTACACACCCAGATATCAGTTACAGTGTCAGCTATTTAAGCCAATTTAACAATTGTTTTACTGCAGTTCACTGGAAAAACGCAAAGAGAGTGTTAGAATATTTAAATAAAACAAAATCTTATGGTTTAATGTTTACAAATGATAATAAAAACTTAGAAGGATTTGTAGACTCAGATTGGACATCAAATACTATTGACAGGAGATCTTATACAGGTTTCTGTTTTAAATTATCTGGTACTGTAATATCATATGAATGCAGAAAACAACCGACAGTGGCATTGTCAAGTACTGAGGCCGAGTACATGGCAATGCCATTTTTTCAATGTCAAAATTTCAATGCCAAGGCAATTTGCCAACTACTGAAATGCCTGCTGACTTGTTAACGAAAGGGTTAAGTAGTTTGAAACATTACTATTATGTTAAAAAGTTAGGCATTAAAAGTATTGTTTAGGTGTAGTTTATATTCATTTATTGTTACATGGATATTAGATTATTTTGATAAGAGGTGAGAATTTGCCCTAATATGCTGAAAGATGATGGCATCATTTCTTGGTTACATTACAATATCGCGAGACTCTATATTCTCCCCAATCACGATTAAGGCAACATCATTTAACATTGATGCATTGATGCCTCTCTCATGACATGTTGTCTCCTGCAGGTCGCTTGTCTGCTGTGATCACTATTTTCTGATTGTCCGATGGCATCACATTACTTGTAAGACAGTTTTGAACAATTGGATCAACCGATTATGTTCATGCAAAAGTTGTTGTAACTGCTAAATGATATCTGCGAACAGCGTTCATTTACTTCTTCAGAATTCCCCAGGAAATAAATCTGGAGAAATTTGTATTTACCATTGCCTACGCTGTTCTTCAGTCTCATTGGCTCGAAGATTGAACTGGGCTTGCGTTACACTGCGATTGAATAGGACTTGCGTTACACTGCGATCGAACTGGTGTGCGCCAACGGATATTTTGACGCCTTACGGGTGGTATTACTAATAAAATACGACGATTAATTATGAAACTCACACTAAAACACAACAAACATCTTTTTGCTTTTGTTGTTATGAAAGAAACTGTAATTTGAGGTTTGTCAAAACTACTACTTGAATGAAATGTCAGTCTAGCTATACATAGGGTGCGTTCCACTAAGCGTTCACAATGATCACGCTCACGACCACAGTTTGCTTGTAAGCGTTACTGTCGTAACCTCAAATGGAATGGATTACAGAGCGTTTTGAGCGTGCAGGTAAATAATACAAACGTTGAGTTAGTAAAAAGAAAGCAAAAGATTTAAGATGTTAGTTTATAATCTGTAAGCCTTGAAAATAAACTTGATTAATTTAAATAGATTTATATTGAAAAAAAATATAATGTTTTTTTTTATATTTAATATTATTTGTGTTTTAAATTAATTTACGTTCAAATGGAAATAATATGTCTTGCGGCGACACTTGGATATTTGGTAAGAGGTACAGTCGCCATTTTATATGCTTTGAGTTTTGAAAATGACGCAAATTTTCTTCGATTCAACGATCACTTCGACCCACCTTTTTAGATGGGTCGTCGTGAGCGTAAGTTATGACATTATAATTGACGTTTTCGCCGCGACCACAACGACCGCGGTCGTTATGTGGATCGATTAGGTATAGGAGAATTTTCATTGTTGTGGGCGCTTAGTGGAACGCACCTTTACCGTCAATATTTACACGTCACTCTGACAGAGTATTTGTCAATATATTGAAAACGTCTCAGAATCTTGTTGTCTGTCTCTTTCGCACACTCACTTTTCAGAGATTTTTTTAATATTAACTTTTATTTATTTATATTTTATATAGCCTAAAGCCTTCCTAGAATCATGGACTATCCAACACAAAAATAATTTTTCAATTCCAACCAGTAGTTCCTGAGATTAGCGCGTTCAAACAAACAAACAAACAAACAAACAAACAAACAAACAAACAAACTCTTCAGCTTTATAATATTAGTATAGATAAGTAAATCTCACAGTTTGTTGCGTTCACGCCTCAACCGATAAACTAATATTAATGAATATGTTACAGACCTAGATAGGACTTGGAGCAATGAAATAGGCTAAATCAGGACGGCTCCCTCATGAGATAGGCAGAAAGAGTGCTAGCTCTCCCGAGACTAAACAGACATATTTTTCTTTATCCACATTCATCAGTCTCTTCAGAGACGTTCGCTAGACAATAGATGTTCCTATCCTTGCGTGTTCGATTTGCTTCAGATAGTAGAAAAGTAATCTTCTTCACTCATTTTTTCTCTGTCAGGCACGCATATTCGTCACCTAACCTCGATTCACGCAGGACACATAGTAATTAAAAATTAATATTTTTCAAATATAAGATTATTTGAAAATCGAACACACGTACAATAACCCTAGAAAGGCTTGGGGAGACTTCGTTACTGAAAATACCGTAACACATAACAGTCAACCGGCGTAACTGCCATCGGCGACAAGGTCGCATGTCGGGACCGATATTTACCTCGCACGATAAAAATGGCCATTTTCTTTGTAATCCGCGTCACGTGTGCCGCTGATAAGTAGTCGGTACGTGCGGGGGGCTATTTGCATTCTTTGATGCTCGAATCACTTCGATTAGTACATGCGAGATGTTGTGATGAGCTGCGAAGTTGTGTGCAAGTATGACTTCAGATAAGATGCTTGCCATTATACGTACAAGGACGTAACAGTAGACTTACATCTAGCACAGTATATATATATATATATAGTATATATATACATATAAGCTAGAGTTTCAATATATAGAAGCCTTAATTCATATGTGTACTGTGCATCTACGCCCAGCAGAAACTTGTAGAACGATAATGACTGTGGTTAGGTAGGAAGAAAATAAATTACATACATACATATCATCACGCCAAGTCACTAACGGGGTAGGCAGAGAGTATAGAGCGCCAGTTCTCTCTAGACTTACATACCTCTTTCGCTTCGTCCACATTCATCAGTCTCTTCATACATGCTCGTCGGTTTCGAGTACTCTTAACGTTCCCGTCCTTGAGAGTCCGATCTATTTGATCCAGGTAGTTGGAACGTGGCCTTCCTCTGCCTCTTCTTGCAAACACTTTTGCTTTGCTTTGTTTCGTCAACCTTTCTTCACTCATCCTTTCTATGTGTCCAAACCAAGGTAACATGCCTTTCTTCATCTTTACAATCACGCCCTCATTCACGCCAGTTGATTTGCGAATCTCTTCATTGCGGATTCGATCTAATATCGCACCCGCACATTTTTCGAAGAGATCGCATCTCGACTGCATTCAAGCTATTTTCATACTTCCTCTGACATTTCCAGGATTCGCTGCCATACAATAAGGTGGGTACAAATATCGCGTTGTGGACAGCAACTCGAGCATTCTTGCTCAGACTTTTACTGCCCTTCAACGCTGACATGGCTCCATTCACCTTATTTCCGGCAGTTATCCTTCTTTCAATATCTTTTTCATACTTTCCATCTCGTGTGAACATGCTTCCAAGATATACAAATTCATTCACTTGCTCTAGAATTTGCCCATTTACCGATATTGCACACTCGGTCGCTTGTTCATCTCTTTCGAATACATGCTATAATAAATGCAAAAATAAATTAAATGCTAGATATAATACATATATATTAGTAGTAATACTCTGGCGGAAAGTGGGTGTGTGGGTATTACCTATACACCTCTGCCTACCCCTACGGGGACCCTTGTGGGAAGGCGTGAGGATATATATAGTAGTATTTAACAGGTACATATTTTAAAATGGTGAAAGAAAACAGAACGCCTTCATTCGTCTGACAAGAATTTCATAAACTTGTTCTACGTCGTGCCTGAGGGACGAAGACACTCGCAATCTGTCACGCTGGCACCTATATCTCCGGCGTAAAGCGACATACGTATCTAAATTTCTTCTCAAACGTATGCAGGTTTCCTGGTGTGGGCATAGATCCCGGCGTGATTTATCTAGTCCAGAAAAAAACCATTGGTACAGTCGAGGTTCGCACATGCAATCTTTGCGGTACAAGCTCGACCAATACTGGATTTCATTAGACAGGGATAAATACAGCTAGTAGTTTGTACATCTTCATTTATGCAAGATTATTTATTAGAGATTCTATGTTGTAAACACACCTACGTTTCCATGGCAAATTAACAGCGAGATACACATGATAACACGTGTATGTACATTTCACAGAACTTGCCGCATTAAATAATGTCAGAGTAAACATCATGCAAATGATTACGACGGCATGTCATTTGTAACCGGCCAACTCAGAGTTCTAAGAATTAGCGCTTTTATGCGAGTTTCGTCTCTGTCCCTCTCTGTCTTTCCTCACGTGTGAGAGAAAGACGGAGGAAGCAGGTGTGCTTGGCGTGAATATCACGGTGCCATATTCAACGGTTTCTTTACGTCGATATTTGCTGAAGTGGGATAAATTGAAGATTGTTTGAATTAGGAACTTGTGAAATCAATATCTATAGGTATGTATACTCACGGAATTAAAGGGCAAAACCATTTTCACAAAAGCATTGGTATTAACAGTTTCGATTATTTATTTAAACCTGGCAACTTCGTTGCTTAACACTACATACAAAAAAAACAATATCGTTCTAGTTACAACTTTTTCGTTCGACTACCTCATAGAAAACTGACATATGTAGCTAGCTTTTTTTTTAGTTACACACTAAAAACAAATAACCTTGCGACCCACGTTTTCGTAAGGGGTATAGGTAAAAACGTTCGATCTCAGTTTAATACTTTACTACCGTTGACGTCACCGCACCATATAAACCGACCTTTTGTTGAAATTATAATTGTTTTATAAGATGTTGTATCTATTTCCAAGTTAATTTAAAGTTTTTTGACTTGCGGGGATTATTACCTGAATATTAAGGATAATTTAATTTGTACTTGATATTATGTGGAATATAACCGAGGATTTTACAAGTTAAAGGGCTCAAGATAAGGTTCCCAACACAAAACTCGACGTTTAAAAATGGCAGACGTGGAAGTAGGATAGAAAGTCTCAAATTATCGGGACCGAAAGAGATACATTACTTATCTATAAATTATACCTGTTGCTGTTATTCTGAACTATGTTGGGGTGAGCACCAATTTTATCCATCGTTAGTAATTTACTAGAAGCGACTGCCATCTGACATTCGCAATACTCCGAGAAGTTGCAAATGAATTTAGTTAGATTACACCTGGTAGGTATGAGTCAATATTTTTTTAAATGTACCTACGCATTGTCACTAATATCAAATGATGACATAACGCTTTAAGTGCCGTGCTCACCTTTGCGCTACTAAAATAGCTAACTAATTAAATTTAAAACCATCCCACATTATTAAAACATAAAACTAACCTTACCTAAGTAAACTGCCACACACACTCAAAACTCGTAAAAATTTGAATGTTAATTTTAAATAGAGAACGGACAGCGCCATGACATCTGCCTGGCGGCCATTATCCTTCACAAAGCCGCGGAAGAGCAAATGAACCGTTAAAAATAACAATTTACCCGTGTTTTAACACGTAGTTCTGTTTGCTACCAATAATTATTACAGTGTATTTAGTTTCGGTCTATTACACGAACGGATACACATTTTTACGTTGCCCAACATTAATTTCTAATGAATAATCGAGCGTGACATATGGCTGTTCGGGTTACCTATTACGTCACTGTTTACTTTAGGTTGGTAGCACGTTTTATGAAGCGGGAAAAAACGAACTAGTTAAATAAAAACAGGACTCGCTTCTTTGGTGCGCGCTTTAATGTTTTTTTTCGACGCACACCTGCCAGTTGCCCCTAGAAATCGGTAAAAATAATTCTAAATGTTCTGTTTAAGTAAAAACCCATTATCGTCTGTATTATAAAAACAAATTTAACAGACTGCATAACACGGAGAGGACGATACACGATGTGAATTTAACGACTTTTTTGTTATGACCCGTATCGTGTGTAGGTCCTGCGGTTCGGTAAAACCTTCGTTAGAACACGGCTTTATTAACCGCCATTGAATGACTGGACAAATTTTTAATGTTCTTAATTGAGCTGTAAATTTTCATGTCAGAGAAATTGAAGCAATTGGATACAATTCTTTGGAGACAGAAATATACATAATGTTTTTTTATTGGAGTGTTCGCTGCTATAAGACTTAAAAGTATTCCATCAATTTATGATGATAGTTGTTAATTCATATATCTTGAACGAATGACACCAATTGAATGAACGGACGAGGAATGGAAGAACGTAGGTATATCGCGTTTATAAAATCAAGCAAGTACCTACAATATGATTTTAGTAAATGTCATAACTTAAAGAATGTGATGTCACTAACTAAGATAGTGGCACTACACACACTAGAAAAAAAATGCATATCAACATATCGTTCTCGTTAGTAGAAGATTGCAATGTTTTTTTTCGTTTTAAAACAGTAATTTTTATACAGATAATTGTATTGTATACTAAATATTTGTCCGAACCGATATGTACCGCAGAATATCAATCTGAACCCCTATCCCTAAAGACACGTTTCCAAAGTCGATTCGTGAAACTGAGAGCCGTAGTGGCCGAGTAGTTTAAGTTGTCCTACAGATTCAATAGTTCCCGGGCGGTCTGTAGTGTACCGATTGAATACAGAGTGGTTTCTACTTCATCTGTCACGTTGACACCAAAATATATCACCAGCCAGAAAAGGGTGTTACTACATCAATTACTTCCCTTCAACACCTTCCCTCATTGGGTAGACAGACAGAGTAGAGAGCCAGTTCTCTCTAGATTTTTACAGTCCTCTTTCGTTGATCCACATTTTTCATCCACATTCAACAATCTCTTCGCGCCGGGTATCGGGAAGGCGTGATGCTATAATGAATCTGCACAACGTGACGTAGGTATTACCTGTATACGGTTTGAGATTAGCATTGTCCAAGTATGAATAAAGTATTCTTAAGTAGCGTAACAGAAACCACAACACATTGTCATGCAACGTGTTAATTTGCATTAACGAGTATTGCGCCAGCGTGACCTCGAGTGCGCATTAACAAATGCGATGCTTACTGACCGCCGATAGCAGTGTCAAGTTCATACACACATTTGTATTGTATATGTAAAGATTACAGTACTGTCTCGCAAGTACTCAACTGCATTGCGTCATAGAGAGGTCGAGAGGGATTCTAACGTGAGTAAAATGTCCCAAATTATATAATATACTAATATTATAAAGAGGAAAGATTTGTATGTATGTATGTTTGTATTGAATAGGCTCCGAAACTGCTTCTTTCACCCTGACTGGCATTACTTCTTTATTTATATATATATATATATATATATAAGAAGCAGTTTCGGAGCCTATTCAATACAAACATACATACATACAAATCTTTCCTATAAGTTTTATAATATATATATATCTTAATATATATATTTCTTGTGTGCGTGTGTATGTGACTGAACTCCTCCTAAACGACTGGACCGATTTTGATGAAATGTTTTGTGTGTGTTCAAGGGGATCTGGGAATGGTTTAGATTCACAATTGGACCCGATAGGTGGCGCCACCATCTTTTTTTTTCCACCCGAGCGAAGCTGGGCGGGACCATCTTAATATATATATTTCTTGTGTGCGTGTGTATGTGACTGAACTCCTCCTAAACGACTGGACCGATTTTGATGAAATGTTTTGTGTGTGTTCAAGGGGATCTGGGAATGGTTTAGATTCACAATTGGACCCGATAGGTGGCGCCACCATCTTTTTTTTTCCACCCGAGCGAAGCTGGGCGGGACCATCTTAATATATATATTTCTTGTGTGCGTGTGTATGTGACTGAACTCCTCCTAAACGACTGGACCGATTTTGATGAAATGTTTTGTGTGTGTTCAAGGGGATCTGGGAATGGTTTAGATTCACAATTGGACCCGATAGGTGGCGCCACCATCTTTTTTTTTCCACCCGAGCGAAGCTGGGCGGGACCACTAGTATATATATATATATAAGTCTGGGCTTTGTGAACTTGGCACAAAAGTTTGGAAAACTTCTTTTTTTTTTATATGATATAGGGTTATATGTTATAGGGTTTATATATTATATAGTATGATATAGGGTTATATGGTAGGGTTATATAGGGTTTATATGATAGATTTAGGTTATTAGTAGACAGTAGTCCTACTAACTTCGTAAGTAGTAGACATACATACATACATACATACATATCATCACGCCAAGTCCCTAACGGGGTAGGCAGAGAGTATAGAGCGCCAGTTCTCTCTAGACTTACATACCTCTTTCGCTTCGTCCACATTCATCAGTCTCTTCATATCGGTTTAAAATTATGATCGCTGAGAATCCATCCAGGCTAGAATAATTGTAGATAGCTTGGTTTCACTAATGCTTCTATAATCCCGGGGCGTTTGTTTACCCAAAATCTCGCCCTTTATTATGTCTCTAACGAACACAATCAATATTGTAGTAAGTAAGTACATATTTGTTTACGTAATACAAAATAAATATTTAGGCCTAGTAAATCCTTCTGTTCAATATTTCAAACAATTAAGCCTAATTAGTACAATAGGTAGGTACCTACTAGGGTTAATATTGATTATCTTTTAACTACACCGAGAGAGACGTGAACGCAAATGAATACTGTAGGTTCGATTCCGACGGTCACCAATAAGTTTTACTAACCCAACCTGGATAGACTCGCCATCTGTCACGTCGATGGCGATATATTCCCGCGTCATGTGCGTGTAAAAGTACCTTAAAACGCCATTAAGAAGAAATACTTATAAAAAAGTTTCTAACAATCCTCGAAACCATAGAGAGAGACTCCAATTCTACTTGAGCCGAAATAGGGATGTGACTGCTAGGTTTGTCGCATAAGGAGTTTTCCGCCTGCGACAAATGAAATACTCTTAAACTCCGCCACCTTGTAGATGCCATAAAAACTTTCCCTATTCCGCCAAGAAGCCAATCAATACCTATTTCACCTTTCACCCATGACCTCCACCTTTGGATGTTAAAGAGAGTGCTTCGAAATTGAAATGAGGCAATTAAACACTGGTGTGAACGAAATGAACGAAACGTATAGGACATTTCTGGTCTATGGGAATAAATATTTCACAACGTAATTGACGGACGTCTCGCCTACGAAGACTGCGGTCTGCGACGCGATTATGGGTATGACTATGAATCTCAGCTGGGGCAGATATTTGAACAGCACTTTAAAAAAAATGATATAAGTTTTTACGTCTAGCGTGGACTGGATTTCAAAGTTCGAAGTTTGCTAAGACTTTTGTGTGTGTGTGGAAAGCGTTCCAAATATGAAAATTTCAAGTACACTCGTTACATTAAGCAATGACACAATGAAACAATTTCAAATTCGAATTTCGAATCAACTTGCCACTTTAATTATTCACAAAGTTTCAACTCGATTGAGATTAAGAAAGTGTATGCGTTCGTAAAATATTTAAACGAGATGCATTCTACAGTAACACCAACCACAAATAGATGTGCAAATTCAGTAGTAAATTTTATAACAGTACCATTCCCTTGCCTCTAATATTTTCTCTAAACAATTCGAAAATGGTAACAAAATAGAACGTACCTAGCAAATTACCTAAAAATTTAATCGTATGCACCTAGCCTCATTATCATCCTAAAATAGTTATTTTTTATTTATAATTATTATCATCACGCCTCCCCACAAGGGTCCCTGAAGGACTACGCCTTTCGCCGAAGATATATTTAGGTGAAAACGTGAGATGGCGAGTCCGTCTTCGTTTCTTTAGTAACTATAAATACGTCTTCGAATTTATTCGTAAACGTATGCAGTATCTTTCGAACCTTCCTATATAAAAAACTAGCTGTCCCGCCCAGCTTCGCTCGGGTGAAAAAGTTAAATTGCCCGTAACACGATCGCAGCGCCACCTATTGGGTCCAATTGTAAATCTAAACCATTCTCGAATCTAGCTTAAGACACACAGAAACACACAGAAAGCTTCGCCCGGGTAAAAAGGTAAAATTCTTGAAACTCGATCGCAGCGCCACCTATCGGGTCCAATTTAATATAGCCTATGTTACTCGGGGATAATGTCGCTTTCCAAAGGTGAAAGAATTTTTGAAATCGGTCCAGTAGTTTCGGAGCCTATTCATTACAAACAAACAAACAAACAAATCTTTCCTCTTTATAATATTAGTATAGATAAATACGTCTTCGAATTTATTCGTACACGTATGCAATATCTTTCGAACCTTCCTATATAAAAAAATACACTGCGATCAACAACCTAGTTTCTCGATCTAATACAGTTTTTATTGACCATTAGATCAATTGTAATCATACAATTGGAGATAACATGTCTCTATCCTTACTTTGATGGGATTTGTACTATCGCTGGTACGTGTGTAGCTTTTCTTTTTAATTTGAAGGCCTTTTCTATACTAATATTATAAAGAGGAAAGATTTGTTTGTTTGTTTGTTTGTAGTGAATAGGCTCCGAAACTACTGGACCGATTTCAAAAATTCTTTCACCTTTGGAAAGCTACATTATCCCCGAGTAACATAGGCTATATTAAATTGGACCCGATAGGTGGCGCTGCGATCGAGTTTCAAGAATTTTACCTTTTTACCCGGGCGAAGCTTTCTGTGTGTTTCTGTGTGTCTTAAGCTAGATTCGAGAATGGTTTAGATTTACAATTGGACCCAATAGGTGGCGCTGCGATCGTGTTACGGGCAATTTAACTCTTTCACCCGAGCGAAGCTGGGCGGGACAGCTAGTATCCTATATTTATACTTTTTTTTATTTCTTAATTTAAAATAACCAAGTACTCAAGTAGTAAGTACTTAAGTAATCTTGTAAACTCAACCTATGTTAAAAATGTTTTATTTATAGAAAGCCACATCCTTGGTTTCTAATATTAGTTGTATTTACCTAGTCCTTAAAAAACTATAGATACCTAGTCAATAGTATGTACTTAAGTACAATCAAATTTAATCCTATATTACAAGACAAATCCCGCCACCGCGTCCGTATCTGAACGCTTAATAATTCAAAAAGTACTGAACAAATTTTGATGCGGCTTTCATGGTTAGTTACCTTTCAGGTAAAATTATAAATAATATAGTATTAGGCCGCAAAGTTAATGTAAAATAAATAACCTAGTCATTTAAAAAATAAGGTCTTAACTTCGATTTCTTTAGAACTATTTTATCTTTCCTACTATTTGACAAGGCATTTGGTGGTTTTAATTCAATTTAATTAATCAAAATCTACAACTTTGATATTTTTCTTATTAAATAAGTTATTTTCATTTAAGAAAGTAAACAAAATTAATTACTTAAAGTAAAAAACTTTAATATTCTTATTAAAATATGCGGTAAAGGGTGATCGACGCGTCCGTTTTTACAATTTTTAAGTATATTTCCTTACGCCTTGTATTAAGTACATCCACAATATATTTATTTTTGTGTTGTGTATGTACTGTGTATATAATTCTGCGTATTGTGTACTGCATGTAGGTGCAAAGGTCTGACAAGTGAAATCTCTTTACCAAATTTTATTATTCCAGACTCGTTTATACTAGTGCTTCGCGTTCGTTTTACTCACGTAAAATTTGATTACATTGGCAGATTTTTTTCTTAATCTTATCTTATCTCAATTCTTAATCACGGAATTGAATGATGTTGCCACAAAGGTATACTATGAGATGTATTAGTACATATGATATACCTATATTTTATTCCATAAAAATATCATATTTAAAAATTTTTTTTGCTTATAGAACCTCGGGTCACAACTATTTGACGGCCGTCTAGTGAAGTGGTTAGAGCTCCTGACTGCGAAGTTTGAGGTCGCGGGTTCGATTCCAGCTGAGGGCAGATATTTGTGAGATGAACACCAGTATATGTACCTGGCTAAATATATTGTGGTCTAGTAACCATAACAAAAGCTTTGCTTAATTTGGGGCTATGTAAATTTTCGTAATTTCGTATTGTCCCAAGGTATTTATTTTTCTCCATCCAGCCTCATGTATATTGACAATTGACCACAAGTGAATTCAATCGACCTTCAATCCCACTAGACCGCGTATGATTGCTTTGTCCTTTAGGTAATTTATTACATAAAAAACTTGCCAGTCGTAAAAACTGCCAGCATTGTAGAAAATTATTAACAATAATATCCCCCTTTGTGTTTTTGTCGTAAGCCATCTATTTAAAAGCTAAACTTGGATGGCCTGTTTTTTTCGTACAAGATACCTAATTACAATAAGGTAAGGCAACGTGAACCACAAAACATGAAGTGTAAACATAGGTGAACGGCTTATGAGCCTATTACGGTACTTAGATCAATTATTAATACGCATTTAGGTAGGTAGGTTCTCAACCGCCGAAATTTACATAAACTGTTATTACATTATTAGAACTACCGACGTATTTACATTCACCTTGGCTTTAATACTCATTCCAACGTACTTTACAAATCCTCTTATCTCACTTGCGCAAACCAACACGTATATATGTACTTCAAGAGATTTGCTTACTAACCTTATGAAATATATCCCGGCTCGGCACAAATTGGGTTTCTTTCCAAACAAAATACCACGTAAGTTCACTTTAGAATAACGTACACAGGACGGAACATATATATAGCAAGAATAACACATCACATTTTGTACTTGACGATGGAAAACAAACAAAATATTCAAGTAATTTTGCGTTTCGTTCGTTACACTTAACGTGAGCACAAATAAAAGACACAGTTTATCTAAATAGATATTGTTATTATTTTATCGGAGACGTACGAAGTCGTAATCTCCGGGCGCATAGCACGTGCACTCAACACACTAACGACCGAGCGACTGAGGGGAACGGACGGACGGAACGAAACGAATGAGACCGACGAACGAATGGAATGGCGAGCGGGCGGGAGCGAGCATATCGCATGGGGTGCGCATCTACTGTGTGTAAGGTTCAATCCCTCCCTAGTGTTGTTAAATACGCATTTTAGCGAACATTCCACAATTTTCACCAGTTTTCTCTTACAGATAAAATGAAAGAACAGTACAAAATTTAAGCCTGTTAGATGAGAAGGTACCTTCAACGAAATAAGTACAGGGACATCGTCGCAATTCGGTTTATATCTAGTCTAGCAAATGCGATTTATTGGCAGACTTTTACATCCGTAACTGATTCATTAATTTGATATGGTATATGATAAGGATTTCGATATTGCCTTATCTCAGGCTAGGTTCTATTTGTGGGTGATAAAATGGTGTAATTGGCAAATGGCCCAGTTAAAATCTAGGCCATAGATGACATAGCTTTTTGATATTGCTATTGATTTACTTAAAGTAAACGTCGCAAGAATGAAGGAATATAGCAATGTTAATTCAGTTAACGTCAGATCCAATAATGTTTGAAAATATTTTCTACATATGAGGTGGAAAAATTTCACGATAAGACCTATACCTCTAAATATACCCCGTGGCGTACTATAAACTCGCATCAGAGGAAAAAAAAAATAAAAATATATTTTGGACGGTTTTTATTCAATTAAAAAAAAAAGCAGAAACACATAATTTGTGTTCACTAAAACCCCCTCGGCGGCCGTTCTCTGTGAACATCCCAAAGCCCTCCTAGGCTCTGGGATCTGAGAAACGCACCAGCGCCCTCCTGCACTTTGCGTAAGCCCATTCCAGGGGCGCCTAGCTTCGCCCCTAGTACCCTCGCTGTTGTAGCATCATGTCACATCGGTAACACGATCCACGCGCTCCCGCCAATGCCACCAACCATACATACCTAAAGAGTACAATGCCGTTTGCAAATTTAGGGAAGACAATCACACATCAAATGGAGCAAAACTGAACTGACTGCCTAAAAAAAACACTGGCCAGTATTTTTTTTACCTTGCATTTGGCTACCTGCATGCGGTGCGAAGGGTACCTTTTGAAAGGCGTATAGTAAAAGGCACGAATACATTAAGGCAAGGCAGATAACGCAGTCCAAAGAGATTAGGGTCGAAGCAGATGGCGAAAAAGATATGATACGTTTAGTTGTAACTTAAGTGTGAATATGGCTTACTAATGAGATTAACTTCGAGTTTTGAAGCATTTTTCCTTATCTTGAGACAATTCCACACAGTTGATTTGAAGCGAGTGTGTGCAGGATGAGAGATAAATAATAGGATCCAAATTCACTCACTTTCAAATGTTTATTGGAAGGAAAAATATGAAGGAGAAGTTTACAGGGTAGCACAGTACAAGCGGAAGAAGTGATATGCGATAGAACACAAGCGAATTTAAGGATGAAATAAAAGCAAGCACTAGATTTAGGTACTAGCAATGCGCGCGATCGTAAGCTGCGGATTTTAGCTAAGGCGACATGCGTCTCGCGTCAGATCGTAGTGAGGACTGGAATGCGCCGGCCCGGCCGCTGTCGGCAGGGGCTCGCAGGTAGATGCGCGGGCGCGCGGGCCGAGGCTCTAGGAAATATCTAATACAAATCAAAATATGCTTGTCGCTACGTATGTTAATTTACATATCTAATAATAGTTTTTATAACAATGTTCAGCCATATTTTATATATAAATATCTATGTATGTTAACATTATTAATATTTAACAAATAACAATATAATATGGTATATTATTTATTTATGCTATTTGTATATATTTATTTACTTACATACTAATAAAGATGTAGCATAGTAGGGACGCTACATCACCCCCCTCCAGACCGTGCTACGGGCGATAATAGTTAGGAAATCGAACCCTACGGCCCGAACGAGTTCTAATTTCAGTATCAGGTTGAATCTGACTTTCTGTTTGTGATGGTTCTGACTGTGAGTGAGTGTATTGTTGTGGTCGAGTGTATATTAATGTGCGGTCAGCGGCGTTTGGTGTTTGTTGCGTGGTGTCTGGGTCATTCATTACATAGGCTGGTTTTACACGGTCTATTGAGACTGTGACCTTTTTTCGCCCTACTTGCAAGGTGAAAACCTTATCTTCTCGCCGAATAACCTCATGTGGTCCGGTGTACGCTGGTTTCAAGGATCCACCGACAGTACAGTCACGCAAAAATACGTGAGTGCAAGTGGCTAAGTCCTTGAAAACAAACGTTCGCCTACTTACGCTATGGTTGGTAGCAGGCGAAGGCTGTAAGCTACGAACTATACTACGCAGTCTTGACGTGAATTGTGTCAAGTCAGTAGTACAGTCGTTCTTGGCTTCAAAAAATTCGCCTGGCAAACGTAGTGGCTCGCCGTAGACCAACTCGGCCGAAGACGTTTGTAGGTCTTCTTTAACAGCACTGCGAGTGCCCAACAACACAAGAGGCAAGATCTCGACCCAGTTCGTGCTGCCATGGCAGGCTATGGCCGCTTTAAGCTGCCTATGGAACCTTTCCACAAGACCATTACAAGATGGATGGTACGCAGTTGTACGCCGATGCTGGAATCCAGCAATTTGCGACAGACTCTTGAACAAAGCTGACTCGAACTGCGCCCCACGATCTGTGACTATGTCAGTAGGGCAGCCAAAACGCGAAATCCATCCACTCAAAAGGGCCTTTGCCACGTTCTCCGCAGTAATGTCTGCTAGAGGTATTGCCTCAGGCCAACGCGTGAAGCGATCGACGGCTGTAAGGCAATATCGATATCCCTGCGAGACTGGCAATGGTCCGACCAGGTCAATGTGGACAAATTGAAATCGAGCTGCTGGAAGCTTAAAGGAACCCATGGGTGTTGTAACATGCCGCGTTACCTTAGAACGCTGACACGCCAAGCAAGAGCGTACCCAATTCCTGCAGTCCCTTCGAATTCCAGGCCAAACGTACCTCTCTGAAACCAGCTTTGCCGTAGCATTGGCACCGGGGTGGCTCAAAGAGTGAAGGCTCTCGTAAATTTTTCTTCGGAAGCACTCGGGAACGAATGGCCTCAGGGTGCTATTGCTGTCATCACAAGACAGCTCCAAATTAGCCCCTGGAAGTCGCACCTTTTTAATGTGCAAAGAGCTCGTACCATCTTCAACGAGTTGCTTCAGTTCTGGGTCCGACTGCTGTGCTGTGGCCAACTGCTCGAAATTGACAGGCTGCGCGATTTCTTCGACCCGAGAGAGAGTATCTGCTACCACATTATTCTTACCAGATATGTGGCGGATATCGGTGGTAAACTGTGCAATCAGGTCCAAGTGGCGAAACTGTCTAGGAGAGCAGTTTTCTTTCCGATTGCAAAAGGCAAAAGTTAGCGGCTTGTGGTCTGTATAGATCACAAAGTCGCGCGCCTCGATCATGTGCCGGAAATATTTAACACTCTCGTAGATGGCGAGGAGTTCTCTATCATAGGGTGAGTACTTCTGTTGAGTAGAACTTAGCCTACGAGAGAAAAATGCAAGAGGCTGCCAGGTGTCCCCAGCGAGCTGCTGCAGAACTGACCCAATGGCGTTGTCAGAAGCGTCGGTTACCAGCGCGAGCTTGGCATTGCAATTAGGATGGGCTAACAAGGCGGCCTGACACAGACCTTCTTTGCAAGCCTCAAAAGCCGCAAGCTCCTTATCTGTAATAGCAACCGGATGTGAACCCTTTACCGAACCCGTTAGAAGAGCATTTAATTGCGCCTGGTGTTGTGCTGCACCGGGGATAAACCGCCGGTAAAAGTTCACCATTCCTAGGAACCTTCGTAACTGCCTTACTGTTTTGGGCACCGGGAAACTCTTAATAGCCTCCACCTTAGTTGGAAGAGGAGTGGTACCTGCGGCTGATATATGGTAACCTAGAAATGTGACCTCTGAGGCACCGAAAATACACTTACCAGTATTAATAACTATACCGTACTTCTGGAGCCTTGCAAACAACTGATGAAGGTGGTCTTCGTGAGTCGCCTGGTCTTTGGAAAAGACTAAAAAATCATCCAAATATGAATACGTGAAATCCAGACCTCTGAGCATCTCGTCGACGAAGCGCTGGAACGTCTGTCCGGCGTTACGAAGTCCGAACGTCATGAACGGAAATTCATAAAGACCGAACGGCGTTGTTATAGCGGTCTTCGCGATGTCATCCGGGTGAACAGGGATCTGGTTATAAGCCTTAACCAGGTCAATGGTTGAAAACACGGAGCAACCTGAGAGACTGTGAGAAAAGTCGTGAATGTGTTTTATGGGGTACCTGTCTGGAATGGTTCGCGAGTTAAGCATTCTGTAATCTCCACACGGTCGCCATCCATTCTCCTTTTTAGGGGCGAGGTGAAGTGGTGATGCCCATGGCGATTCCGATGGTCGACAAGTACCATTCTGAAGCATGGCTTCGAATTCTGACTTGGCTATTTTCAGTTTCTCTGGTGCTAATCTACGTGGTGTACATGAAACGGGTGGCCCAGGTGTGGTACGAATATGATGAACAGTATTGTGTGGTGGTGTGCGGTGTATACCAGGAGGTCGCGTAACCTCTGGATATTTGGCTAGTATGTCATGATATACAGAGTTACCAGATATTACCTTCACTGATAAAATATCGTCTTTGATGCGGGCAGGCAAACCTACTGTCGCGAGCATAGTGTTAGAGTCAATTAAGCGTTTGTTACGAACATCTACAATAAGGTTGTAATATGAAAGAAAATCTACACCTATTATCGCCTTCGTAACATCGGCAACAATAAACCGCCAAGTAAAGTCGCGGCGTAAGCCTAGTCTTAGAACTAAGTGAGCATACCCGTAAGTATTAATAATAGTTCCGTTTGCCGCACACAGTTCGTAATTTGTTTTAACACGCCTATCCTTTATCATCGATTTAGGAAACACACACAAGTCACTTCCAGTGTCCACCAAAAATTGTACTTTACTACCTTGATCCGTGACGAATAAGCGACCGGCACCTGGGCAGTCGTCGGCCGCCATTACCGACTGCCTGCGGCGTTTCCCGCGAAGTCGCAGGGCTTCACACACTTATGCGCCTTAGGTCCAAACTGGCTATGGTACCAGCAGATCGGGAACTTCCTGTAGCTGGACTTCGACCTTGTGGAAGCAGAGCGGCCGCGCTGACGATGGTAGGTCGGCTTCTGTCTCGAACGTGACATTCTGTCATTCCTGTCCATCCTCGCAGTTAGCGCTTCAATCTGCTTGGTAAGCATCACGATAGGATCGTTGCTTGCCGAAGGTTTCGCTGGTGATGACGCCGACGCAACATGGGGACTGACTGTGACGATATCTAATATTTTGTCAGCTAGCTCAGATACCTCTTCAAGTGTTGACTTGGTCTGCGATGCGACGATAGCTTGTACGTTGCTGGGAAGTCGACTGGTCCAGAGAGTACGAATGAAGTCGCCTGGAACGCCTGGTCCTGCAAGGTTCGTCAGGTGTCGTAAGAACTGTGACGGCTTCCTGTCACCAAGCTCCTCGGAAGTCAGCAGCTGCTGCACCTGCTTTTCACGAGATGCAGTGAGTCTCTTTATCAGCTCCGTCTTTACACGGGTGTACTTATCCGGTGATTGCGGTTCCTTGATGATGTCTTCCACTAAATCAGCATAGGCCGGGTCAAGACCGGACATCATGAGGTGGTATTTAGTGGATTCTCGCGTAACATTTGCTAATGCAAATTGACTCTCCAGCGATTCGAACCACAGCCATGGTTTCGTTGCATAAAATGGAGGTACTCGCACAGAAACGTGGTTCACAGATTCTTCGCTACCAATGTTTCCACCACCGCTACCGCTGTTCTCCGTCATGGTGTTCTGATAAGGGGGTCACCAATGAAGCGAGTGTGTGCAGGATGAGAGATAAATAATAGGATCCAAATTCACTCACTTTCAAATGTTTATTGGAAGGAAAAATATGAAGGAGAAGTTTACAGGGTAGCACAGTACAAGCGGAAGAAGTGATATGCGATAGAACACAAGCGAATTTAAGGATGAAATAAAAGCAAGCACTAGATTTAGGTACTAGCAATGCGCGCGATCGTAAGCTGCGGATTTTAGCTAAGGCGACATGCGTCTCGCGTCAGATCGTAGTGAGGACTGGAATGCGCCGGCCCGGCCGCTGTCGGCAGGGGCTCGCAGGTAGATGCGCGGGCGCGCGGGCCGAGGCTCTAGGAAATATCTAATACAAATCAAAATATGCTTGTCGCTACGTATGTTAATTTACATATCTAATAATAGTTTTTATAACAATGTTCAGCCATATTTTATATATAAATATCTATGTATGTTAACATTATTAATATTTAACAAATAACAATATAATATGGTATATTATTTATTTATGCTATTTGTATATATTTATTTACTTACATACTAATAAAGATGTAGCATAGTAGGGACGCTACAGATTGTCCCAAACCTTAGACTACGTGAACAAGACAATGATATACATACCTATATACTTAAGAATATAAATTGCTTTGTTAATTGCTTACGCAAATTAATAATTCACAAATACTTAGTTCAATTATATGTTATCGTATTATTATAATTTATTTATATCACTATTATTAATTATGCCGGGTGGCTGAGTGGTTAAGTGGATAAAATGTATATACATATGTAATTTTGGTTTTGATTTCAACACTTCATTCATTTACACGGAAATGGAAACACAAGAAAATCCTGGGTATGTCAGAGGAAGTATGAAAATAGCTTGAATGCAGTCGAGATGCGATCTCTTCGAAAAATGTGCGGCGTAACGATATTAGATCGAATCCGCAATGAAGAGATTCGCAAATCAACTGGCGTGAATGAGGGCGTGATTGTAAAGATGAAGAAAGGCATGTTACGTTGGTTTGGACACATAGAAAGGATGAGTGAAGAAAGATTGACGAAACAGATATACAAAGCAAAAGTGTGTGCAAGAAGAGGCAGAGGAAGGCCACGTTCCAACCACCTGGATCAAATAGATCGGACTCTCAAGGACGGGAACGTTAAGAGTACTCGAAACCGACGAGCATGTATGAAGAGACTGATGAATGTGGACGAAGCAAAAGAGGTATGTAAGTCTAGAGAGAACTGGCGCTCTATACTCTCTGCCTACCCCGTTAGGGACTTGGCGTGATGATATGTATGTATGTATGTATGGAAGCACAAGAAAGCATCAGCAATGGTGGTCTCGTTCCAACTCACCAATGGCGGCTTTTTTATAAACAAGAGATTAGTTTCTTACATAATATACATACACATACACACACGCACACACACTCACACACACGCAATACTTAAAATATGTAATTAAATAAAAGACTTATCAACAAGAACATTAAATTCAAAATCCATCTAGAAACACATTCCAATCAATGACCTACCTGGTTCTAGCTCCCCTATCTATCTATGACCCCTGTTCTAAATACATATTAAAATATTTGGGGATATATCACCGGATACATTTTATAGGTATCAAGATTGCGATCGGGCGTGTGCATTCGCCCGGTTTTATTATGCATGTCCGTACACACGTATAGAGGCAATTTGTCACAGAGTGTGGAGCATTTATAGCAAAGGGGAATTCGACTGGATTACACACAATGCTTCCGAAAGTATGTGAAAGGTATGCTAGAGATAGTATCGGACATACATTTTCGGATATGGAACGCCACACCGGACTACATGAATTTTATTCGTCGGGAAACTGTGCTATTCTGGATCCCACCCCTAAATATATAAATAAAATTACCAGTCCAGCCCAGCTCTCTTGCTCGCGATCCAGCAACGCTCTAAGCCGAGCTCGCAACGCCAAATCTCTTAATATTCGTAAATATAATGCTCAAAAAGTTACTTATTGTTCCCCTAATTCTTCATGAAAACAAAGATCCTCTGTTTATTCTAAAACGATACCGTAATTGAAGCAAAGAGGAACATAAAAAGCATCTCCATTCTCAATCAAAATGCCTAATGAAATGGAACGTATCGAGTGAACCGGAATACAGGCCAAATGCGAGTTTCAAATTAAAAGTGTAGTAGAGAAACGAATTGCGTTTAGTGATTTGTTTGCAATAATAATCTAGGGTACCTTAGAGTCATCATCATCATATCATCACGCCTAGTCCCTAAAGCCTGCCTACCCGGCAGAGAGTATAGAGCGCGAGTTCTCTCTAGAGTTACATACCTCTTTCTTTCTGCCTTAGAGTCATACATTTGTACTATCAGTTCCCCTCGATGGGAATGATTATGTGTTAAGTTACACCACAGGCTTTACGGTAAAGGAAAACATCGAGAGGAAACCTGCATACGTCTAAGAAGAAATTCAAAGGCGTATGTATAGTCATGCTCGAGTAACGGCGATGGACTCGTCATCTGTCACGTTGGCACTTAAAATATATCTATGGCTGAAAGTGTATGTGTGGGTACTACATATATACCTACTCTACGCCGGATATGTATGAGAGGTAACACGTGACAGATGGCAAGTCCATCGCCGTTACTCAAGGACGTATATACATACATACGCCTTTGAAATTTATCTCAGACGAATTCCGGTTTCCTCTCGACGTTATCCTTCACCGTAAAGCTCTTACTGTGACTAATCACTTTTCTTAAGTTCAGAAAAACTCATTGGTACATTCGGGATTCAACCTTGCATCTTTGTGCTGCAGGCAACAACTCGAACTACTCTGCCACCGTGGCTCTTAAATCATAATATAATGACCATCTAATATCTGGATGAAGCAATAAGGGGCATGCCATCTGCCCGTATCGAGCAATCACCATTTTACGGGGACATTACACGTACTTGGAATTTCTCCGATGTGAGATCCAGATAAGGTACTTCCAACCTTACATTTGTTTCCTATGATTTCAATAAAAGGACTCCCTCCCAATATATAAATAATGCATGAAGAATTTTGTACGGACCCGCATGCCGATAACGATCGATAAAATATCGCTACAAGGGTGTATTGGTAACACGCAACGTTTTTAAACTTCCATCGCTTTGGACATGTAGAAAGATCAGTTTATTTAATCATTAAGTCGAGTCCACACGGGACGGGACTATAGAGCTTGTTCTTCTAGATTTAAAGACCTATTTCGCATCAAACAAACTCCAATCACGTCGTGTTTACTCTTGACTTTTGTAAATATATTTAGTCGTCAATTTCGATGTATCGGCCGTCTGGTCTAGTCGCGGCGCGGAGGTCGCGGGTTCTATTCCCACCGAGGTCAGATATTTGTGTGCTGAACACGAGTATTTGTACCTTAGTATTGGATGTCCTATTTATTTATGTATATAAATAAGTAAATATATCGTAGTCAAGTCATCATAACACAAGCTTTGCTTAATTTGGGGCTATGACAATTTGTTTGGAATCGTTCGTTCAGAACGATGCACCTTCTACTTCAACGTCTGGAGGTAATTCTCCTCTCCTTCAGAAATCTCGTGATCATTGTAATTAAATTCATTGGTATAATAACACAGCTTATAGAAGTATAAGCTGTGTTGTTCCATATATATATATCTTAATATATATATTTCTTGTGTGCGTGTGTATGTGACTGAACTCCTCCTAAACGACTGGACCGATTTTGATGAAATTTTTTGTGTGTGTTCGTGGAGATTCGAGAATGGTTTAGATTCACAATTGGACAATTTCACAATTAGACACAAATTAGTATATATATATACTAGTGGTCCCGCCCAGCTTCGCTTGGGTGAAAAAAGTAAATGCCCTAAAACACGATCACAGCGCCACCTATCGGGTCCAATTGTGAATCTAAACCATTCTCGAATCTCCACGAACACACACAAAAAATTTCATCAATATCGGTCCAGTCGTTTAGGAGGAGTTCAGTCACATACACACGCACACAAGAAATATATATATTAAGATATATATATAGTGCTATGATAAAACATCTGACGAATGTATAGTAAACATTTCAGACGAACACTTCGGGCTGACTCAATCACGCAATCGTAATCAATAATACCCGAATATAATCTGTATGAGCAGTGCTTTAAATTCATAATCGCCTGAGTGAATTCGGAGGAATGGAGCATGCAAATTGATTTATTAAATGTTTGTATAACGCGGATTTAAAAGTCGCTACGGATTTGGGTCAGCGCTCGTAAGTTTTATTGTGCTTGAACATATTAACACTGTTTCATTCATATTAGCGCTGGCGTTAAATGCGTTAATATTTTATTAGGAGCAATGAAAACTTTCATTCGACAGTGGGGCCATTGATAATGCATTCATTATTGCTATCTGTATATTGATGCGAGCAGTTTCACTATTTTTGGGGTTTATTTAAGCAGTTATCTAACAAATTTTGATCTAAGGTTGGTCAAAGATGTGTGGCTTGCAAGGCCGTTATAGGCTGGAAACTATATCATATTTTCGCAAAAAAAGGAGTAAATTTTGACAAATAATTATGTCACAGGGGACCTTGTAATCTTAATAGAACGTCAGTTCTCTCTAGACTTACAAACACCTTTCGCTTCATCCACACACAACAGTCCCTTCATACATGCTCGCTGGCTTCGAGTACTTTTGACATTCCCATTGGTTATGTGTTGGATCGATTAGATTTTTTAAATTTATTTATATATAATACCGTTATAAATGTAAGACCTGGGCTCTTGTCGGCCTCTTTGATGCAGTCCCTTCCATTTGCTTCTGTCACTTTTGACTTGACACTCTTTCTTTCACTCCTGTATATTAATCTTGGTCTCTCTCTCTCTATCTTCCCCTCTACCTTTCCTTCTAAGATATTCCTAAAGGAGCTAATTCATATCGTATAAGCTGGTCTATGATCTTTCCTCTTCTACTCTCTACTTTCTTTTTGTCTCTGTGCTATCATAATACAATACCTAATAGATTGTTATCAAACTTGCTGTTCAGTATTATTACACGTTTATATAACTTCTCGGCTTCTGGCAAGATTCCCTGAAGGGGTAGGCAGAGGTGTGACAAGTTTTTCCTTTTCGCCGGAGATTAAGTTGCCGACGTTACAGACATATGATCTCTAAGGACCGAACCAAAGAAAAGTCATCAGTCAATAATTATTCTTATAATAACTTGGATATCTAACACAAAGCAAACTGATTGTTAGCTACAGGGAATGACAGGCATATTCTAGTCAAGAAAATAAAAATGTGGATAAACCTAATTCAGATAATTACTAGCTTCAGGCAACGAGACTTAACGAAGGGAATTAGGCTCAAACAAACAAAGAAACACAGATAACAAGAGCTTTTAACAATAATTACGCAATGAGTATTAGTTAGCATTGTACAAAAGGTAAACATAACATAATCAATTGATATTAAGCCATCTGTACACAACATTAAGTCTATATTCAAGTACTTATATCTACATCTATGTCAAAGGTAATGGATAACATCGGGAGGAAACCTGCATACGTTTGAGAAGAAATTCTAAGACGTCGTGCTTGAGGAACCGCAATGGACTCACCATCAGTCACGTTGATACGTAAATATATCTTTGATAAGTGTGCTACTGTACACATCTACACCCCTTGGGGACACTTGTCATCCAACTAAACAGAGGTGGAACGATAGCTTTTTGCCGGAGATATATTCAGATGAAGTCGATTGATAGTTCAAATAATCTCATCAGTACGTACAGTCGGGATTTGAACTTGAAGATTTAATCTCTATATTGCAGGCGACTACTCGAACCACTTGGTCACCACGGTCATAATCTCATCTTTACTAAATAAACTGAAAGTGCATGTTTGTAATGTCAAAAATAAATGTAAGTTTCATATGAATAATATTAATGAATCATAGTCACAGTAAAAACTCTAGCAAAAGATAAGAATGAAACTTTAATCAAACGAATGATTCTTTTATTCGCTCGCAATATAATAGGCGGATTGTATTACCTATTCAACATTGCAACGGTATTTTTAAATAAAACAAATTTGCGAACTAGAGTTGATCCAACCTACTTTGTTAAAAAGCAACTTGGCTAAGCTTTGTCATCTCGATAGAAATACAATCATGAAACAAATGATGGTTGGATATCTTGCTATACTCTCAATATATTTCATGCATGTTTTGTACCGGTTCTTCAAAATTATAACAAAGCTGTCCTCCGAGCCGCGTTTTAGTGAGAAATTAGAACACACCGCCATCTATCGTTTTTAAATATTGTTTTTTCTTTAGCTGGACCTTCACGTCACCTACCTACTGCAAGCTGTATTAAATTATAATTGAGAAATCTCTACGAATGTAAAGTGTAGTTCTTGTTGGGAACCCTATAAATAAAATAATAAAAGTGTACAAAAAAAGAAAGTAGATCACCAGTCATCAATAAAACTTTTGGATATGCCAATTTCGGGTCCAGTCTGTCTATATCATTTCTTCTTTAATCACGAGACAATCAATAAATGAACACCATTGACAAGCGGTTACGTAGAACCTACGAATCTTATCTATAAGATTTACTAATAACTCGACTGTATCACCATCGTACTTGCTGAAAGAGCTGTACTATTCAGTATTCACAATTGGTAATGAAGTACTTTCTCTTGGATATCTCCGGCGCGCAACGATCGCTTTTACTTTAGCTTCCGGCTAAAAAGTTATATTGTTTTTACTTTTTCGGTTACAACCGAAATGAATGCTTACAAATAATTCTTAACGACTCTTTATTTAGCTGAGAGTAGCTGAGTCGACTTCGGGAACCTTTGTGGGTAGGTGTGAGGATATCTAAGTACCGTAAGCCGTGGTAGCCGAGTTGTTCGTATGGTCGCCTGAAAACAACGAATACAAGTTAGAATCGATGAATCCGAATGCAATGACCGCTGTCTATTTATATAATCATTATTCGGCCACTATCCCGACTTATCTATTTAAAACTACATTTGAATTTACTTAACGATCGCTCACAACATGTTCTGTCAGTGATAACGTCGTGTTCACATCTTAAATATCTTAAATATGTCACAAACCACTTCGGATTCTCACGGTCTTTAGCAAACAAATGTACTATGCGTGCATTTGATTATCCGTAATTAAATAAATAATAATAATAATATATCCTCATGCCTTCCCACAAGGGTCCCCCCCAAAGGGTTAGGCAGAAGTGTAAAAGTAGTACTCCCACACCCACTTTCCGCCAGAGATATATTTTAGATGCCAACGTGACAGATGTGAATGTAATTTTTTCTACATACATATGTATATTTACACTATCACGCTGAGTCCCTAACAGGGTAGGCAGAGAGAGTAGAGCGACAGTTCTTTCTAGACTTACAAACGTACCTCTTTCTCTTCGTATGCATTCATCATACTCGCTGGTTTCGAGTAATCTTGACGTTCCCGTCCTTGACTGTCAAAAAGTCAGTAATTGGAACATGGTCCTTCTCTGCCTCTTCTAGTACACATTTTCGCATACTATATCTGTTTCGTCAATATTTCTTCACTCATCCTTTCTATATGTGCAAACCACCGTAACATGCGTTTCTTCATCTTTACAATCACTCCCTTGTTCAAGCCAGTTGTTTTGTGAATTTCTTCATACGCAAATCACACTGTTATTAAAGATATTAATTCAAATACCTACTTACCCTTATAAATGGCGGAGTAAAAACAATGCTTTGTAATATGCATTTATATTCAGAACGCACCGATAATAATCTCAGAGGTAGAACAATGAAGGGCGATATTAATCGTGCCGCATATCCTTGGCCGCTTTAAAATCCAATATTTTTATTACGAAAGAATTCAAAAGAAAAGTTCACGTGCGGCCGGATGTAGGAATCAAAGGGACTAAACCATTGAAAGACCCTTTTCAAGCAAAATCGCGGTTTCATGCCAAAACAAGACGTATTGTCGACTAGCAAACCGACCACGACATACCCACCGCACCTACAGAATCTAAATCCGATTCAATAGAGTTGAAAATTGTATGGCAATACTTTTCAAACTGTACACAGAAGCGGAACAATGTTATTTAACGTGCTATTTGGGAATACACAATCATTAACACGGTCGGTTAAAGTTTAAATTCGAATAACAGTGTATTTTTCGAGCGAATAATTTTCTAGTCCGCACTCATTGACGCGCTCCAGTCTCGGACGGAACTCGTAAAATCGAAACAGAGCGCCGATATAAAAGGAAGGCAGATGAATATCGAGATGAGAAAACCGCTATTATGCATGATACACACAGAGCTGGAGATCTGCCAACAATTATTTCATGTCTTTATATCAAAACAATTATATAATATTCAACCGAATTTAAGCATAAGTGCGAGCAAGTGGCCCGCTTTGGTGGTTACTGCAGTCTATGGACGCTTACAACATCAAGAGAGACCGAACAAGGATCTTTTCTCATCTGACCTGACCTTACGGATCAAAGAATAGGTGAGTCAAAAACAAATTTGGGTGATAAGATTCATTGTGTTCGTTAACTTAAAATTTCAGTAACCGCCTCCCATTCAGAGCATAACCAGCATCACCCTGGTGATATCTGGTAGCAAGAACTTTAATCGTGAGCATTTCTTTTCGTTAGCTATCGAATCTTGCAATTGACGTGGTGAGTCCAGGATTCCTATCATGTGGCCGTCGACTATTACGCAAGACAAAATAAATACAAACTTTCTCTACCGTAAAACTATACATGCGTCTTTGAATTTCCTCTCAATCGTATGCAGGTTTCCTCTTGATGTTTACCTCTTAGGTAGTGGTGTGGTATAATTAGTCCGTTTATTTCGGAAAAATTCATTTGTACATTCGGCATTCCAGCTTGCATTCTTTAAGTTAGTAGTTGGTATAGATATTAAAAAGACACATGTGGAGTACAACAGAGGATAATATATGGTAGCCCGACCGCTACTACAGTGTGTATCAATTTTGAAAGAGCAACCAGACGCGTCAGTTTTATTCTCAGCAAAAAAAGAAGTCGCGCGATTTAATTCTCTTCTCTAGTTCTCTTGTGAAAATTTCCTTCAATAGCACATTTAACTGTTCACTCGGCTAAGTTTAAGGAGTTGTACATCCTTGGCGCTGTTAATTTGTCTGTCTTTGATGCTGGGATGAGCCAGTTGGAGGCTCTCGAAACAATGGCAACGGCCAGTTGGGAGTTTCAGCGATCCTTTGAGCTGAACGATGTTCGATGCTTGTCTTTTAAATTGTTTAATTCAATTTGTTGATGGAACTTCTGTCTTTTATACAAGTATTTAAGTTTTTCACTAGCGACATTTTATGCACGTTTAACACAACGTTTTTATGTATTATAGTATTTTAAGTTAGTCTAAAATAACTCATTAGCCTATAGGGCTAGATCGTTATTCCAATGGCGTGCTTATCACTAGTGTTAGTACAGCATTGCAAAAAAAAACTGGAGACGTTTTAAATAACACGTCAATTTGTACAAAAATAAGTTACTGATTATTTTAGTTAATGTACGTTCTCTGTCCTTAAACAATTTATGGAAAGGGTGGTAAAGAAATTGATACTTTTTTTCTAATATGATTTGATCTAGTCTCAAACTGCGCTTGTGCTAACGGAACTAGATGGACTTATATAGAGAGACTATACAATTTACTTTTATCTAGTATACATTTATATACATCGACGACCGTCTGGTCTAGTGGTTAGGGCTCCTGACTGCGAAACTTGTGGTCGCGGGTTCGAATCCCGCTGAGGGCAGATATTTGTGTGATGAACACGAATATTTGTACCTTAGTTTAGTCTTGGATGTCCTATGTATTTAAGTATATATCTATCTATACAAGTGAATATATCGTTGTCTAGTTACCATAACACAAGCTTTGCTTAATTTGGGACTAGGTCAATTTGTGTGGAATATTGTCCCAGGTATTTATTTATTTATACATATACTCAATTATAATATAGCGCAGCTGCAAAGGTTTATACATGAGGCTAAACAAATGCTTGCTGATATATACACCAGTTTTCACCATGTTCTTTCTAATGCATTATTAGAATATGAATACGCTAGGCATCCAACCACTATATTTGCCTTTCGTAGTAATCGAACCCTCGACCTCGAGTTTCGCAGCCTGACTCTGACAGGTCAGCCGTCCTGTAATTCGTTCAATGCAGTATTTTATACCACCAAGGAGGCGAACAAGCATGTGCCCTGATGGTGAGCAGTATAAAAATAGCAGCCGTCTTTAGAAGTTTTTTTTCATATTCTCTTGTATGTCATTTTGATTTCAGCACAACTTTCTTAATAGTAATCGATACAGGATCGATATCCTTACTGTATTATTGTATTATAGGTGCTATCTATTTCCAAAGCAGTGTAAGAACAGCAAGCTTAAACCATCCTTAACAAAAATCCGAATAAAGAAACCATTTCCATCCGCATTCGTTATTCTAGCGTCCATTATTTAGCTTTTTTTCGCGTCCATCTATAGGTATTATGTAAGGGGTTGATTACGTGTCTTGCAGATGGTCTGCGATTGCTTTTATAAAATAACTTCATGGTTGCTGAGTTTAAGTTGTCGTTTCCGAATACAAGATTGTAGGTTCAAATGACGGTTGTCAAACCAATTCGTTTTCGAGAATCTAAGTTTAAACAGTTAAAATTATTAATGTTAGTACTTTTATAATTATTTTCGTACTTTACATACATTGATTTCCGATCCGATCTATTTGATCTAGTAAAGTTATTTTTATTATACCGAGACGGCTGACTGGTCTAGCGGTCATTCCTGACTATGAAGCATGAGGTCGCAGACTCGATTCCCGCTGAGGATAGATATTTGTGTGATGAACACGAGTATTTGTAACTTAGTGTTGGACGTTCTATGAATTTACGTGCAAGTGCTTGACCAGTTCTATCTATGAGTATGTTATATCGTGGCCTAGTTTCCATAGCATAAACTTTCTTTAGTTTGGGGCTATGTAAATTTGTGTTCAATTGTCCCAATTATTTGTACCAGGTTTTATAGTTAGTATTTACCACCACTTGCAGCACTTGGGGTGGTATATTTTTACATCCTTCTTGAAGAACTCAGTGCTGCATTCTTCATTCCGTACCTTTTGTGGAAAGAGCCAAGTCTTCTTCTGCCTCTTCTTCTACACACATTCACACTGTATATCTATTTCGGCAATTTTTATCCTCTCATCCTCTCACGGGAGGATGAAGGAGTCTTAAGATGAATCTTGCTAGTCCGTAAGATCTGCAATTCATGTAATACCTCCCGGAACCGCGGGCCGTTTGAAAGGAATCGCTGTTCACCACGCTCCGCGAGGTTTTCGAGGGATGATGAATTACTCTTGTTGATCTCTTTCGAGATTAGATATTTGGCGTGTTACACCAACTTCCGGTGGGCCATTATCCTCGCTATGAACCACATTGACATGTTTCAATGTGGTTCATGCTATTCACTGTACTAATTTTGGGAACATTAGAGAATTGGGCAGAAGTCGCAATGAACTCACAATGGAGGGACTTAGCGTGTGAATGTCTTAAATGATCAACAATTTTAAAGTACTTTTGGCATATTCTGGGATTTTAATATCTGCAACACAGTTTTGCACTACTACAGTCATTATCGCACAATTATTTGTAAATGTTATCTTTGAATCTGTTCTTAATTAAATGAAATAAAAAAAATATCTACTTGTGTTTACAGTCGTCGAAATTAGTACTTTATTAATGCCAGCCCTAAAAATCCATTCGCATCCTACATCCCTATATCATTAACGCTTGGATTTGTAAAGAAATAACATACCTGCACCTTAAGTACCTGGTACAGACAAATGAGACCCTTTTCATTCCTTGTACCTTAGCCTCCGACATCTCACAGGTAAGGTTGATGCAATTTGTAAACAGCGAAAGATCTGGGTTTGGTTATAATTAATTTATAAATATAATTAAGGAGCTCGTGGTGTGACTAATCACTGCACTTAAGTTCAGAAAAACACATGGTACAGTCGGGATTCGAACTTGCACTCTTTGTGGCGCAGGCAACTACTGGAACCACTCGGCCACAACGGCTCTCATTGATAAGTGTGAGTTATAATCAAAATGACAGCAGTATTTAATGCCAAATATAAACACGCGCTCGCCACCTAAACCAATCAAAAGCCGGAAGAACTGCTTGTCAAGTGGACTAGTGAAGAAAGGCGTCATTATTCTCAATCAATAGCTGAGTTCTTTGTGCAAAGAACTGCTTTGGCGGCGACTGGAATTATTTACCACCGTAATGGTATCGTTAGAGGCTATAATCCCACGCTTGAAATAAAACTGCAAAGAAGCACTTCGCTTTAAGCTGGGGGAAGTTTTAAGTGTAAACGCTGCCGTTCCGCCCGTACTTTCAGCTACCGTGTTTGGTATTACGGATAAATATCATTCGAAATTGGAAACGGTAATGTTTTCGATGACATGGACATAGTCGTACATGTATATATATATATATATATATATATATATATATATATATAAGACGTGTATATATATATATATATATATATATATATATATATATATATATATATATACGTCTTTGAATTGCTTTTCAGACGAATGCAGGTTTCCTCTCGATGTTTTCCATCGCCGTAAAGCTCGTGGTGTGACTAATCACTGTACTTAAGTTCAGGCAAACTTAAATAACCATACGAGTTTTAGAAAAACTTAAATCATTTACATCAAACAAATTCAATATATTTAACAATACAAAGCCACAGAGCTTTGTACAATTCTGTCAAATTCTCTCCATTCTTAGGGCTAACTTTACTTTCTTCTTTCAATACTTCATCATGAAAGGACGAATATCCTTCAGGGAAGGGATTATCGTCAATTGCTGGGTGTATTTGCATAGGACAAGCGTCGGGACGGATCGGCCAGTGGCCCGAGGCGGCGAGATGTGACGCTACCCTATTTGGGGCAGAGTAAGTCTCCATTGACATATATACATTCGTTTATTTCGTTCATTCGTTCATTCTTAATTTTCTATTAGAAGTGCCCCGCGTAAAATTTTAGAAGAATTAAAAAAATATTAGGAAAACATCGAGAGGAAACCTGCATATTATATGTCTGAGAAGAAATTCTAAGTATGTATGTATAGTCATGCTTGAGTAACGGCGATGGACTCGCCATCCGTCACGTTGGTACCTAAAACATATCTTTGGCGGAAAGTGGGTGTGTGGGTACTACACACCCTTTCGGGGACCCTTGTGGGAGGCTGTGAGGATATAATAATAATGAAAAAACTGTAATTTTGATATAGAAGATATGATATGATAGACGAAGACACGAATATTTTATTTATGAGTATTTAGTTTAACACTAATTAGGTGGGGTATGCAGAGGTGCTTAGTTGCTACTCACCCACAAATCTTGGCAGATCTATCGCCATTTATATATATATATATATATACTAGTGGTCCCGCCCAGCTTCGCTCGGGTGGAAAAAAAAAAAGATGGTGGCGCCACCTATCGGGTCCAATTGTGAATCTAAACCATTCCCAGATCCCCTTGAACACACACAGAAAATTTCATCAAAATCGGTCCAGTCGTTTAGGAGGAGTTCAGTCACATACACACGCACACAAGAAATATATATATTAAGATATATATATATATATATATACTAGTTGTCCCGCCCAGCTTCGCTTGGGTGAAAAAAGTAAATGCCCTAAAACCCGATCACAGCGCCACCTATCGGGTCCAATTGTGAATTTAAACCATTCTCAAATCCATCTGAAGACACACAAAAAATTTCATCAAAATCGGTCCAGCCGTTTAGGAGGAATTCAGTCACATACACACGCACACAAGAAATATATATATTAAGATATACTTGTTTGAATAACTTCTCAAACACGCAGGACTCCTCTCGATTCGAACTTGCTATTTAAGTTGCTGGTACTATTCGAAACACTAAGCCAACACCGCATTTTATATGTATTTAATTTATTTATCGTGATACAATGCACACGGACAAAGTAACATGGTTGGGTCCCGAGGCGATCGTGGCATACCAATAACGCCTCTCGTCCCTCCATGCCGTGCCACGTCTCACGACGTCAAACAACTCCGAACTATGTACCGAAAACTGCATACATTTTATGCAACGCTGAATCGAAGCCTCGGGCCAATCAGTTGAACGATAGACCTCAGAGAAATAAACCACACGAACCTTGCAAACGACGCGACGACACGAAATTTTGCGAGGCCGTTGATTCGTATACCAATATTTATGTACGTCAAACTTCAAAGACCCGAAGAATATTTGAGGGTTTGCCACGTCCATGCGATCCGCCTGATGGTACCTAAGTGGTATTGCCGCGCATCTCAAATTAAATCAAATACATTTATTGCATGTAAAAATAACCTAGACAGAGACATCATTTATAACAGGAACCTTTTCTTTTCACACTTTTCTTGTACATTCCAGGGAAAACCTTCACGTTTTTACACATTTTTAAAGAAAACTCCTCTATAAGTGCGCATTACTGTCATATATACTTACTTTGATCTTCGTAAGTCCGGAGAACTGGCGCTTTTCTCTCTCTGCCTACCCTGGTAAGGTATCGGCGGGATGATAAGTATTCGCTCGGGTGTGTACTGTTCCTTATGTAGTGCCTTGCATGATTGGCGTGTCGTGAGATCTCCAAACGATTCTTTGTCGGATACGATAGGATAGCGGCGTAGTTTGATCTCCAAGCTTATGATAAAGAATGCTTCCGGAATCAGCTAATATTACTGAATTTACTTAAGTTATCGACATATTATTTATTATAATAGGTAAAACTACTAAGATTTGCCAAAAATATTAAAGGGACAAAGCTGTACTTCATTTCAAATTTACAATTTCTTATTTGATTCGATTACGTGAAAAATCTATCGGATCACACAATTTAGTCCAATCAATTATCCAAAAGATCTGTGCTAAGCAATTGCGAGGTGTTGAACATTTTCAATTTGCGCATAAAATCCTAAGTATTCCTGCTTCATTAGTAATACAATCAAGTTTTGTTCTGAACGAAAAGGTTTTCGATTTAGTCTGAGAGTTGGAGTTCTATCAGATAAAGTTCTCGTATTCATAGTCATAGAATTTGCAGTTCTGTTACGATATTTAAATACTATGACTTTATTCCGAGCGTTCCGCAAACAAAGTAGGAAGGAAGTCTACTTCAGATATTATTAACCAATACGCTCTAATTAATTATACTTAATAATAATTATATTATTATTTTACTAAATAATAATAAGAAGTATAATTATATATTATTATTATTATATATAATTATACTTCTTATTATTATTTAGTAAAATGCGGTCATTTTAATATTACAAACAGACACTCCAATCTTATTTATTTGTAAAGATTATCTACATGAATAATGCACAATTCTTGGGACGCTATAGCTAACTTATCTCCGGCGTTATAAATGAAATGAGATATATTGCAAGTTCCAGAACGGGGGATTACGAGACGATAATGAGAGAAGATGGGTGCAGTTTGCTTTTCATTCTCCGTGGGGTTTCCCGCTTGCATATGGAGATGCGTTCAGTCGAGATTGGATAACTTTCAATTGGATTGAGATGTCCTGGGTTCGTCTCGGATGTTTTGTTTTAAATAACTTTTGTGAGAGTTTTATTTTCGAAATACGTCGTACTCTTTCAGGCTCTCGGGGAAAAGTGCTCTGCACTAAAATGTCGTACTCAAGATAAAAAAGATTTATGTTTATTTATACGTATTATTCAATTCAATTGAAATGATTGTTTGTAGTATCAAAACCAATATTTTGAGTATAGAAGTACATATATCTTAATATATATATTTCTTGTGTGCGTGTGTATGTGACTGAACTCCTCCTAAACGACTGGACCGATTTTGATGAAATTTTTTGTGTGTGTTCGTGGAGATTCGAGAATGGTTTAGATTCACAATTGGACCCGATAGGTGGCGCCACCATCTTTTTTTTTCCACCCGAGCGAAGCTGGGCGGGACAACTAGTATATATATACATGAGCCGTGGTGGCCGAGTGGTTCGAGCAGTGGCCTGCGACGCAAAGGTCGCAAGTTCGAATCCCGACTGTACCAATGAGTTTTTTTAAATCTTAAGTACAGTGATTAGTCACACCACGAGCTTTACGGTGAAGGAAAACATCGAGAGGAAACCTGCATACGTCTGAGAAGAAATTCAAAGGCGTATGTATAGTCGTGCTGGAGTAACGGCGATGGACTCGCCATCTGTCACGTTGGCACCTAATATACCTCTGGCGGAAAGTGGGTGTGTGGGTATTACCTGTACACCTCTGCCTACCCCTTCGGGGACCATTGTGGGAAGGCGTGAGGATATTTTTATATATATATACAGTTCTGAAAACAAAATTTTGTCTCTTGTTTGTCCCGGCTGTCATTTCCTCGGACAGATATCGTAAGTTTTTATTTAATTTGTACCTTACTTTTATTTTTCCTTTACAATATATAGAATCAAATTTGAGTCCTAGTTACGTCAAATTCGTTAAGGGTGTTTGAGTTCGAATCCCTGACGCAGAAGGCAGAGAGAGCAGAGCAGAGCAGCGGCTCTCTAAGCCAGTGGTTCCCAAAATGTTATTGACCAGGAAATTACTCCATGGGTCTGGTTAGGAAATCACTGCATTAACATAAACCTCTTTCGCTTTTACCTATTTCACTAATCTCTTAATGCACACATCGGCCATTTTATAAGGTACTATCGGCCCGTCCCGGTGGACATAACTTTTTTTAAACATTTTATTAAACATAACATTAAAATTGCCTATATTAATCAGTGATAATATAGCATTCAAATGGTGAAAGAATTTCAAGAACGAAAGAACGGTCCAGTACTTTTTGAGCCAATTCCTTATAAACATACTGACATACAAATCTTTCCTCTTTATAATATGAGTATAGATTGGTTTTATATCTAACGTACTTTTCGTAGAGCTTCGAATGTCTCAACTAAGATTCGTTTTTCAAAAGCAATATCACAAATTAAGCCACACGCTTTTGCGTACTTTGCAAAAAACTACCCCAAGTAAGAGCAGCCTAATTTAAAGAGCTCAGTCGAGGGAAGGGCAAACTTAAATTGCCCCTCAGTTGCTTTATCTCTGGCAAGTTGAAACTTTTTGCTACAATACCTTTGCCCGAGCATCCGTTTCTGGAATGCAGTTTATAACTTTTCTCTGTCTCTGTCTGTTGATGTCACTGAAGGAAATGAATCAAATCAATAGCATAGTTTATGTATCTACAAAGACGTGTTAAATACTACTACTACATACTAACGGGGTAGGCAGAGGGTATAGAGCGCCAGTTCTCTCTAGACTTACATACCTCTTTCGCTTCGCCTACATTCATCAGTCTCTTCATACATGCTCGTCGGTTTCGAGTTCTCTTATCGTTCCCGTCCTTGAGCGTCCGACATAGACGTGTTAGTTATTCAAATACCAGGGTCACTAAATCTATAATTACGAATAAGCTAAAACTTATTCTATAGCCGTGTTATCGCCGTAGTGGCTGAGTGGTTTGAGTCAGCCTGCGACACAAAGATCGCAGGTTCGAATCCCGACTGTACCAATGAGTTTTTCTAAACTTAAGTACAGTGATTAGTCACATCACAAGTTTTACGGTGAAGGAAAACATCAAGAGGTAGCCTGCATACGTCTGAGAAGTAATTCAAAGGCGTGTGTATAGTCGAGCCCCTAAAATATATCTCTGGCGGAAAGTGGATGTGTGGGTCCTAACTATACACCTCTGCCTACCCCTTCGGAAACCCTCGTGGGAAGGCGTGTGAATATTATTTTATCTAAAACTTAAATACTTTCACGCCTTCCCACGAGGGTTTCCGAAGGTGTGTTAGATGTCCATTGCCGATTCTCAAGCACGACTATACATACATATCATCACGGCGAGTCTCTAACGGGGTAGGCAGAGATGGTAGACCGCCAGATCTCTCTAGACTTACATACCTCTTGCACTTCGTCCACATTCATTAGTCTCTTCATAAATGCTCGTCGCTTTCGATTACTCTTGACGATTCCGTCCTTGAGTGTCCGATCGATTTGATCTAGTTAGTTGGATCGGGGTCTTTTCAACCTCTTCTTGCACACACTTTCGCATTTCTATACTACGTCACTGAATTTCATCTTAAGCGTATGCAGGTTTAGACTCTGTTTTAAGTTCATTGGGTATATATATATCCTCCCGCCTTCCAACAAGGGTCCCCGAAGGGGTAGGCAGAGGTGTATAGGTAATACCCACACACCCACTTTCCGCCAGAGGTATATTAGGTGCCAACGTGACAGATGGCGAGTCCATCGCCGTTACTCAAGCACGACTATACGTACGCCTTTGAATTGCTTCTCACACGAATGCAGGTTTCCTCACGATGTTTTCCTTCACCGTAAAGCTCGTGTTGTGTCTAATCACTGTACTTAAGTTCAGAAAAACTCATTGGTACAGTCGGGATTCGAACTTGCGATCTTTATGTCGCAGGCAACTGCTCGAACCACTCGGCCACCACGGCTTGGGTACATTATCCAATATCATCTTTATATAAAAAATAATACCTTAGATTAAAGATCAATTTAAGAGAAATTGTTCCGACGAGAAATTAATGCTTTCTGTAAAACCTTAAGAGATGCAGACGAAGTGAGGAAGTAGCTTCATTCCAACTGCAACTTACATTGTTGTGTAAATCGCTACAATGTTACAAAGGATTTCGGGTTATGAAATTTAGAGATGTAGGTATAGTGAAATAGTGGTATTTCATTTAACATAGTAGATGGAACTTGCGACCTTTGCGTCGCAGGCAACTGCTCGAACCACTCGGCCACCACGGCTCGACTGTACCAATGAGTTTTTCTGAACTTAAGTACAGTGATTAGTAACACCACGAGCTTTACGGTGAAAGAAAACATCGAGAGGAAACCTGCATACGTCTGAGAAGAAATTCAAAGGCCTATGTATAGTCGTGCTGGAGTAACGGCAATGGACTCGCCATCTGTCAAGTTGGCACCTCTAATATACCTACCTCTGGCGGAAAGTGAGTGTGTGGTGATTACCTATACACCTCTGCCTACCCCTTCGAGGACCCTTGTGGGAAGGCGTGAGGATATATTATTACTATTATAGTAGATGGAATATTTTTGCATACTATCTTAAAAAGCAACTTCAACTCTACTAGTAAAAATATATGATTTTATCAACAGATCGAGCTACTCACACAGGTAGAGTAGAGCGCTAGTTCTCTCTAGACTTACAGTCCTCTCTTGTCCACACTCATCAGCCTGGTAAAACATAGTTTTGATTTCTCTTGACGTTTCCATGCTTGGCCAATCGATTTGATCTAGGTAGTTGAATAGCTAGTGACCTACGTATCAAAATAGATTTCGCGATGAAAATCCTTTAAAAATGTGGTTGGATGTCGAGACAGGCATAGCGGAATTACTTATAAATTTGAATTGCCTCGCGGTGGGAGAAGGAATCCCCCTCACGGATCGTCGCAGACAAATGTCATTACTTATATCTTTGGCATTATTAGTGCCTGTAGGCTACGGTTGTCGCTTACCATCACACAGAGAGAATGCCACAAAAGAAAAGGCTAAATAAAATCCATCAATTAATGAATGTAGCGTCTAATTAAAACGTATTACGTTCACGAGGCATTAATGTGAATTAATGATATATTAATATCGCAGCGCTGTCGACACCGCAGTTATATCGCCATAATATAATAATATAAATGTATTATTATGAAATGGCGATAATCCAATGTATTATTATGAAATGGCGATAATCCAATGTTATAAATCCGGCGATGCCGATTAATGAAGCACCGCGATGATAGTGCTCTTGTTTTGAGGTATATTTCAATTATTGAGCTCTGTTCATTTATTTGGGAGGTGAATTTAATATAATGTACGTGTACGCCACTCATTTTGGAGATAGAATCTTGTGATGTGACATCGGCATGCGAATGGAATTGTGTAAAATAAAGTTTCACTAAGAAGTTTTTGTAACGTTAGTAACCGCCTTAAAATTTTCAAATCTATGATTTAAATAATAATAATATAATATATCCTCACGACTTCCACAAGGGTCCCCGAAGGGGTAGGCAGAGGTGTATAGGTAATACCCACACACCCACTATCCGCCAGAGGTATATTAGGTGCCAACGTGATAGATGGCGAGTCCATCGCCGTTACTCCAGCACGACTATACATACGCCTTTGAATTTCTTCTCAGACGTATGTAGGTTTCCTCTCGATGTTTTCCTTCACCGTAAAGCTCGTGGTGTGACTAATCACTGTACTTAAGATCAGAAAAACTCATTGGTACAGTCGGGATTCGAACTTGCGATCTTTGTGTCGCAGGCAACTGCTCGAACCACTCGGCCACCACGGCTTCATCTATGATTTGTTCTAGTAATAAATATATACGGTCGAATTACTCGCAGTTCGCAAAAGCTATTTATTTCCCCGGAATCATTTCTTCCTCTATCCTATCTTCATGATTAAGGTTTCTTCCAAATACCTCGAGCTTTTTCAGACTGAACGAGTAAGTACAAGAGGGAGGGAGTAAGAACAACTAACACACAATTCTGACATTTATATGCAGCAATAGTGCGCCTTTATTTAAAACTAATTATTTTTTTTCGTAAAAGACGATAAAGCGTAAAGGTGCGATACCGAAGTAATACAAAAATATATTTTTTAGACTAACATCAAAAGTGCTGTTCTAAACGAGGCGAGGGTAATTCCAAAGGCACTAAACGATAATGATCATTAAAGTAGTTGCTTTTAAAGGCCACATTGCTGTACTAGGCAATATTAGAAGTGTAACCTCCTGTCAAATGGCACTTAACTTAAACGGCTGCTTCCAGTCATATACAATGTACGTGTGATATAAGTATACGAACAACTAACAGATACTTATCATCTCATAGACATCGTGAGCGTCAGTTCTCTATAGACTCTATGTCTCTTTCGCCATCCACATTCATCCATGCTCGACGGTTTTGACGTTCCCATCCGATTTCGTTTATTGTCCGATCGATTTCAGTTTCAGTTGGAGCGTATTTTTTATATCACACGCATATATCCCTGATGGGAAGCGGTTACCGTATCCTACTTACGCTCATGATACCGAAGTATCACTTGCGCGTTGCCACTCTGTATTTGGAGAGCTATACTGTGTTGGCAGCATAATGGGACTAATCCTTCTGCCGTCAACAAAATATAACAATCCTACCCAAGAAGCTCATTATTGGAAACCTTATTCAGTCAGGAACACAACACAAAAAAATTGATATTTGGCTACGGACCTCTATAAGGTTGAGGGTCCTGCCCCAGTCAGCTTCAACTTTGAACGGGAAACCCTTATTATGCCCTACCTCTCTTAAAATAAAGCGTAGTCTCGCTTTCAGGCTCTTCCGCCTTTCTTTCTTCATTAATCTTTTCTGTGTCCTAGTACTCACACTTCAGTCGATTTGCAAATCTCGTCATTACAAACTCGATTGAATATAAGGCATCTCATCTGCATACATACATACATACATACATTTCATCACGCCGGGTCCCTCACAGGGTAGGCAGAGAGTATAGAGTGCCAGTTCTCTCTAGACTAACATATCTTTTTTGCTTCGTCAACATTCATCAGTCTCACCTGCATTGATGATATTTTCATTGCTGGTTTCAGTACACTATTAGATAGAGATCATCAAGAAAGGCGCCACAAGATTCCTATAGGGTCGTTGCATGCGTCCAAAGGCGGCGATAGGCTACCATTAGGCGGACTTCGTTCTTTTTAAACTTCTTAAATTTAATAGTCTTATAAAACTCTTTGCTAAAGACTCTATGTTTTGCTTTTTTAAAAAAATAACCAGGAGGTACATAATAGCAAGGCTTCAGAAAAACGGCTTGATGTCGTTCGCCACTTGAACGAGCAATCTTGAAAGTGGTTCTATTGTAACTATATGTTCATAGGCAAAGTGTAAGCCACAAATTAAATGAGACTACGCTTAGGCCGGGCTTAACGGAATTAGTAACGTGACACAGTAGCCTAACCACTTTGTGTGACAAAATTTCCCACTGGCATTCCTAACAAGTGGGTCAAAAGCTTCTCAGATGCCACCGTAGGTATGAACAACACTAGGTGTGGTTCAAATTGTCAAACTTATGATATTTTGAAGACGCACAAACCTTCACCACACAACAACTATTTAGAATTTGAATCGTAACCCCCTTGATTTAAAGTTGCAACTTGACAGTTATTTTTTGTTTGTTCATAATTATGCTTGTAATGCGCGAGGTTAATGATTGTCATTTTTCATTCTAACAATGCATTGGAAAAGAGGTCGTACGCGCACGTAATAGAGCTTCTATCAATTTTGTTATTAGTAAAGTTAACTTTGTTTCTCGTTTAGCTAAGTTGTGTTGCTCTTCTGAGGTGTCAATTGCTTGACATAGATGTATCGTTGAGTTGTCACATTTTCATTTCGAACCTTAGTGTTTAAGCAATATGGGTGTTAATGTAAGTGGCGTATAACGGAGACAACAGTAACCTGTCGCCTTGGTCGTGCTCAATATTATAGAGTGCTGTTCACACCACATATCACTAACCATGTAGATTATCATATTGACGGGTTACGTGGAAGAAAGATGACATAACGGCAATTGTATGACATAATATAGCTATCAGGTATTAATACCAGAAATAATATACAATGAGTTTTTCTGAACTTAAGTATAGTTAGTCCCACCACGAGCTTTAAGGTGAAGGAAAACATCGAGAGGAAACCTGTATACGTCTAAGAGCTCCCACACATAAGCACGATACGACGTCGCGTCGTACAACGATGCGGCGTCGTTTCACGATACGACGTCGTGACGTTAGAAACTCACGATGCAATCCTGCGCAGTTGTTATTCAAAATTCAAAGATGACGGATGTTATTGAAGTTTGAATTCAAATTCAAAGGCGTATGTATAGTCGTGCTTGAGTAACGGCGACGGACTTGCCATCTATCACCTTGGCACCTAAAATATATCTCTGGTGGAAAGTGTGTGTGGGTATTACCTATACACCTCTGCCTTCACCTTCGGGGACCCTTGTGGGAAGGCGTGAGGATATTTCTAAGTACTTTAAGCAGATGAAATCCGACGAAATTGCGGCTAACACAATCAATATATACTACCAAGAAGCTAATGTAGAAAAAAATATTTTCCTAATTTTTACAATGACTCGGTCACGCCAGCTTCTTTGCAAAACTTTCATTGCGTGGTGGATCTAATACCACACAAAAATATAGTGAACAATATTTTCTGCCTCTAAATTTTTATTCTCTACCTTTAAATAGGATTTCCATAAAGCCGATCATGTTAAGCATCAATAAATTTTTATTCGAACGGAATTGAATCCGCGGAAAAGTATATTATGGGTCGGAATGAAAACGACACCCGAGCGAGGGATGGTCATTTCGAACGGAATTGTTTATCCGAATGTGGTATGTTACTTTGGATTTATGAAAATTGACACTTCTCGAAGTTTCCAGATTAGTAAGTAAAAAGTTACGATCCGTATTTGCGAAGCGATATAAAAGCTTACGATTATTTATGTTCTATATTGCACTCAATAAAAAAAAAACAATAGTAGTTAAGTTATTCTTAATACACCGGTGCTTAAAGGGGCAGAGGTATGTATATATTTAAATGCTAACGTAAAAGCCACTTTCAAAAACCACTTGATTTACTCAGGAGTAATTTTTCTCCAATCCCGGTTTCTTTACGATGTTTCGCCACCTGTCACTTTGGTACCTAAAATATATCATAATCATCATCATATCATCACGCCGAGTCCCTAACTGGGTAGGCAGAGAGTATAGAGTGCCAGTTATCTCTAGACTTACATACCTCTTTCGCTTCGTCCAAATTCATCAGTCTCTTCATACATGCTCCTCGATTACAAAAAATTTTGCCGGCGGAAATTGTGTGGGTACTACCTATACACCTATGCCTGTCCCTTCGGGGCCCTTTTGGATGGCGTGAGGAGATTATTGTTTTATTTTTTAGTTTGGATACTCCTATAAAATGTTTGAAGATGTTGGATATAATAATAATAATAATATATCCTCACGCCTTCCCACAAGGGTCCCCGAAGGGGTAGGCAGAGGTGTATAGGTAATACCCACACACCCACTTTCCGCCATAGGTATATTAGGTGCCAACGTGACAGATGGCGAGATGTTGGATATGTATATTATTATAACCGACGAGCATGAAGAGACTGAATATGGGTGAAGCGAAAGAGATATGTAAGTCTAGAGAGAACTGGCGCTGTGTTCTATCTACCTACCCCGTTAGGGACTCGGCGTGATGATATCTAATAATAATATACATACATACATACATGTATGTATGTATATTATTATTTTTTTATATAAAAAGCAATGTATTTTATTATTTAATTAATTCATTTACGAATTTTACATCTGAAATAAATCGCTCTGTATTTTAATTATCTTACCATTAACACAATAATTTATTCCAGCACATTAATTTATAGTTGTTATCCACGTCGCAGGTTTCGTCGATTGAACATAAAACGTATTCACCACAGGCTTCGTCATACAAAAAGTTATCCGCACATGCTTTGTCATAAAAACTACTATCTACTAACTAAATATTAGATCGGACACGTACCCGGCTCAAACGTACCCATGATGCCCGCCGCATTTCCGCGTTGTATCGCTAAAGAAATACGCTGAACCAGGTACGAGCCCGATCTTGGGTCGCATCCCCTTTCGCGCAACCGTCTGCCCACAGCCTTCACAAATTGTTTTGCCTCCGAGCACCAGGGTCCAGCTGTTTCAACAGCCAGAGGTACGAAATCGTACACTGGCTTTAGGTTGTCGTATTTGGTGTGCTTGTATCGGGCTGCCGCCTCGGCAGCACCCCCCGCCGCACGTGTCGTCTGGCCTAGATGTGACGCAGCGAAGGTGCTGACACAAGTAGCGTCCCATATCAAGCTGCGACCTTTCGCCCATGGAACCAGTGTAAGGCCATCGGGCCTCTTGCCATCAACACGACTAAGACCCTGGGGCTCCAGAACGCAAGGCACGCTTGCTGCTAACATTGCCCGACGCACAATGTCATTTAATGCGTGATGTCTTGGGAACCTACCCGCGCACCTGCTGCAACTTAGCCCATGGTGTCCATTTTCCTCAACCGTTGCCCCACAAACGCAACGATGAGGTTCACACACCCGACACCCAAGCCTTAGAGCTGCTGCTATTCTAAGCGTGTCGTTATCCAGCACCGTTCCTAAATGTGAGGAGGGCAGCGCATGCAACCAAGCTCCCGACTCTGGTTCGGCTACAGCCTTAAGTCGCGCTAAGTTGGTTCCAGACACTCCCTCCAATAAGTCACTGAACTTTTTTCGGCATAAAATTTCATCCCAAGATCTTTGTGACTCTGGGTTATTAGATATCTAAACAAACAAATATGTAATTAATCATATTTGTGTGTGTATCACAACCCTTACTGCTCAGTAAACTTATGCGGAACGTTTCTTTGCTGAACGAGGAAACATTTAACGACTTCCGGTCTTCGATAGCACAGTATATATTTTTCTGAAATCCTATTTCCTCACTGTCTGCAGCATTTTATATCTGTGAATATGAGACGTGCTCGTATGTTCTCGTTTATGGCACACTTCAAATAATATTAAATTATTTACATATGTATAAATATCAAAAGTTTTACGAGCAAGTTATCAACTAACAGTGAATTTATCTTCATAATAATAATAATAATAACTTCATGCCTTCCCACAAGGGTCGCCCAAGGGGTAGGCAGACTAGTGTCTGCAGTACCCACACACTCACTTTCCATCAGATATATATTGTAGGTGTCAACGTGACAGATGGCGATTCTATCGTCGTTACTCAAACACGACGATATACGAATATATATTTTGCCTTTGAATTTCTTCCCAAATGTATGCAGGTTTCCTCTCGATGTTTTCCGGCACCGTAAAGCTCGTAGTGTGACTAATCACTGTACTTAAGTTCAGAAAAGTTCATTAGTACAGTAAAACTTGCAATATTTGTGTTGTAGGCAACTGCTCGAACTACTCGGTCACCGCGGCTTTTTAATTTTAAGTTAATTTCAGTATCATGAAAATTCACATCTCGAGAATGAATGGTAAATAGTGAATAATTTAAGCTTTAAATTCCTTTAAAACATACACCTGTATTTACGCAAAAATTTGAAGGTAATTCTTAATTACACAAGATTAATTAAACTCTAGAGTTAAAATGAATATAATAAGAGAGCACGATGAATTTAAATTTAATAATTAATCTTCCACTTACCTTAATATTCTATTCTCTTTGTGAAGAAAATTATGCATACCTGAAAAAATAACAGTTATGATTTAAATATCTCTTCGAATATATGTAGCTCGTTGTTTTCCATCACCGTAAAGCTCATGGTGTGATTCATCTGGAATAATTACATACAGAATTCAAGTGTCCTGATCAAAGAACACAGCATGTAATAATAATGAATAAAATAATAAATACTTGGGACATTCCACACAAATTGACCTAGTCCCAAACTAAGCAAAGCTGGTGTTATGGTAACTAGACAACGATATATTTACTTAAATAGATATATATATATATATATACTTAAATACATAGGACATCCAAGACTAAGGTACGAATATTCGTGTTCATCACACAAATATCTGCACTCAGCGGGATTCGAACCCGCGACCTCAAGTTTCGCAGTCAGGAGCTCTAACCACTAGACCAGACGGTCGTCGAAATTTGTAACTTCACACTTTTTTGCGACTAATAAATAAGCGAGGCTTCAACGTGGGTGTATGATAATAATAATTATGTGATATATTTTATCCCAAATTAATATACCTTTAGCCCCCATAGTAAAACATTTTTTCCGCGGGATCACAGCTGTAACTTTTGATACAATCGCTGATTCAATTCAAATTTACTAATAATCTATGGCATAGAAGACAAGGAAGTCTATAAAAAAAAAATGGACTATTTTTATTGGAACATTCTATATAATACGAAACGTCAGTGACGTATGCTACTCGCAGCCTGAGTGAAACCGTTTAAAGTAGAATCAGCAGTATATTTTTACAACAGCATTATGCGGGATACAATATAAAGAAACGCGTCGGATCCGCAAACATCATCGTAAACTTAACTAAAACTTGGGCATACGCATCGTATCCATAACACGAGCAACGGGGCTTAATTCATCGGTTATTGGTCGTATTTCTCGATATTATTTCCGAATATTTTCGGGTTTTTCGTCCTATATTCCAGTTCGGACGCTCGTAAAAACCGGGATGATCCGGGTCCATCGATGCTTCACGCCGATATGAGAGATTCTCGCTTCAGCTTTTATGTTTCGATGCAAGAAGGGAGGTGCGGCGGACAATAGGGTCCATTTATACGGTATATCCAGGGGACAAGCTTATGTTAATTATTTCATTGTGGCAACGTCAGAAGTACTAGTAACCGGCGTGAATATAATGAAGAGACTACTGAATGTGGAAGTGATAAAGGCATACTTTGCTATCTCCATATTTGTCTCTGCCCAAGCCAATATATAAATGGGTATACCTAGATATAGACGGGATAGACAGAGTGAATAGACTGTGCTGTTATATTGAAAAATTACACTGTGAAAGTCACCCTATATGCATTTGAGAAGAAACTCAAAGCCTTAGGAGAAGTAGTGCTTGAAAGATGGCGGACAGTTCGTCATCTTTCTTTTCATTCTAAATCTGACGAAACCCTGTTTGAAACCTATTATATTAGCATGGCAAGGCGATGATATATTTGTATATAAATTATTGTAGTGAATCGACTTTCCGAACGAAAAATCACTTCAAAACGAGTTCATAAGTTTTGAGCTTATCGCATGCTGACAGACAGATACTACTGGGGAACTTTATAAAACATATATACGTACACTATCACGCCTCGTCCTATACGGGATAGGCAGAGTGAATAGAGCGCTATTTCTCTTTAGCAGTCTATCGTTTCCACATTCATCAGCCCCTTCATACATGCTCACTGCTCGAGTACTTTTGGCGTTCTCATCCTTGTTACTATGTAGTGATTTCATTGGTAATATTCACACGCTGCCGCCTGTTACTTGTGTCAAATCTTGCAATTCCGTGAACTCAGTAATATTTCAAATTTTAAAGTTTGCTCGATGCTTGCACGTGAGACGTTGATTGAAATTCATATATTTTGGAATTTAATCTGTAAGCAACATGCTTACACAGCCAATAAGCTGTAACTCGATTGAAGATTCACTCGGTGTATTGGGCTATCAATCTTATATCGGTGAGCGTGCACATACAAATTGGTTATTTAATTCCTTGGTGGCACAGTAGTCCGAATAAAGACGCAACGCAAATTCAAAATTGCAAATTCCAACCAAGACTTGAATTGATGAGTTTTCATAGCTTCCCGAAAGCTGAAGCTTTACGGTGTAGGAAAACATCAAGAAAATCTGCACAAGAAGACGTATATAGTCCTTGAGTAGCGGCGATGGACTTTGTTATCTGTCACGCTGGCACGCCTATTTATAGCAGTAGCAAAGAGAGTGTTATTACACTTCTGCCTACTCCTTCGGGGACCTTTGTGAGAAGGCGTGAATACGTCAGAAATAATTGGACAGGTACACATATCTTGTACAGCTAGCTATACAAAATAGTATGTACTATACTATATAGTACATACTATTTTGTACATACATATCATCACGCCGAGCCCCTAACGGGGTAGGCAGAGAGTATAGAGCGCCAGTTCTCTCTAGACTTACATACCTCTTTCGCTTCGTCCACATTCATCAGTCTCTTCATACATGCTCGTCGGTTTCGAGTACTCTTAACGTTCCCGTCCTTGAGAGTCCGATCTATTTGGTCCAGGTAGTTGGAACGTGGCCTTCCTCTGCCTCTTCTTGCACACACTTTTGCTTTGTATATCTGTTTCGTCAATCTTTCTTCACTCATCCTTTCTATGTGTCCAAACCAACGTAACATGCCTTTCTTCATCTTTACAATCACGCCCTCATTCACGCCAGTTGATTTGCGAATCTCTTGATTGATGATATGTATGTACAAAATAGTATGTACTATACTATATAGTACATACTATTTTGTACATACATATCATCACGCCGAGCCCCTAACGGGGTAGGCAGAGAGTATAGAGCGCCAGTTCTCTCTAGACTTACATACCTCTTTCGCTTCGTCCACATTCATCAGTCTCTTCATACATGCTCGTCGGTTTCGAGTACTCTTAACGTTCCCGTCCTTGAGAGTCCGATCTATTTGGTCCAGGTAGTTGGAACGTGGCCTTCCTCTGCCTCTTCTTGCACACACTTTTGCTTTGTATATCTGTTTCGTCAATCTTTCTTCACTCATCCTTTCTATGTGTCCAAACCAACGTAACATGCCTTTCTTCATCTTTACAATCACGCCCTCATTCACGCCAGTTGATTTGCGAATCTCTTCATTGCGGATTCGATCTAATATCGTTACGCCGCACATTTTTCGAAGAGATCGCATCTCGACTGCATTCAAGCTATTTTCATACTTCCTCTGACATACCCAGGATTCGCTGCCATACAATAAGGTAGGTACCAATATCGCGTTGTGGACAGCAACTCGAGCATTCTTGCTCAGACTTTTACTGCCCATCAACGCCGACATGGCTCCATTCACCTTATTTCCGGCAGTTATCCTTCTTTCAATATCTTTTTCATACTTTCCATCTCGTGTGAACATGCTTCCAAGATATACAAATTCATTCACTTGCTCTAGAATTTGCCCATTTACCGATATTGCACACTCGGTCACTTGTTCATCTCTTTCGAATACCAGAACCTTAGTCTTGCCAGCGTTTAGGCGCAGCCCCTTCTTTTCACATTCTTCTTTCATTATGGTAACTAGTGACTGCAGTTCGCCCTCTGATGACGCCAGTAAAACCGCGTCATCGGCGTATAGTAGGCAGTTGACCACTAAGTTTCCCATTTTCACTCCACATCCGTTCGTTCTTAGTGCTCTCAGACAGTTATCTAGATATATAATGAACAGCCAGGCAGACATGATACACCCTTGTTTGACCCCCGACTTCACATCAAACCAGGGTGACATCTCACCGTTAACCCTAACGCACGCCTCGCTATCACTATAGAGTGATTTCACGGCATGCAGTAGGGAACTGCTCACTCCATATCCAGGCAACACGTCCCAGAGTTCCTTTCGTACGACTCTATCAAATGCCTTCTCTAAGTCGACGAAAGCGCAGAAAACCCTTTGGTTAATATCCAAAAACTTTTCCGCGATTCCGCGAAGCGAGAAGGTTTGATCCATACATCCTCTTCCTGGTCTAAATCCACCTTGGGATTCCCAGAGAAACCTTTCGGATCGCTCTTGCATTCTTATCGTCAGGATCTTCGTGTACACTTTACTAGCTAAGCTGACCAAGCTGATGGCTCTGTAGTTGGAGCAGTCCAATCGTGATCCCTTTCCTTTATAGAAAGGCACGATGACTGCTCGCCTCCAGTCGTCCGGAACATCACCCCTTTCCCAGCAAAGATTGCATAGCAAATAGATGACGTCCCAGACCGCTGGTCCACCGTACTTGATCATCTCAGCCGTAATCCCATCTATTCCCGCAGCTTTTCCACATTTCAGACTTCTTATCGCACTTACAATCTCTCCCATACTTATTTTATCCGCTTTAGGATCCTCGACAGATTCTGTTGGAGGCAGCTCTATGAGTAGATCAGCGGCATCATCATCATACATATCTTTGTAGAATTCACTCCATCGCCTGAGGACGTCAGTTTTGTCAGTTAGTATGTCATTGTCCTTCGAAATAATCACATTCATCCTACTACTAGCTGTAACACAATTTCTGGACTTCTTAACTTCCCTCCAAAAAAGTTTTGCATTGTCCTTGAAATTATGCGACAGTTTTTCGTCTACAGTCATTTGGAACCTCTCACGCTTCTGAGCTATTATCTCCTTCGTACGATTTTTTTGCAGGCGATATTTTTCTTTCATCTTTTCTTTCATACTTTCACTTGAGCTGGACATAGCCAAAATGTCTTGCCTTGCATCCTTCTTCTTTTTAACTTCTTCTTTCACTTCATCATCCCACCAACCATCGCCATTTTTGGTTGTCCGCCCTTTCGAAATGCCACAAACCTCTTTCGCGGCGCATAAAATGCTGGACTTCAGGAACTGCCAACAAACATCGACACTCTCAAACACATCTTTCGGGGGACAGGCTAGCTGTTCAGATACCCTTTCTTGATATCTGTCTCTAATAGCCGCATCTTGAAGCCTCCAGCTTTTGATGCTATTTTGTATAGTATTAAATAGTCCCAAACTAAGCATGTGCTTAACGAAATGGTATACATACCAGTAAAATATGTTTATACGCATAAATATATAACACATCCACAACTAAGATAACTAATACATGCTCACATCATTAATATATGCTTTTGGTTGGGTAGGAACCCACGACCTTCCTTCTGACTACTAAGCTGTCATCTCTTGCCACATATAGTCTATGGCCACAGAGATAATGTTATTACGCTCAAATAATACCTCATTAGCAGCGCACCTGTTCCTGAGAAAACAGGTTGAGTCGCAAGATTTGCGAGGAATAATCCGGGATAATTCATTTATCCCGAGCCAATCATCCATCGGGTGGGAATTAGCTTTCTCAGTGGGTGTCTTAACTTGCCAAATTAGTTTTGGTCGACTGTTTGCTAGCGTTATATATGTTGGGTCACGAGACGTGCAAGCTATACGCAACGATCCATCGCGCTTGATACATACAGTTTTGCATGAATTGAGGCTTGCAAGCATGATTGAGGTTTTCCCCAGAGAGCACAGCGTGGAATTCTTGATGAAAGTTGTGAAAAGTTTTCTGCAAGGTCGGCAACGGGCGATACTTTTGGCGTTGCCAGCGTCCGTAGGCGGCGGTAACCGCTTAGGCGGACATACGGCGGTATTAAAAAATACTTATATACCTCTTTCGCTTCGTCCACATTCATTAGTCTCTTCATACACGCGCGGTTTGGAGTAGTCTTGACGTTCCCGACGTTGAGTGTTCGATCGATTTGATCTAGGTAGTTGGAACGTTGAGCGTTGAGAGCTGATCATCATATCTCAGTTTCGTCAATCTTTCTATATGTCCAGACCAACTTAATATAAATTTAGGTATATTTTCATACTTTTTTATTGCACCAAAACCTTAAAAATTCGAATCGATTCAACTTCTATACGAAACAAATTAAACCTGTATACCAATTTTCCACTATACTGGTGCTCTGACAGATGTGACTTTATAATTAACTAGTTGTCCCGCCCAGCTTCGATTGGGAGAAAAAATTAAAGCCACGGACCCATTGGCGCCACCTATCGGGTCCAATTGTGAATCTAAACCATTCCCAGATCCCCTTGAACACACACAGAAAATTTCATTAAAATCGGTCCAGCCATTTAGGTGGAGTTCAGTGACATACACACTCACAGAAGAATTATATATATAAAGATAATATCATGTCTGATTAGTGAGGATAACAAAAAAGCTTATGCTTAGGTACAGATAATAAGTACAAAGGCTGTATACATATACTATACTATTATTAATGAATACAGTAATGAGTAACGTACGATTTTACGGTTAATATAGATTATGGAGAGATTAATTGTATTGATAAACAGGGGAAGAAGTATTAGTAAAATTGGTACATCGAGCAGATTATAATATATAAAGAGTCGTGCAACACAAAAGTTGCAAGTGCGAATCTTAACTGCACCAATGATTTTTTCTGAACTTAAGTACCTACAATGATTAGGCACACCACAAGCTTTACGGTAGGAAAACATCGAGAGCATACCTGCACACGTTTGAGGCACAACTTCAAAGGCGTATGTATTTATAGTCGTGCTTGGGAACGGCGATGGACTCGCCATCTGTCACGTTTGCACTTTAAATATATCCCTGTCAGAAAGTGGATATGTGGTTACTACCTATACACCACTGCCTACCCCTTCGGGAGCCTAGTGGGTCGGCGTGAGGATATATTTTTTATTTATATACAACTGTGTGATATTTCAATGTTCAGTAATAAAATCCTTGCAGCGGTATACACTGTATTTTCAACAACAATAAGAGCTGACCTCATGTCGGCAGTTAGCAGTTGGCGACGTTCCCACCACGTGCACGTTTGATAGCGCCCGCCTCCCCTGAGTGTCGTGGCAAGCAAGTTAGCAGCCAGATATGTTCTGCACGGAATCTGCACGCGGTATTCGGAACGAGTTGTTTTTTAGGTAAATCGTAACAAACAAACAAGAAATCAAATCTCTCCTCTTTTCAATATTGGTAACGATAGACCAGTGTTTTTTCATCAAGGGAGCCTTTTTTTTATACCACTTGGATGGCAATCAAGCATGCGGTCCCCCTGATGGTAAGGGGTTACCGGCGCCTATGGACGCTTGCAGCACCAGGGGTATCACTCGCGTTGCCAACCCTGCAGGAATCGTTTCAGACCCTTCTTGAAGAACTCCATGCTGTACTCTCCAGGGAAAACCTCAACGGAGAGTGCATTCCATTTATATGTAAAATTAAATAAGATGCTCGTTTTGAGCATTCCGCTTTCACCTTTCCACGCCGATTGTAACGACCTTCGCGAAAATATCATGTTTCGTGTTAAAACAATGTCCGAAATCCAAAACGAGTAGAAATACAATGTACGGCCTTTCCGGTAAAAACCTGTATTTTATTGCGATAACTTTGCGTGTGTAATATTAAAATGATGTAGGATAATGAACTCTATAAATCTGGAGATAAGAGCTTTGACAGTGTTTGTTAATTATACAAGCCTATTGTGTGCTTAATAATTAAGTAGCAAATGAAATAAAATACTTGTTCGCTGAAAATTATGTTTTTACCTTAAATAAAATGATTGCAACACAAAGATTGCAAGTTCGAATTCCGACTGTACCAATGAGTTGTTCTGAACTTAAGTACAGTGATTAGTCACACCACGAGCTTTACGGTGAAGGAAAATATCAAGAGGAAACCTGCATACGTCTGAGAAGAAATTCAAAGGCGTATGTATAGTCGTGCTTGAGTAACGGCGATGGACCTGCCATCTGTCACGTTGGCACCTAAAATATATCTCTGGAATATGAATGGAATGAATGAAAATGGAATGAAATGAATGGAATGGAATGTGGAATGTGGCGGAAATATGAAGGAATATTACGATGACGTAAAGTTTACCTTCAGGTCCACGGTCGTAAGAGATGTGAACCCCTATACTGCAATAAGCTGGGTTAGCCATCATGCTGATACATCTAACACACAAGCACCAGGGTGGCTGTAGTCGAATCTTTCAAATCTGTAGCAGCGCGAAATTACTCGGAAATTACGTATGACTTTCCATTTCACTCCTGATGGAGCTGACGTCGTCACATCCGGTTTCTGATTACCTAGATTGTAAGTTACGTTGACACTAATGGCGTAACGAAGTAATATTTGTATGTAGGAAACTACTCTTAGTATTGTGACCGAGTGATTGTGAATGTCTTGACTGTGAGTACTGTGAGTGAGAACTTTGAGGAGTTATTTTGACCTTAAGAGTCGCAGCGGCAAAAGAAAACATCGTGAGGATTCCTCGCTTCGAGCAGTTTAAAGAGTAATTCAAAGACATATTATAAGTAATTGAATATTGATAATAAAACTAGCTGTCCCGGCCAGCTTCGCCCGGGTGGAAAATTAAAATTTGCTGGAACACTATGGCAGAGACACTGGGTCCAATTATAAAACTAAACCATTGTCGAATCCACCTCAATTTTTGTAACTTTCAAATTTGAAACACAGAATGTTTCATTAAAATATATCCAGCCGTCTACGAGCCCATTTTATTTAAATAAAGAGAGAATTAGTATCTAGTAATTAGCACCCAAGCAAAGCCTGCGAAAAACTGCGAGTGAGCAAGCATGTGATAATTTAATCGTTATCTTAAGTACTATGCCGGGTGTGCCGATACTCGCCTTTGCGATCATAACACGGCGCGACTGCGTCGTCCAAAGATGGCGCGGCGATATTTATTTAATGTTACCGTTTCGCCTTTAATAAGGCGATAAACCTTGGTGGGGTGTCGAAGAATGACGTCATTAAACTTGCAAATTCACCACGTTTGCCATAATCTCCCTGGGAGTCAGTTTGGATATTTTTAATAGCAATATTTTTATAACACGCAGAGCTGCGCTGAAATTTATGTGTAATTTCATTAGATTGAGGATCTATCCAAATGGCTTGTTTTTACTCTTTAATACTTATTTTTGGTCCACATTTCAACGGAAGGTAATATTGTACAGAAGAAAAATTAAAAATGTACAGCGTACAATACCGGGTGTTGTCAAAAATAGAACAGTTGTCTTCTAGTAGCTCTCTATCTAGAAGTTTTTGGATGACGAATCAATAAAATTAAAGTTCAGAGATAATATTTTCCCATTTTCACACCTTTTTACAATTAAACGTGAGAAGCTGGATGGATTAATGGGTAAATGTTTGTTACTCAAACACGCTGGAACGATTGAACTGAATTGGTTGAAATTTGATTAATTTATTGGTTTATTTATACTATGTTATTTATTAAAAAAAGCCGTGGTGGCCGAGTGGTTCGAGCAGTTGCCTGCGACGCAGAGGTCGCAAGTTCGAATCCCGACTGTACCAATGAGTTTTTCTGAACTTAAGTACAGTGATTAGTCACACCACGAGCTTAACGGTGAAGGAAAACATCGAGAGGAAACCTGCATACGTCTGAGAAGAAATTCAAAGGCGTATGTATAGTCGTGCTGGAGTAACGGCGATGGACTCGCCATCTGTCACGTTGGCACCTAATATACCTCTGGCGGAAAGTGGGTGTGTGGGTATTACCTATACACCTCTGCCTACCCCTTCGGGGACCCTTGTGGGAAGGCGTGAGGATATATTATATTATATTATTATATATTATTTATTATAAATATATATTATGTAATAATATTTATTTTATTTATTATTATGTAATAAGGTTTTTTAAGTATATGATTAGTGTATTTATTAACAATTTCGAAACCGCGCTTCGCAGCAGAGCTCTGACCACTAGACCAAACGCCGTCAATTTAAGTTAGTCAGCCGTTCTAATTACTTAAATAAATAAATTAAATCAGAGAACGTAATAAAATATAATATATCCTCCCACAAGGGTCTCCGAAGTGGTAGGCAAAGGTGTATAGGTAGTACCACCACACCCACTTTTCGCCATTAGTTCATTTTAGGTGCCAACATGACAGATGGCGAGCTCATCGCCGCTACTCAAGCACGACTATACATACGCCTTTGAATTGCACGGTTCGGGTTGGTCGTTTCCATGGAGAAGAACCGGCAAGGAACTCCATGGTTACTCTTTTCATCCATGAAGATAATACAACTTTACCCAAGTAAAACCGCGAGGCACAACAAGCAAAGTAAATAATACCATAGCCTGGTTAAATATATTGCTAAGTTTATCACTGTGCGTGTGAAACCTTGCTATATATCACGTCCTTTGTCATAAATATGCTCAGTCCCAGGTGTTTCAAGAGTCAATATACTTAGCACTTTCTTGCTAAGGTTTCCCCATTAGCTATAACAATGTAAAAACACGTTTTTGCCTCGAGTGTCGTCGAGTGTAGCTTATTTGGTATGATTACGTCACTCAGTAATATATGTAGTTTGTTTAGAAGCTTGGCAGTTTTTGTAAGGCATTTTTTACTCGGTTATTTAAGAATATCAAGGCTAAAAACCAGTCAATTAGCATAATTATGTTACTTATTAATAATTAAACACCAAAATTGGGGTAGGCAAAGAGAAGACCTTAAGTATTCAACAGGAATAAAGTCTTCTTTCGCTTCATCCACATAAATCAGTCTCTGTTATACATGCTAGGCGGTTTAAAGTACTCTCCCAAGATCCTCCGGTACGATCCCATCCAGACTTGTAGATCTCATTCCCTTCGTGCAAGTTCATCAGACTTTCATACACGCGCGCCAGTTTCGAGTTCTATTATTGACTTTCCTATGCTTCGATTTAAATAGCGTGAAGTATTAATATACATCCCTTTTTATGTCAGAGAAATATTAAGGATGGCATCATCTATATCAGGATGGTGCTGATATAGAAAGTGCCATCCACGATGACACGCCCCACCAATATCTAGTCGAGGGGGTCGCGGGATACAGGGAGTATCACCCGAGTCTATTCACTCATAGGTAATCAGTGTGTATCAATAATACTCAAACATTAGTGGAAGTTTGCACACTTAAAGACTCGATATTTCCTCTTGATGTTTTTCTTGAGTTAAAAGAAGTTATCGGTGAAGGTCACAGGAGTCGGAGCCTTTAATATTGATCTTCTAGATGACAACTAGAATGTAAAAAAATATTCATATGTCAAGGAGCCCCTACAGTGTTGGCGTTATGCAAGGGGCAATATGAAAGAAGCCTTTTCTTTGAGCTATTGATGTTTTTCTTGAGTTAAAAGAAGTTATCGGTAAAGGTCACAGGAGTCGGAGCCTTTAATATTGATCTTCTAGACGACAACTAGAATGTAAAAATTTATTCATATGTCAAGGAGCCCCTACAATGTTGGCGTTATGCAAGGGGCAATATGAAAGAAGCCTTACCTTTGAGCTAGTCATATATTAAATACAGCAATAATATGCTTTATGTAATTTTACAGAAAGCTTTCTTATCTGCCGGTGACATATTTCACGATCCAGCCATTAAATTAGCGAGGCGAAACTATTTTCCACTAATTTAATAATATTTCTGTCTCGAGTAAAGAGTAAGAAGATCGCTTTATTTAATATGTTGAATGAAATTTCATTTATATATATTCTACCAATAAATTTTTATAAAAGTGTTAACCCACCGATGTCCGAGGTTTCGAGTGTTCTTGATTTTCCCATCCTTGAGTGTCCGATCGATTTGATCTAGGTAGTTGGAACGTGGTCTTCCACTGCCTCTTCTTGCACACACTTTCGCATTGTAAGTAACTGTTTCGTCAACAATTTTTCACTCATCATAATATATGTCCAATCCAACGTAACATGCCTTTCTTCATCTTTACAATCACATTCTCGTTAATGCCAGTTGCTTTACGAGTATCTTCATTGCGGATTCGATCTTAAATCGTAACGCCGCACATTTTTTAAAAGGAACGTTTGTCAGCATTACTAATATAATTAACGTAGAATAAAGTCGTTACCTCCAAGGCCTATCGTGTATGCTGCTGGTCGATTGATAAAAACACTCCACGCGTCCCCAGCGGAAGTCACATCATTATATAACTATAACTAACTATCTTAAATAATACACTTAAAAAACAAAAGACTGGCATCCGACAAGAGCAAAAAACAAATGTCTCACCTGGTCCAAGAGGCGCCGGGGAAAAAAAGATCCTTTTTCTGTTCTCGCCCGTGTTAATATTGACAATACGAATTAGTAGGATTTTTAAAACATTTTGGAGGTTTTGTTAGCTTTTTGTTGTACGATAAAGCTGCAGTAGCATTCCTATCGTTCTTCAATCAGTGTCCTTGAATATATCTTCCGAGGTGAATATATCACTTATTGGAGTGTAGGTAGAGGTGTGTAGGTAATACCTACATACTTCCACCCTAGATATATTTAGATGCCAACGTGACAGATGACGAGTCTGTTTTTTTTCTTAAACGTATGCAGGTTTCCTCTCGATGTTTTCCTTCACCGTAAAGCTCGTGGTCTGACTAATTACTGTAAAGTTCAGAAAACCTCATTAGAACAATCGGGATTATAACTTACAATCTTTGTGTTGCAGGCTATTCGAACCACAGGACCACTAAGGAAATAAAATATTCTATAACTATTAGACCGTTGATATCCTACATGTGTTCCCCCAATGGTAGTAAACGAGCAGCTGAAGAGAGATAAAGCAGAATATCCGATAAAAAAATAAGATTATGGTACAGTGATTAAGGTAGTACTTTTCTCCCCTTTCCAACAACCATATCCACCTAATAATCAAGGATGCAAACGAAACGAGGGAAGCAATTGGCGAGCGTGTATGAAGCTGATCATTAAGTATGAAGTGAAAGAGGTTGGTCTAAATAGGACTTGCGCTCAACTCTCTCTGTTCACTCGGCGTGATGATATGTATGTCTGTCGAATGACTATGTTCATAATCATAAAAACACCTACATAATGTTGTATGGAAAGTTTGTATTATCATGGGCTTTGGATTAACAGTTTTAAATAAGTGAACAATATCTAAATATATATAATTCAAAGGTGACTGACTGACTGACTGACATAGTGATCTATCAACAGTCCAAGCCACTGGACGGATCGGGCTGGAATTTTGGCATGCAGGTAGATATTATGACGTAGGCATCCGCTAAGAAAGGATTTTGATTAATTCTACCCTCAAGGGGATAAAATAGGGGATGAAAGTTTGTATGAAACTTTGTAAATTTTAAACCGATCGGGCTGCGACTTTGCATGCATAAAGCTACTATGACGTAGGCATCCCCTATACACACACACACACATCCAAAATAAAAAAAAAATATTGCGCAGTCACTATCCCACGCGGACGAAGTCGCGGGCACAGCTAGTATTGAATAAAAGCTCTATCTTAGCATCAATGGAATACATCATTGTAACAAAACACACTCATGTCGAAATCACACAATCACGACAATTCCTCAATTCCCTTATCGCTCAATTTAAAATTTGACAATTGAATAAAATATCCGATTTGTTATTGCATTGTGACATAATTGTATATTGTATGGAACGGGTTGTGTTCGGTGTTTGTGTGAGATATTTATTGAATCTGTTGCCTTCTCTTGATAATGTGTGGGAGTAACCTTAGGTGAGGTGAACGGAGATCCATTAAGCACCGGACTATTGCTTATACGAATCAATCGGCTATTTTAAAACCTCATATTTAAAATATATTATATATCTTTACGCCTTCCTACAAGGGTCCCCGAAGGGATAGGCAGAGGTGTATAGGTAGTACCCACACACCCACTTTCCGCCAGAGGTATATTAGATGCGCCTAGGTATATACATACGCCTTCGAATTGCTTCTGTATACAGATTTCCTCTGGATGTTTTCTTCCGTAAAGCTCGTGGTGTGACTAATCACTGTACTTAAGTTCAGAAGAACTTATTGGTACAGTCGGGATTCGAGCTTGCGATCTTTGTGTCGCAGGCAACTGCTTGAACCACTCGAGCACCACGGCTACGGCTAATTTAATTGATGCTTAAACTTGCAAACTTGACGAAGCACACTTGCTTAGCCGATTGAACTAACTAGTTAGTCACTACTTTTAAATACTTTCGGCCACCCCATCAGCACTGTATGACAACAATAAATCATAATGCCGAGTCCCACTAGGGGTACGAATTGAGAGTTGAACGCCAGTTTACTCTTACCTTACAGACCTCTTCACTTCGTCTTCGCCTCAGATCAGTCTCTTCATATATGCTCGCTGGTTCCGAGTACTCATGACATTCCCATCCTTGAGTGTCCGATGGATTTCATAAGGTAATTGCAACGGGGCCTTCCTCTGTGTCTCAGACACTTTCTCATCATAACTGTTTTGTCAATGTTTCTTCACTCGTCCTTTCTATATGTTGAAGCCAAAGTAACGTGCCTTTTAAAAGCGACAAAAAAAAAGTATTTTAATGCGTCGCTTTAAAATTAATTATAAATACCAAATTAGCGCGCTTGCTAATTAAAGCCTCAAAGTTCAAAGTTTCCAAAGCACACACTTGAAAGTCGCAACGTTGAGTACCAAATACAGCTTTCCAAAGTCTGGGAAAAACATTTTAAAATCCTACCTTCACTTAAAGTTTATTACTTAGAAGTTGGAATGGAAGCATTTTAAGGATTACAGGTAGGTATTTGGTGCATTCGTGCGGCCGCCTCAAAGGGTCCGGTCTACGGCCGAGGTAGGAAGCGCTAATATGCATGTCATTTATTAAGTTTGCGGGACAGGTCCTGGAATGAATTAAAAGTAGGTGTTTGTATTAAATAGGCACCTAATTACGAAAGAATTTCGATGTTTTATTACGAAATAAAGTTGTTTGTTACATCTCTGTCTATGCTTTCGGCGACCCGGGGAACGCTGGAAAATTACTAGCCACTGATATAAGTGGGTGTGTGATTTTTTTTTAGGAATTGGTAAACGCTTACCCACCGACATCGTCTGCTTAAAATTGACAATTTTTTTTGTAAATAAGATGCTAGTCCTTATTAATCCCGCCTTTCTCCAAAAATATAGGGTCATTAGCCTGCTAGGAATTCTATGCTTAATGACTGGGCAGTGTGGTGCGAGCGATGGTTTGCTAAGGAGATTTGCCAACCCTAGATTTAATAGCAACTGGGTGCTTAGCATCGCTTTGAAGACGGCGTGAGAAGGGCGAAAGGTTTTTTAAAATACATTAGTTTTAAGAAGTTTCTTCATAATTGCAAAGTGTAGTCTGAGATAGAGATACTCTTTTCTCTTTTTCATTATTTATCGTTTTATAATCAAACTAGCTGTCCCGCCCTTCGAGCTTCGCTCGGGTGAAAAAGTTAAATTGCCCGTAACACGATCGCAGCGCCACCTATTGGGTCCAATTGTAAATCTAAACCATTCTCGAATCTAGCTTAAGACACACAGAAACACACAGAAAGCTTCGCCCGGGTAAAAAGGTAAAATTCTTGAAACTCGATCGCAGCGCCACCTATCGGGTCCAATTTAATATAGCCTATGTTAGTCGGGGATAGTGTAGCTTTCCAATGGTGAAAGAATTTTTGAAATCGGTCCAGCAGTTTCGGAGCCTATTCATTACAAACAAACAAACAAACAAACAAACAAATCTTTCCTCTTTATAATATTAGTTAGTAATCAAATAAAAGCCTTACGTTTGCGTCAGGCTTTACTAAGCTTTTGTATTTAGAACGTTTTTGTATTTAGTATTGCGTTTCACTAGAATTTTCCTATCTTCGTATATATATTTCCTTTGTGCGTGTGTTTGTCACTGAACTCCTTCTAAACGATTGGACCGGTTTTAATGAAATTTTCTGTGTCTTCAGGTGGATTCGAGAATGGTTTAGATTCACACTTGGACCCGATAGGTTTCAGGGGCTTTGATTCTTTCACCCAAGCAAAGCTGGGCGGGACAGCTAGGTTTAATATAACCCTCAGTGTAATTGTATTATTTTTTTGGAATGCATTTTATTTAGATAGTATATATCTCTCGTCGTATCGTATCCCTCGGCCGTGGTGGTCGAGTGGTCCGAGCAGTTGCCTGCGACGTAAAGGTCGCAAGTTCGAATCCCGACTGTACCAATGAGTTTTTCTGAACTTAAGTACAGTGATTAGTCACACCACGAGCTTTACGGTGAAGGAAAACATCGAGAGGAAACCTGCATACGTCTGAGAAGAAATTCAAAGGCGTATGTATAGTCATGCTGGAGTAACGGCGATGGACTCGCCATCTGTCGCGTTGGCACCTAATATACCTCTGGCGGAAAGTGGGTATTATCTATACACCTCTGCCTACCCCTTCGGGGACCCTTGTGGGAAGGCGTGAGGATATATATATATCCCTTCTCGCTTTGGCGGCTTAGATTAAATATCTGCATATTTACACCTTCCTAATCGGGTCTTCGAATGGGTAAGCAAAGGTAGATAGTTGAAAGATGTCGAGACCATCGCCGTTATCCAACCTCGACTATACATACGCCTTTAAATTTCTTCCCAAGCGTGTACAGGCTGCCTCTCGATGTTTTCCTTCACCGTAAAGCTCGTGGTGTGACTAATCACTGTACTTAAGTTAAAAAAAACTCATAATCGGGATTTGAATTTGCAATTTGGCGTGGCCAAGTTGTGGCTGGCGACCACAACTAATCAGCCACCACGGCTTTTTAAAGTAAAAAATAGAGAAAGTTAACAACGTTCAAGCTTACAAGATTCGCTCGCTTTAATATAGGTACCGACAAAGAATGGCTATTGCGCTGCCAAATGCAGTGGTATACAGGTTCTTAAATTCAGTTTCACTACTTTACCTCGGCATAACTGTCTTGCAGGTGTGTGCGAGCTCTTAACAGCTAGTTTGGCGGTGGAATGATGATATTACTAACGTATTGTAGCGCCCCTACTACAGGATCTCACTTATAAGGTTACCACCAGCTTGAATAGGCTTGTTAGCAAAAAAATTGTCGTTAGACTAGACGTTTAACATGTTAGCACCTAAATGCTCCGGCGAGAAGGAGGTGCTATTACACTTATGTCTCTCTCTTGAGACTTGATGACGGCTTGTGGCGTGACGGTGTCATATCTGTGTTGAGTGGTCCATTGCTTCTTCTGCAATATGGACTCACGCCATCGAGTTTTTTTTTCATCATTAAAAACAACAATAATAATTACCCTGAAGCACACCAAAAACCATTGAGGATTGTCCGGTATGCCATACATTCTGCTCACTTAATTTAATTTAATTTGGCTTAGGCGATATTGTTCGTTTATTGGGTTTTACAAACCTTAAACATAGTTAGTTTATTGGGTTTTATTTTACAAACTTTAAACATTACGTAAGTGGGTTAAAATTAGTTACGCTAAAATAAGTACCTAAGGCTTAAAATTATTGGAACAATATTTCTTATAAGGAAGGTAGAAGTACAAAAAGTCAATTGCAGTCATAATGAAATAGTGACGCCATCGTGGGTATGCAAATATTTTTATTTAGTTTGTGACATCTAAGTTCCAATAGTAAGGGCAGCTCTGAGCGTATGTCACGGCTTAATACATCTACTGTGTACATTCGCCGTAAATTGTAAGCTTTTCATAAAACTTGTGCAGTATAATACTCCACTGCAACTAGTTGATGAGTTCTCAACTGCAGTCTTTTTTAATTATAGTCTGTAAGTTATTTTATATTTACGGCGGATGAATAAAGTTGTTCCCATAGGATTAAGTTAAGTGATGAAAAATGTAATTAATTAAATTGAATAGAATTTGGTCCTTGAGCGTCCGATCGATTGCTCTCCGCTCAGGGACGGGAACGTCAAGAGTACTCGAAACCGACGAGCATGTATGAAGAGACTGATGAATGTGGACGAAGCAAAAGAGGTATGTAAGCCTAGAGAGAACTGGCGCTCTATACTCTCTGCCTACCCTGTTAGGGACTTGGCGTGATGATATGTATGTATGTATGTAGAATTTGGTGAACATGATGTACGGGTGGGTGATGTATGAATTACAACATTACTCATTGGGTACAATTACAATATTATAATATAGTTGTTCGAGTAGTTGCCTGCGAAACAAAAATCGCAGGTTCGAACCTCGACTGTACCAATGAGTTTTTCTAAACTTAACTACAGTGATTAGTCACACCACGAGCTTTAAGGTGAAGGAAAACATCGAGAGGAAACCTGAATACGTCTGAGAAGAAATTCAAAGGCGTATGTAGGTATAGTCGTGCTGGAGTAACGGCGGTGGACTCGCCATCTGTCACGTTGGCACCTAAAATATATCTCTGGAAAGTGGCTGTGTTGGTACTACCTATACACCCCTACCTACCTCTTCGGGGATCCATATGTGAAGCCGTTAGGATATACATATGAGGTACTATTTGTAATGACTGTTTATAAGTTTAGAAATATCTCATTGGTATTAGACCACTGGGATAGGAAGCTGTAATACTAACTTGATGACCTATGAAACACGGCCTTGACCGAAAAACAATATAATTAACATGGCTCGTAGTGATAAATTACTGTAAAATTAAGAAAATACTCATTGGTACAGTCGGGATTTGAACTTGCATTCTTTGCGTAACAGGTAACTGTTTAAACCACTGGACCACCAGTTCTCACTACCATGATTTTCAAAAGATTTTTTATTTATTGATAAATTAAGTAAGATTCTATAAGCGTTATCAATAGTGAACCCATTGAAACGTTTTTAAGCTATTTATTTAACTTTTTAAGTGTAGAAAAACTAGTTTTTATTTAAATACTGTGACATTGGTTGCCCCGACAACGCGCATAATTATCTTAAATTATAATATATTAAGTGATGTTGGGAATTTTCTCCTTACGTTTTAATTTTATCGAATAAATGTAATAATAATATAATATATCCTCACGCCTTCCCACAAGGGTTCCCGAAGGGGTAGGCAGAGGTGTATAGGTAATACCCACTTTCCGCCAGAGGTATATTAGGTGCCAACGTGACAGATGGCGACTCCATCGCCGTTACTCCAGCACGACTATACATACGCATTTGAATTTCTTCTCAGACGTATGCAGGTTTCCTCTCGATGTTTTCCTTCACCGTTAAGCTCGTGGTGTGACTAATCACTTTATTTAAGTTCAGAAAAACTCATTGGTACAGTCGGGATTCGAACTTGCGACCTTTGCGTCGCAGACAACTGCTCAAACCACTCGGCCACCACGGCTCCTTAAATAAATCGAATCGACTCCTCGAATAAATGTGCACCTTCGTATTAAGATACATACATACATAAGAATTAGGCATTATATTTCACCTAATATGCCATATCAGATATCTCGTCTAATAGGCAGAGAGAGTAGAACGCCAGTTATTTTTAACCGAATTAAAAAAGGAGGAGGTTGTATTTTCCACTGTATATATATTTTTTCACTGATTTCTCTCCCATTTGTGAACTGATCCTCAAACATTTTTTTGTTTTACATTATTAGCGGTTCATTCACATGCATCAGTCTCTTAATACATCTTGCCGGTTTCTTGACGTAAGAAAAAGATGCTTGACGTAAACAAATTAAAACTATACACACCTCTTTAGGATCGTCGTGCGCCCATATATATAGAAAACTGTGAATTGAGCAGCCTGTAGATTGCAGATATATTTGCTAGCTATTGGATCTCGTATGCAGATGTCAGATTGCGGTCAAAAATCACGCGCGGATCCCAGTTCACTCCTATATTCATACTTATATAGGTACTCAATAAGCATTACCTTACTGTATATTATATCAGTATACGAGTGGGTTTAGTTCTGATGGGTTGATGTTGTTTTTTTAATTATCAGAATATATATATTCTGATACCAATTTAATACATACATACATACCATCACGCCATTCCCTAACGGGGTAGGCAGAGAGTATAGAGCGCCAGTTCTCTCTAGACTTACATACCTCTTTCGCTTCGTCCACATTCATCAGTCTCTTCATACATGCTCGTCGGTTTCGAGTACTCTTAACGTTCCCGTCCTTGAGAGTCCGATCTATTTGATCCAGATAGTTGGAACGTGGCCTTCCTCTGCCTCTTCTTGCACACACTTTTGCTTTGTATATCTGTTTCGTCAATCTTTCTTCACTCATCCTTTCTATGTGTCCAAACCAACGTAACATGCCTTTCTTCATCTTTACAATCACACCCTCATTCACGCCAGTTGATTTGCGAATCTCTTCATTGCGGATTCGATCTAATATCGTTACGCCGCACATTTTTCGAAGAGATCGCATCTCGACTGCATTCAAGCTATTTTCATACTTCCTCTGACATACCCAGGATTCGCTGCCATACAATAAGGTAGGTACCAATATCGCGTTGTGGACAGCAACTCGAGCATTCTTGCTCAGACTTTTACTGCCCATCAACGCCGACATGGCTCCATTCACCTTATTTCCGGCAGTTATCCTTCTTTCAATATCTTTTTCATACTTTCCATCTCGTGTGAACATGCTTCCAAGATATACAAATTCATTCATTCACCAATTTAATTGTATGTATATATATATATATATATATATATATATATACACACAAATATAGTCGTGCTTGAGTAACGGCGATGGACTCGCCATCCGTCACGTCTGTCACCTATAATATATCTCTGGCGGAAAGTGGGTGTATGGGTATTACCTATACACCTCTGTCCGTAGACAGGACTTTAGGATACATATATATATATATATATATATCCTCACGCCTTCCCACTTAATTTTACACAATTTAATTAAAAATACAATAACAACCCATGAGAAATAATATATATTTATTGAGAAATATATATTTTAATATAAATATATATATATTGAGAAACATATATATAAAGTGGTTTCAGAAAAACTCATATTGTTCAACTCATGCAAGTTGAACTTGCGATCGTTGTATGGCGAACCACTCGGCCACAGCGGTTCTTACACATTTAATAAAAATATTCTTAAAATAAATAATATGTTGTTTACTTTTTACACCGAGAATCTTGATTCCCTCTCGCTTTGTCCCGAGCCGAGAATAATATGTATGAGAAATGTATTCACGCCACTTGAATGAGATGGCCTGCGGATAAATTGTTGTTGCATCCAAGAATATGTAGCATTCATTTATCCAAGCGTAAGTAAGTATATGCTATTTACATTTAAACAAATAGTGCAGTCTGTTAGATTGTGAAGACCTGCCATCTGTCTCGTTGTCACCAATGACGTTGGTATGTAGTGGGCGCCATTAGACCTTTGCCTATGCATTCGGTTATAGTAATCAAGCACAACTACATATACACACGTCCTCTTCTCAGAATGATTTATTTTTCTCTCGATGTTTTCCTTCACCGTAAAGCTCGTGGTGTGACTAATCACTGCACTTAAGTTCAGAAACACTCATTGGTACATTCGGGATTCGAACTTGCAATCTTAGTGTTGGAGGCGACTGCTTGAAACACTCCCACCAAGGCTATATCATCAATAATCAATAAAATCACTAATGAAGTATACAGACTTAGCATAATGAGAAATAATATTAATTAAACATTTAATCTGATGAATTTTCTAATATCACTAGCAGCGTAGTTACGCTCCGTTAATACAAGCCCGAGGCACTATTTTAGTGCAAGTCCTAAGAAAATTTACATATTACTGCGATAGTCCTATTCGAACTCCATACCCTGCGAACACATGACTACTAATTTGCCTTAGGGCCATTCGTCGACACAATATTGCTTCATTATATTCAACGTGCACACGAATCTACCTCTTATCACGGAAGTTTTAAGATACGCAAACACTTTTGTTCACAGAAACAGAAAACGAAGTTTGTTGAAAATGCTATACAAAGTGTAGTATTCTGATTCGGGACATAAAGTACATTCCATTTTAGTGCCTTCTCCTTTGAGATAAGGCTCTAAGGTGTTTTTGTGTGTACATAAGTGACTTGTTCAGAGATATGATGCAACGGTGGGAACTTCTACGTATGCCGTCGGCTGATTGCAAAGTCGCAACTCTGATTTGTATCGCCCGACACTAGATGTGTGTAGTTTAAGACGTTTCCTGCTTTTAACGCATGTACTTATATATAAACTACCGCATTAAGCGCATCCAGACGATAAATAAAGACAAATGTCGCGAAGGCAGCAGCTCAAAAGAGAGCTATTGTCCGCGCGTTTTTTAAATAACGTATATGCAAAGTGTATACTATGTATAATAATAATAATATATCCTCACGCCTTCCCACGAGGGTCCCCGAAGGGGTAGGCAGAGGTGTCTAGGTAAAACCCACACACCCACTTTCCGCCAGAGGTATATTAGGTGCCAACGTGACAGATGGCCAGTCCATCGCCGCTACTCAAGCACGACTATTCATACGACTTTGAATTTCTTCTCAGACGTATGCAGGTTTCCTCTCGATGTTTTCCTTCACCGTAAAGCTCGTGGTGTGACTAATCACTGTACTTACGTTCAGAAAAACTCATTGGTACAGTCGGGATTCGAACTTGCGACCTTTGCGTCGCAGGCAACTACTGGAACCACTCGACCACGACGGCTTATTATACTATGTATAAACGTATATAATTTCTTTTATATGGCTATATGCCATTATCAACTTGTCTATTTATGGACGGACTTTTCAAGCTATTGAAATCCCCGGCCCACCGCTCACATACCTAACGCGCGGCCAACTATTCTGCGCGGACTGTAGTTAGAATATTTTTTTTCCTGTCTTGAAATTTGTTATGTTGTCTTAAGTGTATAATGCGTCTTAAGACGCATAAATATATACATAAATATTATGACGTATTCAAGTCTAACTTTAAAAAGCTAGACAATATTTTTGAATTCCTTTTTTTAAATACTCTCCCTTCTAGGCGCTCGTAGCTACTCATTAGCACAAGTGGTCATGAGCGCCAACATTGTCACGGTTCACTCTTTGTACTTTTTTTATGCTCGTTAGATTGAGGGGTGACTACAACACACGCAAAAGTTGTTGAAGTGTTAAAGGTTACAAGTAACAAGCAATTGATATTCTAATAAGTCATACAATATAAACGTAGTTAGTAGTAGTTGCCTGCAACGGAAAGAATGCCATGTAAATTTTTCTTTCATTTTATTTTTATTTATTCATAAAAGGAGGAACATAAAAAAGTAAGGCCACAAATAAGCGAAAATGCCTGTAGAAGGTGTAAACGGTGTCGCAGACTCATCTCAGTATAGAGATAAAAGTACTCAGTTTTATTACAGGAAATAGGAATTTTCATTCCAACTGTACCAATGAAAGTATAGTCAATAGTCACGCCACGAGCTTAACGGTGAAGGAAAACATCGAGGTGAAACGAACATATCTTTAAGAAGAAAATCGATGACGTATGTGATTGTGACTCAGCGACAGATTCACCATCTGTGACGCTTGTGACTCACCATCTGTCACGTTGGCACCTAAATATAACGAGATCCTGCGTGAGGTGGATTCGACCCTTGTGCGACGGCGTAAAGATATTCACATATGTATTTGAAGATATATGTGTGTAAGAGACCTTTGCGGTTTGGATTTATTATTGTACAATTGTTAAGTATGGAACCCTAAAATTAATAATTGGAAAGTGAATAAGACAAATGAGAAACAGATGTTTGCGGCAGCTTTGTGGTTTGCGTTTATTTTGTAAGTCTTTCAGTTGGAATTAACCAGTTGTTTGGAGATCTTTAAATGGTAGTTTATTTTGAAGTAGCTCAAACGGAAATATTTATTGAGATGTTATAATTTGCATAATTTAAAATGATTTGTTGCCTTGTCGTGAAATGCTACTGTCGTTATGGTTCAACAGTATAAAAGGAACACATGTATTTAATCGAGCCGTTGTGGCCGAGTGCTTCGAATAGTTACAACAAAGAGATAACAAGCTCAAATCCCGACTGTACCAATGAGTTTATCTGAACTGAAGCACAGTGATTTATCATACCATATGCCATAAGTTGAAGGAAAACATCGAAAATTAACCTTTGATACGTTTGAGAAGAAATTCAAAGGCGTAGGTTTGTATAATTTTCGGCGATGGGCTCGCCATCTGTCACGTTGGCACCTAAAATATATGAAGATGTATATGATATGATTTCTATATATCTATAATTTTATACATACAAATCATCACGCCAAGTCCCTAACGGGGTAGGCAGGGAGTATAGAGCGCCAGTTCTCTCTAGTCTTACATACCTCTTTCGCTTCGTCCACATTCACCAGTCTCTTCATGCATGCTCGTCGGTTTCGTGTACTCTTAACGTTCCCGTCCTTGAGTGTCCGATCGATTTGATTCAGGTAGTTGGAAATTATAATTTTATCATACTTGAATAATTATTGCAGTAGTTCGTCATGCCTACCCAATTAGACTCAGTGTGATGATATGTATGTATATATATATATATATATATATAAACATAGCCGTGCATAAAATTGGGTAATGGACGTCTAGACAAGATATAGTAATGATATGACATAATGAAACGTTCTGTTTGTCAGAAAAATTTCTGTTTTTTTTTTGTTGTGTTTCAAAAAGAAGAGAAGAATCGTCACAACCACATGCCGAAAAATAAATTAGTGCATGAAAAAATAATATAATTTCTTCCTTTTAAGTGAAATTCGCTTAAACAATGTTACCTACAGTCAACTTTTCAAGACCGGAAAATTGGAGCCCATTAAAAGGTACTAAGCTTTATTTTTTTCTGTTGCCTCCCCCCCCCCCCCCCCACTTACACTTCCGTGGTAATTAAATGACAATTACTGAATTCTCGTGAAGAAATTAGCTTCTTCCCCATTGGGCAATCTATTTTAGTAGCAAAAATATTTTAGTCGCAGCAGTAGCTGTAGCTGATAACTATATTGAATAAGTTAATTAATTGAAAGGCTTCTCCACCAAAATGTTTCACGTATGAGGTAAAAAAGGATTTTTCACAGCTCAGGGTGCAGTATCCTCAAATATATCCCCAAGGCTTTCCATAAGGGTCCGAAGTGGTGAGCATAGGTGTGTAGTAGAGCCCACACACCCACTTTCCGCCAGGGATGTGGGTTTTTTGGGTGGGAATTTGGTGCCAACGTGCAGTATCAATCGCCCAAATCGATCAACTGACCACAAACCAGGCTCTTATGCAGATCGATGCCCAGAAGCTCTTCATATCATATAATTTTACGGTGTGATTATATTATCAAAACGTCAAATGTGATATTAATCCTCGTGCAGACGGCATTATTAATACGCCCGCCACCGGAAATGTACAACCACATATTAAAGTCACTACTTATGTTGAGATTACGATCAGTTTAATATTGCAAGGTTCTGTATCCAGATCTATACTAACATTCGAGTTTGCTGTTTATACGCACTAGTGTTAAGTAGTACTCATCCGATTGGGAACAATATTTTTTCATTAGGGACCTCCTGTGGTGTGGAAGGCCATCTGAACTTATGTACTATATTATAAAGAGGAAAGATAAAATTTTTGTGTTTGTTTGTTACATACATACATATCATCACGCCAAGTCCCTAACGGGGTAGGCAGAGAGTATAGAGCGCCAGTTCTCTCTAGACTTACATACCTCTAGGTTGTTTGTTAAGACTTAATAAAAAAACTACGAAACCGATATTTAAAATTTTTCACCAATAGAAAGCTATATCTTTTCCAAGTAACATAGGTTATATAATAGGACAGACTAGATTAAAAAAAAACATTTTTTTATATTATATTTTATGCGGACGAAACCACGTGGCACAGATATATATCATCATGCTGCCAAAGAGTGGATAATCAAATTTAAGGCGAGAGAAGAGTTGCGCTATACTACTGGCCTGATTGAGGGATTGATTGCGCACATGAAAAAAGGCAAGTCATATTGTATGTTGAAAAAACACACGTACAATGCAAACATTACAAGAAGAAAAGAAAGAAAAACACTCTTGTTTCAACTACCTAGATCAAATCGATCGGATACTCAAGGATGGGAACGTGAAGAGTACTCAAAACCGACGAGCATGTATGAAGAGAATGATGAATGCCAATTAAGAAGGAGCTGTAAGTCTTGGGAAAACTGGTGCCGGTGGGGGTCCCGTGATGTACCCTATCGATGTAATAAAGAAAAACCTAAACTGCTCACACAGCAGACAAACAGCCACTCACTTTAACAAGATGATGTCTTAAAGTAATACATTTATTTATTTATTGACTATATTCGAACGGCTTAACAGCCACTTTCACTAATGAGATAAAAATTGACAAGATATTTGCGTAGTCTTCTCACAGTATTCCAAGTATGAATGAATGAATATTCTTTCATATTATTGAACAAAGTCACAAAGACCCCTAAAATCAAATACACACTGGTATAAAAAGACAGGCGGCGCACGATAAAATTACCATGTTGGATCGGATGGTATCCTGTCTTGAAGACTGTAATTTTCTATAAACGTTTCATGAATTTTTTTCAAATAGTCCATTGATATACTTGTTCAATATTCACTTCATTATGTTGTCTCAATTCAGTTTTATACAAAGGCTTGGCTGGAGGCTTTAATTTGTCAACTTGAAACTTTCTTTTAAGCTTTTGAACTTATAATTAAATACTGACTTGCGACTCTTTTGAATTACTAGGTTAAAGGGTTGTGAAGTTAGAGGTTGCGGGTTCGATTCGGAGTCGAGATTCCAACAAATATTAGTGTAGCTGGTGACTACTCGAGCCACTGGGAGACCACGACTCAATATAAGTTAATATATCTCTCGTAAAAAGATTAAAACAGGTTTTAACTACACTCAGTTTCGAGTAAGACGAGCAGCTAAAAAATTTTTGTGAAAACTGAAAAGTTCTTGCAAAATGGCGATGGCTTTGACATGGCCCCTTATGATATCATGCAAAGAGAAGGTGTTTTTACATCGCTGCCTACCCGTCCGGCAGCTCTTTAATTCTTTCAAAGCTTGACGAATAAATCCAGCTTAATATATGTCTGGTATACCTTATACAGCCAGACCAGCGTCAATGCAAAGGAATTTAAAAATAAAAAAGGCAGTTCCATCCATTTTTAATCGGTAACTTACCCGTCGTATATCAATTCTGGCAGAGGCATAAATCGTAGCCGGCAATTTTGCCGTTCCCACATCGGTCATCGGTGAACTATGTAAAGTTGGAAACATTAGGTCACTAAGTGAGGTTTTATGGTTTCATTGCCAAAGGTTTTTATTGGCAGTAAAATATTGGGGCTCATTTATTTATATCACTAAGTATTTGTGAATCACTAAACAATTCGGAGCTGCGATGGCCGTGACCGTCGTCTACAAAATGAAGATTAAAGAATCCAAACCTAACTGTACCAATGTTTTTCTCAACTATACTTTAATTAAAGTGATTACGGTGAAGGAAACATCGAGAGGAAATCTGCATACGTATGAGAAGAAATTCAAAGGCGTTTGTATAGTCGTGCTTGAAAAAGGCGTTGGATTCGCCACGTACGCTCTCTCATAGTTCTCGCTCATAGTTCTCGCTCATAAAAAAGAATACGTGATTATCATACATACATTTCATTACGCCGAGTCCCTAGCAGGGTTGGCAGAGAGTATAGAGCGCCAGTTCATTTAAGACTTACATACCTCTTTCGCTTCGTCCACATTCATCAGACTATTCGTTTCGAGTACTCTTGACGTTCCCGTCCTTTAGCGTCCGACCGATTTGATGTAGGTAGTTGGAACTTGATCTTCCTCTGCCTCTTCTTGCACACACTTTCGCTTAGTATATCTGTTTCGTCTTTCTTTACTACCTTATCATATATTTAGGAAATACAACTGTCGGAGTCGAGAAAACGCGAGTCGGAGCGAAATTATGATATCAACTGCTCGTTAAGATAATATTATGCTATAAGCATATGTTATTTATACCTATCTACATAAATCTGCATTAAATTAATCGGCGGCAGTGCACCGGTTAATAATATTCGGTTGCACGTGGAGGCATCTTGATTACAGAATCCGACTTGGGAGTGATGTGCCTCTCTAATGTCCTACTATATTATGGATGATTATTTAGTGAAATGACACTTAACACACGTACTCTGGGTTGATAATTGCTTGGGCTTTCATTAAATATATGATAGAATATTTGGAATAGAGGATCAATATGTGTTTTAAAAGCTTGACTGTGATATGAAATGGGTTATAATGATAATCACCTATTTTCTGTTATATAGGATCATGCAACACTTATTTAAGGGTAAGTACTATTATTAAAATAAAAAATTAACGTAATTCAAATACGTGCGTATTACCACAGATTCGCTGGGTAGGCACAGAATGTAGAGGTGTTACGCTTCGTCCACATTAATCAGTCTTTCCAAAGGTGAAAATTCAGCATAAAATTAACCGATAAATAGGTATGTTACAATACTACCGATATTAAATCTTTCTGTTCACGATAAACCCAAAACTACTCAACCCATTTTCATGCGGTTTTCACGAAGATACTGAATGGTTGAGCGTTTAAGTGTTTACTTTGTTAAGGTTTTCTGAATTTTTTTAAATCTGATGATGATTTTTGAAAATGTCGGAAAAAGATTAACCGAATGGGAGCTTAAATTGTAATTCATATATTAGACGCAATAAGCTCAGACGAACCTAAGACATAAAAAGAAGTACAACCCGTGCGAATCCGAAGCTGGTCGTAAGTTGTAACTTCCAAACTTTGCTAGCTATTGCCCTTAAATAATTCGCATATGTTTCGTGCCAATTATCTCCCACTACAGGCTTCCTTGGTAGACCGGGGATCACGTGACCCAGCGTCAATTTGTCAACGATAAACGAAATGTTCCTTGTTACACAACCACAAAGTGCCAGTAAACTCACGCGGGCTACTAAGTAACTATTTTACCCACTTCATAAAACGAAATATTCTATTCGCCTTGCTCTAACTATTGAGGTTTAAGACTTGATTTAATATTCTACTGACGGATTGCTAGAGTTATAAATCGTCCCTGTTGAATATACTTTCGTACATAATTTCATTACCTCGAGTCCCTCACGGGGTAGGCAGAGGGAGTAGAGTGCCTGTTATCTCTAGACTTGCAACCTCTTTCGCTTTTTTATCATCCATTTATTCATCCATTCCATTCCTATTCCATATACAGTCCATTCCTTTATGTTCGCCAGTTTCGGGTACGCTTGACATTCCCATTCATAAGTGTCCGATGGATTTGATCTAGGTAGTTGGAACGTGGTCTTCTGATGAGAAGTATATATGTACATTTTGATATGGATATACCTTCCCTATCCTTAACCGACTGAATACATTTAAGTATGGGTTCATTAAACCACATTCGATTCATATTGGATAAATTTATGCGCCATGTTTAGGTTTTACGGCGAAATTTAAGATCGCCCAATAAATACGAGAACGGCGCTTACATAAACTGAATTTAGCATTAAACGTTTTATCGAGCCTGACCGAACGTAAAACATTATTTAGTTGACTTCGGTTCCTGTATCACGTAAACGTATCAACTGTTCAAATCAACAACACAAGCTCCATTGCTCGTTATGTATGGTCAAGCAGGTTATCCTCACTTATTAGACGCGCAATGCAGTACACACAAGCCTGCTTTTAAGAATCAGTTGGAGTCCTATTAAAGCTCGACGGCTACGATACGGAGACGATTCTAAGTGACTATTAATGGCCATTACACGATCTTACATCGAATTGGATCTTTATCTTGCTAGAAGATGATGATGAATTGATTTGGTTTAGTAACACTGTATTTTTCTTTACACGAATGGTTGCAAACAAGTATACTATCTGTCTACCTTACTTACCTGACCCACCTTACATACCTTACCTGACTTACCTAACTTACCTACCTTACCTTCCTTACCTACCAAACCTATAAGCGCTTGAAAATGTATCCGCCTTAAACTTAAGGAAGTCGCTATGCTAGCAGCATACTCGTAAGGTGCAGAGTGTTTCCTATTCTGCTAGCTGCACTATCCCAAGAAGTACTGTAAATCCATTTGCAAGAACACAACCCTAACCAGACACAGTACCCGTTAACAACGGTGGCCTGTTATAGCCCTACAGTAGGTTGGAAGTAATACCGGGTCGATGGGCGAGTGTGCAGACTAGCTTTCACAGGTTTAAACATGACAAATCATTTATTCTAATTAGCAGGACTATATATTATATATATATGTATATATATATGGGTAAATGGGTAAATGGGTAAATGGGTAAATGGGCAAATTCTAGAGCAAGTGAATGAATTTGTATATCTTGGAAGCATGTTCACACGAGATGGAAAGTATGAAAAAGATATTGAAAGAAGGATAACTGCCGGAAATAAGGTGAATGGAGCCATGTCGGCGTTGATGGGCAGTAAAAGTCTGAGCAAGAATGCTCGAGTTGCTGTCCACAACGCCATATTGGTACCTACCTTATTGTATGGCAGCGAATCCTGGGTATGTCAGAGGAAGTATGAAAATAGCTTGAATGCAGTCGAGATGCGATCTCTTCGAAAAATGTGCGGCGTAACGATATTAGATCGAATCCGCAATGAAGAGATTCGCAAATCAACTGGCGTGAATGAGGGCGTGATTGTAAAGATGAAGAAAGGCATGTTACGTTGGTTTGGACACATAGAAAGGATGAGTGAAGAAAGATTGACGAAACAGATATACAAAGCAAAAGTGTGTGCAAGAAGAGGCAGAGGAAGGCCACGTTCCAACTACCTGGATCAAATAGATCGGACTCTCAAGGACGGGAACGTTAAGAGTACTCGAAACCGACGAGCATGTATGAAGAGACTGATGAATGTGGACGAAGCGAAAGAGGTATGTAAGTCTAGAGAGAACTGGCGCTCTATACTCTCTGCCTACCCCGTTAGGGACTTGGCGTGATGATATGTATGTATGTATATGTATATATAAAATATCCCCACGCATTCCCACAAGGGTCCCTGAAGGGGTAGGCAGAGGTAAGTACATAGTACCCTTCTGCAATTTGGGTATGCTGTAACTAACCACATTGCAACCACGGTTCTAGTCGACTTTCGAATTTCTTTTTTAAATATTGTTTATTTCAAAGCAGTCAGTCAGCATCGTGACAATTATTCATTAAACTGTAAACATAACGCGAATGATACGACTCCGGACCTTATTCCATTGATACTAAAAGTCCTTTTCGTGCGAGCACGTCGTACCCTCGAAACATCTATTCAGTAACATTATTTATTGGTAAACTTGTTACTTTGTACGAACCGTCCTTTGTTGCCGTATATGTGGAGTTTTGTTATGTATAATTTTTACTACCTTCTGTGTTTTTGTTCGCGATTTTACTCGCAAGATCCTCTTTCACAATGTACACGCTATGTTTTTATTATGAATTTAAGTTATCTTAAATACCTGCCTACCGCTTCGGGGACCCTTATGAGAAGGCGTGAGGATATAAAACCTCACCCCGACGCCCGCCCAACAGCCGCAGTTCATGCAGCAACAACAGCAATGGTTCCCACCCCCGGGACAGAACTATTTCAACCCCCCAATAGATACATATATCCGTATATATATATATATATATATATATATATATATATATATATATATATATCCTCACGCCTATATATGTATAAATCGATAGTAAAAATAAATATAGAAATAGAGGCAGTGAGTTGGGCGCCAGACATCTCTAGACTTGCATTTTCGCTTATTTCAAATTGATTATCTTCACACATACTCGAAGCTTTCGAGCACTCTTGACTTACTTAAAATAAATATTTTATAGTACATTACAAATTACAAATCATTACACCAAGTCTAATAACGGGGTAGGCAGACAGAGTAGAGCGCCAGTTCTCTCTGCGTTCAAACATATGCAGGTCTCCTTCTCGACGTTTTCCTTCACCGTAAAGCTCGAGGCGTGACCAATCACTGCACTTAAGTTAAAAGTCAAAACTACGCGAACCATTCGGCCACCACAGCTTTTTACACGCTTTATATTAGCTTCACCTGTATGTATGTATGTATGTAACCGACTTCTTTGAGCTCGATTTTGACCCACTTTAAACGGCCAGATTTCGTTCAAACTTTGTAGACTTATCGAGGACCGATGACAATACACTAATAACTAAAAAGTAGAAAATAAATAATAGTTAAAAAAAATTAAAAAACACGCTTTTTATAGAAAACCGAACTAAAAAATAGAAAATAAATTTCGATAATATCTTAAAAAGCGTGGGGTGCTTTTTAAGATATTACCGAAATGATAATCACTCTACTAATATCTGTCAATAAAATATTTATAACTATTGACACCATGCACCCCACGCTTTTTAAGATATTATCGAAATTTATTTTCTATTTTTTAGTTCGGTTTTCTATAAAATGCGTGTTTTTTAGTTTTTTTTAACTATTATTATGTTCTTTATAGTGGGTAGAATATATTACCTAGAACAATAATGTTAAGTGCAAAATGTCTGTATTTGAGGCCTGCATCTAGGCCAGACCACGTCGAGCATTTCCACTAATAACTATTATGAATGTAGATTCGTTTGTTTGTATTCATGACCGCATTGCCAAGAAAGCAGGCCAACTAGACTTGAGCTGCTAATATAATATAATATTTTCGTACGTTTCTGTATTTCTAAGTAGGATGTATGTCCCGCCTTCCCACACGGGTCCCCAAACAGGAAGGCAGAGGTATTACCCATACACCCAGCGGAGATATGTATATGTTAAATTCCAACGTGACAGATGGCGAGTCCAATGCCGTTATTGATATATGACTATACATACGTCTTTGAATATATTTTCAAACATATATATGCGGGTTTTCTCTCGATGTTTTCATAACCGTATCGTAAAGCTCGTGGTGTGACTAATCACTGTACCCAAGTACAGAAAAACTAATTGGTACGGTCAGAATTCGAGCTAGCAATCTTTGTGTTGCAGGTAAGTACTGAAACCAATAGACCACGCCTATCCTACTGACCTTAAAGTGAAAACTTGTGATGATGTTTGGAATGGGATACATATGAGGCGTGGCTAAGTGGTTAAAATGGCCTGCAACGCAAAGACTGCAAGCTTGATCGTCGATTGTACCGATGAGATTTTCTAAAGGACAGCTAATCACACCACGAGCTTTATGCCGAAGGAAAACATCGAGAGGAAAACTGCATACATTTGAGAAGAAATTCAAAGACAAAGCATAGTCGAGTTTGAGAAACGGCGATGTATCTTGTCTCAAATTTAATTTAAAGCTGTCAACAAGTTGAAAATGTTTTTCATGGTAACCGCCCGGAGAGTGACTGCGGGCGGGAAGTTCAATGGGCTCCGATTGTGAGTGCCGATCCGTGTAAACAGCACTCGTTACTCGCCGCACAGGATTAGCTACGTGACCGCCTTTTGCGCGAATACTCTTTTCCAATATTTTAATACTCGCTACACCGCGCAGCTTCGCTTGGTTGGAAAAGTGAAAATATTTTTTTTACGCTAAAAACAATAAAAGAGGTCTTTAGAGAGGTCTCGCGCCGTCTAATCGAGACCTCTCGTGACAGGCTGGAACATATCTTACTCAGAGAATCAGCATTGCTATCCAGCGTGGCAATGCTGCTAGTCTTCTTGGCATGTTGCCACGGGGTACCGATTTGGGTCAAATATTTTATCTGTAAGTAGTTAGTTTCATAATAAAGTAGTAAATAAAGTCTTTTCTAGCTAAAGAATAAAGTATATATCATATAGTATATGAAGAGACTGATGAATGTGGACGAAGCGAAAGAGGTATGTAAGTCCAGAGAGAACTGGCGGTCTCGGACTCGAGAGGACTCGGCGTGATGGTATGTATGATGTACTATAGAATCTGAAGTGTGAGTATGAGAACTGGTGATATTTACGTATTATAAGCTGTTACGGCTACCTTAAGTGTATAGATCATATCTATGTAGGTAGGTAGATGCGAAGTCGCTTTTAGTAAGAACTTGTATAACATCCTTTCTTAGTGAGCGTCTATGTTAAATTAAAACTAACTTTGTTATATTTTAAGTAAATTAAGAATTGGTTTTGAATTTTCGTGATGATTCAGTCGGATATAAACCTAGATGCGATTTTTAGGTATCTTAACTTGTACTCTACTTTTGCTTATCTTATTAAATAACAGATTGACGGGAAATTTTGACATGATATTATTTTCCGCCTGTATTGCAAAGAAAATTACTGCGGTTTTTCGTGAAAATGGGACACAAACACATTTTCATCTTGATATAAATATTTAGGAGATTGGATAAATCATCTCAAGTCAACGACCGCGAATCCCAAGTGTGTGTGGTGGAGTCATCTGGCATGTAGTCTAGCCTCTGTCTCCTTGTAATTGTTTGCGGATTTAATCTCCGCCGCTATTTATTTAATAATAAATAATTAATAATAGATACCTTGGGACAATTCTACATAACATAGCCCCAAATTAAGCAAAGCTTGTGTTATGGTAATTGGATAACGATATATTTAGATATATAGATTGATATATACATAAATACATTGGACCTCTAAGTCAAAGATACAATACTCGTGTTCGTCACACACAATATATCTACCCTCAGCGGGAATCGAACCCGCGACCTCAAGTTTCGCAGTCTGGAGCTCTAGCCACTACACCATACAAATACTTATGCTAGTTTAGGGTCCGTTGGATTTGTGTGAGGTGTTAACAATAAGGATATTTCCTACTTGCGGTTTCACCCGCGTTTAATTCATGGATTGTATGTATATATGTCATGATACTGTGACAAAATCAAAAATCAAATCAAAATCAAAATCAAAATCAAAATCATTTTATTTCACATAGGCCCAGGTGGGCACTTATAAAACGTCGAAAAAGAAGCACGGTTCGGGTTGGTCGTTTCCATGGAGAAGAACCGGCAAGAAACTCCATGGTTACTCTTTTCAGATCATTAGGCATATACAATATTTTTTTTTTTTTTCGTTACAGCAATAGTACCCAAGTATGGGAGAACAACGTAGGCCCGACAATAGGTCGTCGCTTACTATACAAAGCATACATAAAACAAGATAATTATAAAAATGTTAGCAAGATCTAAGAATCTACTAAGCCTACAATGTTCTCACATTCACAAATTAGACAAATTAAACAAGTGACACAAATATTGCCATCAGTACTGTAACTAATTCTGGTCAAGATATGGAATAAATTAAAATAATAAAAAAAAAAAGTAAAATTATTATTGTATAGAAAAAACAACCCGAATTGAGAAAAGAAAAAGATTCAGAATAGTTAGAGACATCCACAAATTTGTGCCGTTTATGAGCTACCAGGGAAGCCGCATGCGCAGAAGGAACTAGAGCCAAACTTCTTTATCTTCAACGTAGTCCTTGATTTTATAATATGCTTTTTTAATCAGAACACGTTTGATAATTTTTTTGAACTTTACATCGGTCAGTTCTATAACTGACTTTGGCAGCTTGTTGTAAAAGCGTATACTATTTATAATAAATGACTTGCTCGTTTTTGTTAATCTGTATTTCGGGATTACAATTTCATGTTTACTGCGGGTATTTTTATTATGGCAGTCGCTTTTAATTTTGTAAATCCCTCTATTTTTGCGGACATATAAAATACATTCAAAGATATAGAGTGAAGGCAAAGTTAGTATGTCGATCTCTTTAAATTTCTCCCTGAGAGACTCGCGAGGACCCATGTCATAGATCGCGCGGACCGCCCTCTTTTGAAGAATGAAAATTGAGTCAACGTCCGCCGCTGATCCCCACAGCAGAATGCCATAGGACATAATACTGTGGAAATAAGCATAGTATACTAGCCTAGCTGTGGCTACATCAGTTAAATGCTTTATTTTCCGTACTGCATATGCAGCTGAGCTTAACCGACCGGAAAGTGTTCTAATGTGCGGGCCCCATTGCAATTTTGAGTCGATGGTAATTCCTAGGAATACAGTTTCCGCTATAGCATCAAGTTTGTTGCCGTCAAGATTTAAATTCAGATCCCGTTGTGTTACATTTGGTAAAGAGAACTTAAGACATTTCGTTTTGTTTGGATTCAGTAAAAGATTATTAGCTGCGAACCATTTCGAGAGAACAGTTAAACTTTCGTTTACATGCAAGACATTCGTATTTTTCCTATCTATTTTAAAAATTTGCGAGGTGTCATCAGCAAAGAGAATAATATCCGATAATTTGGCCATCATATAAGGGAGATCATTGATGTAAACAAGAAATAGAAAAGGACCAAGAATTGAACCTTGGGGTACGCCCATCTTGACTAAAGACCCGGAGGACGTCGCCCCATTTACATTAACTTTTTGCTGTCTGTTTGATAAATATGAAAGAACAAGATCAGCAGCGAGTCCACGAATTCCGTAGTGGTGTAATTTACAGATCAGTGTGTTATGGTCGACGCAGTCGAACGCTTTCGAGAGATCACAGAAAATGCCAATGGCATCCTGGGATTTCTCCCAGGATTCCAAAATGTGAGTGACGAGTTTTACTCCCGCATCCGTTGTCGACCTATGCTTCGTGAAACCAAACTGTTGACTATGCAGAATGCCGTTTGAGTTGAAATGATGTAACATCTGGTCCAACATGATTTTTTCATAGATTTTACTCAATGCTGGGAGCACAGATATAGGTCTATAACTAGAGGGATCACTCTTACAACCCGATTAAAAAATTGGGACTACTTTACTATATTTCATTAGATCAGGAAACTCGCCACTGTCCAAGCATTGATTGAATATGTCTGCTAGGACAGGAGCGATTGAGTCAATAATATCTCCAAGAACCTTAACGGATATTCCCCTCTTTAGTCTTTTTAGTCTTCAGTATTTTTTATATTGAGACTTTTAAACGCGGATTTAATTGTACTTGTACTTATTGGATTAAATTTAAAGTCTTGTATGTCCTCAGTATAGTTTTCTTTTAAAAGAGCTTCAGCTAATGTTGAAGAAGAGGGGAGAGATTTTGTAACTTCCACTGGAATATTAGTGAAGTAATTTTCTAGTGTCTCCGACAGATAGGGAGTCCATCGTCGTTTCTCAATAACGACTATTTATACGACTTTGAATTTGTTCCTAATGGAAAGCAGCATGCTAGGTATTAAATGAACAGACCGCATTCGAAATACCCACACTATATTCCCAAACCAAAATCACTAATAGATGTTAAGGCCGCTATACTGAATGGGCAGATTATATCTGCCGCATGGCAGCTGATCGTTGGGCCAAAACCAACGAGTTAGAACACGAAGGAGATGGCGACAACACCTGAACAACACATTCTGTGGACTGAAGCATTGGACAGATACACTTGGAAATAATGGGGTGCACCAGCAGTGGGATGTACCAGGCTAACAACAACAACATGCAGGTTTCCTTTAAATTTTTGCCTTCGCCGTAAAGTTCGTGGTGTTGTTCCTGGGTGTAGTATGACTTATTGATTTTTAGTGTATAGTTAACCTCAATTAACGTGCTCTATAAAGAGAAAATATTTTTAAAATCAGATTTGTTTTTCAAGATAAATCGCGTAGAAACAAATTAGCTCTGCTCTTTTGTAATGTAAGTGTAGATGTAGGTTCAACTAAATTTATTTTCTCGTCGTAATAACCTCTGAGATCCAACATGGATAGCTAATTGCTTAACAAGAATAATAATGTTTTCTGAGAATCTGAATGGTTCTCAGAAAACATTATTATTCTTGTTTTGCCTTATACCTAAAGCTGACACTGATGTTTAGGACAATTATAACTTTAACAAGATTAAGAATTATACTTACAACTCATATGAAAAGTTTTAACGATCCCAATGTGCTCTGAACCTAGTCTGGCTTTCAAACAAGAGATGTTTAACGTGTGTCTAGGAATGTTTCAATTGTACATCGCAAAGTCAAAAGTACTTAAAAATATAATTAACTTATTTTTTAAACATTTTACGTTTTAAATTTTTTTTTTCTAGCAATTAAAATAGCCTATATTTTAAGAGAGGTAGGGCATAATGGGTTTTCCGTTCGAATCTGGAGCTGCCCGACTGGGGCAGGACCTCCACCTTATAGAAGTCCGTAGCCAAATAACACAATTTCTTGTGTTGTGTTCCTATGCGGTGAATAAGGTTTCCAGTAATGAGCTCCTTGGGGAAAGGGGGGAGGATTGTTACATTGTGTTGGAAGCAGAGGGATTAAACCCATTATGCTGCCAACGCACTATAACTCTCCGAACACAGAGTAGCAACGCGCAAGTGATACTTCGTGAGCGTAAATAGGCTGCGGTAAACGTTTTCCATCGGGTGGGCCGTATGCAAGTTTGCCACTCTTGTTGTATAAAAAAAATATCAGTGATAATGTAGCATTCAAATGGTGAAAGAATTTCTAAAATCGGCTCAGTGCTTTTTGAGCCAATTCCTTACAAACATACATACGTACAAATCTTTCTTCTTTACAATATTAGTACAGAAAAGATAAAAGGCATCGACCAAATTTTTTTTGTAGAATGATTACGAAACATACTGACTGCTGGTAGATGCTGGCCTGGAACTTGCAAAGTTAAATATTAGTAACTTTATCCACTCTGCCCCTGGGGCTTTTCGTAAAGAGTAACTGTTTGTAAATCTCATAAAATCCACGACAATATAACAAGCCATCAAACGCGTAGTAGCATTTGGAAACCCCAAGTAGCAATAAGTCATAATGACTTAACGACCCCTACGAGTTGAAAAAGAACTCACCCCCCACCGCGACATTGAGAGTGATTTGAATACGTCCCACTGTTAAAAATAAGTTATAATTTTAGGGTAATAGAAATCGTACAATGTAAGAATTGAATTGATTCACGAAATTAGTTAAATTTGTGGAGTAATTATTTAATTCAAATCTGAATTTATTCAGGTCATAATCCGCCCCAGGACTTCTTTGAATGGCGACACGTATAAAATGTCTGATGTCTTTTCTGTGAAATGATTTATATACTCAAGATCAAAGGATGAGTAACGAAGGATTGACGAAACAGATATAACGCCAACGTGTCTGAATCTACAGCTAGAGGATACCAAACACCTGTGCGAGGAAGCATAAATGGTAATACTAAGAGGCGTGACAGCCGAGTGGTTTTAATTATCTCCTGTATATTCAAGACTAAGTTCGAACCCCAACGTTCTGTATCAATGGGTTTTTGAACAGTTCATCTGTTTATAATATCTCTACTTCGGGGACCCTTACTAACTGCTGTTCTAACAGACTTTAAATAATAAGGATGTTCTCAATCCGGTTTATATATATGAATATATCTTCACGCTCTCCAAGGGTCCCCGGAAGGGTAGACAGTGTGAAGGTGTGGAGGTAGTACCCACATTCCGCTAGAGATATATTTTAGGTGAAACGCGAGTCCATTACTGTTACTCAAGCAATTTACGACTTAAATTTTTTGTCAAACTGACACAGTTTTCTTCTCGATGTTTTCCTTCGTAGAAAGCTTGTGGTGTGACTAATCAATGCACTTATTACTACAGTCAGGATTGGAACTTGAGATATTTGTTTTGTATATTTTTTATAACGTTGCTTAAAATATTGGATCGAAAGCTTTAGCCAGCAAAGTTAATCTCACTCCCTATTCTAATATGCAAACGTTTATGATAATTAATGCATTTTAGTTGATCAATCGCGCCAGAACGGGCGAGCGGAAGTGGTAGTAATTTAGCACATTTATTACAGAGAAAAATTAAATCCACCACTCCCATAATCAAATTAAGAGCGTGTGTATTCGCTGAACGTAATTTCGTAAAATACTATTCGTGATTCACAGGAATTTTAGCTTTTGCACTCTGTCCGATCCAATGACTGCACATTCCAGTAACAATGGGCCGGCTATTTGACCACTAATCCCGCAGCTTAAGTCATTCACTGGCCGAATCAAGGTTGCTAAATCAATCTGCCTCGAGTTGGATTTCGGTGAGATGCACGCGTGCGTGCTTTAATCGTGTTTAGTTATTAGCTCGGATCAAACACTGGAGCATTGTCAAGAATTATGTTTAGTGTAGAGTGATAGGCGTTTATTTTGTGGTTAATTCCGCAAAAAGGTGAACTATATAATCATCATCAGCCCACTCTAGTCCACTGCTGGATATAGGCCTCCCCTAATGAGCGCCATAGCGCCCTGTCTTCAGCTTGCCGCATCCAGCATATGCCAGCAGTTCTTCGCAAATCGTCATCCCACCTGGTCGGAGGGCGTCCTACACTACGTTTGCCTAGTCGAGGTCTCCACCATAGTATAAAGAGAGGAAGTAGGCTATCTCCGGCCCAATTCGCGATATAATTGCCTACTGTCTTAGGGTTGTCACTTTTAGCTAAATATTAGGCGCAGCTGTTCGCGCTTCGCTAGCAACCGCATGAACAGCGGCAACGTCAAGTCAACATTAAAAACTAACGACTGTCTCTTAGACTATAATCGAATTTGTTGTTATGATTCGAACTTTGTTTTATATGTATTTGATTTACTATTAGTCAATTAGGTACTCGTACATACTTATTTTGAATTACGATTTTCTGTAAGTAGGTAGGTACTTAGTTACTATACCTACAATACTGAGAAATCGGCATAACTAAACGTAAACAAAGAAATAGCGGCAAACCAATTGCCAGATCAAAAGTACCTAATACATTCTAGTAGGAAGTTAGGCCTACCTACCTACTTCCTGTGTGATAGAAAACTAATACAAACAAAAAACATGTAAGTACGTAGGTATCTCATCATCAAGTAAAATTATATTACGCTAGAATAAGTGACTAACTTACCTTTCCTGTTCAATAGGTAATCTGAACAGAGACAGGTCTGGAATCGATGAATTATTAAGACACCCAAACACACAGCAATACGTTCTTCTGCGATTATCAGACATTTTGATGATGATATTGATGAATAAATCATTTAGCGGTGCCGAAAAGCCGTGACCCTTGTGCAGTGTTAGCCCCGACTGGCGCACTGAGAAACGGGTCGAGATTTTGTTGAAGTGTGCGTGCGTCGACACATAGATACAATAGCGCACACATACAAGCCGCGCGCGGTGCGTTTGTATGAAGATAACCTACTTTGTTCTTTATACTATGTCTCCACTGAAGAACACAAGGAACTATATAATAGTACGCGCTTATTACTCAAAGACAGGTGGTAGGAATGTTCGTTCCTCTATAAAGATACTAGGTTTTGAATAAAATTTGGCACAGAGATGGCCGAATTAAAATACAGGACATGTTTTATTCTAGAAATAGCCATCAATGAAAAATATTTTTACACCGTTGAAACACTTGAAACTGGGGGACACGGTTAGCTATATCACTTTATTATACATACATACATATCATCACGCGGAGTCCAGATATGTGAATATCTGAGAAGATATTCAAAAGATGGTATGCAATATCGTGTTTTATACATGGCATATGCCATCTGTCACGGGGCGGGTCGCTAGTAAATTATATACCGAACCTACAGTCTACAGAAGCGATACAATCTCTGCTGTTGCTTTAAAAAATGTCAAGAACACCATGATAGCGCGATCTAAATATTGATAGTGACATCTATCGTGCTAATAATAAAGTAAGAAATGCGGCTAGTAACAGATTGAACAATAAAACAGTTATGATACGGTACGAAGCACTGAAAAATAATATCAGTAAACCACGATGATGAGCCACCTAAGCTTATTTTGAGTGCGCCTTCCACTGAAGTCACTTATTAGATTTGATTAATAGTCCTCCCAACCTTCACTATATACTGGGTGTACAGTGCCCGGAGAGCGCGCGGTGACACGGACCCTGAGGTCGATGACTAATGGTCAAGTATTCGCGACAGACCAACCGCAAGATATTGTTACTTCATCTTTTACTCTATTTTCCTTGGGAAATAAATGGCTCTTTATTTTTGTTTGAAGCGCTTTCACACATTTCACCAAATTCATTTAATAATATTATTTATGTGACAGTTTGTGAGGTCGTTTGTTTATCTTCCATCCAATACTACTGAACGGTTTTTGATTATATTCTCCACTGGAATAGATTATTAGCTACGACTGTCTTGTCTAGTGGCCACAGACCCTGACTGTGAAACACGAGGTCACGGGTCGGGTACCATGTTAAATTGTATGGAACTGTCCCAAGGTCAAACCTGGATTTAATAAGAACTCATCTTAAGTAAAAACGGGAAAACAGACCACAATATCGCCATCCAAAATGTTGCCTCGCAAATATAAGCAATTGTTGGGAAAAGGTTTGGTCAAACCATTGGTCAAACGTTTGGGGTTGGCTAAAGAGAAACAGTTCTTTGAGCGTTACGCAATATATGACGCAAGCGTCCACCCGTCAGCTGACTGAGCGAACCCGTGTCAAGGCACAGATGTGAGACCTTTGCGTTATGAAACAATGTACATAGAAATTTTAATCTGCCGTCTCTGGGGTAAGCGTGCAAGCGATAAATCACAAGCGGACGTGATATTTGGATTGCAGGTAGGCTACCAGCGCGGCTTGACAAGCTAGTTCCTAAATTAGAAATACTCATATATGTATTTACGATTTCTGAATGCTCAACTGTAAGCAGAGGTATGTAGTAACACCCTATTTTCGCTTAATATATATTTTAGGTGCCAGCAACGTAACAGATGGCGAATCCATCGCCGTTACTCAAGCACGACTATACATACGCCTTTGAATTGCTTCTCAGACGTATGCAGGTTTCTTTGTTTGTTTCTCGATGCTTTCCTTATCTAAGGCTCGTGGTGTGACTAATCACTGTACTTAAGTTCAGAAAACCTCATTGGTACAGTCGGGATTTGCACTCTTTGTGTTGCAGCAAAGATTAACGTCCCGAAGAAGTCCTCGTACAACTATACGCTAACGCAGTAAATTATCACTCACTTATTGAATATCATTTCGGACCATTTCCGAAACAAATGGCCAAACCGAATCGGTACAATTAGCCAACAATTGCGGACAGAGTTTCGCCAAGTTTGAACCTACGTCATTGTAATTTACGACTAGTTTACTAGTTTGTTTATTATTAGCTGGATTTATGAGATGGGTAACTACTTAGAAGTTCTTACGTCAAATAATAGTAACGTGCTATTTGATAGAGTAATTTAATAATGTTTCTCTGAGTATCTCAGCGTATATATAAATACGTTATGTTTGGGGAAAGACGTCTGATAGTCTGGAGAGATCTGGCGCTCTACTATCTCTGCTTAATCTATGGGGACTCGGTGTGATGATGTGTATATTTCTTTTCACCTTACTGTTGGTATCCTATTTTACCAATCTTAGTATTTTTTTTAAGTAATTACAAATTTAGAATGCTTGCTGGCTAACTTTCTTTAGAAAATATTGTAAAGTAATTTGGGAATTCAAAGCTAAATATTATATATCTCTGTAAGACAAACTCACCAAATAAAATAAAATATCCAACGCAAAAATGTAACCCCAAGCAATATTCTCACGACCATTGATATACTCGTATAAATGTAACTTGTAAAATGTTCTCGTAAATAAAATCTGCTATTGACGTTCGGTAATGTATGTAAATGCCGCCGCGTCAGACTGTCAAGCACAAGATATTGGACCGTATAACAAACACTAGAGGGTTGATAATTGGATGCTAACAAAATTACATTGTGTTTACTATTAATATATTACGTACCTTATAAATATTAGATGATAATGTATCTCTTGATTACAATTAAAATCTGAAACAAAAATTAAGAACAATTATTTATGGTCATACAAATGTCTGCTCACTGGGTCATATAGGTTATGGTCACCGGTTACCATCCTGCGGAAAGTTGTTTGCAATCTTCTTCAATATAAAAAAACATACAAAGGGTACGACTACCTACCGTCGGTTTCATAAACCTAAGTACCCCTGTATACAATTTATGACTTGATGCAAGTGTCAAACCCATAAGACCAGTGCGGGGCAATGCGCCCGAATCCCGCGAACCCGAGATTGTGATAAATGGCGTTTTCGCCCGGCCAGCTGTTTACAAGACGGAAAAATTGCCAGCCCTCGATACACGGTCGTTTTACACTCGGAAGTGCAGTTAAGCTGGGATAAATTAAGTTCTAGCGCTCAATGTGTTATCGGTTGAGCGTGCTAACCTCGGGAATAAACGTGTCGGCACTTTGCTCTGTCTCTTAATCTATGCTCGTTGTTTGCGGTTTAAAGTAATAGGTTAGTTGCGGCTATTGGTAGTCGTTTGGTCGATTTGATTGAATTATATATGTAAACTTTTCTTTTAAACTTCTTTATCTATTGGTGAAAACAGCATGAGAATCCGTTCAGTCATTTTTGAGGTTATTGCGAACAGACAATCAAATTTTAACTTATTTTATCTCAATTAATACAATAAATATCCCTCTAAACTGTATTCTATAAATGTCGTACCTTAATCTACTTGTTTGAAGATGGTAGGAATATTATGAGCAAAAGTGTATATCTGTAGTTCTTATGAAATAAATTTCAGTGAAGTTACACGAACAACCTTATAAACACGAACGTCTTTATCCTATCTCCATTTGTCAAGTATGGATATACCTAAATCCCGGAGTTTCACGGAATCCCGGGACGTCAAGTGCAAGATGCGAATTCGACTATCGACGTAGACACACATCGTAACAAGGCATGATATTTGGTAGGTATATATATATCTTTATTCATTCTCATTACGTTCTCCCAAGGGGTAGACTGAGGGTAGGTACACCCTCCAACCATTTAAGATATATTTATAAAAAATTGGTGGATTCGAATATTGAGCGGATAGTTTTAGTAGAGAGAGAATAAATAATAATAATAATATATCCTCACGCCTTCCCACAAGGGTCACCGAAGGGGTAGGCAGAGGTGTATAGGTAATAGCCACACAGCCACTTTCCGCCAAAGGTTTATTAGGTGCCAAAGAGAATAAAAAAGGCGGGATTTTTGGCGGGGCAAGATGGTGGTGCTACTAGTTTAGTTCGTTGGATTTACAGAATTAAGGTAGTGAAAAATCTTTATATATACATTTATTCTGTCACTGATCTCCTAAACGACGACCGATTCTAATAAAAAAAAAAATTGTGTGCCTTCAGGCGGATTCGAGAATGGTTTAGATTTACAATTTGATCCGATAGGTGGCGCTACCATCGTATTTTTACCCAAGCGAAGCTGATACAACTAATATACTATAAATATAAATAATAGGGAGGTTGCCCACACAACTTTAGTGTTGATAGTGAATACTTAAACACGTGTTAATTAATTACTATTCCTCACCAATCCACGCTTAAGGCGTACGATCTCGAAGTCGTCGATCAATCGCCGACACTGCTAGTTGTAATTGACAGTAAGTAATATTTATTATCAGTATCGTTAAGGCAAATTTACTGCGCCCTTTGCGTCGTTCGATGGCGAAAGCTGGCCTCTGACCACCTGCGAGCGACCATTTGTAATAAGCGATACATTCAAAACTGCTATGCGTGAAATTGATAATTGGTCGTGATTCAAGTAGGTACTCGATAATGAAAGGCAAACAGTGAAAGATGATCCTCCAATGGTGATGTAACCACTGAGTGTGTGCGTATTACCTACATTTCTACCTACTCTCCCTGCTTCTAACATGTATTATCATCATCATCATCATATCATCACGCCGAGTCCCTAACGGGGTAGGCAGAGAGTATTGAGCGTCAGTTCTCTCTAGACTTACATACCTACTATTTCGCTTCGTCCACATTCATCAGTCGCTTCAAATGCGAGTTTCTCAAGTTGTTTATGCTTCCTTCACGCAAGATCTACTGAACAGTTTTGGATAGAAATAGATTTTTTTCTAGATTATTAAGAATAATGTAGAAAAAAGTAAAGTCCGAGGGATTACACCTATTATGTTGCCAACACAGTATAACTCTCTGAACACAGAGTGGCAACGCGCAAGTGATACTCAGGTATCGTGAGCGTAAATAGGCTACGGTAACCGTTTCCCATCAGATGGGCCGTATGCTTGTTTGACACTCTTGTTGTATAAAAAAAAAAGTAAGAAATATTGTAACAATTAATTAAAATTTTAGGCAGGACAAACCGCGCCACATCTAGTAAGAATAAAACTGAATATGGAAGATCCCTTAGCATCGCCGTCCTATTTTACCCGCGATCCGACTTGCAACTCCCTTGATACATTTAAAACGCTAAAAGTTTGTACGTAAGTACCTGATTTAATGAAATAATGGAATGCTATATCGACACCGAGACAGCGAGATCATTAAATTACACATTAAAGTTAACATTTGCATTAATTTCGTCATCCATCAAACAATGAGCTCGTTTCACGACAATTTCAAGTTTAAATATTGAAATGTAGGTAGTTTCTGCTACGGAATTTTAAAAAGGTTGATCCAGAAACATTAAAAAATTGTCTCAATGGTTCTCATAAATGTCAGAGAAATTTCGGTTCAGTTGCTTAAAGGCCAATGACACGACTTACCTCCGTTTCGTTACACAATGTGTTATTTTGCTGCAATCATGATTATAATGGCATGTAATTTATTTCCAGATCCAGTTAATATTACTGTTTTAATGACAGTAGTACACACCTTGTTGTGTTAATTATTAAGGATTTTCCATTTATTACACAGGTTGTCTCAAAAAAGGTAACAGTTGTCTTCTAGAAGTTGTAGGGTGTTGTGAATATATACCCATGATGAAATGCAACAAATAGCTCTAAAGTTGTCATTTTATCGGCAATCGAATAGTAATACTCACATCGAAACATTCAATTTAAAAAAGAAGTTAAACAAGAACATAATTATATTCTACCAAAATAGCTTTATGTTATCAGATACATCATTAGTGTATACATCAGGTTAGTATGCGACAAAAATGTCATACATTTGTTAACTCAGATCGTTATTTTATATATTTTATTGATTGCTACCTATTGTGGTGTCCCCTTATCACATATTTCGACAACTGTACCATCCCAGATGCCCCGTATTGCCGAAAATCACAGAAAGGCGGTATACACTTAACATCGGGCGGGCGGCATATTTGCATTCATAATGGCATTAAAAAAAGATAAATTATATTCTTTAGAAAAAAAAGCAACGATTATTTGAAGTTAATGTTTGAGCGTTTTACTTAAAGTGTGTACTATGTATGTATTAAAATTAAAAAAAATAACACAGAAATCCTTGATCATCATGTTGCCATTATAAGTAACAGACACAGAGATGTCCAGAGAACAAAGCCTATGTCCAAACCACCTCAAATTCAAAATTCGAAAGAGAAAATACAGTTCTTGATATCCGGTGTAAATTCTAAAGGCTGTTATAAATCACTCCGAATTCGGTGGTAGGTGCTAAAATTCGAGTGCAACTAGTCGACAACTCCCCCACGATACAGGCCGAACAATGGAAACTTCCCCGACGGACTAATAAGCTAGTCCAATCCGGATTTGAGTATAGTTAGTGCTAATAATAGCTATTACAATGCCCATGTTATATCCAATGACTGAACGGTGTCTTTTATCAGAAATAAAATGTGTATCATAATGTATCATAAAATCATTACACACTCATATACATACAGAAGTCTATTTAGACATTTAAACATATTTTTCGTGTCTGTGGATGCTTACATACCTCTTTCATTTCATCCACATTCATCGTATATGCAAACGAGTTTCCAATGCTCTAGTCGTTACCATCCCTGAATGATTAGGTGTTTGGAATGTGGTCTAGTCTCATCTAAATTTAGGTACTGGTTGAAGGTGAACTGTAGTGTAGTATATATTTTTGGATTCAAATCCAACAATAAGAGTCCACGCAACCTGTCACCCCCCCCCCCCTCCCCCTCATAAATCGGTGGCAGGAGTACCAGAGTCAAGTAGCGCAAATAGGCTACATTGAGCCAACTAAGTTTTTGGGACGTTTGGACTCTTCATTTTTGTATGTGGTTGGTAACAATGGGTTATTGAGGTTCTCTTTTCGAGGCCTCCGTGACAACAAGGTTACCGAATAGCTCGCTCATTATTGCCATACAACCAGGCAATTCCGTCAGCCTTCTTGGTACCTTTTTGCATTATACGGATTTCGGACATACATTTTATTGGTCTTGGCCAGTCCTCTAGCAGACCTCCTGCGAAGCTTGATTCAGCAGTTTCGATTCCCGCTGCGGGCAGGTATTTGTGTGTCGCACACGAGTATTCGTCTTGGATATTGTATGTATTTATTTTTATATACGTATATGTATTTATCTTACTATGTATATCGTTGTCTAGTTCCCATAGTACAAGCATACATAGCATTTGCTTAGTTTGAGACTAGGTAATTTTGAGAGAATTGTCCCAAGATAATTGAATAATTGAATTTATTTGTAAATTTAATATGCAGTGTACATAGTAAGTTAAGATTCTTTTTTATTATAGTGTTTATTTAAATTAACTGAACGCTCATACAAGTCATATAAATTTGTAATCGTAATTTGTCAAGCTTGCTTTTGAGTACGTGAAACTTCAATCTTAAACCCACAGCCGATAAGTTACCATGTCTTCCGGAGAAACTAGTGGTTGGAGTATTATTGGCTTTTGAAACTATGAGGTCAGCTCACACGGAAGAGTTTGAGGGACCCTTGAAAGATATAAATGGACCCCTGCATAGTTTGCAAGTTAAAGGATGTGTTATCTATTGCTGTCTCTGGGTAGTTAGCGGGATTGTTGGGTAGGGTTACACCACGTATGGGTATTTAAAATATTTAGATCATAAATCAAAGATAGAATTAATTGGCATTCTCATATAACTGTCAATTAACGATCTTTAGAAAGGATCAGTTTTTACAACCTTTTCGATATGTTATGCAGGTTTCTTTTCGATGTTTTCTTTCATCGTACAGCTCGTGGTATGACTAATCACTGTACTTAAGTTCAGAAAAAAAGTATTTTATAAAGTGTAAAATTAGGTACACGATCAGAATCCCCAACTCCATTTTACTATATAGCCCAGAACTTATAGCTACCTATATCTAAATACCTATATATAGGCAGTGGAGTAACACTGACTTGACCTATGGCGACGATTCTCAAGCACGAATATACATACTTTGCTTTTAATTTATTCTCAAACGCTTCCTCTATGTTTTCCTTATTAAGATTAGGAAGAAATCATACATATAGTCGATATTCGAACTGCCATCTGCGCGTTGCAGGTGACTGCTCGATCTGCGGCAATCACGTTTATTAATGAATGTTATACTAATTTTACAATGAGACACAGTTTGCTTGTTTATTAAACCAGATTTGTATTTTTTTAAATCAGAAAATTCTGAGCTTACTTATCATGATGCTTCTACCCAAGTGAGCGGAGTAGTCAAAATTAACGCGTATGAATTAGCGAAGCCGCGCTAGTACATTTGTTTAAATAAAGAAGACCCAGCGAACCATAAAAATGCCACTGAACAGCTTAAGCAGAAGAAAGGCTACAGGATAAACGCGAAACAAGCAAGAATATCACCCTAACCGGATCAAACCTGTTATATTTTAATCAACCTCAGATCGAATGAGATTAAAAATCAATTATGCCACCGCTGCGCCTCACCCCACTCGCTCAGTGGCGCGGAAGATATGCAATCTCCTAGAAGAATAATAGAAGCTGAATACTGTTTAAGCTTTAATTGATTGAGAATCGAATTTACTTACGCGTGATTCGATTTCAATCGGTTCTCTGTCTAGAGTGGATTGAATTTTACTTTTTAATTTTTCATCGACAATTGAGCATTGGATAATTATGTTTTGTAGCTTTTGAGTACATTTCAACTTATATCTTCACGCAAGAACTGGTCAGCGTAATTATACATTATTTTTCAAATACCTTTTCTTGTCTCAAATACCTACCTCACTGCATATATACATATTATATACGTGTTTGACTTTCTGCTCAAACATATGAAGCGTTCCTCACGATGTTGCCCTTTAACGAAAAATTAATGTTGTGATAAATTACCCAATTCTCACTGGTCCAGACTTTAGGGGTTCTAGCCTTCAGGCTGGTTGGTTTGTTTTTTTACAGTGCATGCGGCCCGCCTGATTTACCGCCGCCTAAAGACGCTTGCAACGACAGGGGTATTGGGAGGGCGCTGCCCACCCGGCAGAAATCTTTTCACAAGGTTGAAAATAACCCCTTCTTGAAGGTTGTGAAAATAATTATTAACAGTTCGCAATAAGAAACATTCTTATGTGCAGAATATGCAGATATTATACGTTCTTAAAATACATCTTAAAATAATGCAAAGGTCGCAAATTCGAATCCCGACTGTACCAATGAGTTTTTCTTAATTTATGTACAGTGATTAGTCACACGAGCTTTACGGTGAAGGAAAACATCGAGAGGAAACCTGCATACGTCTGAGAAGAAATTCAAAGGCGTATGTATAGTCGTGCTTGAGTAACGGCGATGGACTTGCCATCTGTCACGTTGGCACCTAATATACCTCTGGCGGAAAGTGGGTGTGTGGGTATTACCTAGACACCTCTGCCTACCCCTTCGGGGACCCTTGTGGGAAGGCGTGAGGATATATTATATTATTATTATATTAAAATACATCCTCAAGTTAAACACGGGCGGGAGATACAGGATGGTCGCCAGACGATAAAGTTTATTGCCTTCCGCCAACACCACAGACGAAATTTTATTGCGAACGACGTACGAAATTTTATACATCACATCTTGTACTACGGGAACTAGATTTTTTGCATTTCCATTTCTCACTTTATTTTCATCTTGAAATTCAGGTTCATGTTACATCTGGATAAATCTTAAAACTAGATACATTCATATAAATCACCACATGGGGCAGACGGAGTTGTACTTGAGCCTATTGCTGTGCCCCTGGTACGGCAAATATTTTATATCTACCGATTTTGACGACCGTCTGGTCTAGTGGTTAGAGCTCCTGACTGCGAAACTTGAGGTCGCGGGTTCGAATCCCGCTGAGGGCAGATATTTGTGTGATGAACACGAATATTTGTACCTTAGTCTTGGATGTCCTATGTATTTAAGTATATATCTATCTATATAAGTAAATATATCGTTGTCTAGTTACCATAACACAAGCTTTGCTTACTTTGGGACTAGGTCAATTTGTGTGGAATTGTCCCAGGTATTAATAATTAATTAATTAATTAATTAATTAATAATTTAAGAGTTAACACAATTTCAATAACAAAAATTAAATAATAAAACTAAATTTTTACATCTCTTGTGGGAAGACGTGAAGATAAAAGGTCATTGTATGTTAAAGCACTGTACTTAAGTTCAAAACTCATTAGTACAAATAAGGAGTACAAAGCGACTTTACAGTCCAGTGGTAGGGCATCCAAAATGCACTCGCAGACAGCAACGCGCGTGTGTATATTGCACAGACCGTAGGGTAAACTGCGTTTATATACGTTTACGTTTATGTATATACTCGTAGGTGTACAATTCGTATAGACGAGTTTACGCAAACCCTCGCTTTGAGTGAATATTACTACTAGACTTGCTGGCTGGCGGTTATTAAAAGTCGACAATGTTGTACTTTATGGATACTAGCGAATCGCCCCGGTTTCGCACGGTAACCAGAGCTTATTATGCTCAAAAAATTATTCCGTCATATTTTTTTTATACCACATGGGTGGCAAATAAGCATGCGGTCCGCCTGATGGTAAGCGGTTACCGCCGCATGTGGTTGCATCAGCTCATTCAACTAATTTACACAAAACCTAAGATAGGTTTCATGCATGCAGGAAATTATTTCAGTATTTTTTGAGTTCTTGAATAGACGGACGCAGCGGCGGGGTTTTGTTTAATTATAAATAGAGACTAGCGGTGCCCCGCGAACATGCTTGTTTGCTTCTATGAGGTATTTAATATTATATATTTTACTGTAATTTTTTTATCATTCATAGTCATAATAGCATTACTTTCAAACAAACCTCGACACTAGTCCACATCATTACAAACCAATTGGAAACTAATTTCCGTTGTGTTTCCATTCAGTGGTGAAGTAATCGAATCATTTTCGAATCGGAATTCACTAACTGAGATACGATAATCAAATTTGCGAAGCATTCTTGAATACTGTACTTAGGTAGCGCAGGACGAAATATCCCGTTTAAAATTACGGTTTTCAGGATTGGTACTTTCAACTTACAGAAGATCATCATACGCTGCATAAAATGGCAGCAAAATGGCACTGTTCAGGTTTGTTTCTTTATTACTAAGATAGCAAATAAGCATGCTATCCGCCTGATGGTAAGCAGTTATATATTATACCAGGAAGTTTAATCACTGTATTTATGCAAAACACGTTTTCAAGGTGCAATAACTATATTTGAATAGTGGAGGAAATTATAATTTTATAGGCAACTATAAAATTATCAAACAATTTCCACTTATCTTAATTACGAAGGATGAATTACTATCGATAACCTTAATATGCTTGTGATTACTTTCAACGCTCTTTCGAAGGTTAAGCGATCGGAATGGACACCACGGTGGCGACAATAGTCTGCATTCTAACATTTTATATGCACAAAATCACTGCTGGTAAGAATTCAAAGAACCTCCATGTTTTTACTCCTTCCCAGGCCAATTGAAAGCGTAGGTTAGCATCCTCTTTTCGCCGACCTCATTTGAGGAGCCAACGTGATAGATGGCGAGGCCATCGCCATTTCACGAACACGACTAGACATACGTCCATATATAGGTTTTCACTGGAAGTTTTCTTCCACCGATAAACTCATAAAGATAACCGAAGCAGGTGAGCATGTATGAAGAGGCTGATAATCCTAGTGAAGCTAAAGATGTGTGAAGTCTAGAGAGAGCTAATTGCCTACCCCGTGAGGGCGGGCGTGATAGTAATGTATTTAATTTCGTGTAAAACCTAAAGTCGTATAGCAAGATATTAAAACCACATTGTACATTTATGCTTAAGTACCCCCAGAAGCATGCTTCGCCAATTTTCGGTGGGACGATTGCGGCCAGCCTCCTACCCCCGTCATGTACTACTGGAAGCCAGGCTCCAGGTGCGAAGTAGGTCTTTGGAGGGGTTGCCTTCCCAACATGAACATGTTCTCTGACGAGTACGAGTGTGTGTCGACTTGCATCTTCGCTACGAGAGCGGATCCAAATGATTTCCACGACCATAATGACTTAAACGAATACAGCAACTTCATAGATGAAATAACAACGACTATGGACGTCAATGCTACTGATGCTGACGGTGTTGGAAACGAAAACGAAACGAATATCTATGATTCTACGCCAAGTTTCACTGATGCAGGCACGGAAAGTGAGAATATAGACCTAACTACATCCAAAGGTGGGGAAGAAGAGAATGAAATAGAAGAGTCGGATAGCAGTACACCAGCCGATACACCAGAGGACAACCCTGCTCCTGAATAAACATTGTCTAGAGAGTAGTCTTTTTTAGAGCGTAATCGATACCTGTACACCTATTTTGAAAGACAACGGCGCATAGAGATATCTTTATAGATATAATTCTACTGTATGTGTGTGTGTCTCCTAACTCCCCTTAAACGGCTGAAACGATTTATAATTTAATAACTAATTCTGTGTGTATATTTGAGTGAGTTACTGAATGCTTTGAAAATGCATTTGAATGCGGTAGATGGCACTATATTATTTCACTCCAACGAAGCTTGTTATTTATATGCTATTTATATATTTGTATATATATTAAAGTGTATAATTTGATTTTATTGGATGTTCAGTTCATAAAATAAAAAAATTATTGAACTTGTACGACACTACTCAATTCGACATTGAGATTGTGCTTGTGTGTATGTACATATATGTGTATGTGTTTGCGTATATCCGTGAAAATATTAGTAGAATTAAATCGTTCTTTTTGGCAGCCGCCAGTTAATCCTGTATAGACGAAGGTAACCGCTTACCATTAGGCTAACCGTTTGTTTGTCATATAATATGAAACAGATATTTTGATAAAATATTTAAGCAGGCGTTTAAATGTCGTGGTGTAATGACCAGCACACCACTAAACATGGAAAATACCTCCCGCCCTATTCTAGTTCTTCCGTCCATCACTTAGCACCTTGTACATCATTAAACTAAATTGGAAAATTATCGTAATCCGCTATTTGAAATGTGACAAGGGGTATGCAGCTGTGTGTCAAAGCCCGCTGCATCGCCGGAGATATATTTTAGTCGCCGTTTGTCAAACTCTAATACACATACGTCATGCGTAAATATATAGGTTTCGTCTCGGTGTTTTCGTCCACTGTAAGCTTCGTGGTGTGTTTAACTCACTATGCTTTTGTTCAGAAATTCATAGATACAGTCGGAGCTTGCTTGTCTTTGCAATACAGGAACTACTCGAACCACTCTCCCAACGCAAGCGTCCAAAGGCGGCGGTAACCGCTTACCATCAGGTGGACCGCATGCTTGTTTGCCACCCAAGTGGTATAAAAAAAAAATTGTGTGTGTCAGCTCCGACGCACGACTGGAGTTTACTCCTTAAGTACGATTGTCTAAACATACGCAAAAAGAGTTTATCCAACTGAAAATAAGATTAATACCATATGAAAGGGTAAATTAACAAATTAATGAAAATAATATACATATATAAATATATAGTTATTCATTTTATATACATTTATTATAACTAATCGGCGAAATATTTTACATTAAACTTTTCACAATAGTCAATTTCAGATGTGCACAAATATTTCATTAGGAATGTTGATAAATAAGTAGTAAAACTATCGTAAAAATCGGATTATCGATATCGATACTTTATTGACTACACCCTCGCACTGGTTGAGTAGCGCGAAACTGATGCAATTTTCTAGAAAGTTCTTTAACTATTATTACAGATAAAATTCGATCTTATTGCCCTTACATAAGATTGATTTTTGTATTGTACAATTAAAAAAAATTTGGACATAAAACAAAATTAACGTAATAAAATAAAATTGAATTAAATAACACTTCCCGATGATAGCCACTATTAGCTAGATTTTTGTCCGGCTAGCATTCCTGCACTCAAGAATGGAGCAATACGGCATATCTGCACTTGTTTTTCAAACTTATTGAAAGCGGATTGTACAACTGTCACACACAAGCGGCGGCGGCGTACTGACTGAGCGCGTTTGAGCACTGCAGTGCTTATGGCATGCGTGCCACGCCTACTTTAGGATTCTATGTTTTCTTTGTTCTGTGCTCACAACCAAATTAGAAAGTTGCGCACCAAAAACGTAACGAGGTCATTCATCAGTAGATTTTACCTCTCATATTTTTCTTATACCGGGCGCCTTATATATGAAAATCGATTCTTAAGGAGTAAACTCCAAAAAAAAAAACACGGCACCGAGTGAGTTCCGGAATCGCAATCTTCGTCGGCTTTCAAAAAATTACTTCCTTTTTTTTTTGGGGGATCACAGTGGAAGCCTGCACGTCGCGATTCCTGCCAGCCCAGAGGGCTGCAATTCCACTCGATGCGCATTGGCCGGACGGCTGTTAGGGCGTGCCCCCGAGGCGACGCGCACCAGTCCGTCCCCGCTGGTGCGAAAAATACAGCACAGTGCGGCGATGGGGACCGCCACCCATCACGCAGAGTGCCTCACGGCGGGAAGTGGAGTGTGGAGTGTAGGATGGGTGTATGGAATGTAAGAGGAGGTATGGCTGATAAGATGAACGAATTGATCGATGTTATGACAGAGAGCGAGTTAGACGTTGTGTGCTTGTCTGAAACCAAGCGGAAGGGTAGTGGAGTAGACGAGCTCCCGGGCGGGAGTTTAGTGCTGTGGTCAGGAGTGGCAAATACCGAGCACGCCTGCCAGGGAGTGGGAATTCTACTATCCAGCCGCTTGGCAGAATGTATGATAAGTTATGATGCGGTGAGCCCCAGACTTATTTGGGCTCGCTTTAAAATAGGCCTTACCCGACTATTTTTAGTCGCGGTGTATGCTCCGGTGGCCTCAGCGGACACTTGCGACCTGAATAAGTTCTGGGAATGTGTGAGTAATGTTCTAGAGACGAAAGAAGGGAATGAAAAGCTGATTATTTGTGGTGATCTGAATGGATGGGTCGGGACAGCCCGTAAGGATTACGAGGCAGTACTCGGCAAGTATGGTGATAAGAGAGTGAACGAGGCAGGCAAGCTGATATTAGATGTATGCATGGAGAGAGACCTCTTTGTGGCGAACACCATGTTCGACCACAAAAGGATTCATCAGTATACATGGGAACGGAAAAATGAGCGAAGCATGATAGATCTGTTTCTAATAGATCAGCGACTCAGAACACAGGTAATGGACACCAGGGTATATAGGGGAGCTGACCTGGGAACGGACCACTTCCTAGTTATAACTAGGATAAGAGACGAAAAACTGTCACATAATTTCAAGGACAATGCAAAACTTTTTTGGAGAGAAGTTAAGAAGTCCAGAAATTGTGTTACAGCTAGTAGTAGGATGAATGTGATTTATTCGAAGGACAATAACATACTTACAGACAAAACAGACGTCCTCAGGCGATGGAGTGAATTTTATAAAGATATGTATGATGATAATGCCGCTGATCTACTCATAGAGCTGCCTCCAACAGAATCTATCGAGGATCCTATAGCGGATAAAATAAGTATGGGAGAGATTGTAAGAGCGATAAGAAGTCTGAAATGTGGAAAAGCTGCGGGAATAGATGGGATTACGGCTGAGATGATCAAGTACGGTGGACCAGCGGTCTGGGACGTCATCTATTTGCTATGCAATCTTTGCTGGGAAAAGGGTGATGTTCCGGACGACTGGAGGCGAGCAGTCATCGTGCCTTTCTATAAAGGAAAGGGATCACGATTGGACTGCTCAAACTACAGAGCCATCAGCTTGGTCAGCTTAGCTAGTAAAGTGTACACGAAGATCCTGACGATAAGAATGCAAGAGCGATCCGAAAGGTTTCTCTGGGAATCCCAAGGTGGATTTAGACCAGGAAGAGGATGTATGGATCAAACCTTCTGGCTTCGCGGAATCGCGGAAAAGTTTTTGGATATTAACCAAAGGGACTTGGAGAAGGCATTTGATAGAGTCGTACGAAAGGAACTCTGGGACGTGTTGCCTGGATATGAAGTGAGCAGTTCCCTACTGCATGCCGTGAAATCACTCTATAGTGATAGCGAGGCGTGCGTTAGGGTTAACGGTGAGATGTCACCCTGGTTTGATGTGAAGTCGGGGGTCAAACAAGGGTGTATCATGTCTGCCTGGCTGTTCATTATATATCTAGATAACTGTCTGAGAGCACTAAGAACGCACGGATGTGGAGTGAAAATGGGAAACTTAGTGGTCAACTGCCTATTATACGCGGATGACGCGGTCTTACTGGCGTCATCAGAGGGCGAACTGCAGTCACTAGTTACCATAATGAAAGAGGAATGTGAAAAGAAGGGGCTGCGCCTAAACGCTGGCAAGACTAAGGTTCTGGTATTCGAAAGAGATGAACAAGTGACCGAGTGTGCTATATCGGTAAATGGGCAAATTCTAGAGCAAGTGAATGAATTTGTATATCTTGGAAGCATGTTCACACGAGATGGAAAGTATGAAAAAGATATTGAAAGAAGGATAACTGCCGGAAATAAGGTGAATGGAGCCATGTCGGCGTTGATGGGCAGTAAAAGTCTGAGCAAGAATGCTCGAGTTGCTGTCCACAACGCGATATTGGTACCTACCTTGTTGTATGGCAGCGAATCCTGGGTATGTCAGAGGAAGTATGAAAATAGCTTGAATGCAGTTGAGATGCGATCGCTTCGAAAAATGTGCGGAGTAACGATTTTAGATCGAGTCCGCAATGAAGAGATTCGCAAATCAACTGGCGTGAATGAGGGCGTGATTGTAAAGATGAAGAAAGGCATGTTACGTTGGTTTGGACACATAGAAAGGATGAGCGAAGAAAGATTGACGAAACAGATATACAAAGCAAAAGTGTGTGCAAGAAGAGGCAGAGGAAGGCCACGTTCCAACTACCTGGATCAAATCGATCGGACTCTCAAGGACGGGAACGTTAAGAGTACTCGAAACCGACGAGCATGTATGAAGAGACTGATGAACGTGGACGAAGCGAAAGAGGTATGTAAGTCTAGAGAGAACTGGCGCTCTATACTCTCTGCCTACCCCGCTGGGGACTTGGGGGCGTGATGATATGTATGTATGTACTTCCTTTTCCTAGAGCTCTAGGCCAAAACATGCAAACTAGTTATGATAAAAAAAAATTCTCTGATTTTCATTTCATCATTTCATAGGGATCATAGAGCAACCATTGAATTTCTTTAAAAAATGGCTCAGTGAAAAAAGCTACTATTCTGTAAAGGAAAATTTTAATGAAACCATATTGCAATGTAGTTGTAATTAGTTACGAGGTGTCCATAATATAAGAATACTTACCTACCTACAAAAAAATAGCTTGCCAATATTATGTGGCCGAGCGTGCGATTCAATCAATAAGCACATTTAAATATCACATAATGTACCTAACCATGTTTTGGCGCATACATTATTTCATTTCATTTCAATATATATCCCTTGTTAAATTGTAGGTTTATTGTGTCCTATAACTAATAGTATACTATACTATCATTACTTTGAAACACATCCATAAGGTATGATGTCCGGGGAATAACCGTAGCCCGGTATATGTCGTCGTATACAATACAATGGACCCCGAATCGGGAGAATTATGGTCAAAATAAATAGCTTAGCTAGAATTGATGGAGTGTCCGCTCTTGTGGGACGCATCTTCTTCAGTTCAATATATTGACTGTCAATTCTAAGAACAGATTTGGATATTCATATATGAATTATTATTTTCGTGTGTATTCACGTATCCATTTTATGTATTGTAGTGCTTTAACAAGTGCGGTTGCAGGTTCGATCTCAGTTTGTACAAAATATTACAGCGATGAACTTATTTACATATATATAACATCATTATCATCATCATATCATCACGCCAAGTCCCTAACGGGGTAGGCAGAGAGTAGAGAGTGCCAGTTCTCTCTAGACTTACATACCTCTTTCGCTTCGTCCACATTCATCAGTCTCTTCATACATGCTCGTAGGTTTCGAGTACTCTTAACGTTCCCGTCCTTGAGAGTCCGATCTATTTGATCCAGGTAGTTGGAACGTGGCCTTCCTCTGCCTCTTCTTGCACACACTTTTGCTTTGTATATCTGTTTCGTCAATCTTTCTTCACTCATCCTTTCTTTATGTCCAAACCAACGTAACATGCCTTTCTTCAGCTTTACAATCACACCCTCATTCACGCCAGTCGATTTGCGAATCTCTTCATTGCGGATTCGATCTAAAATCGTTACTCCGCACATTTTTCGAAGAGATCGCATCTCAACTGCATTCAAGCTATTTTCATACTTCCTCTGACAGCCAGGATTCGCTGCCATACAATAAGGTAGGTACCAATATCGCGTTGTGGACAGCAACTCGAGCATTCCTGCTCAGACTTTTACTGCCCATCAACGCCGACGTGGCCCCATTCCCCTTATTTCGGGCAGTTAACCTTCTTTCAATATCTTTTTCATACTTTCCATCTCGTGTGAACATGCTTCCTAGATATACAAATTCATTCACTTGCTCTAGGATTTGCCCATTTACCGATATAACACACTCGGTCACTTGTACATCTCTTTCGAATACCAGAACCTTAGTCTTGCCAGCGTTTAGGCGCAGCCCCTTCTTTTCACATTCTTCTTTCATTATGGTAACTAGTGACTGCAGTTCGCCCTCTGATGACGCCAGTAAAACCGCGTCATCGGCGTATAGGAGGCAGTTGACCACTAAGTTTCCCATTTTCACTCCACTCCACTCCACTCCACACATTATATATATATTCACGAAGGGGTTGGCAGATGTCTGTTCCACACATCCACATTTAGCCGGATATTTAGGTGCGAACGTGACAGATGGCGACTCTGTTTTCAGTTCACATGCTTTCCTCAGTACAGCTCGTAGTGAGACTAATCACTGTCTTAAGTTGGGAAAATTCACAAAAAACGCGAAAAATATTGTTTGAAAAAGACTACTTTAGCATATCTATAACTATTATCTACATATTACATGAATACATGTCATCACCCCGAGTCCCTAACTGGATAGGCAGATAGAGTAGAGCGCCAGCTATCTCCAGAATTGGATATCTCTTTCACTTCGTCCACATTTATCAGTCTCTTCATACACGCTCGCCGGTTTCGAGTACTCTTGACTTTCCCATCCTTGGTTGTCGGATCGATTTTATCTAGGTAGGTGGAACGTGGTCTTCCTTTGCCTCTTTTTGCACACACATTCGCATTGTGCAGTCTTCATATTAGTTGTACGTTAAGAATATATAGAAATATCTTTAATCAAAAGCAATCCTTCAGGAAGTTCTAGATCTATAAAACGGTAAAACCTCATATAAAACTCGAATAAAATTTTAGAAACCAAAATCCATACCGTAAGTTTTCCATCGGACATAATGCAATATATTTGCCTTAACCAAGAACAATAGAGCGTACTTCCACAAGTTCCAACTAAATAAAGCGCTATTTATAATGAAGGCCCCTCATAAAGTTATTGGACTCGTACTGGGGAACAATCGGCTGGAGTCGGCAGCGATCGGGAACTTTCGGCCTGTAAAGTCCTTAGCAGGTGCACCACTTGATAAATTGAGTACAAACTTTTGGCTAGAAAATTCTTAAACCGGTAAGCTTGTTAAGTTTTAGGAAATATATTGGCTGGCCTTGAGAGAAATTATGTCTGGTCCGCGGTGATTTGAAAGGAAAACTCTCTACTATGTAGAGAAAATAACTGATTCCCTCAATCTAAAAGCACAAGACATGGGCATTATCCTAGTGACTGCTTTAAGCTGTATTATATCTTCCAACAATCATTGGACTTACATTTAAAACGTTTTCTCAGCTTATAGTATGACGATGGCAGATACATATTTTGATATCGACCTAGAAGGTACCCTCTGTTATCTATGTGCGAAGACAACAGGGTAACTATGTTGTTAGTGTTCATTAGAGCTGCTCTGAGTTTGGTGTACTTGACATAATTTATTCATAAGTTTGGAGTTAAAAACTTTGCTCGTTACCGCCCGTTGGCGCTCGGATGCGTTTAATAAGGTTTTTAGGGAACGCCAATTTAAATTTCCATGTTTTGCAAGCTTCTCGTAAGGTTTCGTCTGCGTCCTTCTGATTAACTTGCGGTACTGTATTTTCTTAGAGCCGTGGCGGCCGAGTGGTTCGAGTAGTAGCTTGCCACGCAAACGTTGTAGATACCAATTGTTTTAAATGTCTTCCCATATTGATTCTAAAGAAGAATCCAACTAGTAAAAATTGGCTATCATCTGTCCATCATGCCATTTCGTAAACCTGTCTGAATTTGTCTTATTTTCTAAACAAAGCAATTCGGTGTCTTCAGAACGTATAATGGACACATATATCATCAAGTTGTGTCGCAGACAGACAGAAGAGTGATTTATATGTAGGCTTACAGACTTGTTAAACTTCATTCACATTCATTAAACTCTTCATACCTGCCCACCGTTTCCGTATAATCTTGATGTTCAGATGGGAACGTCTGTAAAAACACAAAAATACTAGGATGGTGAGTATTCGATCGATTTGTTCTAGGTAGTTATAACGTGTGAGGAAGAACTCAGCCTCTCTTCAAACACTTTCGCATTATATAATAAATAATATCCGATACAAAATCATATAAGCTAAGTATAAACAAGAACTCCAAGAACAACCAATCCACAAATAATACCCGCTGGCGGCTGTACCGACAGGCAAAGAAGTTGAGTTAGTGGAATTATCGCAAGTACTTGAAGCGGGAGTCAAACTTGTGTTCGGGGAAGTTCGCTTCTCAATTGCATTGCAATTTTGAAGACGCCATAACTTGCCCGCTTCAGTTAGTTCAACAATACCTTGTTGAGGAATTGGGCAAGCCATTATTGATTGTCAGTTGTTTGTTACATGCCTTACAATAAATTTGGCACGCAAGAGAGGGCAGACATGGAGTAGAAGAGTGTGGAGGAGAAATTACGCAAGTAACAACGTAAGAGATAAAATACTTTCCTTTTATTTGTTGAATTGATCCGGAAGTAGGTTTATCTCAGTACCCTTTGAAGAAAAAAACCTAGAAATTAACTGACATGGTAAAAAAAAATCATGATTAAATCAATTTTAAATTGAAATTACCTCCAATTTATCAAATCATCATTTGATGTATACCGTCATTTAGGCAGTTAATGAGGAGGCCCCTTCCTTTTTTGCACCTCCTTTTTTGAAGTCGAGTAAAATCCCAGCTTAAAGTTGACTGGTCTCATAATGAGACTAATTAAATAGTAGAGCTTTTTTTTTACTTTAGGCTTCCTAGTAAATAATGAGCGCTTACTTGAAGCTGGACATAAAATGTTCTCTATTTTTATTATATGAAGGTTAAAAGAGACAAGTATAAAATTCTAGGATTACCTCAGTCTTAGCTTAAAACCATATTTAAAATAAGGATCTCAGATCTAGATTAGGTAAGTTATGCTTGGGCGAACACTAGGCTTAATAGGCCTACGACCGAAGCCCCAAAACAATTTTATTCAATTCGACGAAGATAAATAAGGCCCTGCGTACACTGATCCGAAATAGCCGCAGGAGTCCCGTCCAAAACGTAAGTTGAAACAGGCTGTAACACTCCGTGTACAACATACATAATTCATTTTTATTGCCAACGAAGTGTGATATACTGGTTGAGTATAATGCAAGTGTAGTACTCCGTTCAGGGTAGTGAGGTCTAGTGTGCGCTGCGGTTTATGATTTTCTATTTAGAATTCTAAATAACTTCCTTTAAAAAAAAAACTTCCTATACGAATGTACTATTTACATCCCATTGGGATAAGCAAGGAACATATATGTAGTTGTAAAATACAAGCTGTAATTAGCTTTCTTGGAGTCTTTATTCGGCTGAAGTAGGTTTCCGAATGAAATTTGCGCCCAGATGTTTTCAAGAGACGCACATTAATAAATAAATAATGATAAATAAAAGACCTTTATATATTTTTCAGTTAAGAACGAATTTATCCCAGACCCAACAAGAGCGGAAATACGAGTGCGCACAGTTAGTTGTTGAACAAAGTCATAGAGCGCGTCGGATACAAACGAACATGAATAGCTACTACTTACGTTACGATACTAATACGCCTCGATTCGAAGTAAAAAAAAAAACAAAAATCAAAGGAGTAGGCAGTGTGGTAACACTTCTTTTTGCCGGAGATGTATTTTCCATAAGCCAACGTTTTTTTTATACGACTTGGGTGGCAAACAAGCATGCGGCACGCCTGATGCTAAGCGGTTACCGCCGCCAATGAACACCAGGGGTATCACTCGCGCGTTGCCAACCCTGCAGGAATATGTTCACACCCTTCTTGAAGAACTCCATGCTGCTCCAGGGAAAACCTCAACGGGGAGCTCATTCCACAGCCTGAGCGTTTGCGGAAGGAAACTCCTTTGGAACCGCGCAGATCTTTTTGCGAGACCTTTGGGGTTCCAAGATATGGGGATGAATTCCCCGTCGATGGCGAGAGGTGCCCTATAGGTAACCTATGTTTGCTACTCTTGTTGTATTAAAAATATATATCCCGACCTTGAGCATCGAATCCAGGAGCTAAGCATCTCTACCAACGCATTACAACCACGATTCGTTTGAGTAACTAAAGGTCGACTGGCTCAAAGCATTAACTATTCAACAAGCAGCATTGGGTATAATGTAATGTTATTGCATGCTTGCGTATGACATCGTGGGCGGATTGTGGTTTCTGCAACTGACATTGTATTGTTGGTTATATCTATTCGGCGTGGTCGCTTTTTTTTAATAAGTAAAGTAAATATCTATACCACATTTTTAACATTATTTATGTTGTTGCTGAGATACCGTGTTTTTTGAGGAAAGAGGAACATGGGTTCCCATGACAATAGAACGACGATGTTCTTTATACTTTAACTTCTATAAGTTAAGTTTAAAACGAGTGAAACCGTGAGATACGTCTAGATTACCATCCTAGTATTTCCTAGAATTTTTGTATTTTTTAAATACCACACAATCTTTTAGTCACGTCAGCATCAAAACATGTCTAAATAAGCTTTATTTAGATGAAGTAAACTCAGATTTAATCATAGCCCAACAAACTCAGTTAGTACTGTTTTGTTAACTGGACTAACAGTTGTTCCGAGTACATTACGTGGTACGTTAGCTGCCAAGACAGTTGAATCTCAATGCAGTGGGAGTCGTCGGCAAACATGCGACTGTGTCCAGCGGATTTTGTAAACCTGCACGTTTCCATTGGATCCTACGATTCGCGATTAAAGAGTAGACAATCCCACTTATAATATAAATGCGAACTGTTGTATGGATATTTGTTTCTCTTTCCCGCAAAGACTACTGAACGGAATTGGATGAAATTTGGCAAAGAGATTATTAGACGGATTAACACGTAGGGTGTTGAATCGCAGAGAAAAATCGATTCGAGAAATTTAATTTTACCTCGCTGCATACTTAGCAATACATATATATATATATATATATTATACAACAAGAGTGGCATACAAGCATACGGATCACCTGGTGGGAAACGGTTACCGTAGCCTATTTACACTAACGATACCGAAGTATCACTTGCGCGTTGCCACTCTATGTTCGGAGAATTATACTGTGTTGGCAGCATAATGGGACTAATCCCTCTGCTGCCAACACAATATAACAATCCTCCCCCTCCCCAAGGAGCTCATTACTGGAAACCTTATTCACCGCGTAGGAACACAACACAAAAAATTGTGTTATTTGGCTACAGACTTCTATAAGGTGGAGGTCCTGCCCCAGTCGGGCAGCTCCAAATACGAACGGAAAATCCGTTATGCCCTACCTCTCCTTACCTCCTATTAATACATATATCCTCACGGCTTCCCAGAAGGATCCCCGTAGGGGTAGGCAGAGGTGAGTAACACACCCACTGTTCGCCGCAGATATCTTTAAAGCGCCAGCGTGGCAGGTAGCCAGTCAATCGCAATTTCTCGAGCACGACTACACATACGACTTTAAATATCATCTTAAACGTATTCAGATTTCTAGGCAATGTTTTCCTTCACCGTAAAACTTGTGTGATTTATCACTGTATGTATTCAGAAAAACTCATTGGTGCACTCAAACGTTTCACATAATACTGTCACTTAAATACAATGAATACAATACCGTGTTATGTTAAAGCCATAGGCATAGACAAACATCACAAATGATGCCTGACAAGAAACAGCGGAAATGCGCCCAAAGACAAGTGTTGTCTTAGGGAAATCGTCCTGAACGGCGAGAACGCTGACGGTGTTGCCATGTTTGTCTTCGCCCATGCTTTGTGCCCGTGTGTGCAACGAAACATTATTGAGCTTTCCAATAATGTGGGGATTTGAGTTCGGATTTGTGTCTGCTCTGGTGTATAAATAATGGTTCTATCTTTGACGGCCAGGTCTAGTGATTAGAGCTCCTGACTACGAAACTTGAGGTCGAGGGCTCTGATCCCGCTGAGGGCAGACATGTATTTATGTATATATCTATCTATATAAGTAAATATATCGTTTTCTAGTTACCATAACACAAGCTTAGCTTAATTTGGGAATAGATCAATTTGTGTGGAATTGTCCAAAGGTATTTTATTTATCATTGTCAAGGCAGACATAAAGATAAGATTTTGTTTCGTTTAATATAGTAAATTGTATTTATATGAACTCTAACAATCTTTGTTATTGTTTTTAAACGTTTTTTTCCAAATATTTTGTTTAGCTTGCACAGTTTGTTTAGATTAACAGTTGACAGATTGATCTGATTCGGCACATACATCATTACAAATCCAAGATGGCGGCCACCAAAAATGACATATAGTATATTACATATATATTTTTTACAACCCCATCCGTTCGAAATTTGGATTGTTTTGTGGCAACATGCCAACTCACATGTAATTAGTTGGGTGTAAAGTCTTGAAGCCTAAAGAAGCGTGGTAAGCTGAGTGGTTAGAGTCGGAAGAAATATTAAGATTGCAGGCTCGAACCCCACTATGCTAATCAGATTATACTTAAGTGCAGTTAGTTATATAGCGAGCTTATGGAGATGGAAAAAATCGAGTTACTGCATGCACTTAAGAAGAAATTCTTAAACGTCTTATGAAACAGCAATGGACGCTTATCAATTACGTAAGCACCTGAATGACCTGAATGAGAGACCGCAGAGATATATGGCGTAAACCGGGTGCAGAGGCACGTGGTAGAGGTTCTAGTAAGGAAAACGTTGTGAGGTGGTTCTGTGTATATATAATTTCTACCACTGCCATTGTACCTACCGTTCCTGTAATGAATCATAGAGCTCGGCAGGATTTTACTAACCCGGGGGAGATCTGTAGATACGAGAGTAGGTATTAACATAACGAAACGGCCAGTCATGCGTAGCGGCCTTATCTAGGGTTCGTTCCCGTTTGAGCAACGTCGCAGTTGGTAACGTCACTAGTTTTACGACGATATTTGACGTAAAAGAATTCAGTATTAGTTAAGTCAGCACATTTTGCGCTAAGGCGGCAAGTGTTCAGAGACCATTTGGGAGGGAGAATCACGTGGTTGCATAGGTATTAACCGATCTAACGTTACAATGTAAATGAGTTAAGAATCCATGACGTCAATGATATATTCGTTGAATCTAGTCTCGTTTCTCTAGCGAAGATCAGTAACCTCAACCCTGTTGAGATACCTCGCCGGTCAGAGATAATATTTATTTGTTAATCAATAAATGTGATAATTAACTAAAATTACTTACACTCTACGCTTAACGATTTGGAACAATATGTATTCGATGTTTTTTATTATTTTTATTCGATGGCTTTATATACATATCTATATACCTTCAAGCCTGCCCAAAAGGGACCCCCAAGGTGTAGACAGAGGTGTGTAGGTAATAGCCTCATACCAAATTTCCGCAAGAGATATATTTAAGGTGCGAACGTGACAGACGGCAACGCCATCGCCGTTATTCAAGCACGGCTATGCACATGACTTCTGTATTCTTACTTGCAATATTTGTGTTGTAGGCAAATACTCGAACTACTCCACCACTACGGCTCTATTTTTATATACATGGGTGCATCATGGTAAATAGTATGTGGCCGTCAGAAAACTGATTTTTCAAAACGATTTAATACTCCAAAGAGACTATTTTCTACGAACAAACACAAGCATACTCAAGCATAGTAGCCGTGGTGGCCGAGTGGTTCGAGCAGTTGCCTGCGACACAAAGATCGCAAGTTCGCATCCCGACTGTACCAATGAGTTTTTCTGAACTTAAGTACAGTGATTAGTCACACCACGAGCTTTACGGTGAAGAAAAACATCGAGAGGAAACCTGCATACGTCTGAGAAGAAATTCAGAGGCGTATGTATAGTTGAGTTTGAGTAACGGCGATGGACTCGCCATCTGTCACGTTGGAACCTAATATACCTCTGGCGGAAAGTGGGTGTGGGTATTACCTATACACCTCTGCCTACCCCTTCGGGGACCCTTGTGGGAAGGCGTGAGGATATATTTTATTATAGAATATTACTGCAGATAGAGCAAAGTTGACCAAATAAACTAGGTACTGAAACGAGAATCAAGCCAGCTAATCGTCCATCGGGTCGGCGGCACGCTCGGACGCTTGCGCGCGCGCCGACCGTTCACGCCTTCACACAGGGGTGAGCACATACTTTGTGATTGCATTGCACTACTTTTTGTTGTACGTACAAATGGTAGCCATCTTTAAATAATGTAAACTTAAGGACTATGATAATAATGTAAATTTGGAAGAACAATTTGTATGTTACTTTATTTGAACCTGCAAATCTCATCAAAAAAATACTTTTGCAATAGATGGTCCATTTATTGAGGATGACTATAGTAGAGATAGTAGATAAGTAGGGAAGGTAGCCTTACATCTTATAAAATTAGCTATCTTCCAGTGAAAGTCCCATCAAAATCAGACAAGCTGTTTCGGAGATTAGAAGAACAAACAAAAAGCTATATTAATTTCTCTTTTGTAAAAAAAAAACATGGCAATGGATTTTACTTAATACATTTATGAATTTTAATATTTGAAATAAATAAATTATTATTATATTGATATTATAAACATACACTTCAATGTCATGTAAGGGAGTGTGACAGCGATCCTCGTAGCGCGTTTTAGGATTAGGCTCTATGAATTTTGGTAAGCAGTGTCCAGTATACGGATCGAAGGTCGAAGTATCAGAGACGTACACCTTATTCGAAGTACTCTTTAAAGAACATAATTAGCCAAAGAAATTCTATTCAAAACACGTCAAAACTTTAGCTTAATAGAATAATTATTTGTATTAGCATAGTTTAATATTTCAAATGAATTCACACACAATTACATAACCATTATTACGGGCGTGATGATATCTCCCCTAAGATAGGGGAACCGATAGTTGGCTACGTACGCTATTTGAATACAATTAGTAATAATTAAAATGATAGCCGTGGTGGCCGAGTGGTTTGAGTTGAGTAGTTGCCTGCGACGCAAAGATCGCAAGTTCGAATCCCGACTGTACCTATGAGTTTTTCCTGAACTTAAGTACAGTGATTAGTCACACTACGAGCTTTACGGTGAAGGAAAACATCGAGAAGAAACCTGAATACGTCTGAGAAGCAAATCTGACGTCAAATCGTTCGAACACTCAAAAATGGGCACGTCAAGAGTACTCAAAACCGGCGAGCTTGTATGAAGAGACCGAGCAAAACTGTCTGTAGCAAAAATTTTCTAGAGAGTACTGGCGCTCTACTCTCATTGCCTACTCCACGAGGAGCTCGGCGTGATTTATTTTTATTTATACATAATTTGTACGGCTAAAAACCCAATTACACTAATTAGTAATTATAAGAACCTCATTCATACACTTATCTCACAATACTCCAGACATGCCACCATTATAGCCTTCAATCCGCAAACACGTCAAGTGTGTATTACAAAAGTGGGTATTACCTATACACCTCTGCCTACTTCTTCGGGGACCCTTGCGTGAGCTGAGGTGAGGTGAGAATATTATATACATTAATTCAAAACCAATCTGTTTAATGTTAGTGTATCCTAACTATTCCCCGCGGCTTCACCCGCTTGAGATTTAACTCCATCGGCAATTTTTTCTATGGAAATAATACATATTCCATTCCATCGAATTTCATCCTTTTCAGTTCAGATATTTTTTCAGAAGTTTTTATAATATATGTGTGTATAATTTTAATTAATAAATTATTTAATTAATAAGTCAGTGAACTAACTTCAAGTGTTTTTCATACATTCATATCATCACACCGAGTCTCTAACGGGAGAGGCGAGTGTAAGTCCATTGCCGGTACTCAATCACGACTATACATACTCCTTTGAATTGCTTCTCAGACGTATGCAGGTTTTCTTCTCGATGTTTTCCTTCACCGTGAAGCTCGTGGTATGACTAATCACTGTACTTAAGTTCAGAAAAACTCATTGGTACAATCGGGATTCGAGCTTGCGATCTTTGCGTCGCAGGCAACGACTCGAACCACTCGGCCACCACGGCTCGTTTATTTTATTACATATATACCTACATACTCGGTTATGTCGTAAATATTTAAAGAAACAAAGTGAGATTTACATTTTATCAGGGTATATGACATCAATATTTGTCAATTTTGGTGAAATTTTATTAATTTATCTAAACTGAAAGATAACAAAACATCATTGTCCGACATCATACTACTGTTTGCTTATTAACCACCGTTCCCAACGCCCAAACAGTAGCGATAAATAATTCCAACACAAATTAATTCAAATCAAGATTTCTATCCGTCGATTTACATAGAGGAGGCCGGGGCCATTTGTTACATTTTAATTAACTCTTTAAATAAAATAATTAATTTATAACCCTCCGAGCGACACCAGTGAATATTAAAACACTATTAATAATTTATTGGGCTTCGATCGTGGATGTATCCTTCGGTAGAATTATGGCTTAACCCAGCTATCCGAGTGCCTACAATGTCCATATGTATGAACAGGTATTTTTACCATCAGCTAATACATATACTACATACATAAATAATAATAATAATATAATATATCCTCACGCCTTCCCACAAGGGTCCCCGAAGGAGTAGGCAGAGGTGTATAGGTAATACCCACACACCCACTTTCCGCCAGAGGTATATTAGGTGCCAACGTGTCAGTTGGCGAGTCCATCGCCGTTACTCAAGCACGACTATACATACGCCTTTGAATTTCTTCTCAGACGTATACAGGTTTCCTCTCGATGTTTTCCTTCACCGTATAGCTCGTGGTGTGACTAATCACTGTACTTAAGTTCAGAAAAACTCATTGGTACAGTCGGGATTTGAACTTGCGACCTTTTCGTCGCAGGCAACTGCTCGAACCACTCGGCCACCATGGCTCAATACATACATATCACTATAATACATGGAAAGTCAGATGCTCCAGAGCTACACAGTGAGTTATCAAGGCTTTTTGTGCCTTATAACTACACACGCGCCAGGAGCCCCTGACTGTTCGCAGTGGGCACGCATCGCACAGTATCACGTGCACACTCCCCTATGCCTCGCACTCTCACTGCACTCAATGCCCTCTTGGAGTCCAACTCTGACTGTGACGTGTTTGCGGATTGAAGGCTATAATGGTGGCATGTCTGGAGTATTGTGAGATAAGTGTATGAATGAGGTTCTTATAATTACTAATTAGTGTAATTGGGTTTTTAGCCGTACAAATTATGTATAAATAAAAATAAATCACGCCGAGCTCCTCGTGGAGTAGGCAATGAGAGTAGAGCGCCAGTACTCTCTAGAAAATTTTTGCTACAGACAGTTTTGCTCGGTCTCTTCATACAAGCTCGCCGGTTTTGAGTACTCTTGACGTGCCCATTTTTGAGTGTTCGAACGATTTGACGTCAGATTTGCTTCTCAGACGTATTCAGGTTTCTTCTCGATGTTTTCCTTCACCGTAAAGCTCGTAGTGTGACTAATCACTGTACTTAAGTTCAGGAAAAACTCATAGGTACAGTCGGGATTCGAACTTGCGATCTTTGCGTCGCAGGCAACTACTCAACTCAAACCACTCGGCCACCACGGCTATCATTTTAATTATTACTAATTGTATGCTAATACAAATAATTATTTGTATTAGCATAGTTTAATATTTCAAATGAATTCACACACAATTACATAACCATTATTACGGGCGTGATGATATCTCCCCTAAGATAGGGGAACCGATAGTTGGCTACGTACGCTATTTGAATACAATTAGTAATAATTAAAATGATAGCCGTGGTGGCCGAGTGGTTTGAGTTGAGTAGTTGCCTGCGACGCAAAGATCGCAAGTTCGAATCCCGACTGTACCTATGAGTTTTTCCTGAACTTAAGTACAGTGATTAGTCACACTACGAGCTTTACGGTGAAGGAAAACATCGAGAAGAAACCTGAATACGTCTGAGAAGCAAATCTGACGTCAAATCGTTCGAACACTCAAAAATGGGCACGTCAAGAGTACTCAAAACCGGCGAGCTTGTATGAAGAGACCGAGCAAAACTGTCTGTAGCAAAAATTTTCTAGAGAGTACTGGCGCTCTACTCTCATTGCCTACTCCACGAGGAGCTCGGCGTGATTTATTTTTATTTATACATAATTTGTACGGCTAAAAACCCAATTACACTAATTAGTAATTATAAGAACCTCATTCATACACTTATCTCACAATACTCCAGACATGCCACCATTATAGCCTTCAATCCGCAAACACGTCACAGTCAGAGTTGGACTCCAAGAGGGCATTGAGTGCAGTGAGAGTGCGAGGCATAGGGGAGTGTGCACGTGATACTGTGCGATGCGTGCCCACTGCGAACAGTCAGGGGCTCCTGGCGCGTGTGTAGTTATAAGGCACAAAAAGCCTTGATAACTCACTGTGTAGCTCTGGAGCATCTGACTTTCCATGTATTATAGTGATATGTATGTATTGAGCCATGGTGGCCGAGTGGTTCGAGCAGTTGCCTGCGACGAAAAGGTCGCAAGTTCAAATCCCGACTGTACCAATGAGTTTTTCTGAACTTAAGTACAGTGATTAGTCACACCACGAGCTATACGGTGAAGGAAAACATCGAGAGGAAACCTGTATACGTCTGAGAAGAAATTCAAAGGCGTATGTATAGTCGTGCTTGAGTAACGGCGATGGACTCGCCAACTGACACGTTGGCACCTAATATACCTCTGGCGGAAAGTGGGTGTGTGGGTATTACCTATACACCTCTGCCTACTCCTTCGGGGACCCTTGTGGGAAGGCGTGAGGATATATTATATTATTATTATTATTTATGTATGTAGTATATGTATTAGCTGATGGTAAAAATACCTGTTCATACATATGGACATTGTAGGCACTCGGATAGCTGGGTTAAGCCATAATTCTACCGAAGGATACATCCACGATCGAAGCCCAATAAATTATTAATAGTGTTTTAATATTCACTGGTGTCGCTCGGAGGGTTATAAATTAATTATTTTATTTAAAGAGTTAATTAAAATGTAACAAATGGCCCCGGCCTCCTCTATGTAAATCGACGGATAGAAATCTTGATTTGAATTAATTTGTGTTGGAATTATTTATCGCTACTGTTTGGGCGTTGGGAACGGTGGTTAATAAGCAAACAGTAGTATGATGTCGGACAATGATGTTTTGTTATCTTTCAGTTTAGATAAATTAATAAAATTTCACCAAAATTGACAAATATTGATGTCATATACCCTGATAAAATGTAAATCTCACTTTGTTTCTTTAAATATTTACGACATAACCGAGTATGTAGGTATATATGTAATAAAATAAACGAGCCGTGGTGGCCGAGTGGTTCGAGTCGTTGCCTGCGACGCAAAGATCGCAAGCTCGAATCCCGATTGTACCAATGAGTTTTTCTGAACTTAAGTACAGTGATTAGTCATACCACGAGCTTCACGGTGAAGGAAAACATCGAGAAGAAAACCTGCATACGTCTGAGAAGCAATTCAAAGGAGTATGTATAGTCGTGATTGAGTACCGGCAATGGACTTACACTCGCCTCTCCCGTTAGAGACTCGGTGTGATGATATGAATGTATGAAAAACACTTGAAGTTAGTTCACTGACTTATTAATTAAATAATTTATTAATTAAAATTATACACACATATATTATAAAAACTTCTGAAAAAATATCTGAACTGAAAAGGATGAAATTCGATGGAATGGAATATGTATTATTTCCATAGAAAAAATTGCCGATGGAGTTAAATCTCAAGCGGGTGAAGCCGCGGGGAATAGTTAGGATACACTAACATTAAACAGATTGGTTTTGAATTAATGTATATAATATTCTCACCTCACCTCAGCTCACGCAAGGGTCCCCGAAGAAGTAGGCAGAGGTGTATAGGTAATACCCACTTTCCGCCAGAGGTATATTAGGTGCCAACGTGACAGATGGCGAGTGCATCGCCGTTACTCAAGCACGACTATACATACGCCTTATAATTATGTAAAATATATGTATAGTGATAGCGAGGCGTGCGTTAGGGTTAACGGTGAGATGTCACCCTGGTTTGATGTGAAGTCGGGGGTCAAACAAGGGTGTATCATGTCTGCCTGGCTGTTCATTATATATCTAGATAACTGTCTGAGAGCACTAAGAACGCACGGATGTGGAGTGAAAATGGGAAACTTAGTGGTCAACTGCCTATTATACGCCGATGACGCGGTTTTACTGGCGTCATCAGAGGGCGAACTGCAGTCACTAGTTACCACAATGAAAGAGGAATGTGAAAAGAAGGGGCTGCGCCTAAACGCTGGCAAGACTAAGGTTCTGGTATTCGAAAGAGATGAACAAGTGACCGAGTGTGCTATATCGGTAAATGGGCAAATTCTAGAGCAAGTGAATGAATTTGTATATCTTGGAAGCATGTTCACACGAGATGGAAAGTATGAAAAAGATATTGAAAGAAGGATAACTGCCGGAAATAAGGTGAATGGAGCCATGTCGGCGTTGATGGGCAGTAAAAGTCTGAGCAAGAATGCTCGAGTTGCTGTCCACAACGCGATATTGGTACCTACCTTATTGTATAGCAGCTAATCCTGGGTATGTCAGAGGAAGTATGAAAATAGCTTGAATGCAGTTGAGATGCGATCGCTTCGAAAAATGTGCGGAGTAACGATTTTAGATCGAATCCGCAATGAAGAGATTCGCAAATCAACTGGCGTGAATGAGGGCGTGATTGTAAAGATGAAGAAAGGCATGTTACGTTGGTTTGGACACATAGAAAGGATGAGTGAAGAAAGATTGACGAAACAGATATACAAAGCAAAAGTGTGTGCAAGAAGAGGCAGAGGAAGGCCACGTTCCAACTACCGGGATCAAATCGATCGGACTCTCAAGGACGGGAACGTTAAGAGTACTCGAAACCGACGAGCATGTATGAAAAGACTGATGAATGTGGACGAAGCGAAAGAGGTATGTAAGTCTAGAGAGAACTGGCGCTCTATACTCTCTGCCTACCCCGTTAGGGACTTGGCGTGATGATATGAATGTATGAAAAACACTTGAAGTTAGTTCACTGACTTGAAATAACTTATGTTTTTGTTCTCCCACCGTCGGACTGAGAGCAACTAATCATGGGGATTACAGAGCAAACTGAATCAGCAGATTAAATTTACTCAAAAGATTTTCTTTAATATTCGATTTGAAGACAGAGAGTGGCTGGATGTGACAGTAGGAGATATAATTTATCCAGATAAAATATGGAAAACTATTTTACATAATTACATACATACATATCATCACGCCAAGTCCCTAACGGGGTAGGCAGAGAGTATAGAGCGCCAGTTCTCTCTAGACTTACATACCTCTTTCGCTTCGTCCACATTCATCAGTCTTTTCATACATGCTCGTCGGTTTCGAGTACTCTTAACGTTCCCGTCCTTGAGAGTCCGATCGATTTGATCCCGGTAGTTGGAACGTGGCCTTCCTCTGCCTCTTCTTGCACACACTTTTGCTTTGTATATCTGTTTCGTCAATCTTTCTTCACTCATCCTTTCTATGTGTCCAAACCAACGTAACATGCCTTTCTTCATCTTTACAATCACGCCCTCATTCACGCCAGTTGATTTGCGAATCTCTTCATTGCGGATTCGATCTAAAATCGTTACTCCGCACATTTTTCGAAGCGATCGCATCTCAACTGCATTCAAGCTATTTTCATACTTCCTCTGACATACCCAGGATTAGCTGCTATACAATAAGGTAGGTACCAATATCGCGTTGTGGACAGCAACTCGAGCATTCTTGCTCAGACTTTTACTGCCCATCAACGCCGACATGGCTCCATTCACCTTATTTCCGGCAGTTATCCTTCTTTCAATATCTTTTTCATACTTTCCATCTCGTGTGAACATGCTTCCAAGATATACAAATTCATTCACTTGCTCTAGAATTTGCCCATTTACCGATATAGCACACTCGGTCACTTGTTCATCTCTTTCGAATACCAGAACCTTAGTCTTGCCAGCGTTTAGGCGCAGCCCCTTCTTTTCACATTCCTCTTTCATTGTGGTAACTAGTGACTGCAGTTCGCCCTCTGATGACGCCAGTAAAACCGCGTCATCGGCGTATAATAGGCAGTTGACCACTAAGTTTCCCATTTTCACTCCACATCCGTGCGTTCTTAGTGCTCTCAGACAGTTATCTAGATATATAATGAACAGCCAGGCAGACATGATACACCCTTGTTTGACCCCCGACTTCACATCAAACCAGGGTGACATCTCACCGTTAACCCTAACGCACGCCTCGCTATCACTATACATATATTTTACATAATTATAAGGCGTATGTATAGTCGTGCTTGAGTAACGGCGATGCACTCGCCATCTGTCACGTTGGCACCTAATATACCTCTGGCGGAAAGTGGGTATTACCTATACACCTCTGCCTACTTCTTCGGGGACCCTTGCGTGAGCTGAGGTGAGGTGAGAATATTATATACATTAATTCAAAACCAATCTGTTTAATTTTAGTGTATCCTAACTATTCCCCGCGGCTTCACCCGCTTGAGATTTAACTCCATCGGCAATTTTATCTATGGAAATAATACATATTCCATTCCATCGAATTTCATCCTTTTCAGTTCAGATATTTTTTCAGAAGTTTTTATAATATATGTGTGTATAATTTTAATTAATAAATTATTATTATAGATAATCGAAGCCACATCCAGCAAAAAGCAATGTCGTTACAATCCATTGGGTATTCTACAGACAAAGTGTACAAAATTAAATTGGAATCCAAGTCAACACGCTCCTTTGGGAGCTCTTAACTTAGGTTTACTTTCTTAATAATCGCTTTCTTCAGATGGTAGCCTTAATCTTTTAACGTCAGATATAATAATAATCGCTTTCTTCAGATGGTAGCCTTAATCTTTTAACGTCAGATATAATAATAATCGCTTTCTTCAGATGGTAGCCTTAATCTTTTAACGTCAGATATAAAATTTTCTACTGTCAATCTACCAATACATACTTTTACTTTATTTTTATTCAATATTTATTAGGCACGGCCAATACGGCCAAGTTATTAATATATATTTATTCTTATTTATCTATACTAATATTATAAAGAGGAAAGATTTGTTTGTTTGTAATGAATAGGCTCCAAAACTACTGGACCGATTTCAAAAATTCTTTCACCTTTGGAAAGCTACATTATCTCCGAGTAACATAGTATAAATAATAATATATATAATATATCCTCACGCCTTCCCACAAGGGTCCCCGAAGGGGTAGGCAGAGGTGTATAGGTAATACCCACACACCCACTTTCCGCCAGAGGTATATTAAGTAACATAGGCTATATTAAATTGGACCCGATAGGTGGCGCTGCGATCGAGTTTCAAGAATTTTACCTTTTTACCCGGGTGAAGCTTTCTGTGTGTTTCTGTGTGTCTTAAGCTAGATTCGAGAATGGTTTAGATTTACAATTGGACCCAATAGGTGGCGCTGCGATCGTGTTACGGGCATTTTAACTTTTTCACCCGAGCGAAGCTGGGCGGGACAGTTTACTATAAAACACTATACACTGCCATTACAGATACACCCAATTCGACAGTGTAGAAAACAATTATTATATATTATCAACTATTATTATAACGTTAGTAATTGTACTAACAATACGAATAACGTGGTCCTTGCGAATTCGTTCATAGAACACGAGAACAGATCAATATTGTCCGCAACAAGATTGAGTGTGTGTATTCTGCGCGTTAAAATATGTTACTAGCAGCCGTGGTAGCCGAGTGGTTCGTGTAGTTGCCTGCAGCACAAAGTTTGCAAGTTCGAATCCTGACTGTACAGTTGAGTTTTTCTGAACTTAAGTACAGTGATTTGTCACAGTGTACTGGTGGTGTGACTAATAACACTTTAAATTCAGAAAAACTCATTGGTACAGTCCGGATCCGAACTTGCTATCTATGTGTTGCCGGCAACTACTCAAGCCACTCGGCCACTACGGCTCTTATTTACACTTAAGTACTTTTATATCATAAATTATTGGTAAGTACCATTCAATGTAAAAAATAATTTCCCAAGAAGCCGTCACGTGACACCAAGGCGTAAGAGTAATAAATCCGACCGAATGAAATACGACACCTCGCGGGTAATCTCTCATCTCAACGCCTGTTCCTGAACTCAGCCGTGTAATACACAGGGACGCATGCGATGTGAGAATATGTAGTGTGCGGTTGCGTTGAACTACGTCACGCATAGACAAACTAGAGGCGACTAGAGAGACTGGCGACATTTTGGTACCTAAATAAAGTTAGTTAGTTCCTCAAGGACGGGCACGCCAAGAGTACTTGAAACCGACGGGCATGTATGAATAGACTGATGAATGTCGAAGCGAAAGAGGTATGTAAGTCTAGAGAAAACTGGCGCTCTATACTCTCTGCCTACCCCGTAAGGGACTCGGCGTGATGATATGTATGTATGTACAAAAGGAATCTAATTTTCGGAGCACACGTCTGCTCGGTACGGCGGCCGGAGCGAGAATCACTAGCCGAGGTAGCAAGTATTACTATATATGTGACCACTACCTTATTAATCCACGATCTTTCACTTATTGCCCAGTTACTGTCGAAAATTTTACGCATAATTTCTTTGTGTTCAATGTCGTACGTAGTGACAATGGAAACGCGAGAAAAAGCCCGTTTATCAGTAACTTAAGCAGAAAGATTTCTGTGAGATAAATAATTTTATTGCATAAATATGTATGAATAATTGTTTTCATTTGGAAAGCGACGTCATAACCTAAGCGTTATATAAGACCTGTGAGAGTCTTTCTGTACCATATTTCATATGGATTTATAGCGGAAACTGAGTTTCAAAATAAACATTGAACTGAATTGAGTTTCGAATCGCTGCCCTATCATATAATATAATCACTTCTTCACACAAGGGCAGATGTATTCATGTGGGTACTACCTACATACCCACTTTCCGCCACAGATATATTTTACGTGCCAACGTGTCAAATGGTGAGTCCGCCGTTACTCAAGCACGACTATACATACGCCTTTGAATTTCTTCTCAGACGTATGCAGGTTTCCTCTCGATGTTTTCCTTCACCGTAAAGCTCGTGGTGTGACTAATCACTGTACTTAAGTTCAGATAAACTCATTGGTACTGTCGGGATTCGGGACCTTTGCGTCGCAGGCAACTGCTCGAACAACTCGGCCACCACGGCTCTTCCAATGCTAGTTCAAAACCATTGCCGTCTAATTAATATGCCTACTGCACGCGCATTGTACAAAGTGATCCGAGAACTCAGCCGCGCCGAAACTCCTAATTGTAGTAAACACAACTTCCTTCACAAGAAACTCTCAGCACAAAGCTCTGAGTACATTATAATATCCGTGTACAAAACGAAGACATTTCAACTAACAACCATAAGTTTGTATAACTAAATACAGCCGCATGCTAACTACGCTTCCTTCAAGGCAGACTATCTGGAAGCCTGGCACCTATAGACGCTAGATTTAGATATATGTTTTACTTTAGGGGTGAAGTTAGGCGCCCCTGGGATATGCTCAGGCAAAGTGCGAAGGGCGCTGGTGCGTTCCTCAGGAGATCACAGAGCCCTCCTATATTCACAGAGGATGGCCGCCGAGAGGTTTTGGCTAGTAGAAATCTCACATAGCCTGTTCGTCCCCCCTTCTGGTACCAATCGAAGATTTCCCCCTCGGAAAAAAAAGGAAAAAGGTAGGTACCTAAAAAGGTAGGTTTAATTTTTGGTGCAACTAATTAGCTAACTTAGCTAGCTAAGCGATAGATAGCCAAATATGTGATCGATTTACACATAAAAGCATTGTGATTAGCAAAAATAAAAATGTGTATCGTGGTATCTATCTTATATTACTTAGTCGTACCGAGTACATAAGCACATCAGTGTATTTAGCCATGGTAATTCCGTTGGGAACTGGTGAACTGTACCTACATCCAATGTTTGACGTTCCCGGCCTTACGTTCCCGCTCTATACTCTCTGCCTACCCCGTTAGGGACTCGGCGTGATGATATGTATGTATGTATGTATAATTATGGCAATGGTGCTTGTTTTCTTGGCACGTTGCCGCGGATTACCCATTTGGCACAATTTTTTTATCTGTTAATAGTTAGATATACAACAAGCTTTCAAGCTTTTTGGAAATATTAGGTTTAGGTTTATAGAATTTATTTCTCATAAAAACTTACACTAGTTCACTTAAAACGAGATTTGGTTTAACAATTTCTTAATTCTAATTACATAATTTTGCTCTGACTATCGTTAATAAATCCTTATAATTTGACAATCTTATACATATATTGCTTCAATTTATTTTTTAAATGCTTCATATCCTCACAACTACGAAGATTATGTGTATATACTTTTTTTGGTAATGAGATATTTGATTTGATTATTGATAATATGATATGTAACAAACAGAGATGACAATAATACTTTTGAGATTCATACATACATATCATCACGCCAAGTCCCTAACGGGGTAGGCAGAGAGTATAGAGCGCCAGTTCTCTCTAGACTTACATACCTCTTTCGCTTCGTCCACATTCATCAGTCTCTTCATACATGCTCGTCGGTTTCGAGTACTCTTAACGTTCCCGTCCTTGAGAGTCCGATCTATTTGATCCAGGTAGTTGGAACGTGGCCTTCCTCTGCCTCTTCTTGCACACACTTTTGCTTTGTATATCTGTTCTTTTGAGATTCAATTAAACAATAATACAACCCACCACATTAAAAACCATCTCGAGTCTCATTACGCAGCCGGCAAATTGGTGACCTCAACGTGATTAGGCTATATTAGTGATTAGGTTATAATATTCTATTGGTGTGCTATTAGCTAGTGGACAAGTCCTAGCCTACGTTTCTAGCACTCAAGTAAAGCGACTAGCCCTAGAGATTAGTTTAGTCTTGTTGTTATGATAATGAGGCAACTGTCGGGAATAAAATAACCGTTCCCTTTTTCGTATGTAGGGCGCATGTGTATTCATCCGAGGGTAGGTGTCGTTGACATCCACTTTTCATCAAGATTCTAGCCCTCAACATGAGGGATGAAAACTTTACCACTGGCTCATTGTTTCACTTATTTCGCGTAGTTTCGTGTGTTCCAGTTATCCTATTGCGTAAGCTTTTCTGGTTCTTCAATTTGGTGTATTATATCCTCACGCAAGGGTCCACGAAGGGGTAGGTAGAGGTGTATAGGTAGTACGCACACAACCACTTTTTGCTAGAGATATATTTCAGGTGCCAACGTGGCAGATGGCGAGACCATCCGTTACTTCAGCACGGCTATAAATACGTCTTTGATTTTCTCAAACTTATGCAGGATTCCACTCAATGTTTCTTTCACCATAAAGCTCGTGGTGTGACTAATCGCTGAACTTCAGAAAAACTCAATGGTACAGTCGGGAGTCGAAGTTGCAACCTTTGTGTTACAGGCAACTACTCGAACCACTTGACCACTAGGGCTCCGCAACTCAATTTCTTTTTGCTTTCTTTGATATACTCTCCCAATCATAGGATTTATAACAAGAACTGGCTATTGAAAGATACAAAATAACCTTTGATAAAAATCGTAAAGGCATCACTTGAATAACGCTACAAATATACTAATAATGTAAGGTTCCAAAAGACATGATACAACGTCGGGAAAAGAGGGTATCACCACCATTGCCTACTTCAGAGAGGCGTTAAGGTTTATATTTAACACAGGGTTTTCTACCACTCAATATATCGAATACAGCACACTTACAAACTTATGAATATATATTACAAACGGGCTCCTCCGAAGCTAATTCTGTTTACCAAGTAGGTTGCACTGCCCGCCTAAATATCTCTTTATTACAAAATTCCGTACGTGCATAGCATTAAAGCAAGCTTAATACAAGGCTCGCTGCACCTCGTTTAGTGGCAAGATTGGGGCCAGTGTGCCGGCAAGGAGCCCGAGGTGCGCAACAATTATGTACCACGATGCAAGTTAGAAGATGCCATAACAGCAAACAAGATCTTCCTCATAACATATATATCTGAGAGAGGTAGGGCATAACGGATTTTCCGTTCTAATTTGGAGCTGCCCGACTGGAGCAGGACCTCCACCTTATAGAAGTTCGTAGCCAAATAACACAATTGTTTGTGTTGTGTTCCTACGTGGTGAATAAGGTTTCGAGTAATGGGCTACTTGGGGAGGGGGAAGGATTGTTATATTGTTTTGGCAATCGAGGGATTATACCTATTATGCTGCCAACACAGTATAACTCTCCGAACACAGAGTGGCAACTCGCAAGTGATATTTCGGTATCGTGAGCATAAATAGGCTACGGTAACCGTTTCCCATCATGTGGGCCGTATGCTTGTTTGCCACTCTTGTTGTATAAAAAAAAACCTTTATACAGGTTGTCTTAGAAAATATGAGAGTTGCTCAAATATGTGGATAGGGCATATCGAAAAAAATTATCTAAGTTGACATTTCCTTGACCTTATTTTCGCATAAAGATCTGCTTTAACGAGAACACCTAAAGTTACACGTGTATATCTAACTATGTATTTTTATGTAACCAATAGTTTCTGGAACAACCCATAAATTCAAGTTTCAGAGTGAATATTCCTCCTTTAATAATGCAGTTACTTTTGAAGTTATTTGTTTTATTTCTTCGCTTTGAGCTTTATTCATAATAACTAAGAACCCAACAGTTTTATTACTAGCTGTACCGGTTTATCGTATCTTACTAACCGATACGATAGCTACTGCTATCACCATATATTGCCAACTATACGCTCCGCTTTTACCTTGTACCACACTCCAAAGTGCCCCCTAAGGAACCTGAGATAACCATTTAGCAGTTGCAACAAACCTGCCTATTACCCACCATTGTTCACTGAAATAATAACGCGGTAAAAATTCGCAAGGTGCTCGCTCGCAGCGCAGAAAGAAATCGTCCGTATATACTCGTACCTACATTAAGCGAGGTATTTTTAATATATGAAATTTGTTTTTACTGTTGCCTTTGTCGATTTTTGCTCACGTTTGGGAAAACTCACGTGGTGAAATTACGTTTGTAATATACCTTCATAAGTTTGTAAGTGTGCTGTATTCGATATATTGAGTGGTAGAAAACCCTGTGTTAAATATAAACCTTAACGCCTCTCTGAAGTAGGCAATGGTGGTGATACCCTCTTTTCCCGACGTTGTTTCATGTCTTTTGGAACCTTACATTATTAGTATATTTGTAGTGTTATTCAAGTGATGCCTTTACGATTTTTATCAAAGGTTATTTTGTATCTTTCAATAGCCAATTCTTATATTTATTTCAATAGCCCTACTCGAACCACTCGGCCACCACGGCACTTCGTTAATTCATCATCGTTTATATGGCAGAGAACTCAAGTTAGTGATACGTATCTATTATGATGACAAAAGTAAGATCTAACCACTCGTGGCTTCTGAGAAAACTAAACCGGCAACTGGCTGAAACTATTCTCATTCAAATACATCTTAAGCAAAACTAATTTCGCTGAAATGTTCATAGCCGCAACAATAACAAACCCCTATTACATAAATATTAGGGGCTATATTCGGTTGATCTAAATGCATTGTTTAATTCTCCAGATAATCCTACAGTTCGTCCGTATAAGCGTAAGAAGAACTCTATTTTGTTAGCGTTAAAGACTATTTTGGCTTGTAATAGCTGCATGTATATTTTTGTATGAGTCTGACTGCACTAGTGTTTACTTAATTCTTGTGATGCGGACTTAATTTAAAATATGGGATGACGCTGAAATAATACTTCTATTGTGTGAATATTCAGAGGACACTTCTCTATGCAATTTTCACAATGAAAATATATTTTAGCTTAAACGTAGAAGGTGGAAAGGAAATTTCAGTTGACAAGCTTGTCTCTGTATTTTTCCAGTCAATTACTAAGAATAGGAAATCTTTAGGAGCAACTAAATCCTGTATTCAGGTAAGAAATCGGTATTTCAATACTTTTAAGGTTTATCTTATATTTGAAGGCGCTTCAACTAACTATATCTGACTAGCTGTGCTCGCTACTTTGTCCATGTGGAATTGAAAGTGACTTTGGGCAGCATTTTTTGGATATATCTTATATGGACTCGCCATCTGTCACGTTGGCACCTAATATACCTCTGGCGGAAAGTGGGTGTGTGGGTATTACCTATACACCTCTGCCTACCCCTTCGGGGACCCTTGTGGGAAGGTGTGAGGATATATTATTATTATTATCTTTTGGGTTTATTATGGATATGTTAACTGAGAACCCAAATATGAACCCACATTTAAATCGGTTATGCCGTTTCTGAGATTAGCGTGCACAAACGCACAGACAAAAATTCTAACAATCAGTGTTTTGGGTGCTATTTGCGTTGACAAAGGTCCCAATCATAGAGATATCTCCCATGTACAGCCAGCGATCCGTTACATTTTTATTATATGTATAGATATAACTGGATAAAAGACGACCGTCTGGTCTAGTGGTTAGAGCTCCTGACTGCGAAACTTGAGGTCGCGGGTTCGAATCCCGCTGAGGGCAGATATTTGTGTGATGAACACGAATATTTGTACCTTAGTCTTGGCTGTCCTATGCATTTAAGTATATATCTATCTATATAAGTAAATATATCGTTGTCTAGTTACCATAACACAAGCTTTGCTTACTTTGGGACTAGGTCAATTTGTGTGGAATTGTCCCAGGTATTTATTTATTACTATTATATATGTTAGTTAAAGCAATAAAGCGAATTCTGATAAAATAGACTCTAGTGTAATACACTTGAGCCTATTTTATCATAAAAATTTATTATAACGCATAATTTATGCATGAACTTAGGATTTTCACCTCTGCCTATCCTTTGAAGACACTTGTCGGAGGCGTGAATATGAATTTTTTTATAATAATTTAATTTAGAACTGGCGCTCTATACCTACACTACTACCTACTCTCTGCCTACCCCGTTAGGGACTCGGCGTGATGATATGATGATGATGATTTATAAAGACAAATCAAATCGATTGAGCACTCAAGGATTAGAACGTCAAGAGCACGTATGAAGGGACTGATGAATGTGAATAAAGCGATAGCGATAAAGCGATGAAGAAAGATAGCAATAAGCTTACTTTTAAGTACTTCATAATTTTTACAAAAGGTAAACAATTTTGTCAATATTATATTTTTTCTAATTTTTTCTGTAAACTTCAATGTATTAATGTTGTTTGTCCCAATAAAGGAAAGAAAACAAAAAAGCGAAAGACGCCTATAAGTCTCTAAATCTGAGTACTGGCGCTCTACTCTCTCTATCTGCTCTGTGAGAGACTCGGCATGTTGGTATGTATGTATGCATAAACATAATGTATTAAATTATATCTATGCAGAACACAGGCGCACAACGGAACTCGGCACGCTCCCCCCGCCATTAAGCACCCCACACACGTCCGTGTTGTATGTAAAAACGTAAAATATTTCTGGAGTAAAACACGACGTACTCGTAAGTGTTGCGAACTGGGTCAATTGACTTTACGCTTACTGTGTGCACCATTACGGGGCCGTACTGGAGTTGCGTGCTTACAACCCTTGAAATACTACTACTATTATAAATGGGAAAGTTCGTGAGTATGTACGGATGATTGTTACTCAATCAATGCATGAAGTACAGCATGGAGATCTTCAAGATGGGTGTGAAAGGATTCCACTGGTGTTCCAAGCGTCCATAGGCGGTGGTAACCGCCTGTGTATAAAAATACACGCCAGAACGGCTGAACGAAATTGTATGTCATTTACTAACATAAATTATAAGCTGGATTGATACATAGGATGTGTTCTATACCGAAAATAAATCTAGATAAAATTATTAGGCATGAAATTGATTTTTACGCGGGACACAGCTAGTACGCCCTATGCTAAGAATACAAAGGGGTCTATAGTTTATACATAGCAAAACATGGAAACGTACAAGGAACATACAGGCGACGGACGTCTGATCCCGTAGTCAGAGCTCCGAGTTCAGTCTGTGAAGCTTGAGGTAGCTTCGCGAGGGTTCGGTTCCCGTTGAGGGCAAATATTTGTGTGATGAATCCGAATATTAGCCGCGTGGTAGTTTGCCACTTTAGTGCAATACAAAAATACATGCGGATGTTGATACTTTGAGTAATTATGGGTTCAGAGAAAAAAGAAATATTTTGATGTCTAAGGAGTAATAATAATAATACAATCTAAGTTCAGAAAAACGCATTGTTACAGTCGGAATTTGAATTTGCGATCTTTGAGTCGCAGACCACTTCTCGAAGCACTTAGCCACTACGGTAAGGAATAATAAACTCTATATTTATTCGATTCGCGTATAAAAAGCTTGTGTATATGAAAAATAGACGTTTTATTAATGTGTTTTACGGGCTGATGTTGCAAGAATCCCATGAACTTTTAAAAGTACTCGATTCTCGTTATTTTACAAGTGACAATCGATTAAAGGTTACTCGATTGGATCGATTATCGCCAGATCGAATGGTGCTGATACCGAAGCAATCGTGTCCAGTTTGACTTATGACCGCAGCGACATTTATTTCGGTAAAACGTGAGAAAATAATTGTTGGCTAACTAAGTAAATAAATATTATACAAAGACTGAGTTTGTTTGTTTGAATGTTTTAATCTCAGAGATTTTTGCACTTATTGAGGAAAGCGCCCCTTAAGGGCTCGAGGATCGAGTAGTTGCCTGCAACACAAAGATTCGCAAATTCAAATCCCGACTGTATCAATGCTTTCCATAAGTGAAAGAATCTTCAAAATCGGTTTAGTACCTTTTTTTTTACACCAAATGGGTGGCAAACAAGCATGCGGTCCGCCTGATGGTAAGCGGTTACCGCCGCCTATGGACGCTTGCAACACCAGGGGTATCACTCGCGCGTTGCCGACCCTGCAGGTATCTTTTCACACCCTTCTTGAAGAATTCCATGCTGTACTCTCCAGGGAAAACCACAACGGGGAGCTCATTCCACAGCCTGAGCGTTCGCGGAAGAAAACTCCTTTGGAACCGCGCAGTGCGAGACCTTTGTGGTTCCAAGGTATGGGGATGAATTCCCCGTCGATGGCGAGAGGTGCGGTGCTAGAAGGTGGAAGTGGGCACCTTTTGAGTTTATGCATTACAAGTAATTCAATCTTTGATGTACTGGACCTAAATTTTTAACGATATATTATAAATTTAAAATAATATTGTGCAATAATAACGAAGCCCGATAAGTCACAGACTTTCTGAATTTTAATATTACCGCAACATGTCACTATTCACCGCGACATGTTCGTTTTATTGAGTATACGTTGACGGCCTAGTGGTTAGAGCTCCTGACTGCGAAACTTGAGGTTGCGGGTTCGAATCTCGCTGAGGGCAATTATTTGTGTGATAAACTAGGATATTTGTAGCTTAGTCTTGGATGTCCTATGTATTCATGTATATATCTATCTATATAAGTAAATATATCGTTGTTTAGTTACCATAACACAAGCTTTGCTTAATTTCGGACTGGGTCAATTTGTGTGGAATGATCCCAAGGTATTATTATTTACTAGCTGCCCCGGCGAACTTCGTACCACCTAAAACGTCTAGAAAATTTTTGTTTTTACTCATATACTCGTATTTTTAAATATTTTTCTTCACCTAAGGACCTTCCTCAGACTTCATCAAACACAACAAAAAATAAATCATCCAAACGGTTCAGCCGTTTTAGAGTTTTGCGTTTAGCAACACATTTAGTGATTCATTTTTATTTACATAGATTAGTATAGTATATGAGTTGGCTTAATTTTAGCTACATTAAACATCTCCCACATGATGTGTTTCTTCTCATATCCTTGTCATATCTCATATCACACACCCCTTGAGCACCTGGGTAATGGAAGACCACCCTAACCCTTGGCATGGCCTTTCCACATTCTTTTCTTTGAGGCAACTATACGTACGAGTAGATGGGACTACGCAAACATTAAGGATTTTTTAAGACTTACATAGGCAATTATTGCACCATAAAGGTTGTGCAACACTTAAGTAAGACTCCGCACGATTTCTTGACAAAACATGACATTTTACTCTCACGGCCAATTATTTCAAAATGTACTGAATATTATCCCACCACAATGACCCGAGCACGTTATCCACTGCCGGTTTTATAAAGGTCTCAAGTGTACATCGCGTTGTTGGATCAGCAGTGAATGCATACCTAAGTTTCACGATATCCATCGAAGAGAACTCGCCAAGTGTTCATTGTATGCATATTCTAAAGACGATAGTATCTCTGACTTCGTTACTCGAACACCCCAGTATTGTTTGATCCCTGTATGGTCTTTATGAAGGATGCAATGTCGGTAGCGCCGGGGGTCACAGTAGCTGGTCATCCCAATCACTTGCTTTGAAGATTGTATCAAATTGCATTATTTTGTACAGCGCGTTCTAAATATATCAACTATCGTTATATTCTAGACATATTATATATTAATATGCACAATTTGTACGTGACTTTTGTTGTCACGAACGCTAAAATGCCCATACAGCCCCATAACTAAATTTTATTTTATAACCACACGAGGTCAAACAAATTATTGCAGGGCCTTGATAAATGTGCTACGTTTCAAATATTGTTAGAAATGGTGAAATATACGTGGAAATATTCAGTTATTATTATACCACTCGGGTGGCAAACAAGCATGCGGTCCGCCTGATGGTAAGCGGTTACCGCCGCCTATGAACGCTTGCAACACCAGGAGTATAGCTCACACGATGCCGACACTGCAGGAATCCCTTCTCGAAGAACTCTACATATATACATGCTTACCAAGCTAATAAAGCGTGTCAATGAAAGGATTTTTGCTATCGGTACAATTATGTATACATTTTCACAAGCATTTAGAAAAAACTGTTATCTTGACATAACCTGTTTTTTTTTTATTAACATAGATTGCAGCATGATAACAGTCTAGATATTATGCCAAAGGGCAGGATTCGCATTTTATATCTGCATACCTATTAAAATTCGCGCACAAAAGTTCCATCTTATTTAATTCCGTAATAAAGCTTAGATTATATTTCGCGCGGAAAACTTCGCGTTATCATTTTCTTACAAATTAGCATTTGCCCTTACTTGAGATAAATGTATTATTTTTGACAATCATTCTGTATTCAGTTCTTATGGCGTACTTATTCCAACTTGAAGTGATATTTTCAAATTTAATCTGACATAATAATGATAGGTAATCGGTTTTTGGAGTACTTTAATAGCGATATAATGAAAAGATACATTACTTCCCGAGATAATACCCAAGTTCATAATATATAGAAAGGTTTTTGTGCGGCTAGGTAGTGCCAACGTGACAGATGACGTATCTATAACAGTTTCTCAAGCTTTAAGTCTTTGAATTTCTTCTCAAACGTATGCAGGTTTCATTCGAAGTTTTCCTAGACCGTAAAGCTCGTGTTGTGGCCTCACACAGTACTTAAGTTCAGAAAAATATTTTTTTCCTGTCGAAATTCGAACTTGCAACTTGTGTGTTGCAGCTACTACTTAAACAACTGGGCCACCACGACTATCCCGTGTCACGAATTATATGACCTTTTAGTTTATTTTAGTTTTTTTTTTAGATTGTCTTTATAAATAAAGGCATTGAACAATCCTTAAATATATTATATGATTTTTTTGTTTACTTTTTTTTTTTTTTTTTTTTTTTTTATTTAAAATCTTCCTGCAAAATTATTTACACAGGCGGATTTAATGCCGTAGGCATTCTCTACCAGTCAACCTTTGGGTGATACAGAGAAAGATATGGCAGGCTATAGAGGGGATAAAAAACGGGGAAATATTGACATGACTGAATATTTATTCAATATAATATCATAAATGTACATACAATATAATATAATAAAATATAATATAAAATGTAGGTATAGAATACCCATATTTCAATTATGAAATATCCTCACGCCTTCCCACAAGGGTTAGGCAGAGGTGTATAGGGAGTACCCACACACCTACTTTCCGCCAGAGATATATTAAGAAATTACCTCTCATTGGTGTGCCCTTACAGGGTGTTAGATATTATAATGTTATAATGTACCTACAATGTTATACTGTATTCTAATAATGCAATTAATATGTATATGTATTGTATATAAAGTGAGTAGTAAATAATTTCAAAGTCTAAGATCGTAAACGCATTACGTAATCAAGCGAATTCCACTTCGAGCCAGCGGTGGAATAGTTATATTAAAATGAAATGAAATTAATTTAAATGCTAATGAGTGGTAGGATCTGGGAGCCTGTGATATACTGCTCCCGCGAGATGGCGCGCCTCCAAAATACTGATAACATGCCAGACAAAAGGATCGAGGCTTTCTTTGTGCATTCGCTGATATGTATATACTCTTTGGCATCTATATCTTCACGCATTTCTACAAAATTCCTCGACCCTTGTAGTAGAGGTGTGTAGATACGCACTTTCCACCAGAGATATATTTTAGGTGCCAACGTGACAGATAGCGAGTCCATCGCCATTACTCAAGCACGACTATACATACGCCTTTCAAATTCTTCTCAAACGTATGCAGGTTTCCTCTCGATGTTTTCCTTCACCGTAAAACTCGTAGCGTGATTAATCCCTGTACAGTTCAGAAAAACTCATTGGTACAGTCAGGGTTCTAACTTGCGATCTTTGTGTTGCAGGCAAGTCGGACTACTCGGCCAGCACAGCTCTATACAAATGCGTGGAAAATGAGTATCTGTTCGTAATGATGAGACTTCACTACTAGCTAATATTTGAATTTTTCCTTTATTTTTCGTATTAAGTATGTAAATTTAATGCGAATGGAACCGTAGAGCAAAGCTAGTCTTCAATATTTTTCTTCAAGCCTTTCCTCTAGTCTTAACCAAATTGACGTTAGGGCATATTTAAAATTTTAGACATCACCTGACCTTTGAGAGCTCACCTTCATTTCGCAAAAGAGGGTCACTTTTACGCTAAAACGTCTGGGAAATATAAGCTTCTAGGTAGACCTTAGCGAGGGCTTATCTTCGTCAAAAAAGACGTAAATAAATCCATTGAAGCATTATTTATTATTACATAAATATATTCGTTATAACATAAGAGAGTTGTCGTGATGGCATAGTGGTTAACGTAGTTTTGCCTGCAACATAAATAAAAAAAATACCATAGTATATATTAAGAGAGGAAGGGCGTAACGGGTTTCCCGTTCGAGTTTGAAGCTGTTTGATTTGGGCAGGACAGTCGGGATTCGAACTGGCAATGTTCTTGTTAATAAATATATATATAAAATAAAATATGTAAATCTCCACGAATAAGGTAATTCCATGTAATAAACGGGTTGATGTAAGCACTTTCGCAATATTTACTGCAGTAAAGTATTGGCAAACAGTTTGTTTGGGAACAAACATTTGAATACACTTAAAGTAACTATGTTTTACATTACTCGCGAAAATATTCCTTTTCGAAAGTCTATTCTGAGAAATATTGTCAGTATTTTCAATCAAAGTTACTTGACATTTCCAAATATATACATATAATCACACCGAATATCTCACAGAAGAATCTCATATATTTTCTTGCCTTCCCATAGAAGTAGAATAATAGATTAGAGTCCACACATAATTATCGTAACGTAAGTGGCATAAAGATTTTCGAGATCGTGATAAAACCCGCCATGAAGTGATTCGAAAACTAACTGGCGTGAACAAGGGTGTCATTGTGAAGACTAAGAAAGCCATGTTACATTGGTTTGGACATATAGAAAGGATGAGTTAAGAAAAGACAAACGAAGTAGATATACAACGGGAGTGTGTGCAAACAGGCAGGGGAATACCACGTTCCAACTACGTAGATCGAATCGATCGGACACTTAAGGATGGGAACGTCGAGATTACTCGAAAGCGGCGAGCATGTATGAAGAGACTAAGCGAAAGAGGTATATAAGAGAGACTGAGACTGAGTGAGAGACTGGTGCTCTACTCTGTATGGCTTTAATTGGCCTTCATAGCAAATTCACGTCTACACGCAAGGGTCCTCAAAGGGTAGAGGTGAGTCCGTCGTCCTTAAGCACGACTATACATAACATAATTATTTTGAAATTCTTTTGAAATTGTTGGTTCCTTCTATGTTTTCATACCGTAAAGCTCGTGGTGTGACTGATGGCTTTATATAGTTATTTGAAATACCCTTTTTCCATACATTACAGACAATACTGTATTTGAATAGTAATGATAATATTACACAGTTGGTTGCGTATTAGAATTTATTTGCGTCGCATTTGCATACATTGCGCTCTGAACAATAAGAAAATTGTCTATTTGTGTAAATGCTCGCACCAGCGTCGTTGGACGTATTGACAATTTTATTTTTATGTTTTGTTAAAGAATATTTGTATGTGTAGAGAAATCATATGAGAGCCGGGGCGGTTGAGAGGTTTAATCAGTCGCCTGCAACACTAAGACTGCAAGTTCGATCTGTATTCAGGAGCATTATAAATATTATTATAACATATCTTTACGCCTTCACACAAGTTCCCCAAAGGGGTAGGCAGATGTGTAAAGGTAGTACTTACACAGCCACACACCCACTTTCCTCTTGAGACATACTTTAGGTGCCAGATGACAGATGGCGAGTCCATCGCCGTTACTCAAGCTCTGCCTACGCCTTTGAATTGCTTCTCGGACGTATGTAGGTTTCATGTCGATGTTTTCCCTCACTGTAATGAGACGTGGTGAGACTAATCACGGTTTTTAAGTTCAGAAAAAAATATTGGTCCGCAGACAAATCTGCAGACACCCAAGAATAAGTTAAGTATAATATCCAGTACATTACAACATTTTTTCCCCAGCGTAAGCGAACCCATGACCTCGAGCTTCGCGAGCTGGAATTGTGACAATTAGGCCATAGTAACTACTCTAAAAAATAAAATCGAGTTTACCAGTAAAATGGAATACTATGGTTTATATTATTTAAATTCTCCTCTTGCAATTAAAGTTAACCGTACGTAGGGTCTGACATGAAGCTGATAAACCCCTGATAATAAAACTGATAAACCCTTAAATTCCATTCCGTTCGGAAGCCACAAACCTCAGGTTAGTTCCTCGGCATTATCCCGAATTCAGGACAAACTCAACAACTATAGAATTGGATGTAATTAATTGAATCACGGATGGTATCGAAGTTTCGTTCGCCTTGTCATAGTACACATTGTATACAGTACTATAACTACTTAATAAAATGAAAATAAAAGTAAGCCTCAGTGTCATAACTGCCTATCGTTGTTCTTATAACACGTTAAAAAATACCTTAAATAAAATATACATTCTTGCAAATGACAGCTAACTAAAGGGCATTCGTCTTGACAAATGTGGGATTCGATTTGCCGTTGTAGCGGAGTATTTTTAAAACTCACGATTTCAGGGCAAGGATCAAGATTCCAGGTTGGATCTCCGACCGTACCAACCAGTTATATCTGAACTTAAATACAGTGGTAAATGTGTAAGTGGTAAATTTACAACTCTACGAGCTTTAAGGCCAGAGGAATAATTACATTTTGCAAAAATATGTTGTATTTTTATATACCACAAGTATTTTTTTCATATAACTAGAGTGACAAACAAGCAAACCGCCCACCTAATGGGAAACGGTTACCGTAGCCTATTTACGTTCACGATACTGAAGTATCACGCCACTCTGTTGGCAGCATAATAGGACTAATCCCTCTGCTGCCAACACAATATAACGATCCTCCTCCCTCCCCAAGAAGCTCATTATTGGAAACCTTATTCACCGTGTAGGCACACAAACCAAGCAATTGCGTTAATTGGCTACGGACTTCTATAAGGTGAAGGTCCTGCCCCAGTCGGGCAACCCTTCTTGTCGATCCGGGAATCTTTTCTTGAAAAACTCCATGCTGTACTCTTCAGGCAGAACTTCAGCGGGGAACACAGCTTGTGCGTTCGCGGACGGAACTCCTTTGTGACCGCGCAGTACGAGACCTTTGTGGTACCACGGTTGGTGATAAATTCCCCGTCGATAGGTCGGGGTTGACGAACGGTGACGGGTTCGCCATCTGTTACGTTGGCACTTGTAAACACAGACCAGGGTTGGAGCCTGCTGATATCTTAAACCACTACGACTAGTAGAGTAGACACTGAATACAATTTAACTGTGGGCGCCTGACTAAGTGATACGAACATGGCCGGCTTAGAATGTTACATTTAGTATGCAAAACGCAGTGTTTTGTTTAATTTTAATTTGTTGTTTGTTTTAATTATTATTATTATTATATACGTGGCGTTAGGGTGGGAAGCTCGTGTATGGTAAACACGCAGGCTTTATCCTTTAATTTTCCATATTAACCGCGATTAGTAGAAATTGGGTATGTGGGCATATACACATCTGCCTACCCCTTAGGAAACTGCTGTGGGAAGGCATTAAGATATACACATAAATTCTGTACTTATTGGGACAGTCGGTATTCGAACTGGAAGCTCTTGGTCGTCACGATTATAGCTAAATAAAATAAAGGCAGGACCACAACTAATAATAATAAGCCGTGGTGGCCGAGTGGTTCGAGCAGTTGCCTGCGACGCAAAGGTCGCAAGTTCGAATCCCGACTGTACCAATGAGTTTTTTCTGAACTTAAGTACAGTGATTAGTCACCCCACGAGCTTTACGGTGAAGGAAAACATCGAAGGGAAACCTGCATACGTCTGAGAAGAAATTCAAAGGTGTATGTATAGTTGTGCTGGAGTAACGGCGATGGACTCGCCATCTGTCACGTTGGCACCTAATATACCTCTGGCGGAAAGTAGGTGTGTGGGTATTACCTATACACCTCTGCCTACCCCTTCGGGGACCCTTGTGGGAAGGCGTGAGGATATATATATAACTAATGCAAACAAGAGTTATACTAAGCATTGTCCACCAGACCTAATTGATGAGGTTGCTTTCGAACCCCACTGAGACGAAACAAAAGGGACGTGAAAACGACCATTTCCTATAAGCAAAGGGAAAGTGCCACGGAATTTTAGAATGGACCAATTTGCATGTTAACACGAACGCTCAACAATGGTATAATTGAATACGCGGATTTTGTATGTAATCTATTATGACTTGTCAATCCGGTGAGCCTATCACGAAGTGTTGTTGATATGAATCGGGTAATTCGCTCAACGTTTTCGAGTGGATGGATTTGCATTTTGTTTGAGTGGGCCTTTGTCGGGCGCTTTAATGATTTTATTAATAGTTCTCGTTTCTAAATTGCGGCGTGCTTTTTTTTCATCAACAATGTAACTTTCGATATATAACATGTCAGAAAATATCCTTTCATATAGAATAATAATATATCCTCGCGCCTTCCCACAAGGATCCCCGAAGGGGTAGGCAGAGGTGTGTAGGTAGTACCCACACAGCCACTTCCACTAGAGACATATTTTAAGTGCTAAGTTAGTCAAGTACGTCTATTTTTTTTTTTATACAACAAGAGTGGCAAACAAGCATACGGCCCACCTGATGGGAAACGGTTACCGTAGCCTATTTACACTCACGATACCGAACTATCACTTGCGCGTTGCCACTCTGTGTTCGGAGAGTTATAGTGTGTTGGCAGCATAATGGGTTTAATCCCTCTGCTTCCAACACAATGTAACAATCCTCCCCAAGAAATAACACAACACAATAAATTGTGTTATTTGGCTACGGACTTCTATAAGGTGGAGGTCCTGCCCCAGTCGGGCAGCTCCCAATTCGAACGGGAAACCCGTTATGCCCTACCTCTCTTTATATACGTCTACATATACTACCTACGTCTATACATACGTCTTGGAATTTCTTCTTAAGCGTATGCTGGTTTCCTCTGGATGTTTATCAAACACGACTATACATACTCTCTTTAAAATTCATCTGCAATGCTTTTCTCACGATGTTTTTCTTCACCGTAAAGCTCAAACCCATGACCTTTTTTTACCGTCCGGTATTCAGTCTCGTTTGCAAATGAATTGCTTGGTAGAATTATGTATTTATCACTGAAGCTCGTCCGGCTTCAAAAGTCCATTACATTATGACACTTTTTCACCATTTCCCGACCAATTAATCGAAAAACCAATCAAAATTTTATACATTTTTAAAACCGGATGGGTAGCTTTCCAAACTCAATTCAAAACTAAAATTACGCATTAATCAAGCCCTTCCTCTTTCAACAGTAACAGTATGAATGCACCCTTATCGCAATTGTAATAAAGTTTATTTTAGCCTGTATTATTTGAGTCCACTGGAGTCATAGCAACACCAATTAGTTTTAATTAATTATGATGCTGAAATTGGCTTTAGAAGGCATTGCTAGTGGGCTTGTTTAGCTATTAGTCATTACTGCAATGGAAATTGTAGTTTATATTAGAACGTATAAAGTACCTAATAGCAATTCGAATATAGCAGTGTGCTTTTGGAAATGGAATCTATTTCATTGCATTTTTATTATTATATAATACTAGCTATGCCCCGCAGTTTCACCCGCGTAAAATCGATTTCAATTGTATAATTGTATCTAAATTTACTTTCGGAAAAAATATGTCCTATGCGTTAATAATCTATAATTTTAATACATTCCGTAAATATTTTTTTTAAATAAAAATCCTATATCCTTGCCAACACGTTAGAGAATATAGGTACAAAATTTAATGAAATAGTTTTTACGTGAAAGCGAAATAAACAAACAAACTTACATTCACATTCATAATTTATAACATTAGTAAGGATGTGTTGTCACGCATTATTGTGATGTTGTTGGATGTGTTGTGACATTTAATATTATGACAGTTCTGAATTTAAAATAATTCGAACTGTCAATTCTATTTACTTATTTTGATACATATCGGAATTAGGTTTATACTAATATTATTATTATAATAGCCGTGGCTGCCGAGTAGTTCGAGCAGTTGCCTGCGACACGAAGATTGCAAGTTCGAATCCCGACTGTACCAATGAGTTTTCCTGAACTTAAGTACAGTGATTAGTCACACTACACATTACGTCACATTACGCTAGTCTCAGCTTTACGGTGAAGGAAAACATCGGGAGGAAGCCTGCATTCGTCTGGGGAGAAAATTCAAAGGCGTATGTGTAGTCGTGCTTGAGTAACGGCGACGCCATCTGTCATGTTGGCACCTAAAATATATCTCTGGCGGAAAGTGGGTGTTTGGGTATTACCTATACACCTCTGCCTATCCCTTCGGGGACCCCTGTGGGAAGGCGTGAGTATATATTATTACTAGTGGTCCCGCCCAGCTTCGCTTGGGTGAAAAAAGTAAATGCCCTAAAACACGATCACAACGCCACCTATCGGGAATCCAATTGTGAATCTAAACCATTTTCAAATCCATCTGAAGACACACAGAAAATTTCATTAAAATCGGTCCAGCCGTTTAGGAGGAGTTCAGTGACATACACACTCACAGAAGAATTATATATATAAAAGATACTTATAATATTATTAAACTGAAGAGTTTGTCTGTTTGTTTGTTTAGTTATATGACCTAATGTCAGGAACTCCGATATAAAAATCCGATTTAAAAAAAATGCGTCAGGTAGCCCGTTTATTGAGCAAGGCTTGGTTATAATTATTATACATCACGCAACAACTAATAAGGGTGGAGCATCAATGAAAAATTTTTTGTTACAGAAAAATCTACTGATGACATAAAATACCTAGGTAGTAATATTATGGTAATTAATTCCATACTGAATACAGTAACCCTTCCAGTGAACACGTAAAACATCGCCTGTTTATATACAGGTCAAATTTTTATCACCATGATTAAAAGCGCTGGCTTAGCATTTTACTATGGCCGGGTTATTTATGACCCGGTCGCAGCGAAGACGGTTTAATGGAAAATGCGGGAAAATATTCATTCACAACAACGTTCGTGGCATTGACTATGTATTTGAAAAGGTAGTAGCTACAATTTTACTTTTTAAACGTCGTGCCACGTTTTGTTTCGATCTGTCAGAAGTTTGACACTAACTGTCAAGTTTGGTCTAGATAAGGACATAGAAAGGGTTTTCTATTAAAATAGATGGCGATGGAACCATGCTTATTTAGACGATAACAGACGTTTTATTTGCATATTAAGTAAATTTTGTATTTCCAATTGTATGTAAACGGCCCCCAAAATATAACAAAAATGGTTACTTACAAAATGTTTACATGCAAGTCTTTAGTAATTCTTATACTAACGTTAAAAACATATTTTTTCATCAATTAAACAACTATATCTTGCCTGGATCCAGTGTTTTATAGAAAATGACGTAAGAGAAAAACAAACCAAATAATGGTAAAATAATAAGGGGGTATTTGCGAACTTATTACTAGTAGCGCCATCTAGTATCCGAAGCCGAGATTCAGATTACGATAGGTAAATTATATTCCTTCGGTATCGTTTATTTACCTATTTACTAAACTTGTGAGATATATTAATATTTGCTTAAATTTCTAACGTAACTGATGAAGATTTTGATCAACAAATATTTCATATACGTTTATTAATATACGTTCAAACCTATGGGAGTTTTCTTATTATATCCCTTCACTTTTTTGGATAGGTTTTATGCACCGCCGGAAAATATACAAAAACTCAGAAAACCCATTGGTCCAATCGGGATTCGCGCTTGAAATCATTGTGGGCAGGTAACTAACTGCTCGAACCACTCGGCCACCGCGGCTTCAATCATTATGACATAAAACATTACGAATGAAGGATGAATGAAGGTTTGAAAGTCTTGAGAAAGCTGGCGCGTTACTCTCTATGGACCGTGAGGGACTCATCATTATTTAATATGCATGTGTGTGTGTGTGTGAATTACTACATATTTTAGTTTTTATTAGTAGCCATAGTAGCCATGTAAGCCGTGGTGGCCGAGTGGTTCGAGCAGTTGCCTTGCCTGCGACGCAAAGGTCGCAAGTTCGAATCCCGACTGTACCAATGAGTTTTTTCTGAACTTAAGTACAGTGATTAGTCACACCACGAGCTTTACGGTGAAGGAAAACATCGAGAGGAAACCTGCATACGTCTGAGAAGAAATTCAAAGGCGTATGTATAGTCGTGCTTGAGTAACGGCGATGGACTCGCCATCTGTCACGTTGGCACCTAATATACCTCTGGCGGAAAGTGGGTGTGTGGGTATTACCTATACACCTCTGCCTACCCCTTCGGGGACATTTGTGGGAAGGCGTGAGGATATATATATTAGTAGCCAAATACACAAGAACAAATAAGTCTCGTCATTCATAGACCTTCAACTCAACAAAAGCAGATTTATAGGCCTACACTTAACCCAAGTACTTTGGTAAATAACCTTTGTAATAATTCCTATTAATAATTAAGGTTTGTTGGTTAGCCTTTATAGGCATATAGTTTATATACAAGGTAATATAATAATAATAATAACGCCTCTAATAATAATAACTCACGCCTTCCCATAAGGGTCCCCGAAGGGGTAGGCAGAGGTGTATAGGTAGTACCCACACACCCACTTTCCGCCAGAGATATATTTTAGGTGCCAACGTGACAGATGGCGAGTCCATCGCCGTTACTCAAGCACGACTATACATACGCCTTTGAATTTCTTCTCAGACGTATGCAGGTTTCCTCTCGATGTTTTCCTTCACCGTAAAGGTCGTGGTGTGACTAATCACTCTAGTTAAGTTCAGAAAAACTCATTGATACAGTCGGGATTTGATCTTGCATTCTTTGTGTTTCAGGTAACTACTCGAACCACTCGGCCACCACGGCTCTAATTTTCTAAGGCACTTTGTATACAAGAGCCGTCGAAAACAACGAGAGGAAACCTGCATACGTTTGAGACGAAATAAAAAGTCGTATCATATAAATGACAGCGATCACGGACATCAGACGGGATCCTTGTTTATACATACATACATATCATCACGGCAGGTCCCTAACGGGGTAGGCAGAGAGTATAGAGCGCCAGCTCTCTCTAGACTTACAAACCTCTTTCGCTTCGTCCACATTCATCAGTGTCCTCATACATGCTCGTCGGTTTCGAGTACTCTTAACGTTCCCGTCCTTGAGAGTCCGATCTATTTGATCCAGGTAGTTGGAACGTGGCCTTCCTCTGCCTCTTCCTTCTCATCCTTGTTTATGATTGATAAAATTGGATATTATATGAACGATTCAAATTTCCAGTATTGGTTGTTTTTGTGTAATTACATTGTTTTCGGTCTCAATTTCATGGCTGATTGTTAAGGGTAAACAATATTGGGTTCAAATAATATTTACACGAGAATATTTATGCTCTTTGCGGATGAACCCGAGCACTCTTTAGTCGAAGTTATTAACAATGATTTTCGTTCTATTCAATTAATTAAATATTATTAAAATGTTCGTATATTTATGTAGATCGTAATATACCTACATATAAACGAATTACACATACCTAACCTATTCAAACGAAAAGAAGAAGAAATATGAATGAATTATTGTGACGTGTTCAAGGACGGATGGAAGGCTATCATGTTGGCATGACTGGACTATCCTGGTATGAGTGTATGAATGAGGTTCATATAATTGCTTGTTTACTTATTAGTTTAATTGGTTTTTAGCCGTACTAATTATGTATACAATAATTAAATGAAGAAAGACAAGAAGCAATGGGATACCACGTTCCAACTACCTAGATAAAATCGATCGACCTCTTAAGAATAGGAAAGTCAAAGTAATTTGAGTAGTTGCCGTCGATATCAAAATAACAGGTTCGAGCCAGTACCAATAAGTTTTGCAAATCATATTTTCAAAAACCGGGGTAAATGAACCTGATATGAACTTACGAAGCATGGGTATTCTGACAACGACTGTCAAAACTTACCTGAAACAAAACAACTAAAAGGTTAATAATATATTATATTTACTTGAACTTTGGTAAATAATCACACAAGTAGCTTCGATTATGGATAACATAGTAAAGGAACCTGCATACGTTTGAGAATAAATTCAAAGAAGAACGTATATTTGTATGTTGGTATCTAAATACATCTCAGACGAAATTACTGTGCCTAAAGGAAAATATAGATTGTTGAATACGTCTTGCGACCCGAGCTGTTTCCAAGCGATTGGTAACGACGTGCTAAGTGGCACTAGTCCTCCCGGGGCCAACCATCGTCCATGCCTGACATAATACCGTTATAGTTGGACAGACTGACGATCAGATAGCATGTGGCTACAGTCCAGTACACTGCTTTGCGTTTAAAAGCTACCTTGACGTGGCTTAAACAAAGCCGAGGTGGCCGAGTGGTTCGAATAGTTGCCTGTGACAATAAGATCGTAAGTTCGAATCTCACAGTGATTAGATACACGAGCTTTACGATGAAGGAAACATCGAGAGGAAACTAACATCTGAAAGACTATACGCAATTCAAGGGCGTAGTAAGATCGTCCTTGAGTAACGGTAATGGACTCGCCATCTGTCACGTTTGCACCTAAAGATATATATCTTTGGCGGAAATTGGGTGTGTGGGTGCTACCTATGCACCTCGGGCCACCCCTTCGGGGATCCTTGTGGGAAGGCGTGAGGATAAATAAATTCGTGGTTCAGAAATTTTTAAGCAAACAGGCTACTGACTTATTTAAGGGTAAATATTTTAATGAAATCTTAATTAGACGAAGCCTATTTGTTAGTGACTGGTTATTCAATAACATAAACGAAGTGAAGATTAACAGGACTTTTGTCCGATAAAAAGGCTTTGAGGGTCTGTCAACTTGTTGATATAGTTTGGAAATTATAAATTAACGCGTTTAACAATTTGAAGGGGAATCTGGGAAATTTGTACAGCTGGTAAATAAAATTAAAGTGAAAACCTTCTGTGCTAGTCGCAGTTCAAGGTTAGAGCGGTCGTCTGGTCGTGGTGGACAGCGAAACTTGAGGTCGCGGGTTCGAATCCCGCTGAGGGCAGATATTTGGGTGATGATCACGAGTATTCGTACCTTAGTGTTAGAGGTCCTATGTATTTATGTATATATATATATATATATATAAGTTAATATATCTTTATAAGTAAATATATCGTTGTCTAGTTACCATAACACAAGCTTTGCTTAATTTGGGACTAGGTTAATTTGTGTGGAATTGTCCCAGGTTATTTATTATTTATTTTTTAATCCCCATAATTATTTGTGTTGTGTGTGAATGTTATATAATCGGTTTGGTATTGTTTATATTCTTTATCTATGGCTCGTACCTAGAGACAAAATACTTTTTTTAAGGAATACTTATTTCGTTGTGATAAGATCTCGCTTAGTCGCAAGTGTAATCGTTGCCAAATTGCAAGCTTCGATAAGCAGCGGTAACCGTAGTAACATCAGGATTATTTGGCACCTTAGTGGTATAAAAAAATTACTTAGTTGATAGGTAGAACTGCAATATGAATTCCGCGTCACGAAGCTAATAATAAATTCAACCAAAACATAGCTTAGTTTATGGCAACACCGAGTAAATTTTGTACTTTATAACTTCTATCAGAACTAAAGTATAAATGCGAATCTTTGTATCTCTACATAGATTTGTTACTCCTTCACGTTGAATATACAGGCTTCCCTACAATATATATACAGGCTTCCCTACAATATATATACAGGCTTCCCTACAATATATATACAGGCTACCCTACAATATATATACAGGCTTCCCTACAATATATATACAGGCTTCCCTACAATATATATACAGGCTTCCCTACAACGAATACTTAAGAAAACAAGAAGATAGTTGTAAATGATCTTGATCTAATTTCGAAACACCAAACATTTAAATATATATTTTTACGTCTCTCCACAAGTCACCGAAGTGGTAGGCAGAGGTGTAGAATCACCCTCTTTGCGACAGAGACGTATTCAGGTGCCAACGTGACAGAAGGCAAGGCCGTTGCATTCCTGTTCAACTTACGTTTGACTATTTGCGCACTTGAAGTCCTCACTCACTCAGCACTGTCCACTAACGTACGCATTTACGTTGCGGTCAACCGTAAAGTTCACATTCACTTGTGTGGGCGGGCGTGCGCTCCGTAGGGCGGGTGGGATCTGACTGACGGCGGGAAGCTTGCAATCTGAGTGTATGCAGCTGCAAATGTGGTGTTTGTTATGTGTAGACTTGAAGTGATTCTGAAGCTTTTGCTTCAGTTTTCAGCTACTGTGAGGTTTCCATTGGAGACAAGATGGGCATATTTACTTAACGCTTAGACGCTATAAGCCTGTTATATTAAATTCGTTGAAAGATCTTTCTAGAACGAAACATACATGCGACTACATTATCACCATTCCGAGACTCTCACGGGATAGAACGCCAATTCTCTATAGGCTTACCTCTATCGCGGCATCCGGCGCTCATTTCCCTCTGCCTATCCCGGAAGGGACTTGGCGTGATGATATGTTGTATGTAATAATATAATAATAATATATCCTCACGCCTTCCCACAAGGGTCCCCGAAGGGGTAGGCAGAGGTGTATAGGTAATACCCACACACCCACTATGTTGTATGTGTATATTAAAAATATGACGTCCGAGATTATGCACTGTCCACATTACGTATTTGTCCATAGCCGTAAAATATTTTTCGCGATATGAGAGTTGTGCATATAAAGGACGATGTTCAAATCATTTCTCATGTTGACACCTAAAATATTTACAGGATTCACGATATTTTCCTTTGATGTAAAGCGTGGCGTAATCAATATAATTAAGTTGTGAAGAAACAGATTCTGTTGGGGTTTGAGCCACCTTGATATTGCTCTGAGCATCAGACATAAACAACTGAATTCGAGAGAAAAAAGGGACCCAAGTAACATTCATTGTTACGCCACAGAATAGAACTATCTTCCATATACCACAATCACTACACAAAAGAACAACATTGTACCCACCCACGTTACGCCGTTTCATTTCTCAAGTAGTGGAAACGAAAGAATCGTTACAGTGTAACGTTCCATTAGTGGCCTGTCACCGGCGAACGTTCAAAAGGAATGAAAAGAAAAGAAAAAAGATACCGCAAAAGAAAAGCGTAAAGTAGCGCGCTGATACACATCACTTGGGTAAATTCGCGGGAGGGTCGGTTTGTTTGTTGTTGTGACCGTGGATAATTAGTTATAGTCACTTTTGTATATAAAATTATACAGAAGGAAATATTTAATTGTTTGTATGTTGTTTTCCGGAACTTTGTAGCCAATTGGCACATCCTCGCTGAGGTTTTTCCCAGAGCGTACAGATGTACGGTATAACTTCACGCCCCCAGTGTGAAGGGGTAGGCAGAAGCGTGTGGGAAGTGTCCACGGATATTCCGCCGGAAATATATTTTTAGGTGCCAACGTGCTAGATGGCGAGTCCATCACCGTTACTCAAGCACGACTATACATACGTGTTTGAATTTCTTTTCAAACGCCCCATTTTAAGCAAAGCTTGTGTTATGCTTATTAGAAAACGATATATTAACTTATATAGACATATACATATAACATCCAAGTCTAAGGTACAAATACTCGTGTTCATCACACAAATATCTGCCCTCAGCCCTCAGAATCGAACCCGCGACCTCAATTTTCTTAAGAGCTCTAACCACTTGAACAGACGGCCGTCTACGTTGGTGGCTGACATGGTGAACTAAAACGTGAACCAGAGACAGTTACTGTTACAGTTACAGTTACAGAGACAATACATCTTCAATCAGAGCTTGAGGAAATTTACGAGGTCTCTAAGTAGGCCCGTAGTATAATGTTTAAGGGAAGATTTATCACAGCACATCGAAGGAAGTGGGATTTGCAAGCGGCCTTAATATGAACACTAAGTGCTTTCGATATAATGGCCTTAAAAAATGTGCGGCTGATGCATTGTCCTCTATTACCGTTTTTGCGGATTCGAACGTACAGCTTTAGAGTGATTTGTGGGATAAAGTTTGATTCTGAATAATGGAAGTGGTTTTGTGTTTCTTCGCACCAGACCTTTTAAGACAATAAAGGTAAAAACATAGGATATTTCAAAGAACGAATAAGACACATGTATAATCCTGATTAATTCCTATAATGTAAGATATTCGAATGTAAGATATAAGATCGAATCCGCATTGAAGAGATTCGCAAATCAACTGGCGTGATAGACGGTGTGATTGTAAAAATTAAGAAAGGCATGTTACCTTGCTTTGAATATATAGAAAGGAAGACTGAAGAAAGATCGACGGAACAGTTAACAATGCGTGGAAGAAGAGAGTGAAAATGTGTGCAAAAGGAGATGGAGGAAGACTAAGTGTCCACTACCATAGATCAAATCTACTTCACTCAAGAAAGAATACCTGCTCGAAACTGGCGAGCATGTGTTAAGAGACTGGTGACTGTTTCATCCACATGATGAAAAGCGGGAAAGAGGCCTGTAAGTCTAGAGAGAGCTGGCGTTCTACTCCCTCTCAGCGTAAAAATCTAGCGTAAAATCTATGTATATGGAAGTACTAGCTTACGCCCGCGTGGAGTTCGAAAAAGTAGCTATATTTAAATCTAAAATAGTAAATGTATTTTCCTGCTAGAATCGGTCCAGCCGCTATGCTGTGTAAGAGCATCATACTTTATAATATTAGAACATTGAATTTACGAGATTAAAAAAAAGTTGCCTATGTCCTATAGCCAGGTAGGTATAAGCCATCACGATTTAACTTTCAGCCAAATCGGTTTTGCCGAGAAAGAACCGCAAACATCCAAACTTACAAACTTTCACATTTATAATATTAGTAAGAAGTAAGATATACGCTTCAAATATATAAATAATACAATTATTATTTTTTTCCGATTTTCTGATTGTTCCAGTTAAACTCCAAAACGACTAAATTGAATTTAACACTGGTAGATAGTTAATGAACTAAATTAAGTTATTTTCATAATTATATTATTACAGGTAAGTTATTTATGTTAAAATAATATGCCTACAAAAGTCAAGTAAGGAAAGCTTCAAAAGAGCGAAGCATTTTCAAGCAATCACTTATCTCCAATCGAGTCTTCGGACATGTATGCACGGTAAATAAAAATTTCAAGATTTTCAATTCAAAAGATACGTTCTTAGTCGGAAGGTTTCAACCAAAATTTCGTATCGCTACCGAGCTTTTCATAAAACCCCAGGCAGATATGAAAAGTATGTCTAAAAGGAATTTAATATCTAACGTTACGAGTTGCGAGATATCGATTCGAGCAATATTGTAGACATCATATAGACTTTAGTGTGTACCTCTCATCTGTCGCATCATATTCAATAATATAGTTTTCTCCAACTCCAAAATGCGTGATGGTTGTAGAACGTAATTGGCAATTGTTCAAAATTGCAGGTTCCCGTCGATGTTACCTTCACCGTTCAAAGTCGAGTGTAATTAATAATTGTACTAAGTTCCGAAAAAGTAATTGGTATAATTGGGATTCGAACTTGCAATCTTCGCCTCGAAGCACTCAAACACCACAAAACTTGTTCAGACTTAAATAAGATAAACAAAAACTTAAAAAAAAAAAACCCTTGGTCTTTTTGTTTTTTTAATCTCTTTTTGGTCCTTGGCCGGGTGAATAATAGTCAACTGCTTTCAAAGTAATGATTGTAGATTCACAGTCTCAATGTATACGTGAACTTTACGGTGAAGGAAAACATCGTCAAGAACCCGAAATGAGGATATTTTTGAAGTCATGCTTAAGGGAAAAGTTATTGAAGCGAAAGAGGTCTGAGAGTCTCTGAGGGCGCTTTACTGACTCTCTCTACCCCTCAGAAAAACTCAATGGTCAGTCGGGATTCGAACTTGTAATCTTTGTGCTGCAGGCGGCTACTCAAACCACTCAGCAACTTACTTGATTAATATATATATCCTCACACACGGGTCCCCGAAGGGGTAGGCAGAAGTGTATAGGTAATACCCACACACCCACTTTCCGCCAGAGGTATATTAGGTGCCAACGTGACAGATGGCGAGTCCATCGCCGTTACTCCAGCACGACTATACATACGCCTTTGAATTTCTTCTCAGACGTATGCATGTTTCCTCTCGATGTTTTCCTTCACCGTTAAGCTCGTGGTGTGACTAATCACTGTACTTGAGTTAAGATTAATAAATTTATTTATAAGAAGTTAATATGTTCTTGTGTACTCAAGCGTATCACTGTCGTCTTATTTGGTCTCGCCTTAGCCAGTTATATACCACTTTCCGCTTAAGTAGAACGCTCAGATTCATATATCGCTAAGATATTGGCAGTACATATCGAATATGAGGAGTCGAATGTAGCAAACAAAATACACAAATGGTATATTCCATCTATTCTCAGAGTTCTGTGACGAAAAATGATAGCGAATAAATGGGAATGAATAAGCGTCGAGCGATCGCCCTACTTCATGTTATTTATCCGAGAGACTAGCAATTGCTTTTGATTTCTCTTGTTTATCTGCGACCATCGCATACATTTGTACTGAATAGTATTGAATAAGCTTTGCAATCACCGACACAACTTGAGTGCCGTCTGGTCTAGTGGTCAGAGATCCGGGCTGCGAAACTTAAGGTCGCGGGTCCGATTCCCGCTGAGGGCACATATCTGATGTGGCACTCTTGCTTAAGACGGTAAAAAATACGACTTCCCAAAGGGGTTCCCGAAGGGGTAGGCAGAGGTGTATAGGTAGTACACACACCCACTTTCCGGCAGAGATATATTTTAGGTGAGGGTATTCCTAACTGTATATTCTACAGTTCATAGCTAACACTATGTGTATTAAAGTATTAACTTACTCTAACAACAATTGGTATACAGCTTCCGGGCTTGTAATCTGTCACTTGTCAAGATACCACCACTGCTCTCCGTGACTTCTCTCACTTGTTTGACATTTACGACTTTTCTGGACAGTATCATAATGCGAATGTCGCAGCTTCGGGGCTCAAAGGGCAGATAATGATTTTGATTTTGTCACTGGCAATATAATTTATATCGGAATATAAGACGCCTACAAACTATGCCTTAGAAATATATCTTCAGCCTTCCTCAAGGGTCGAAGGGGTACACACCTACTTTTCGCCGGGGATACATTTTAGGTGTCAACATATACAATGGCAAGGCCATGGCCGTTTCACTACACATTTTACTATGAATTTCATCTCAAACGTATGTTTATACAAGTGAATGTTTGTTGACTCTTTTTGAGAATAAATTATTCAATCACAGAATTCTTTTAAACCATCCAAATAAATAAATTTGCGTTAGGATAGACAACGATATATTTACTTATAATATAATATAATTATAATATCCTCACGCCTTCCCACAAGGGCCCCTGAAGGGGTAGGCAGAGAGGTGTATAGGTAATACACCCACACCCACTTACCGCCAGAGGTATATTAGGTGCCAACGTGAAAGATGGCGAGTCCATCGCCGTATTCAAGCACGACTACACATACGCCTTTGAATTTCTTTTCAGACGTATGCAGGTTTCCTCTCGATGTTTTACTTCACCGTAAAGCTCGTGGTGTGACTAATCACTGTACTTAAGTTCAGAAAAACTCATTGGTACAGTCGGGATTCGAACTTGCGACCTTTGCGTCGCAGGCAACTGGTCGAACCACTCGGCCACCACGGCTCCACTTTACTTATATATATACATATATATACATGAGGACATATAATAAAATTTAGGTAGAAGCTATGTACCTCAAATCGTATAGCCACGGATGTATATTTGTATGTACGGGGAAGTGTGAAGCGTACCGAATTGTATCCCGCTCCGCCCGAGGCGAATAGCGGCTGATAACAACGTCCTCCCCAGTTGTTCGGAGTTACGTTTCTTGGGAAATTCCTCTTGTATTCAGTTTTAGCTGTGTTTATGTATTAGTAGCTTATGTTGCGTTTACTTTAAGAGTATTTGTAATTACTCTTTTATGCTTTTATTCGGCACCCTTTTCCCAGCAGGGCGAATTTATGCGGTAATTTGATAATTTCACCAACCGCAGGAAAATTGTATCTTCTGGAAGTGTGCTTCTGAACAGGCAGGCCGGGATTACATGAAGAGAGATGAGCTCCCATTGGATGCAAACAACATCAAACACTTAACTAAAGAAGTGTTATTTTTAATGGCACTTATTTATAATACTACTAGGTAGTAGCGCCATCTCGCGAGCTCATTTTGCATTCTTCAAATATTAAATACGTGATACTTCGCCGGTAGCTTTTTTTATTATACCACACACGCTTTTCTTTATTGTAATAAGAGGCGTTTCTTTACGCTTCCGAAAAAACAATTTTATCTTCACGCAAAGGAGGCAAAGGTTTTACACCATACACTTTTCGACGGATATTTAGGTGCCGTCGTGATAGATAGCGATCAATCGATGTAAATGTAATGGTCAGTCAAATAGCTGTATGCACATCTTTTTGAGTTACGATTCAGTTTAACTATTACTGTTATGTTTATATTTTTAGATAGAATTTGTTTTAAGCATTAAATAAATAAATAAATCGTCGGGCGCATCACTTTTTCATTCGGTTCGTTTTTTATTGATTATTCTGTAAGCTTCTTACATTAATCCCAGTTCTGTTCGCTACATGACTATAATGTTACAAAAATACATAAATATAGGTACCTACTCGTACTTAATGAGAATTTACATTTCCCAGTGTAATGAATCTTGCGCTATCTGATCGTAAAAATGTTAAGTAATTTCTCAAACTAAGTCACATTTGCGTTGGAACGTGACCCTATTTTGGCAAGTCTAAAGAATCGCTTAAGCTGACTTCAGCACATTTTCAGTCCTAAATAAAGTACTCGGAATATTGCTTGGTCATTGCATTTAGTGTTGAGGCACTGCGGAAGATAGCCGCCAAGTACAACTAAATATGAAAGAAATATGGTAGATATACTCCCTCCAATAGATAGGTGTAAAGAGATTTCATAGGATTGGCAACCAAAGAGGTGTAATTTTTTTTTAACAATGAATCTGGCTACTTATGGTAACTCTGGTGTGGCAACCCTGCTATAACAGCTTGCTTGCTTTCTATCTTTACTCGGATAGAGTAGACTCCTAAACCGAGTCTAGATTATTATAAACATTAGTACTAACTATTAAAACTATTAAAGCCAAGTTATTTAAACATAACTGATCTGAACTTAAGTACAGTGATTAGTCACACCACGAGCTTTACGGTGAAGGAAAACATCGAGAGGAAACCTGCATACGTCTGAGAAGAAATTCAAAGGCGTATGTATAGTCGTGCTTGAGTAACGGCGATGGACTCGCCATCTGACACGTTGGCACCTGATATACCTCTGGCGGAAAGTGGGTGTGTGGGTATTACCTACACACCTCTGCCTACCCCTTCGGGGATCCTTGTGGGAAGGCGTGAGGATATATTATTATTATTATTATTATTTAAACATAATACTTATATCGGTCCAGCTGTTTCAGAGATTAGCCCGAACAAACAGACAGACAAAAAAGTATTTGTATACTTTAATTTGACTTTCTGTCATCGTATACTTTCATTCTAATTTTGGGAAAATACTATGATTTTGGTAAAGAAACACTTAACTGATTTTTTTTTTATACAACAAGAGTAGCAAACAAGCATACGGCCCACCTGATGGGAAACGGTTACCGTAGCCTATTTACGCTCACGATACCGAAGTATCACTTGCGCGTTGCCACTATGTGTTCAGAGAGTTATAGTGTGTTGGCAGCATAATGGGTTTAATCCCTCTGCTTCCAACACAATGTAACAATCCTCCCCCCTCCCCAAGGAGCTCATTACTGGAAACCTTATTCACCGCGTAGGAACACAACACAAAAAATTGTGTTATTTGGCTACGGACTGCTGTAAGGTGGAGGTCCTGCCCCAGTCGGGCAGCTCCGAATTCGAACGGGAAACCCGTTATGCCCTACCTCTCTTGGTAATTTTATATATGTATATATTTTGGAGTCTAATATAACGTCTTCTCGAATCATGATCTAAAAATATGTTCCATCCACGGTCTAGTGTTACTTTTGTCCGATACATCCGTAGGGAGCCAGGTCCCACCCCGTCGCCGGCGGCGGTTCAAAGCTACACATAAATAACACCGTACCCACTAATTACTCCATATATCATTCAATACGTCTGTGTTTGCATTTTATTTCTGTATTTAAATAAAAACTAAAGCAAGTGAATGAATTTGTATATCTTGGAAGCATGTTCACACGAGATGGAAAGTATGAAAAAGATATTGAAAGAAGGATAACTGCCGGAAATAAGGTGAATGGAGCCATGTCGGCGTTGATGGGCAGTAAAAGTCTGAGCAAGAATGCTCGAGTTGCTGTCCACAACGCGATATTGGTACCTACCTTGTTGTATGGCAGCGAATCCTGGGTATGTCAGAGGAAGTATGAAAATAGCTTGAATGCAGTCGAGATGCGATCTCTTCGAAAAATGTGCGGCGTAACGATATTAGATCGAATCCGCAATGAAGAGATTCGCAAATCAACTGGCGTGAATGAGGGCGTGATTGTAAAGATGAAGAAAGGCATGTTACGTTGGTTTGGACACATAGAAAGGATGAGTGAAGAAAGATTGACGAAACAGATATACAAAGCAAAAGTGTGTGCAAGAAGAGGCAGAGGAAGGCCACGTTCCAACTACCTGGACCAAATAGATCGGACTCTCAAGGACGGGAACGTTAAGAGTACTCGAAACCGACGAGCATGTATGAGGAGACTGATGAATGTGGACGAAGCGAAAGAGGTATGTAAGTCTAGAGAGAACTGGCGCTCTATACTCTCTGCCTACCCCGTTAGGGACTCGGCGTGATGATATGTATGTATGTAAATAAAAACTAAACTTTAATAAATTATTAAAATAATTCCAACATTAAACTGGATTCAATTCTTGTTAATTCTGTACTGTTGTGATTAACAATTCAACTAAATACGTTATATTACAAATACATTGTAATTCGAAAGTATAAGAAATATGCAGTGGAGGTCCGAAGAATGGTAGGCAAGGCTATTGAAGCACTTTTTGACAGGTGCAGAATGTGACAGGTGACAGGTATGTACCATACTATACCAATGATTCTATTGGTGTTAGTTCATGAAAAAACATATCCTGAAGGGGTTGGCAGAGGTGTATAGGTAGTACACATCCACTTTCCACCATATTATATTAGAGATATATTTTGGGTGCCAACGTGACAGATTGAGAGTCAGCCGCCGTTACTCAAGCACGACTATACATACGCCTTTGAATTTCTTCTCAAACGTTTTCGGGATTCCTCTCGATGTTTTCCTTCACCGTAAAGCTCGTGTGACTGATCACTGTACTTAAGTTCAGAAAAACTCATTGATGCAGTCGGGGCTCGATCTTACAATCTTTATGTTGCAGGTACCTACTCAGACTCACGGCCACCACGGCTATTAAAAAAATATACATCTTTTACTTTACATCAACTCCTCCTAAACGGTTGGACCAATTTTAATAAAAAATTCCGTGTGTTTTCAGGTGTATTCGAGAATGGCTTAGATTCACAATTGGACCCTGATAGGTGGTGCTGCGATCGTATTATAGCAAATTTTTCACCCAAGCGAAGCTGGGCGGGGCCACTAGTAGCATATAAATAGCTTCCTTTGTTTTGTTTGAAATAATATCATTAAACCTATCTGTTGCGGTACAAACTTCAATGGAATCGACCGTCAAAATTGTAATGTAAAATTATTAGAGGGCTTCATAAATACAAAGTAACTATCAAGTAAGCTTAGCTATTCAAACGTTCATGAAGTATTCACGCGATTGTTGTCGTCCCATTCAGTGAGCGATTAGACGCTTTATTTATTTTATATCAAAGTAATTACACAGAATATCTTTGACTGATTTCGAATAGTGGCTTGCAAGTTCGAATTTCGAGTCTCGACTGTACCAATGATTTTTTCTGAGCTTAAGTACATTGTGTACGAACGGTGAAGGAAAACATCGAGAGGAAGTCTGCATACCTTTGAGAAATTCAAAGACATTAGTTGTTCTTGGATGGACTCGCCGTCTGTCACGTTTGCACCTAAAACATACCTCTGGCGGAAAGTCTAAAATGTGAGTACTACCTAAAAACTTCTGCATACCGATAGTGATTTAACTTCTCAATTCTCCTACATTCTTATCTTAACATCACATCCATTTTATAGATAATTGTTTGACACTTGTTTAAAATATTGTAGTTCGAGACTTGTATAGTACAAGTATACTATTATATATTAGTCATATAACTGATAAAAGTACTTTTATCAACTTAGATCATATCTTTATATATATAATTCTTCTGTGAGTGTGTATGTCACTGAACTTCTCTCACACGACTGGACCGATTTTGATGAAATTTTTGTGTGTGTTCAAGGGGATCTGGGAATGGTTTAGATTCGCAATTGGATCATTTGGATCGCAAATCGCGCTGCGATCGTGTTTCAGGAAATTTAATTTTTCATCCAAGCGAAGCTGGGCGGGACAACTAGTATATCAATAATTTTGTGAGTTCGCTCAAATAGATCTAATACTCAACTTAAAACTTACAAATTTCACTAGAGCATTAAAATTAAGGATATATTTAAAAAATACCTACTGCCATTATATCATCACATCACATCATCAAGCCGAGTACCTCACGCGGTAGGTAGAGAGAGTAGTGCGCCATTCCTCTTCACTTACTACTTTCGCCCTTGTCAACCCACTGCTGGGCAAAGGACTCCTCACCAACTCCCCACGCGACCTGGACCTAGTACAACCTTTGCTTTGCAGCAAATGTCACAATATTTATAAGTCGTAACATGAATAGGTTAAAATAAAGCCAACTTAACTGAACGGTATTAGCCGCTATCAAACACATTACTCTCTCAACAAGCGTCTAAACACCGAAAACACATCAAAACGCGCAATGTAGTCGTCAAACGATACACTATTTACTCATCATTTATTCAGCATGAATACGGGACTTAAATAGGTTATTAATGTTTAAGATATTTCAGGAAGTTCGTAAAGGGTTTGATGAATAAAATAGGAGACGAAATTATCGCTGTCTTAGTTTGCTCTAGCGATGTTAACGCCCAGAGTAAGTTAATTTGGCTTTGTTTGATGCTCACCTGATAAATTGGTTAGCGAAGGTGAATCAGGAGGTTGGTTTATAGACTTTTTTTATACCACATTGGTGGCAAACAAGCATGCGATCCGCCTGATGGTAAGCGGTTGCCGCCGCTTATGGACCCTTCCAACACCAGGGGTATTGCTCACGCGCTGCCGACCCTGCAGGAATCTTTTCACACAATTCTTAAAGAACTCCTAACTGTAATAAAGAAAAAATATTTAATTATATTGTTATCTTAGACAGTCGTGACAGTGTGGTGGTTGAGTGACTAGTCGTTGCTCGGAAAATAAATATTTTACCTAGAAATAGTCTACCACCATATGTACCATGAGTTTATCCTATACTTCAGTACAGGGATTTATATCACCACAAACTTTACGGAACTTCGTGAGAAAATTCATACGCCTAAGAAGAAATACAAATCTAATTTGCCTCATTGTCACCTTGATCTAAGAAAAAGATGAAAATGAATTAAAAGAAAAAATATATAAGAAGTCACAAATACGATGCAAAAATGTAATAAGAATTACACTATTGGATAAGGTTAGTTGCACATAATAGTAAATTCTTTGAACGTATAACAATTTGTTGTTTCGTAAGCCGAACTAGTCCAAGACGTATTAAATCCGTCCGGATTGTATAAATGTGTACACAAACCGTTATTTAGCGGGTGTTAAATAAGTGTTCAAGTGAATTTAACTTTGTATGAAACATGGCGCCATAAAAAATGGAGGAGTCTAAAGTATTTTAAACTACGCTCTCAGTTTAGTTGTTTCTACATAGACAGGAATCCCTCAAGGGTAGTAAGAGAATTATCTCTACAGTGAAAGACCTATTTCGTTTCATTCACATTCATCGGTCTCTTCATACAGTCTCGCCGGTTTCGAGTACTCTTGAAGTTGGCATCCTAGAGTGTTCCCCCGATTCCATCTAGTGCATAGTAGTTGGAACGCGGTTTTCCTCAGCCTCTTTTACCAATTGCTTTCACATTGTTATCTGTAATGAAGGAAAATTGCTACTAAATTGGGTATTGCCATACCTAGTTAAAACTGGAGGCGAGAATTTTTATGTTTACAAACTTTTGAGAAACTACGCTGGCAGCAAAAAATCGGGCTACCTCAAATGCTACATACTCCGCATTTTTGTGACAGCTTTTACTGCCTGGGAAGTAAATTTAAATATTTCTTCTATAGCTCGACAACACAAAGCTTGTACAAATTAGATTTTGTGTGCTCATTTAGCGCATCCAAATTAATTATTGAATTTCTTAGCTCCGGGATCTACCTAATTCGGTCGGTGACGAATAGCCTGCTTAAAGACAAGGGACTGGCTCCATATCGGTATGGTTAAACGACAGTTATACAACTCTTTGCTTTAGTTAAATATACTTTCTTATTAATAAGGCCTCTACTTCTTAATTTGTTCATGGCGTGGAGAGATAGTCGTGTGATTTATAGGGTGATTTTTGGAATTAAGGATGTTAGGCTGAGGATTTAATATACGCATGTGTCTTATAGATTATTTTGGTGAGTTGATTCGTTGCAAGAATTGCAACACTTAGTGTAGTGCTTGTATGAGTTTATCTATTACCAACAAACTTACAAATATCAAGTCTATCCTGTTTATGGTCGTAGATACAACCATAGACGTTGAGCTAAAACCTTAGTAGTTCCTAACCATTAAAGCTCATTATTAAGTAAATGTGTTTTGAAACGTGCTCTTTGAATGAATCGTCCATATTGTTTTTTTTTTAATGAAAGTCGTAAAGCGATTTTATAACAACGTACTCGTATTGTAATGGAATTCGCGAGGCTAATCTGTTAATTTCATAGTTCCCGATCTTGGTCACGAAACAATGAACGAGAAATATTGGGGCGAGAGGCAGAAAAAATTAAAATTCTCTTCTAGCAAGCTGTAGACGCAATTTTTATTAAAGCAAAAAAATGCCGAAAACCGGTGGTTGGAAGGCCAACGGGCCCTGCGGGAGGCTTTTATAAGACGCACAATAAATCAAGGGCGGAGAAATATTTAAAAGCTTGCCGTACCAAGATTCCTCGGTCTTGCGCACTTGGGTCTAGGAGATTTGCCCCTTACATATAATTTTGATAATGAACGGATTAAAAATCAAACTATATCCATGTTGGCGTGTTCGTGGTTCTTTTTGTGTGATTCGAATAGTCGCCTGAAATTCAAATATTACAAGTTACATGATTCACGAACCAATCACACCGTATCGTGATTAATCAGACCACGAAATTAACGGTAAAGAAAAACACGGAGAAAAATTAGAATTAGTTATCAGTACTATAAACAGTTTCGTCATCTGTCACATTGGCACCTAAATAATATATATGTCCGGCAAAAAGTTGATATGTAGCTACAAACTTCTGCCTGCCCTTTTTAGAACCCTTATGGAAAGGCACGACGAAGCATCGATGTTTCAAGTCTTGAAATGATTACACACTAGCAGTATCTCGCGACTGCAGGTCTCTTTGCGAGTACAGTATTGAACTAAACATAATAATATACCTTGCTCCGAAAATCTGCTCATTAGTTTATGAGTTTATCGCTATTAGACAGACCGACAAGACAGACACGGGAACCTTGTTTGATAATAAGTATATAGATATTTTCCTGAGTTTCATATATGCTCTCATATTTCATGTAGATATGGAATTATTGCTCGTCAAAACAAACGTCAAGAGATATATTGTACAAAAGTGGATTAGGGACAATCTAAGAAGTGCAAAGTAGAACACGGCATATCTTGTGGGCGGCCGCGGTATGGCAGGAACATGGCTCGTTTCCTGCTTCATGAAATACATCTTTCCTTTTATACACACCTTATTATATATATCTTCCTTGTATGTATAAGGAGATATATATTTACGCCAATGTTACGCTCTATGCTCTCTGCCTACCTCGTTAGGGACTCGGCGTGATGACATGTATGCATTTATATTTATGTCTTCTTTCTAACCTTTCCCAGGAGGTAAGCAGAGGTGTGCTAAAAACCCTCTTTTCGCCGGAAATATATTAAGGCGAGAGAGTTCCCTTACCCAGTGGGGCACTCGGCGTGATGATATGTATGTATATGTAAAAATGGCGAGTTAAATGCTTGTACATATGTCTGTGAACGTCCTCTCTAACGTCTGCAGGTTTCTTTCATCGCAAGGCTCGTGGTATGATTAATCACTAATCAGTATTTAAGTTTAGAAGAACTAAAAATTTTCATTATTTGTGAAGTATTTGAGTGTACAAGATCAATTTAACAAGTTTTCCATTTCAATTTCAAGAATCAGTAAATCCAAAACCGTAAACACTTAGTCTGAATGAGTGTAATTGCCTAGATTTAACTGGAGAGCCGTTTCCAACTTGGGTGGTACAAGTCGAACTTGCGTACCTGCAAAAGTTGCCCGAACGGAACCGTCTGGCGGAAAAACTAACTTCACGAGGTTGGTGTACAGCGAATATTAAAGTATTTAGTAGTGCTGAAGCTGCGGTTAGTAGTAATCTTGTAGAACAAGTTGCTTATACTTTAGTCACAATATGTTCGTTGCAGAAACTCGCCATATTTGTGCTACAAAGTGTATTGCATAGAAAACAGAAACTCGCCATATTTGTGCTACAAAGTGCATTGCATAGAAAACAGAAACTTGCCATATTTGTGCTACAAAGAGTATTACATAGAAAACAGAAACTCGCCATATTTGTGCTACAAAGTGTATTGCATAGAAAACAGAAACTCGCCATATTTGTGCTACAAAGTGTATTGCATAGAAAACAAAAACAACAAATTATCAGACAGAGGGATAAATGCAGCCTCTATCTATCGTGGAGACTTTAAGTAACTAAAACAAGCCAAACACTAAAGTTGAAAGACTTATTGAGAAAACTGGAGCATAATTTAGATTTACCACAAATCACCATAATAATTATATTCTTCAGAACAAGTATATACTCCTAAATATACAATAATGTATTTAGTCTTCTTGAAATATAAATATCGATAAAGGACGAAGATGTCTGAATAATTTACCTATTTAGTGTGACTACGTATAATTAATATCAAACGTATGCAGGTTTTCTCTCATGTGTTTCCCTATTGTGAAGCTCGTGGTGGGATTAATATATTTATTATAATTAGACCCACAAGGGTTCCCGAAGGGGTAGGTAAAGGTGACAGATGGCGAGTCCATAGCCGTTACACAAGCCATATGCTTTCAAATTTCTTCTCAAACGTATGCAGGTTTCCTCTCGAAGTTTTCCTTCACCGTAAAGCCCAAAGTGTGACTAATCACTGTACTTATGTTCCGAAAAACCAGTACGGGATTCGAACCTTCAATCTTTTCTTTGCAGGCAACTGCGGCCACTACGGGTCTCAATATATAACGTCTGCGTTTTATACATACCTATACGCACAAGCCACAACCATGCGAGAGTTCGACCTAAACAAGATTAAACTCTTGCTTACCCGGTACAAATTGACACTCAACTGATTTGCTACGGTCTGCAACACAATATGCAGTCGTTTTACCCGTTCTGAAACCATCCGAGTGAAAGGTTCGCAGCGTTCAGAAATCAGAATAAAAGAGCTTGGCAAACAGTTATTTTATAACTCTTGACATATAACACTTTTAGTTTTGTTATATCGATGTCAGGTCTGGCGTTTTATTAAGACTATTTATACGTTCATGAATGTAGTAGCCGTGGTGGCCGAGTGGTTCGAGCAGTTGCCTGCGACACAAAGATCGCAAGTTCGAATCCCGACTGTACCAATGAGTTTTTCTGAACTTAAGTACAGTGATTAGACACACCAAGTGCTTTACGGTGAAGGAAAGCATCGAGAGGAAACCTGCATACGTCTGAGAAGAAATTCAAAGGCGTATGTATAGTTGTGCTTGAGTAACGGCGATGGACTCGCCATCTGTCACGTTGGCACCTAATATACCTCTGGCGGAAAGTGGGTGTGCCGCTACTTAAGCACGATTATACATATCTACATATTTGAAATTCTTTTCAAACGTATGCAGGTTGCCTCACGATGATTACATTCACCGTAAAGCTCGTGGTGTGACTAATCACTGTACTAACGTTCAGAAAAACTCATTGGTACAGTCGGGGTTCGAACTCGCAATCTTAGTGTTGCAGGCAACTCCTCGAACCACTTGGCCACCACTCATACCCGACAAATAAAAACAAATATGCCCGTATACTTATATACCTGTATACTGTGCTATTAGACTGCATGCATATATAGAACAGCAGTTTCGCTCTTCTTAATGCTTAAGTGAATTTTCTCGAATAATAAAACTACGAATACTTAAAGTCATTCAACCACACATACACAAGCAAACGTATAAACCACAACGTGAAAGAGAACCAATCCTGCAACTGACATAGTTACTTTATCAAATACAAAATATTCAAAGTTAAAACTTGGCCAGAGGCAAAAGATAGGAGTCTCGTTTAACCCTGCGGTGCAATCAGCTTCTGCAACCCTAATCCAATGTGCTCGACCACCGAAACACATATAAGCATATTTCCAATCAAACCCACAGAGGAGAAGATATACCTATACACTTATGATTCTTAATAAAATACGTTGGTAAATTTCATATTGCGCTCTCACATTTTAACTTTGTAAATTCAGTTCAGTTATTTTAAATTCTGTATAGAGTAGTTTACGGTTGGATTTTGATTGTGGCGTATCTAGTTTACGACGTTTATAAAGTGTTACAACAATACATCGGATCGTGGCATCTAGTACGGAACACTGACGTATAAATAACGTAGCACAATAAACCTAGTCTAAATCAAGGAGCATTGTTGAAGGGGGCCTTGTTAGCAGTTCCTTGTACGACCGCTGATTTTTTATTTGATATCTCAATAAACCCCTGTGTTTAGGGTTACAAACCTGTTCGGTTGGCCTCGATTCCTTCTGTGGCATCTGCGTTTTTTGCTCCAACCCATTGTTTGGGAGTGTTTGATTTATAAATTTATTCGGAGCTTTGTTTGCTCGGGGTTGTAATGAAGTTTATTGGTGGTCGTAATTTTAAGCTCAAGTTTTATTAACAAAGCTGTTTTTATTATTTTCAATGTATGTTAAACAACTCAAATTTATACATATTACATTCTGATTTTAAATTGAAAATGGACCAACTTTGCCTATTAAAACGTCACTCACAGTCACCCCTACATTTTGTTTGATTTAACTTTCAAACGTGCCTAAAATGTGTATTATGTTGAAATTTATGTGGCATCATATATAGCCCCAACTCTATATTATCTAACAATCGCGCCTCAATTACATTCCATCATTTTTACCTTCAACACAGCTTTTAGGGACAACAGTGGATTGAACAGAAAGCCCCCTCTGACTCTTGCAAGCGAGATCCATGCCGTCAAAGTATCTAGCATTAAGCGAGCCCTAAAATAGCTAGCTAAGTAATAACTACCAGTCCAGTTTAGGTCCCTCACTCGGCGAGGGGTGCCCTTAGCGGTATTGCTTACTTAGGACTTAAGAAGGCAGGAGGCCCTTTGTTTTATTCATTGTATAGAAAGTTGCAAAAGTTCAAGAGACAATACAAAAAAAGATAAGCGCTGTGCGCATTTAAACTAGTAGTTTTAAATCTAGACTTATTTGGAATGCTTTAGATTTATGCAAAAATTTATTGAATATTCAAAGTAAAAGATGTTAGATTTTTTGATAGACATTCGATTTTTTAAATGCCTCCTTTCATATGTCATCTTTATCTACGCATAAGATAAAAAAGGTCAATGACTGATATTTGAAATTGGTCGAAAGGAGGCTATATTTACTGTGTCTGACGAACAGCCCATGAATCATAAACAACCAATAATAGAAGGTAGGAAAATTGTTGGCAACACCGCTAGAGTGCACCCACTTTCGCTGTACACATCTGATAATCGCGGGCTCGAGATAAATAACCGCAATTGGAATTTTACTCACGTAGGCGCCACAATCCGACGGTGCAACGGAACCCATTCGGGTAAGATGATAATACCTGTGGATGCGGCATCTTATCACCTCAAATCCATTTAATAGAAAAAACTCGTTGCTATTCTGTGCACCAATTATAAAATACCATATCCCAAATTCCTAAATCAAATCGACAGTGCAGAAGAAAACAAAGTATGTGACTGGCCCCCAATTCTCTCTTTGCCCAACCCTTACACCAAGGGCACTACCTAGAGGTTAGCTAATCTGATTTACTTGGAACTATCGTGTATGGTAAAGCTACAAGCTCTAGTCTGTGATTTATATTAATTTCTTTTGTGTCTGTAGACCTGACCATGTATTACAATATCCTGCTTTGTTATCTTCACGCCATCCTATAACAATTACCAGAGAGGCAAGCAGCAGTGTAGCAATGTGTCAACTAGCCACCACCTTACCAACGTGAAAGATGCGAGTACGGCTTCGTTTATCAAGCACAATTATACATACGTCTATGAATTTCTTCTCAACGTTTCTATGTTTCCTATTGAGGTTTCCTTCACCGTAAAGCTTGTGGTGTGATTAATCAGTGTACTGTATCTTAATTTTTTAGATCACTGCTAAACCACTCGGCCTCCATGACTCACAGCTTGTATTATCTAAGTCAGTGTTGCATGGCAATGAATTGCACCTTTTGCAAACAATTATAAGAAAACAAAGCCCTTCTCCACTACGTAGAAAAGAAGCGCAGGATGTTTGTTTCACAGTTCCTTCTCTGTCAGGTATCTTCATAGGAACGGTGGTAACAGTGTTTTCATATTTAACATGTTACGTTCAATAAGTGTTCCCTGTGCCATTTACGTTGAATAAAAGTTGTGCAAAAGAATTGAACTAAACAGGTGCACAATGCCACCTCCATACTGGACGTCATCTACTCTTTCTTCCACACGATTGCAGGCTTGCGAATAGATTCGGAGCATATCGCGGAACAACTTTACTGCACAGTTCACGAAAGAACGATCTCGTACGAGGTGCAAGGTTTCCACACATATCTTCTCGTACGTGATGGCTAGTACTTACTACGAACTAGTAGCTGTTTTGGTATTTTCAGGAAATACGAAATAGACTGTTTGAAATTATTTTAGTGAATATAAAAAAAGGTGCCGTGGTGGCCGAGTGGTTCGAGCAGTTGCCTGCGACGCAAAGGTCGCAAGTTCGAATCCCGACTGTACCAATGAGTTATTCTGAACTTAAGTACAGTGATTAGTCACACCACGAGCTTTACGGTGAAGGAAAACATCGAGAGGAAACCTGCATACGTCTGAGAAGAAATTCAAAGGCGTATGTATAGTCGTGCTGGAATAACGGCGATGGACTCGCCATCTGTCACGTTGGCACCTAATATACCTCTGGCGGAAAGTGGGTGTGTGGGTATTACCTATACACCTCTGCCTACCCCTTCGGGGACCCTTGTGGGAAGGCGTGAGGATATATTATATTATATAAAAAAGGTCGATCCTTGAAAACAGATAACATAATTATTGAATGCAAGAGGACAGACTTACAGGCGTCATATAACATATGTTTGACTAAAACATTATTGAATTATGATTGATTGGTACTACCCAAGTCCCTTTTTCTTCAGATTATTTGCAGTAAACCTATGTTATGAATCCGGTAAGTTTTCATAAAGACTAATAAGTAAGTAGTAAGTTTTACTAACATAAATATGTCAATGTAACCCTGTTTGTCCATTTCTATATAATTAACTCTATGGAAAACATAATGAAATTTTGCATTCATGAGAACAAATACGTATTATATAAGTATGTAAAGCTACCTTTTATCCCAACATAATTATTGTTCCATGATTAGCTAGTTCAATACATAACTGAATTTATGTATGTATATATAGCTTATCTATGGTTTCTCACATTATTTTATTTATTTGTTTAAAGTTATCAATGTCCTAAAGCTGGACAGATGTTTCTCTCCTCTCTCCTCACTACCCTGCGATCGAGCGCTGCTTCCGAACAATTATTCAAGTACATGTTTAGTTTGAACTACCATGCGCTTGGCCTTCCGCATCTGTTTTCCCGTTCTATGGAGTCCATTGCCTTGGCTCAAACTCGTCTGACATGCAACAGACGGGTCCAAATCAATCCCAGCTAAAAACTTTGTGTCACTAATGAAATTAAATAAAAAAAAATGGAGTTAAAGTGACCTGATACTCGAGGTCGTTAAAACTTATTAATCAAAATCTCCATCAATTTCAAATGATCGAAATACAAAGCCTTCCACTTCAATTCAAATTAACGATGCATTGTTTAAAAAAAGTTAATCGCAAATACTCGTTTATTAACAAAAGTTTGAATACACAGGGAGCGTGTTTGTGCGCAAGTTTAACCCTTCCAATGATTCGGTTTCATACTGTAATTCGATTTTAATGAGTCGAACCAGTGCAAACTGGAAATTTTATATAAGTTTTCGTCCAATCATCGCCAGCGAAATAATTACCGTTTGTGGTTTAAATTAAAACAATTGCAAGCGAAATTAATTGCTTGTAGTCCAAGCGCATTAATATATAAACTCGATTACGATTCTACTTAGTAAACAATAATATGTTGTGGTTAGGCGTAATACGAAGAGGTAAGCAGAGGTTTGTAGATAATACTTGAACGTCCATATTCCACCGAAGATATATTTTATGTCGAGTCTATCGCCGTTACTCAAATACGACTATACTTACGACTCGATACGATAATGTTCTCAAACATATTAATAAATAATAATAAATACCTGGGACAATTCCACACAAATTTACCTAGTCCCAAATTAAGCAAAGCTTGTGTTATGGTAACTAGACAACGATATATTTACTTATATAGATAGATATATACTTAAATATATAGGACCTCCAAGACTATGGTACAAATATTCGTGTTCATCACACAAATATCTGCCCTCAGCGGGATTCGAACCCGCGACCTCAAGTTTCGCAGTCAGGAGCTCTAACCACTAGACCAGACGGTCGTTCATATGCAGGTTCCCTCTCGATGATTCCCTTCACCGTAATAAGGTGTGACTAATCCAGTAATTATTTAAGTTCAGAAACTATTTGTTGTTGTTGGGACTAGAATCTTTGTGTTGCAGGCGACTGTGCAAACCACTCGCAACCACGGCTCTTGCTTAGTAAATACCTTAACTAAAGCATGCCCTTACATCTTAAGCACTCCAATATTCTCTGCAGCCATTATTATAAAACAAATAGAACACGCAACATCCAATGAATTTAACCCTCGCGATTGGGTACACTATCAAGATTAACTTCTTTAGGGTACACAAAAACCAACTGTCGTATTATAAGTTAACGCACAGATTATACCCGTGTCATGTTGAGTATCATAAATCAGAACGCCGCGAATTATTTAAATGCCATAATGACTCACGAGTAAAAGTTAAGGGAGCACCCCGTATTTATCACGCCGGACCCCGGATTACGGGTAGGGTTAATAAATGCCGGTTGCACGGAGCACGGCCATTTTGTTTTTATCAGCGTTTGAAATTCGAATTATGAACGGGGATTCATCTTTGAGGATGAGGCTTTTTTTAATTTTATGCCAGTTACATTTAGATTACTTCATTAATGTTTTGACCATTTTATATTAAAATCTGCGGGCATGTATGAACATTCATTATTCGAATGTGGATCACGTGCAATAGGTATATAACCCCGGGAAAGGACTCAGCGTGATCATGTACTTTCAATTATATTGTTTTTTTCTCCCTCACGGGCTAGGCAGAGAGCACAGCGCGAGACAGACCTTTTCCGCTTCATTCATATACATCTATCAATTCATACATGCTCGTCGGTTTCGAGTACTCTTGATATTCATCTTTGAGTGTCCGATCTATTTGATCTAGGTAGTTGGGACGTAGCCTTCCTCTGACTCTTCGCTAGACAGTATGGCGAAATTTCACAAACCTATATTATAAGTTCAAAACTATACTTAATGTACATTTTATGACTAAATATTTTAATACAATAAATATAGCAAACTATCAAACACACATCAACCAGAGGTCCCAAAACGACAGTGAATCGCAAATGTGTTTGTATATATCACTTATATATTCGCATAAATCAATTCAATGCTGAAATGGACGCAAACAATATTGGCGGTCGGCATTGTTTATACAATGGACAAAAAGTCCCGGAGTGGGCATTGAGGGGGTTAGGGCTGGCACAGACAAAGCTGTATCTTTCGAAACAGGATAAGTTGAATTAAGTGGTATTACATTAACAGTCGCGGTGCAATAACGAGTAGATTATTAGAGATATATGTATATTTCCAAAAACCTTGTACAATTCCATCGGATTCCGATCAAACTGATCCGATCCTTGAGTATCCGATCAGTTTGATCAACGTAATAAGAACGCGGTCTTCCTGTTCTTCTTCCTCCATTCCATGAATGTATTTATATTCTTATGTCTGCCACAATATTTTTTTTTTACTGTCTTTCGTAAAAATACTTTCTGGTCTTTTTAAAAACCGGCCATTAGACAATGATCTCACAAATCCAGGCAATCTTCTATTGCCAACCCTGCGTCGACGAATGGGGTGGCCATTTGTTACAATTTGCCCTCCCTGCCCGGATGCGGGCCGTCTTTAATGGGCAATGCTTTATTTGGCTGCCAAAGATCCGCCTGACGGGTCAACAGTTACTTCGACTTAATTTTCAGACCATTAACGTGTCTATTTTTATGTCGTTAAGGCATTATTTTCACTAATCACTATTTGTCTATCAGAGAAAGCATGAAAATAGAGTAATCGAGATGGGTTACCTTAGAAAACCACGCGGCACAACGTTCTGGACTCCCCAAATAAACATGCCCTGGTAATAGTGAGTGCACATGTCATATAGACCTAGACGGCCGCCTAGTCTAGCCTAGTAGTCAGAGCTCCTGGCTGCGAAGCTTGAGATTGTCAAACAAAACCCGTAGCATTGCGTTAAAAGTATCAATAACAACGAATTATTATCTACTTAATAACATGTCGGTATGGCCGGTGTAAAAACTTAAAGGTCACCCATTGCGACAGCAGTTCCATTATAGGTCTATGAGCTCCTTGGGGAGGGGGGAGGATTGTTACATTTGTTGTGTTGGAAGCAGAGGGATTAAACCCATTATGCTGCCAACACACTGTAACTCTCCGTACACAGAGTGGCAACGCGCAAGTGATACTTCGGTATCGTGAGCGTAAATAGGCTACGGTAACCGTTTCCTATCAGGTGGGCCGTATGCTTGTTTGCCACTCTTGTTGTATAAAAATAAAAATTAAAATTGGTTTCACATATCTTAATTCGCAGCCCATAATATAAGTGTACATTTTCGAATTACATATATGTTTCATTGGAATACATCAGTGTAAGCACAAGGATAAGCCACGATACTTCCTTTCTTTTTGTTATCTTTTGGAAGACCGAGCTACCGTCCCAGTTGGGCCACACCAAAATATTTTGAGATTACAATTCACAAAAAAGTCGAATGATGAGATTCGACTTTTATATTTTAAAATACTGATTTTAAACCATTTATACCGGCGATACTGTTTACAGCCTAACACAGGGCTTAGTGTGGCCATTACATTTATTTATGACTTAATTATTATATTGGGCGGTCATCGCGCAGTTAATGTTACCTAATTGCGCTTTGATCGTTTTTATGGCCATCCAATAAATTCTTGAAGTTATTGATGGTTTTAACTTTGAAGCTTCGAATATAAAGCGGAGTGGATCTACGCATAGTTTATTACAAGTTTTTTATTAAAGGTATATCTGTAAGGATGCTAGATGTGCCCCACGATCTCGCCCGCATATAATGAATTTTCCTGTTTAATTTTTAAAAAAATTAAACCTGCTGAGACTTAGATTCCCTGTAGGGAATCTCAGTCTCAGCAGGTAGTCATGCATGTTTTATTGTTATAAATAATAATAATAATGGTAAAAAAAACCTCACGCCTTCCCACAATGGTCCCCAAAGGGGTGCGCAGAGGTGTATAGGTAATACACGCACCCACTTTCCGCCAGAGATATATTTTAGGCGCCAACGTCAGATGGCGAGTCCATTCATACTCTGAGAAGCAATTTAGTATGTATAGTCGTGCTTGCAAGTATGGACCACTTCTTAATGACCACGATCCTCAGTCATGAGGCAACGACAAGAAAGAGAGAGAGTCGTGCATGAGTAAAGGAGGCGATGGACTCGCCATCTGTCACGTTGGCACCCACTCTCCGAAAGAGGTGAAGCAGAGGTGTATTGGGGACAATTGTGGGAAGGCGTGAGGATTATTATAAATCGTTTCTGAAATACTGTTGTCATCATTGATGTAAAAAAGAATAGATACGTCTTACCGCCCTCGGCTTGGCTAACTCAACACAAGCTAATTGGCTTGAGTCAACTTCGTCGCAGCTTGACTGGCAACGACGTAGCACTTATTCAGCATTTAGGAAAAATGCCTTCTTAGGTGCTTAGAAACTGCAGAACATATACTGGACGAGTGTAAAAAAACAAGTAGGATGTGTCTTTTCATTTGTAAGTAGGTAATGTAAATTTGTTTTATCTATCAAAAATAAGAAAATTTAACATTACATTTTAATCTGAATTAACTCCTGCGACGATGCCACTGCGCCACTCGCGCGAGCGAGACAAGTAGCGCGTTACGTTTAAGAGCGAAAGAGAGAACGTTTAGAGCTCGACATATTGTCACGTGGCTGTACTGTTATCCCTTTCTGACAACTAGGATTCATATACCTCGTGCTCTTTTAATCTCATCAGTGTGCTTAATGCCGTTGTGTGAGTTGTGTATTGTGGCTATATGTAGGTATAGCATACAATTTGCCATGTTTATACTTCATATTCAAGGAGTATAACGTCTTTATAGATAAAACCTCATTGGTTGTCATCTTGTTATTCTTGCAGCTATTAGATTTATTTTTATGTTATGTAAGATAGTTTTTTTATCCTATTCTAAATATGGGATCACGTGGAAAGTTTTAGAAAAGAAGATTCAGAAAAGAATCTAGCAAAGAACTTCAATTATACGCGATCGAAACCGCAAGGCACAGATAGTATTATTCATAATTCCCAATTCTCTCCCTTGCTTAGAGTTAATTGGTTTTCTTTGAGTGATATCCAGAATTTAGTCCTCAAGACATCCCTATAAAAATGAAGAGCATCCGGTCACCACGGCCCTTTCGACTCCAAACGCCACAAAAACGTAGTCTTGGCTCAAGGTAGCATATTTGCGACGGTTGAGGCACTCCTGCCGAGCAGCCACTGATGTCGCCGGGAGGTGAGACTTAGGCAGAGTGTCGACGCAGGTAGCATCCCACACTAAGGGCCGTGCCTATTATCTCCGTTATATTTAAGTAGAATATAATAACCATGGTTATACTCTTTGTGAATAAGTGAAATATCAATGCTAATGTCGCACCCGCCGCAAAGCTTTTTGTCTCCGGGACACATGGCTCGCGACAAGTTGATTTTAAAACATCTCACTTTGCTTCCTCCGCAGCGTGTGTAGCGGTTTGGAAATGTCTTTTTAATGAGATCCGGGGCTTTTTATATCCATATTGAGAGGAGGTAGGCAGAGGAGTGATGACACCCACTTTTAAGCGGAGATATAACATAGGTGATTTAAGCAAGTCTGTGGTCTGAAGATTCAATAAAAGACTTTGTATACTTAGCCTATGCACCTACAAAAATAAACGTCAAAACAGTAACTGCGTATTGGGCCGTCTGGCCTAGTAGTCACAGCAGTAGTCAGAAGCTTAAGGTCGCGGATTCGATTCCGGTCAGGATCGTGTTTAATATAATTATGTTCCTATAATTCAATGACGAGGTTGTCTACCGAGCCCCATTCATGTATACCCAATAAATTTCAAAGCAAACGGTCCAGCCCTGTAGGAGGTGATAGACACGTACAAAAAGATATAATATATATCCTCACGCCTTCCCACAAGGGTCCCCGAAGGGGTAGGAAGAGGTGTATCTGTATCTATATACACATTCCGCCAGAGTACAAAAAGATAAACCAGTCAATTACGAAAACCTTCAAATGCAGGTCATGCAGGTGGCTTAGCGCAGATGTTCAATTGTACAAAATTGTGATTTAAAACCTCAAATTGCATGGTTCGTATCGGTTCTAAAGCGTAAAGAAGGAAGTGCCCATTAAGGGTTACTTGCGGTTGAGCGGTAATTCATAATGGAAAAAATTATGCAGGTTTATTTTCTTGACTTGTAATTCCACGAGAAATTATTTAATTACTTTTTTCAGGATAAAAGTTAGATATGTTTTGAGCCCCTGGCAACGAATACGGAAAATTTCATTTAATTAGATGTCGCGTGGTTACTACTCTTATTATTATATAATAATATATCCTCACGCCTTCCCACAAGGGTCCCCGAAGGGGTAGGCAGAGGTATATTAGGTGCCAACGTGACAGATGGCGAGTCCATCGCCGTTACTCCAGCACGACTATATATACGCCTTTGAATTTCTTCTCAGACGTGTGCAGGTTTCCTCTCGATGTTTTCCTTCACCGTTCAGCTCGTGGTGTGACTAATCACTGTACTTAAGTTCAGAAAAACTCATTGGTACAGTCGGGATTCGAACCTGCGACCTTTGCGTCACACGCAACTGCTCGAACCACTCGGCCACCACGGCTTTTAATATTCTATTATTATTAATATTCTAACATACTAATCTACTAATCTTATTAAGAATTTATTTCGGTTAAAGGCGTAGCATGGTTTCCATAATATGGAAAAGTTTTTTGTACAAATATATAAGTCTAGAGAGAACTGGCGCTCTAATCTCTGCCTAGCCCATTAGGACACCGGCATGATGATATTTATGTAAGTGTATTTACAACTTTGAAGAACGATAATAATATATAACAAAACAATAATTACGTTTGGTAATCAATCTATTCAGGCGCAACGACGGGACATTCACTAGAAACATCATATCAATTAGCGAAGATAAAAATCTTATAAGAAAAGAACGTTAAAAACTCGAAAATACCCTCCCGATGCGGTCGGGGGTCAAAGATACCCCACCAATTAAATGAAATGACGTCTTAAAACAAGAAAAGGACACGCGATACGTCCGTCAGAGTAGCGACTTTAATTAATTTAATTACCCGCTCTCTGTATATTGGTCCTTTTACGGTTTTTATTTCTTCTACTTTAACGTAAATACATTCTAGCAACAGTGACATAGCGGTCCGTCTGTATGTAAATCTAGCTATATTTTGGTAAGCTTTTACTGCTTAACTTTTGTGTATAAATGTGATTAAAATTATAAAAGTTTATCCGTACCTATCTTATATGTCATATATTCTCACGCCTTCCCACAAGGGTCCCCGAAAGGGTAGGTAGCGGTGTATAGGTAGTACCCATACACCCACTTTCCGCCAGATATATTTTAGGTGCCAACGTAACAGATGGCGAGTCCATCGCCGTTACTCAAGCAAGACTATACATACATTTGCCTTGAATTGCTACTCAGACCTATGCAGGTTTCCTCTCCATGTTTTCCTTCACAGTAAAGCTCGTGGTGTGACTAATCACTGTACCTAAGTTCAGAAAAACTCTTTGGTACAGTCGGGACTTGAAATTGCGTTCTTTGTGTCACTCGGCCACCACAGCTTATGGGTTCTATGAGATTATGTTTAATTATAGTTCTTAGTGAGTTCTATGAGATAAAACATTCTCAAAGAAAATTCATACCAAATGAACTGAAGGAATAATGTTGTAAAAATCCCTGAGGAGTGTAAAAACATTACTCAAGTTTTATTCAGTACGTAACGGACCGAATGGAATAACGCTTTTAAAAGAAACTAAGAGATAGGTAAGACGTGCAGCGAATAAGACGAGCAGGGTGTCGCAGCGCTTAATAACGCTATGATAAAATTGAATTACCGACCCTGTACCTGCGCATACCTATATGGATGGAGTAACACGACTGATCACGCTTTTAAAACGTATATAATGCGACCATTTTCAAAAGTGATTGGTCACACCACGAGCTTTACGGTGGAGGAAAACATTGAGAGGAAACCTGCATACTTCTGAGAAGCAATTCAAAGGCGTATGTATAGTCGTGCGTGAGTAACGACGATGGACTCGCCATCTATCACGTTGGCACCTAATATATCTTTGGCGAAAAGTGGGTGTGTGGGTACTACCTATACACCTCTGCCTACCCCTTCGGGAACCCTTATGGGAAGGCGTGAGGATATATACATTTTCAAAAGGTGTGCTTAAAAGCTAGTAGTACTTATTCCTTGTAAAACAAAATAAGATAGGTCTGGTCAAAGCTGCGAGTCCCTCATGAGGTAGGCAAAGAGAGTAGAGAAGATGTCTCTGTACATACATATCGCTTTCGTCTCGTCCACATTCATAAGTCACCCCATACATACTCACCGGTTTCAAGTACTCTTGTCGTTCTCATCCTATGATCAATATGATTGAGGTTGGAACGTGGTCTTCCAAGCTCTGTCGCATTGTACATCTGTTTCGTCAATCTTTCTTCACTCATCTTATCTTATATTAGATATGTCCAAACTTAAGATGAGTTTCTTTATCTTTACAATTACACACTCGTTTACGCTAGTTGCTTAGTGGAAACTCTCCATTACTTATCTCATGTTATCGTGTAAGATCGTAGCAGAAATAATCTGTTTCAGAGAACTAGACATATATTATCGTTATGCAATGTAATAAGCGATTTTTATCCCAAACTTGATATAAAACAATGACGCTATTTAATAAGGCGGAAAAGTCAACGATGAGGTAAATAACTATAGTAGATTTGATTATGAACAAACAAACACAACATTTTAGAATTTACCAACTATATTGAAAATTATTGGCAATCTTCTCTCTAAGCGTCGGAGTAGACACCGCATTTAAACTTTTTTAATCATTTAACCTCCTTTGAAGACGGCCAGCGCCGCCACGAGTGTGCGCGGTGGCCGCAAAAAGTTTAATTGCAACTCGTGTGGACAACACAATTGCTTAGTTTTTGTCCTTATAGTAGAGACATGAGGGATAAAAGCGTTGTAAGCACGTGTTCAGTACAAGATGGTGCTTATAAAATTGATGAAAAAGCTAAATAAATTGTGGATTTATTGTTTATCCTATGCTTTATTTGGTCAACGGTTTCACCTGGTTTCAAACGCTCGTACTACATACATACATATGATCCCCTAACGGGGTAGGCAGAGAGAATAGAGCGCCAGTTCTCTTTAGACTTACATACCTATTTCGCTTCGTCCACATTCCTCAGTCTCTTCATACATGTTTGTCGGTTTCGAGTACGCTTGACATTCGCGTCCTTGAGCGTCCGATCGATTTGATCCACGTAGTTGGAACGTGGTCTTCCTCTACCTCTTCTTGCACACACTTTCGCTTTGTATATCTGTTTCGTCAATCTTTCTTCACTCATCTTTATAATCAATATAATGATAAAAAATATAGTAGTTTAATAGTGGATGGGTGGACCATAGTCGCGTTCAGGTAATCAGTTAAATCAATTAGCAACTCCATGATATTGAATTTTATTGTTGATTGCAATTGGTATTAATTTGATCAATATTAACCCACTGAAATTGAGTCGACGCACAAAACGTTCGATCCATTATTTCATTACTTTCACATTGGGAAGATTATAAACTTGAATGCTAAGACCCAAATGATACTATAGTCTCTCAATATAATATCAGTGAGTCTAGGGTAAGTGCCCATCGTTAGAGCACTGGACCCTCTAAAACTATATCTAAAAGTCCTAACTATAGTACGATTAGCGTAAGTTAGGAACTCAGAGGGTATGGGCTGGAGCCACACAACGCAAATAGAGCTGACCCTGGGGAGCCATCCGTCACGGGCGAATGGCGGGCAGTTAGGACGGCCGCACACTGGGACGTCGCTTTAATTGACTGCGACAGCCCTAGTTTTATTAATGTATTCCGAATTTAAAATTCGTCTGTGATTATATTGGTTTTTGGAATGCTTTTTTTTATTGTTGGATTTCGTAATGGCCTCATTCTTATTTAGAACATTTAAGCGATTGCGAAATATTTCTGCATTAGTGTTATTATTAAAGGGCATAGTCGGTTTGTTTGAACATCTCCGAAACTACTAAGGGAGCTTCAGCTTCTAGGAAAACATTGGGAGGAAGCCTATACGTTTACGTTTGAGAAGAAATTAAAAAACGTAGAGTTGTGCTTGAGTTACGGCGATGGCCTCGCCTTCTGTCACGTTAGCACCTTAAAAACGAAAATGGGCGTGTGGGTACACCCGTAGTTTACACCGCTGCCTACCCCTTGGGGGACCCTAAAGGGATATGTGTGATCAGGTACATACATATTTTATACCTAACTTTTATGACCTGTATAAAAATGCTAATTATAAAAGAAATATGGAACAATAATTAATAAATAATGATTTTAGGATCCATAAAACATGGAGGGTAAATTTTGGTGTAGTAATTTATGGATGGTCCCTTATCTAATTCCAAATTTATAACTTGTAACATTATGACATAAAAATATAATAAAATTGACGTTGCAAATCGTGAAATAACTTTGTGTGAGGAGCTAGTTTTAGTACGTCGTAAACCTGAGGCGTTACTGCCCTCACCGGCTTCCGTCCGGTGCCGTTCAAAGCCTACATTGTATGTAGCCTTCGACTATTGGTTGATTATAGTTACGCACTAACGAGATACCGCGGAACATTTATTACGCTTGGTGGTCAGATAAGCTTGGACGTTACGTTACGGACGGACGTTATGAGTCCAAGAAATCTCAAATCTAATCATATAATCGTAATCTTAACATTATTTTCCAACTCAACCCAATATGAATCGCCGTGATGACAGAATTATTAAAATAGCTACTTGCAAAGTCAATATGAGAAATTCAAATCAGGCAATAAGTGTTCCTGAACGAAGTAAAATATAGTCAGATAACCTGAAAAACATATTTAAAAACGTGTGAAATGTCGTGTCTTAGACGGCAGGCTTCCGAATAGTCTTTTTGGTATATTATTGGATGCTATTATACCTCGGACTGAAACTTCAAAGACCTTTTGTAGGCTAGGGTGATGAAAAGAATGAGACAATTGCTAAAACCTCTTAGGTACTAAAATTTAAGTTACCCCATTAAAGGAAATTCTTTCTCTTGAATAGGTATCTGGTTCAATCATCAGTCTTTGATGCTACCTAACTACAATTTCTACAATGTAGTACAACGTCCAGTATGTACTGCGAGTTACCATCCTGGCCTAAGCTCCATGTACCTACAGCTAGATTACCTAGCAACTCATTTGTCGGGCAGGGTACACGCTTTTTTAAATGAGCTACCTAAGAAAGCAATTTAATTACTGTAGACTGTAGACTTTGAAGCTATCATTAATCGTAAATTTATTCAAAAAGCTTATTATACAACATCAGATTATTTGAATGATGGCCATGCATGGCAATGAATTGATCCTCTTGTACAGTTTATATGTAAGTTTAATCTTTTTCTACCCTACGTAAACGGGAACAAATGCTAAAAAGGAAACTGGGGAGTTTGTTTCGCCGTTTCTGCTCCGGAAAGGGTTTTTATTTCTTGGAAACGGTAGTAAATTTAGTTTTTTAGTAAGTATATGACGTTCACTAAGTTTTCCCTGTGTCCCTTACGTTGAATAAACGGTTTTTAATTTTATGTGCCCCATCGTAAGCTCAGTATGCTATCGTTTTGACCAGCGGTCACTTGTCTGACATGCAATATTTTTTCTTCTCATTTGCACTTACGTACATAATCATGGGGGTACTCTTACGGAGTAGTCAGTGAGAGAAGAGTAGCAGTCTTCTCTAGACTTATAGACCACTTTTGCATCATCCACTAAGCCTGTCTGTATACATTGGCACCGGTTTCGAGTACTCTTCAGGATGGTAATCCTTGAGTATTCGATCGATATTTTGTCTAGATTTGATCTAGGTAATTAGGTTGTAGAAAAGTGGTCTGCCTCTGCCTGTTCCAGAGGCCCTCGAGCTTTTGTCAGGCGTCACATTGATTCTCCTTTGTAATGTAATTCCTTCGTTAAAGTCGGTTTATAAAATACTGTCACTAACTGCGCATGCGCACGTCGTCACTAGTGTACAGACAAGCCTTGTTCCTGTCTACGACATGTGTATGATTTATTTGACAGATCCTTAGGGCGAATATACATGATACGAATAAATAATGGATGATTAAGTTTTTTCATGTCATACAAAATCTTACTTAGGTGCGCTTATTAAGTAACTAAAATTGTTTAACATAATATATCTTCTTCACGCTATCCCATAAAGGGAACCCAAAGGGGTAGGCAGAGATTTGTGGTAACACACCTTAATTTTTATATATATTTAGGTGCCGACGCTATGAATCCATCGCCGTCTTTCAAGCACGACTAAACGTACGTCTTAAAATTCTTCTCTGGCGAATGCAGATTTCCTCTCGATGCTTTCTCTCAGCTCGCGGTGTGATTCGAAAACTCATTGGTACAGTTGGATTTGAACTTACAATATCCGGCCACCAAGGCTACTCAAAGGACCAACTCAACGCAGACGTAGGTTATGTACTTAGCCCATGAGCCAAAACTAGCACTCAAGTGGCATAGTGGGTAGCGCATGCGCGCCACTCATAGAGATAGTTATAATAAATGTGAAGGTGGTTGGTGTGCACGCAGCGTTAATTAGTGAGACAGGATGGCTCTGCTATTTGCTGGCATCTAATTTGAGCCGCTGACAAGTTGTAGAACCAGGAAGACTGCTCACACTGTGGACCTGGCCTAATTATTCTATTTTGTTTATTTTCATTTAATATTTTTCTTATCATTATTATTTATTTAAACGGGTGACCAAAAATTAAGAATCTGGTGAATGAGGATGTCGGTCGTTTATGATACCCCTGGTGTTGCAAGGTTCCATAGGCAGAGTTAGCCGCTTACCATCAGACGCGATGTTTGGATGGAGTATTTCTTAAAATTCTACTACGCGTTCCCACTCTTATTATAAATGCGAAAATTGTAAACTATAAGTAATCAGTAAGCGAAAGAGGTCTGTAATCCTAGAGAATGTGAACTCTACAGTATCGTCCTGCCATGTGCACTCAGCGTGACATTATGTAGGTATGTTTCAAAGACATTTATGGAAATCGTATTAGTTAAGTATAAACAACAGATAATGTGATATTTCTTATCTAGATACCAATCCTAAAGGTCAACATCCGGATCTGAAAATTCAGAACCCCTAATTACCCCGAAACAAATGTTTTTTTTCGTAATTAATCAAATTTAACAAATCATCACAGCCGTTGTGGCCAAGTGGTCCGAGTAGTCGCCTGCGACACAAAGACTGCATGTTCAAATCCCGACTGTGCCAAAGAGTTTTGCTGAACTTAAGTACAGTAATTAGTCACAAAAAGAGCTTGACGGTGAAGGAAAAGATCAATTGAAAATCTACGTTTGAGAAGACATTCAAAGACGCTAGTAGGTACGTAGTCGTGCTAGTAACAGCGAGGGACTCGCCATCTGTCACGTCGGCATCCAAAATATATCTCTGGCGGAAAATGGGTGTGTGGGTACTATCTACCCCTTCGAGGACCCTTATGGGAGGGCGTGAGGATATAGTATTATGTATTATAATATAATACGTTTGTTTCCCAATGTTCGTGTTTTAGTGGTCCCCTACCGGTACTTTTTATGATCCAACGTCGCCTAATTAATGCCACGTGTGGACAGATACACGGCTTAGGAGGGAATAGCTCATATTTTACATATTTATTTATAATTTAATAAAGTGTGCTTAACATATTAATTACTGAAAACACGTCATTAACCTAACAATCGCCTTGTGATTTTTGTTAATGTTTGTGTGACATCTTGGAAACCACAATTAACTATCTCATTGAAGCAATTTAAAGTTAATCAAAGATTTTGTTTCCGGTTTATTTGAAGAGGCATGTGAAGAAGAAGAAGAAGAGGAAGAGGCAGAGGAAGACCACGTTCCAACTACCTAGATCAAATCGATCGGACGCTCAAGGACGGGAACGTCAAGAGTAACGTAGATGAATGTGGACGAAGCGAAAGAGGTATGTAAGTCTAAAGAGAACTGGCGCTCTATACTCTCTGCCTACCCCGTTAGGGACTCGGCGTGATGATATGATGATGATGATGTTTTATTGACACGTCGAGGATAGGAGGAGGATGACGTTCAAGATATTCGAAACTGGTGATCTGATGAAACCGGGACCTAAATCTTCAATCTTTAATTACAATCTATCCCATATTTAGGCTTACTACTTGAGTAAGAGTTAATGATGAAGAATGCGTCCATTAAAACCTTTTTAATTATTTTTATTAGGGGAAAGGCACTTTGTTAACGCGTTCGTACATAAATAATTCAACTATTATTTAATAATAACCTTTACCCTATTTATACGTAGCGTCTCACGTCCGGTGTAAGAGGAATTTTATGAAGTGTCATTAGTTCATATCTTAACATTAAAAAACGGGGGACCCAGGCGATGGCCCTGCGGGACGCCCAGGCGGCCAGTGGAATTCTTCATACACATGCACGTAAATAGGCTCGTTATAAGCCAGCTGTGAATTAAATTGGAATCGTGTTGGGTTCGTAATGGATTTGTTACTTACTTGCTTTGTATTTTAATATCGGTTTGTGGTAAATGGAATTGAAAGCTTTATTTTGTAATTCGTGTTAGTTGGATAGTTCTTGTGTTTATCGTTAATGGAATAACAACGCTTTTTAATCTTAAGAAGCCTGATATCCTAGTAATATTATAAATCGAATGTTTGTTAGTAATGTATGTTTGTTACCCAATCACGCCAGGACGGCTGAGCGGAATTGAATTAAATTTGGCACAAAGATAGATCATTATTAGGTTTAACACATAGAATATATTTTACTATAGAGAAAAAAATCCAATTAAATCAAATTATGCACGGGTGAAACCGCAACCACCGATTCAGCTGGTTTGAAGCAGTGAAAATAACAAAATTGTCATTTTATAGATTTATTTATATACAAAACCTGTGAATGAAATAAATGTGATTTTTTAGACAATTAGGCGATAAAATATATTTAATAGTATCTTTTAAATATTTGTTTATTTTGATACCGAACACGGCTGTAATAGCGATGTTTTGATATTTTCACGCCTTACCACAATGGTAAAAGTGGTTGGCAGAGTTGTAACAGCACCCTCTTTTCGCTGGATATATATTTAGGTGTCAATGTGTCAAATGTTGTGTCCATCGTCGCTTTATAGGTACGACTTTACATATCCCTTTGACTTTTTTCTCAAACAAGGCTTCCTCTCGATGTTTTCATACATCGAACTTTAGATTTGTATTTAAGCACTTCGAGAAAAGAAACATTTGTACAGTCGGGTTCTGAACCTGCACCCACTGCACCACCACGGAGCAATTCGATACCTAGCTTAATTAATTCCCCAACTTGTTACGTATATACTTTGAATCCATTAGACTTGTCACATGTTGACATAAGTATGACGTAAAAATAATCTAACAAAGTGTCGGCACCCAAAAGGCTGTCACGTTTGAAGAAGTCATAACTTAAAGCGACACGTCCGTAACTTACGATAATATACACGCACCGTGAGACGGCATTTTCGGTTATCTCCAGTTGAATCCAGATCCAACTGGTTTTGGGCGTAAGTGGGCTTGGAGAAAAAACTTGAATTATGATATTGTTCTGGAAAAACAATAAAACGTCTCACTAGGACGTGTCCTGCGGCGAGCACTAGTTAACATACTGCTAGCCGGCAAAAGGATGTTATTGTACAAACTAGAAGTAGATACCCTCAAATCGGTGATAATATTTGAATATTATTATTTACTGTGGTGGCCTAGTGTTTCGAGTGCAACACAAAGTTATTAACATAAGAATTTTGAATCCCGACTGTACCAATAAGTTTTTCTGATCTTAAGTACAGGGATTAGTCACTCCATAAGCTTTACCGTGAAAGAAAACATCGAGAGGGAACCTGAATACGTTTAAAAAGAAATTCAAAAGCGTTTGTATAGTCGTGCTTCAGAATTGGCGATGGACTCGCCATCTGTTATGTTGACACCTAAAATAAATTTACTACCACTACTTCTATCTTGTGGGAAGAAATGAGGATAAATTTATATTATTATTATTTTTCAGAATAACAATCACAACAACAATACATATACAATGTTGCCTACGAAATAATTGTCTAACGTAAATAAAGTGTTTGATTAGATTTTGAGGGCAAACCCTTAGTGGCGTCGACCCGATCGCAGCACCGTATAAACAGGCAATTCAAACCGGAAACGGCCTTAAGCACATAATTCCTATCGCCTTCCAATTCCCACCGTTACCTAATTTGAATATCATCTTCCTATAGCCCCACTGGCGACAGATCGGCCGATATTATTGTTCTATGGGCGAATGCAAATGAATTCAGTCTACGTGTCGTGAGAATGAGATCAGGGGGCGTATTCCGAGTCGATGGCGTTTGTCGGACACTTGAAAAACGAATTCCAACTTCCAAGTACTTAGCAATTTTTCACACCACGAGCTTTTCGGTGAAGGAAATCATCGAAAGGAAACCTGGAAGAAACGTTTGAGAGGAAATAAATAGACGGATATAGTACCTACTTGAGAATCCGCGATATACTCCATCTGTCACCTAGGTATATATAATTCTGGCGAAAAGCTTACCTCTGCCTCTCGGAAGACAACTGTGGGAACGCGGGAAGATAATAAACTACTTTAAAAAACGTAATTAATTATACAAAAATATAAGTGCTCAATATTAACTGATACTTAAATAATTCAATGAAAAGTCACTGATCGAATTCACAGTACACTCCTTCTTTTTTTAGTTTAATGCTTTGTCGAGTGATACCCAAATCCACCTCGAAGCCTGTCCGTTCTCACAAAGCGATTCGGTTAACCCCGCGTTAACCCCGGGATGGCGCGAAAATACTAACAGCGACAGACCTATGGACCTTGGCGTGGATAATTAGGTAGCTCTCACAGCTATTTCAATAGCGTATAACTGGACTAGCTATGCCTTGCGGTTTTATCAGCGGTAAATTGGATTATAAATACCTTTACGGCTTCCCAGAAGGGTCCCCGAAAAGGTAGGCAGAAGTGTGTAAATAATACCCAAATGCCCACATTCCGCTGGAGATATATATAATACGAGTCAACGTGACAGACTGTGAGTCCATCTCCGTTGCTCGAGCACGACTATACTTACGTCTTTAAATTTCTTCTTAAACGTTTGACATCGAAAGGAAAAATATTTAAGTTAGAGAAGAAAATCGAAAATATATGTAGTATAGTTGCGCCAGAGAAACGGCGACAGACTCGCCATCTGTCACATTGGCACCTAAAATATATCTCTGGCGAAGTGTGCGTACTTACTACTAGCACATATCTGCCTTCCCGTTCGGGAATCCTAGTTTGAAGGCGTGAAAATATCAAGAAAATCATAAAACTAGTTTTCAATTTCAATTCGAATGCCATTTACAAATTTCTCTCAGAGAGTTTTTTCTGCAAACAGTATTAAATAATTTTCCAACTAAATTACTTTGTATTTGCAACAGTGCAAGCCAGGTTTTGTTTGTCCGTCTGTGCATAGCGGAAAATAGATTAAAATGGCCTGCAGCTGAAAAGGAGTGGAGTTGTGAAGGCATGGAGATTAAAAACAAGATTTTTTGCACAACAAAAGTAGACAATCTCACCGTGGTGCCTTTTAACTGCAAATTCACGAGCTACGTTGATGTTATCCTTTAGATGTTTCAGCTAATGGGTTACTTTTTTTGCTAATTCACTTTACAAATGTGTTGGGATAGTTTAGTGACTCGCATCTAATCGTCGAATTCCTTGTTTATTTTCCTGTTTATTTTCGGAACGCGACATTAGATCCTCCAAAGCGCACGCGAAGACTATTTTCATAGATATGATTTGAACTTTATGCAGCGGTAATAAATTGCAAATTGACTCTTTGACGTTAGGAACACACCTAAATTGCTTAGACAACAGTGAGTGATTATAATTTAATATGAACTTTATTGAATAGCAATAAAGTTCAAATTGACTCTAGAAAACGTTTGTATGGGAAATAGAAAAGGGCTGATTTTAGGGTTTTCCCGGAAATTATTCGATTTTTTTCTCGCCTTTTAAACCTTCCCTAGACCTCCACGAACATATCAAGACTAAGATAAGATAAATCCGTTCAGCCGTTCTCGAGTTTTAGTGAGACTAACGAACACCAATTCATTTTTATATATATAGACTAGTGGTCCCGCCCAGCTTTTTTTTCGGAAAAAAAAAGATGGTGGCGCCACCTATCGGGTCCAATTGTGAATCTAAACCATTCCCAGATCTCCTTGAACACACACATAAAATTTCATTAAAATCGGTCCAGCCGTTTAGGAGGAGTTCAGTGACATACACACTCGCAGAAGAATTATATATATAAAGATGATACCTCTTCTATATACGTCGTGGAGCACCTATCTACATCCAATAAGGCACTTCACGCGGCCGCCAGAACAGCGGCCAAAGAAAATGGCTACAAGTACGTCTGGGTGCGCAACGGACGCATTTACATGAGGAAAACCGACACATCTGATCATAAATTAATAAAAGATATTGAGTGTTTATCAAACTTAGACTAAGTTGATCCAAGTTCTTTGTGTGACTTTAATAATATTAATGCTAAAAATAGTTCAAATCCTATAAAAATTTATTACCAAAACATTCGTGGTTTAAGGACAAAAACTCAAGATTTTTATTGTAACTTATGTTGTTGTGACTATGATGTTATTGTGCTGACGGAAACATGGTTGCACCAGGGTATTTTCACTCAAGAACTTTTTGATGACAGATACGAAGTATATAGGAGAGATAGGGAACAGATGAGTCACAGCGGGAGAAGGGGTGGGGGGGTTTTAATAGCGGTATCTAGACGCTTTCGCTCTTCCAGAATGCCTGCATGGGAAACTGATGCTGAAGATATTTGGGTATGTGTTGATTTAAATTCATCTGAATTGTGTACTAAAATTGCATTATGCGGCATCTACCTTCCTCCGCCAGTCAACAAGGGTTTGATAGAATCTTTCTTATCAAAATGTAATGAATTCTTAGAAGACTGGGAACACCATGTCAGTATATTAGGAGACTTTAATCTTAGTAGAATAAACTGGAGCCAAGTGAATATAAATAACCTAAATCATAGTCTACCTACCCTGGAACAATCACTGGTTGATTTTGTTTTCCAGAATAATTTAACCCAACACAATTACATAGTGAATAACCGCAATAAAATACTCGATTTGGTCCTTACAAATAACTCTCAATGTAGTGTTGACGTTGTTTCACAACCTCTGTCGGTGGTAGACGCTCTTCATCCCCCGATTCTTTTAAACTTCCCTGTTATTGATAAGTTGCAATTTAAGAGTAAGAGAGATCAAATACAAAATTTTCGCAAGGCTGATTACGAGTCTATTAACGCTTACTTAAAGGAAATAAACTGGTCTGGATTGTTCTCAGAATGCGACAACGTTAATGCGATGGTGGACATTTTTTACATGATATTAAAAAATATCATTAATAAATTTGTGCCAGTCCATAAACGAGTTAATAATAAATACCCTGTCTGGTTTAATCGAGTTCTGATTAAGACTTTGAAACGCAAGGAAAAAATCAGACAGCGCTTCAAAGTCTATAGGAATCCGTTGGACGAAATAAGATTAGCTATTTTAAACAAACTCTGTGATAGACTGCTGGCTGACTGCTACAAAACATACATATCAAGTGTAGAAGACATGATTGGATTAAATAACATAAAGAGTTTTTGGTCATTCATTAAGTCAAAAAGGAATGGTTCTAGCAGTTATCCTGAAACTTTGTCGCACGGTTCAAACAAAACATCCGATGGGGCAGAAATATGTAATTTGTACGCGAAATATTTCTCTTCAGTGTATAGTACAGATGATTCCCAAAATGTTAACGAAAATTATAACCTAAGCAATTATAGTGAAGAAAATTTATCTTCGATTAGTCTAGATCAAGATACCATACTTAAGATAATACATAGTCTAGATCAAAATAAGGGCGCAGGATCAGACGGCATTCCTGCTGTGTTTGTTACTAACTGCGCATCTAACCTAGTTACACCCCTACACTTAATTTTTTCTAAATCTCTTGCTACCGGGATCTTTCCCCATTCATGGAAGGTGGCCAAAGTTGTCCCAATATTTAAGGACGGTGACGTAGAACAAATTAGTGACTACAGGCCAATATCAATACTCTCTGTTTTCGCAAAGATTTTTGAATGTTTATTGTGTCCAATCTTTCAGTCACATATAAAGCAAATGATCACGCAACATCAACATGGTTTTGTACCTAACCGGTCGACATGTACTAATCTTGTATCGTTCACGGAATTTTTAACGGAATCAATAGACACTCAGGGTCAGGTAGACGTCATTTACACTGATTTTAGTAAGGCTTTTGACCGGGTGTCTCATCGCATACTTATCTCCAAACTATCAAAATACGGTTTTGCTGGAAATCTACTACAATGGGTAAATTCATACCTTGAAAACCGTTCTTTTTATGTTGTTTTTGGTGGATTCGACTCTAAAGTATGCAAAATACTGTCGGGGGTACCGCAAGGGTCTCACTTGGGTCCTACGCTTTTCAATATCTTTGTTAATGATATCACAACTTGTTTTTATAATTCAACACCTTTTCTGTATGCGGATGACCTTAAATTCGCAAGGGTTATCAAATCTGAAACTGATGTTAACCTCCTTCAAGGTGATATTAATAGGCTAATTGCATGGTGTCACAATAATAGGATGTCACTCAATAGTAAGAAATGTTTCCACATGAAATTTACCCGAAAAATTAACTTCATTCCATCTTCATATAGTATACTGCAAGATAATATACAGGAAATAGAAGTTATCAAGGATCTCGGTGTTCTATTTGATAAAAAACTTACATTTGTCCCCCACATTGATATGATCGTTCGAAAGGCTTCTAATGTGCTGGGTTTTGTCATAAGGAATGGAAAGGTATTCCACAATGTTAAGACAAAAAGTTACTATTTAACACATTAGTCCGCAGCATCCTTGAGTACTGCAGTGTTGTCTGGCGTCCCCACTATGCTGTACATAGCCTCAGGATAGAACGTCTGCAGAAGAGGTTTGTGTGGCACTTAGCGCGTCACACAAAACTAGCCAGAAGATCAATCTCGTACAAAGCAAGGCTTGATCATTTCAACATGTCCTCTTTAGAATCTCGCCGGGATGTACTGGACATGCAATTTTTGTATAAACTGATGCGTAGCAAAATCGACAGTCCCATGTTATTACAAAAGATACAGTTTAGAGTTCCTACTCGTTGCCCCCGTAGCAAAATCCCTCCTCTCGTTCCACCGTTCAGAAGGACTGTATTGGGTGCCAACTCCCCGGTCCCCCGCCTAAGTAAACTTCTTAATAAATGTAACACCCTGGATATTCACTTCGATAATGTAGCCAAGTTCCGTCAGCACTTACTGGATAAAGCGAAATTAGCATAATATTTATTGTCTACTTTAAAATAACCCATGATATAATTTTTTGTTTTGTATGTACATGTTTTATGTTCCGTTCATTTTATTTTTGTATTTATTTTAATTGTACAGCTAGTAAGTACAACTTTGTAAAACCTCGCACTATAAGCATGTGGTGTTTGCCTGTAAAAGGTTTAGCACATTAGCATAAGACCCTTAGACTAATATTATTTAACATAAGCTTTGTGTATAAACTGTCGGCAAACCTTAAATAAATAAATAAATAAATAAGATTATGTGATATGAAAGCATTTATTAAATTACGATTTGAATTGATCTTTCGAACTATGCCTTGCATCAGATCACCAGTGTTCATTATAACCGCCACTATTCTCATGAATCTCCCTCAGGCCTTATACAGGTTGACCAATTTAATACATTAAGGTTGTTTTTTTTATTTTATTTATATCATCGTGTCTTTGAGACCCGATTCTATAAATACCAAAGTACCAAAGATTTATTTATTTCCCTACGTCAGTTTTCATACAAGTTTTTTGTATTATATAATTCAAAAAACTAGCTAGCAATACCGAGTTGATACGTTCACATACAACTTGGTTATAAACTTTTAATATGATATTCTTAAATATTCCTATAGAGATTCTTATAGAGACTATTTCTCATACTAAATGAATACATTAATGTTGCATACTATATTTGAAATAGTTATTAAAATGTTCTCAAAACTAGTTTATTTATCCATAACAAAAAAAAAACTCATATTTCCTCTTCATTAATACCACACAGCCAAAATGTATCGTCTTGTGAATAACGCATTTGGACGTCAAGCAAACCCCGTACCTAATTATAATCGTAAAATTCATTTAAATGCCAAGACGCTAAAAAGCTGTACCTATTCTAGAGCCTTAAAATTGTCAGTACCTCTCTGTATAACTTGAAAATCATAAATTTCCCATCTCTAGCGTATTGTGGTTGTGACAGAGCGCTGTTGTGCCCCGGAGCAAACACGTTGGACATGCGCCGTATCAGCCCAGGATCCAGAAGGACTATTCCATTAGCAGATTAAAGGATTATGTCATCGATCAGACAAATTAATTAAATTTTATTATTATCACGCTGAGTCCCTCCCTGGGTAAGCAGAGAGAGTAGAGCAACAATTATCTCTAAACTTACGTTACTAACTCCTTTTGGCATTTTCCACATTCATCAGTCTCTTTATAGCTCGCCGGTTTCGAGTACTCTTGTCGTTCCCATCCTTGAGTGTCCGATAGATTTGATCTAGGTAGTTGCAACGTGATCTTCCTTTGCCTTTTCTTGCACACACTTTCGCATTGTATATCGGTTTCATCAATCTTAAGTCCTCCATCCTTTCTTTATGTCCAAACTAACGTAATATGTTTATCTTCAACTTTACAATCATTCCTTCGTTCGTATATATATCTAATGTCATTGATGCATCTCAACTGTCATTATCGTGTTCCTTCTGAAATGGGAACCAATATCACGTTGTGCACATCTACTCTAGATTTCTTGCTTTGGTTCTTGCTACACATCAGTTATTCTTCTTTCAATATCTATTTATCTCTGGTGAACATGCTTCCAAGGATATGCACTTTCATTGACTTGCTCTAGAATTTGCACATTTACCGAAGTATTGTATTTAGACAAATCTAGCGGTACACTGTCTTCAAAATTGATTATATTACTGGCATTGTTTTTCAATGAAGGAAATATAATATCTATCGACTGGTAGAATCGCCCTTCCGGAATAGGGCTTTGACATCAAAGCTTTGTATATTTGACAATCCTCGTACAATAATATCGAGAGCGGCTTTCCCACAACTATTGACCGAAATTACTGTCTAATATTTACTAACCAATTAATAGCGAACAATTTAATCCATAAATATACTTAGTTGGTTTATGTTAGGTTGCAGGTTTCCGCAATAATTATGTATGAGGCTTGGTAGCCGAGTTGTCCAAGACGCGTGTTATCAAAGTAGTTATGATCCTTGGCGGACTGTACCAGTGAGTTTTTTTTAACAAATTACAGAAATTTATTATACCACGAGCTTTACATCGAGAGGAAACCTGTATACGTTTGAGAAGAATTTCAATGACGTATATTCATGCTTGAGAAACGGTGATGGTGAGTCGCCATGTTAGTCTGGCATCAAAACATAATATCTCTGGTAAAAAGAAAGTGTTGTTACCCATACCCTTCCGGGGACTTTTGAGGGCAAGCGAGAGAGCGCCAGTCCTTTATGTCTACAAAGGCAACTCTTTACAGGCCTGCTTCGCTTCATTCAGATACAGTGTACATGGTTGCTTTATACATTTTCATAAAATAAGGCTCACCTTTACTCAAAGCTGATAGTTACTGAAATAACATTCTAACAGAATGGTATAACTCTGCCACGCTGCAATTGTACGTAAAATACGTTTTGGGTGAAAAAATATACCAAAGTCACTTCAGTTCAGTAGAATTTCGCCAATTTACAAGCTCCCCTTCCCTAAGACACGGCCGTCTTCACCCATAAATCATTATACATATTTCCAATATTAATGCCGGTTATGCGATAGTCGGTGTCTGCCACCAGTAAACGTGTTTGTATTCAGAAAATGTTACCATAATAATGGGTTTGGGATACACACGGGCGGTAATTAGGCGCGCCAAGCTTTGTGTCAAGCTAACATGGACGACAGACTTCTCACTTACTGAAACGATTACTGTCACCATTTATATGAATCATCGATTTTATAAACCGATATTTAAGACTACCCTGCGTTTTCACCCGCGTTTAAATGAAATTTTCTGTGGTAGATTATTTTCCTAGAATATACTCCTGGATAAAATATCCTGTATGCTAATCCAGTTAATATCTTTGTCGCAAATTTCTTCCCATTACATTTTATATTTCTTGCATGAAAGAGGAACTAAAGTTCCTCTTCCTCATACGTTTCGCGTTTATATATTATTACTAGTTGTCCCGCCCAGCTACGCTTGGGTGAATCTAAGCCATTCTCGAATCCACTTGAAGAAATAAAAAGAATCATTAAAATCGGTCTAGCCGTTTACGATTCTATAAAGGACATACATACAAACATTTATATAGATATATACATGCTCGTATATATATATATATATATATATATATATATGCTATAATATGAGCATGTATGAAGAGACTGATGCATGTGGACGAAGTGAAAGAGGTATGTAAGTCTAGAGAGAACTTGCGCTCTATACTCTCTGCCTACCCCGTTAGGGACTTGGCGTGATAATATGTATATATATATATATATATATATATAAATGACGATTCATTATCATACATGCTTTTGTTTATGTCTGTCACAAACATATACCTTTTATAAGCCGCTCTTATGTACAAGAAGTGTATGTACTGGAAGTATATAAACCCATTCATTTTTAGATTGCACCTATTTTTCAATGATAAAGGCAGAAGTATTAGGAATACATACATCTAAGTATATCTCGCTTAGAGATACAGTGCTATCTAACGTGGCAATGTTGCTAGTCTTCTTGGTACATGGCTATGAGATACCGATTTAACAATTTTTTTTTTGTTTAAAACTTTTCTATTTAGACTATTGTTGGAAATACTGCAATGTATTTACACTGTTACATTTATTTTTAAGTGGGCAACAATGTAATTTTTTTTTTGCTCTCTCGCTGTGTCACGTCGGATACGCTACTGCTGTCTTGTGCGTGTGTAAAATTACAGTTGTGAAAATAAAACAAAACATTGAACATTTGAAACTGCATTATTTATTTAAGTATCTCACAACTATATCTATAAGATCGTGTAAAATTTATTAATAAGCTCGTCAAAGTTACGGGCCGTATGTTTACAAAAGTGACTCCAAATGAGAAATTTATGTTGATACAACGTACATTGTACACTATGATTTATGTTATTTAGCGAATTTTAAAGGATATCTATTCATTGGAGTCGATCCCCTAACTTGGAGGGTGTGATAATTGATTTTTTTAACATGTTGCTTATTATATATTAATACATCAGATATGTAGATACATACATACGTGTCATCACGCCGAGTCCCTCATTGGGGAGGCCGAGAGAAAATAGAAGCATTCTTTTGAAACTTACACCCATTTTACACCTTATACGCATTAATCTATTTCGACATACATTTAAGAGCTGGGCTCTTGCTGGCGACTCTGATGCAGTCCCTTCCATTCGGTTTTGTCCAGCGCAGCCTCCTTTAACAGCAATATACTATGTAGCGGAGCTACTTTTATCTAAGTTAATGTTTAGGTTACAATTATCATGTACTTTAAATTAATATAACACCTAAATTAATATTACACTTAAAATTAATATCTACAACGTAACTATTAACATAACATTAAATTAAGACTTACCTATTTACAATTTAAGCACTAGTTTTATATATAGAAATAAATTTACAAACTTGTACAAAACAATGGTCGGACACACACACCCGATTTCTTATTAGTGATGGGACGACCGGTTCTAGCGGCCCGCGCGGCCGACGATGCCTTCGGCGGCCGGCCGGCTACAAGTCTGTTTCCAACCGCTATCGATGCGAGACGCATGACTATTATCTCTCAACTTACCTATCGCGCTGTGTTTACGTGTTGCCTATCATTTCTGTACCTTTCACCGCTTGCTTTTATCTGTACTCCTTCTTCTTCTAAACTGTGTTCCGTGGAATAAACTATATACCTACTTGTGCTTGTACCCTGGACTGCTTTTATTTACGACGACCCGGCAAACCCAACAAAGTACTAGGTAGCCAAAGACATTTCCCGGCATACAGAACGAGGGTGATTGATCATCACACTACCCTCCTACATTGGTGACCTCCGAACAAGAGCACATCATGAGCGACAGCGGCGATTCCATACATACGGCCGATTCACGAGATTCACAAGATGGCGGCAAAGTGACCAAACGTAAGGTGAAGAGAACACGTGCATCCATTGCACCGGTAGATGACAAACCAGTTATCAGGGCGAAATTTAATTTGAAGGTGCCATCATTTTCCCCTGAAGACCCAGAGATATGGTTCGCACTACTGGAAGCTCAATTTGATACCTTTGACATCAAGGATGACGCAGCAAAATTCACCCAGGTAATTACCAATCTGGACCTAGTACACGCGAAAGCGGTAAAGGACTTGGTAGTTAACCCTCCGGATCAGAACAAGTACCAGAGAATAAAGACCGAACTGATACGCAGACTCTCAGCATCCCATGAGAAGAAGGTGAAGCAGCTGCTGACCCATGAGGAGCTGGGAGACCGCAAACCATCAGAGTTTTTACGGCATCTCCAGGACCTGGCCGGACCTTCAGTACCGACGGACTTCCTCAAGACCATATGGACCCAGCGTTTGCCCAACAACATTCAGACCCTGGTGGCTTCCCAATCGACCCTCTCGCTGGAGCAGCTGGCGGATTTGGCTGACAGGATACAGGACATCACCACGCCCTGTAACGTCGCAATGGCGTCAACCAGCTACAACAACCACTCCCATGAAATAGCAGAGTTGAAGAGGATGGTCGAGCAGCTGGCGCTGAAAGTGGACCAGCAAAACCGCGGGTCATGCCGGTGTGAACATCCCAGTCGACAACATCGTTCTCCAGCCCCAGCTCATCATCGTAACAAGTCGCGACCTAGGTCTAGGTCCTCCTCAGACTACAGGAAGCATCCCATGTGCTGGTATCATTTTAAGTTCGGTAGTAAGGCAGGTAAGTGCATAAAACCGTGCGACTATTCGGAAAACGACGCGGGCAGTCGATAATGGCGGCCGGTGACTGTCCGGGTGTAGGTCGCTTATTTGTTACCGACAAACGCTCAAAAACCGAATTTTTAATTGATACCGGTAGTGATTTATGTGTGTTTCCCCGTTCAGCTATCAAAGAAAATCGTACCATATCTAACTTTGTACTAAGCGCAGCGAACGGATCAACAATAAACACGTACGGTTATATGCACTTAACTGTGAACCTAGGCTTGCGCCGCGACTTCGCTTGGCAATTTATTGTTGCAGACGTCACTAGGGCGATTATTGGCGTAGATTTTTTACATCATTATAATCTTATTGTAGATATTCGCAATAAACGCCTTATTGACGCCAGCACTACACTTGCAACCGCGGGTTTGCCTGCAGTATCACACGAGGTCATTTCTTCAGTGAAGTTGGTTTCCGGTGGTTCAGTTTACCATAATGTATTATCGCTATACCCGGAAATCACAAATCCTTCTGGTATGCATCAGGCCCCCAAACACAACACCGTACACCACATTCACACCACACCAGGACCTCCAGTATCATCAACACCACGTAGGCTAGCACCAGTCAAACTAAAAATAGCGAAGGCAGAATTTGATTCCATGTTGCAGATCGGTACCTGTAGACCTTCAGGATCTGCCTGGTCATCACCTCTCCACCTCGCTCCAAAAAAGGACAACGGCTGGCGGCCTTGTGGGGACTACCGTATGCTTAACGCTCGTACTGTACCGGACAAATACCCTATCAGGCACATACATGACTTTGCCCACAGCCTGTCAGGGTGCAAAGTCTTTTCGACAATCGACCTTATAAAAAGCTACAACCAAATACCAGTCAGTGAGGCCGACATCCCGAAGACCGCCATCACTACTCCATTTGGGTTATTCGAATTCCCTTACATGACCTTCGGTCTTCGGAATGCCGGGCAAACTTTTCAGCGGTTCGTAGACGAAATGCTTCGCGGTTTGGACTTCGTCTATTCGTACATCGACGATTTCTTGGTCTTCTCACGAGACGAGGAGACACACCTGCAGCACCTGCATCAGTTATTTGCTCGGTTGAAAGAGTACGGCATGATAATTAACGTGGGCAAATGCGTGTTTGGAGAACCCGAGGTAGCTTTCTTGGGCTACAATATTTCTGTCCATGGAACTAAACCACTGCCTGCCAAGGTGGAAGCCATACAGAAGTTCCCAGTGCCGAAGACGGTAAAAGAGCTCAGGAGATTTTTAGGCATGGTAAACTTTTATCGCCGGTTCATTCCGGATGCGGCTACCCACCAGGCCCCTCTAAACTCCTTGCTCGCTGGTTCCGTTAAGGGCTCCCATCCAGTTTACCTATCTGCTGAGCAGCTGGAAGCCTTCAACGCATGCAAAGAGAGTCTGTGTCAGGCAGCTTTGATAACGCACCCCGCTTGCGAAGCAAAGCTAGCCTTAGTTACAGACGCCTCAGACAAGGCCATGGGTTCCGTCCTTCAGCAGCTTGGGGAAACCTCGTGGGAACCCTTAGCATTTTTCTCACGTAAGTTTAGCCCAGCCCAGCAAAAATACTCGCCTTACGACAGAGAGCTCCTGGCTATTTATGAGAGCATAAAACACTTCCGCCATATGCTCGAGGCCAGAGAATTTACGGTCTATACCGACCACAAACCTCTGACCTTCGCCTTCCATTCGCGGAAGGAGAACTGCTCGCCCAGGCAATTTCGACACCTGGACTTCATTTCGCAGTTTACAACTGACATAAGGCACATTGCAGGTAAAGACAACGTTGTGGCCGATACCTTGTCTCGTATCGAGGCAATTGGGAAACCCGTCGACTTGGAAACGCTGGCTGAAGCCCAGAAGTCAGACTGCGAAATGAAGGTCCTTTTAGGTGGGAACACGTCATTGCAGCTCAAGAGCATGACGTTGCCTGGCCTTCAGAATGCCTTGTGGTGCGAGGACAAGAATGGCACAATTAGACCATTTGTGCCTGTACAACTGCGGCGCCAGGTATTCGAGAGCTTACATTCATTGAGCCATCCAGGCGCGAATACAACCGCAAAACTGGTGTCTGAGCGTTTTGTGTGGCCAGACGTACAGCGTGACTGCCGGGAATGGGTTCGCAGCTGTCTGGCATGCCAGCGCTCAAAAATTACTAGACATGTGTCTGCACCTCTCAACACTTTTAAGCTCCCAAAAGCCAGATTTTCGTTAGTTCATATAGACCTGGTTGGACCACTTCCATTGTCCCAGGGCTATCGATATTGCCTCACCGCAGTCGATCGGTTCACGCGATGGCCTGAGGCAATACCACTGGTGGACATTACAGCAGAGACTGTTGCAAAGGCACTGCTCAGTGGTTGGATCTCACGATTCGGTTGTCCTACGGATATTATAACCGATCGTGGGAGACAATTTGAATCAGCCTTATTTAAAAGCCTGTCTGACTTGGTTGGTTTCCAACACCGTAGAACCACCGCCTACCACCCACAGTGCAACGGGCTGGTAGAGCGGTTCCACAGGCAGCTTAAAGCCGCAATCGCATGCCATGGTAATACACCTTGGGTGGAAGCATTGCCACTCGTACTATTAGGTATCCGAAGTGCCATAAAGGAGGACTTAAACACATCCTCGGCCGAACTTGTTTACGGGGAGCCCCTGCGTCTCCCAGGAGAATTTTTCTTACCCAACACTTTATCTGTGACAGACATGACAGACTACATATCACGGCTACGTAGGTTCTTAAAGGACCTCCAGCCGTTGCCTACTACACACCATAGTGGTAAACGCGTTTCATTTATTTTCAAGGACTTAGCTACATCGTCTCATATATTTTTGAGAGACGATAGTAGTGGTGGTTCCCTTCAACCGAACTACACAGGTCCCCATGAAGTATTGGAACGAGGTGAAAAGGTGTTTAAAATTGTGTTTAATGGCAAGATAGTCACTGTGTCCATAGACAGGTTGAAACCCGCCTACACGACATACAACTCACAGACACAAACTCGCACCCACTCACCGCATACACCCAGTTACACCTCACAGCCACACCCACATACACATACATATACACAAACACCTGAAGCCGAAGACAACACTGTCAAAACAACCAGATCAGGACGGAGAGTAAGGTTTCCGGACTTTTATCGCCCGTAGGACGGTCTCAGGAGGGGGGTGATGTAGCGGAGCTACTTTTATCTAAGTTAATGTTTAGGTTACAATTATCATGTACTTTAAATTAATATAACACCTAAATTAATATTACACTTAAAATTAATATCTACAACGTAACTATTAACATAACATTAAATTAAGACTTACCTATTTACAATTTAAGCACTAGTTTTATATATAGAAATAAATTTACAAACTTGTACAAAACAATGGTCGGACACACACACCCGATTTCTTATTAGTGATGGGACGACCGGTTCTAGCGGCCCGCGCGGCCGACGATGCCTTCGGCGGCCGGCCGGCTACAAGTCTGTTTCCAACCGCTATCGATGCGAGACGCATGACTATTATCTCTCAACTTACCTATCGCGCTGTGTTTACGTGTTGCCTATCATTTCTGTACCTTTCACCGCTTGCTTTTATCTGTACTCCTTCTTCTTCTAAACTGTGTTCCGTGGAATAAACTATATACCTACTTGTGCTTGTACCCTGGACTGCTTTTATTTACGACGACCCGGCAAACCCAACAAAGTACTAGGTAGCCAAAGACATTTCCCGGCATACAGAACGAGGGTGATTGATCATCACACTACCCTCCTACAACTATATAAGATAAATATATATATATATTACGCAGTATATTATAGTATATCTTGTTTCGGAGAAAAAACATCGAAAGGTAACCTGCATACGTTCATAAGATATTGAGAAGAAAAACGTATGTAAGTTCATGCTAGACTAACATCGATGGACTCGCCATCTGTCACATTGGCACCTTCTTCAGGGACTCTTATCGGTAGGCGTGAAAATATAAAACACTGACCGATCGCCTTGCCATTGTCATCATGTATTTTTAATTTTGAGTATAGTTAAGCTAGCGAGATAGCGCGGTGTTATCTGTCATATTTTCTTATAAGCACGAAATTAGAGAGTTAATAAATAGGTCTCAAATTATCAATCCATATTTCACCCTCACTTAAATCTTCTTTTCACCAATGGCGAGTCTGTCACCGTCTCTCAGAAACGATTGCTCAAACGTTTCCATATTGGAAACGTTTGAGCAATCGTTTCTCTCGACCTCACGATGTTTTCTTAAACAAAACCATATTAGTACAAACCGTGATTTAAACCGGCATGCTTATTGTACAAGTTGCTAATCGAACCACTCAGCCACCAGGGCTCACAAATACAATTAAAATTAACATAGAGGTCCATTAAAACAAATGACACAAGGCAATCAAAAAGCGACGGATGCACGATGGATTGAAGGAATTCGATTACTCACTGAGACGATTAAAGGGGCCCGAAATGTGGGTCCTATCGGGAGATTCATCGATAAGATACTTCTGTAGGTAACACTACGCTGGCTAAGTTGGACTTTGTAGGTTTTCGGTTCGGATGCGGATGAATAATCTTCGTTGAGATATATACTTACTTAAAAAGAAAATCCGCCCGAAAAAATATATATATCCGTCGATATACTCGCCATCTGTCACGTTGGAACCTAAAATATATCTCTAGCTCTGTCTTTCTAGTAAAGTGGGTGTGTGGGTACTACCTACTTACTCTGCCTAACCCTTGTAGGAAGACTATCATAAATCATAGTGCCTTGTTGCCAAGTTGCAAGCATCAGTATGCCTTGGGAAGTGTTTACTATGAAATGGTGGTTTGCAGGCAAATAAGCCACTTAAATGGTAATAAACAAAAATCTTTTAACCCTTTTTTAACCGAAGGTGGGTAAAAGGAAATCGAATTAAATGTGAGAAAACACTAAAACTCCGTTTACTACCGCTATAAAAATCCCTTTTCTTTAAATATTTAACGCACGTTACATCCAAGGTCCAAGAAATTCGCTTTGATAAGAAAATACTTAGACGTTTAGGTACTCGTAAAGATAAGATAGACACAGCTATATATATATTTATATACTAGCTGTCCCGCCCAGCTTCGCTCGGGTGAAAAAGTTAAATTGCCCGTAACACGATCGCAGCGCCACCTATTGGGTCCAATTGTAAATCTAAACCATTCTCGAATCTAGCTTAAGACACACAGAAACACACAGAAAGCTTCGCCCGGGTAAAAAAATTAACTTCTTGAGACTCGATCGCAGCGCCACCTATCGGGCCACCTATATTTAATATAGCCTATGTTACTCGGGGATAATGTAGCTTTCCAAAGGTGAAAGAATTTTTGAAATCGGTCCAGTAGTTTCGGAGCCTATTCATTACAAACAAACAAACAAACAAATCTTTCCTCTTTATAATATTAGTATAGAAAACAAACAAACAAACAAATCTTTCCTCTTTATAATATTAGTATAGATATACATAATAGATATTCAGTTTTTTCATAAATTATCACGACATGGCTTACAAATATGAATACCAACCAATAGCCGGTAACAGATCTTATCGAATATTATAACAAACCACTGAGTTTTGTACCAATAAGCTATTTGTGAACTTAAGTATCCACGGTGACGAATGCCACGGTGAATCAGGCATTTTGTTACTAGTAAGTACTAGGCATAATACATCTGTTTTCTATTTTATAACCAGAGCCGTGGTGGCCGAGTGGTTCGAGCAGTTGCCTGCGACACAAAGATCGCAAGTTCGAATCCCGGCAGTACCAATGGGTTTTTCTGAACTTAAGTACAGTGATTAGTCACACCACGAGCTTCACGGTAAAGGAAACCGACGACAGGAAACCTGCATACGTCTGAGAAGAAATTCAAAGGCGTATGTATAGTCGTGCTTGAGTAACGGCGATGAACTCGCCTTCTGCCACGTTGGCATCTTATATATCTCTGGCGGAAAGTGGGTGTGTGTGTATTACCTACACACCTCTGCTTACCCCTTCCTCCTCACGCCTTCCCATAAGGGGACCCTTATGGGAAGGCTTAAGGAATATGAATAAATAAATATCTTAATATATATAAATCTCGTGTCACAATGTTTGTCCTCAATGGACTCCTAAACTACTTAACCGATTCCAATGAAATTTGCACACCGTGTGCAGTTTCATCCAACTTAAAAGATAGGATAGCTTACATCACAATTGGACCCGATAGGTGGCGCTGCGATCATGTTTCAGGAAATTTTACTTTTTCACCCGGGCGAAGCTGGGCGGGGCAGCTAGTATATATATATATATATATATTATAACGTGCGATATCTCGAGATAAGTCTCTACTTTACACTTCGTAGCGTCGTATATATATGATAGACGACCACAACATTGAAGGAGCCCCCATTTGCGTATCGCAATTGGGTACTAACTACCTCATCCCAAGATGGGGTCGAGTGTCTAATGAGAACATAATGATGATGCAGAATCACTTAATCGGAACCCTTGTGGTAACCGCAAGCTGGTTTTGTCGACAAATAGAAAATTTTAGGGGTCCATTGTGTTCTACTGTATCTATCAATATGTACATACATACATACATATCATCACGCCAAGTCCCTAACGGGGTAGGCAGAGAGTATAGAGCGCCAGTTCTCTCTAGACTTACATACCTCTTTCGCTTCGTCCACATTCATCAGTCTCTTCATACATGCTCGTCGGTATGTATATATATACATATTGATACATGCGACGAGTATGTATCAATGTATATATATATATATATATATATATATATGTATATATTGTATGTTTTATTCCAGTAAGATGGCAAACAGGCATGAGGTCAGTCTGTTGGTAAGCGTTTACCGCCGCCTATGGACGCTACATCAGGGGCAACGTTCGCGCGTTACCGACCCTGCAGGAACACCCGTCTTGAAGAATTTTCCATGAAGAATGCTGTACTGTCCAGGAGACGAGAAGTTCATTTCCGGAGCGTTCGCTGAAAGAAACTCCTTTGGAACCGCGCAGTACGAAACTTTTGTGTTCAATCCATTTATGTATGTTATGTAGGTACGAAGGACTTGCTATCTGTCAAGTTGACACCTGATTGTGTCTCCGTCGAAAAGAAAGTGTTATTGTACACCTCTTCCTTAAAAAGGTGATTTAAGCGCATTTAAATTTGAATTAACTACCCTTGCATTCTAAAGTTAAATATTGAATTATGCGGAACCCCGCACAGTTAATCACAACGCTACCCTTGTTTAATGTAAGCACGTCAAAATGTCTAAAGGAATGACTTTTAACTTTGAATCAGTACCAAGAATGAGGTAAAATTCCAACGTAGATATACGCCTATCTCTCATTCTTGCGTGTAGCGGTGTCTCTTTCCTCCCACCCCCCAAATAGGGATGTGACGTAATTAAATTAATGACAAAACGTCCTCCACCGTCTGGCAAGATAAATACAATTTGAATACGCAATGTCATCAAGTGACAGCAACAAAAAATAACAAAATAAATGACAGCTTTAAATATCATAACTATAGTGCTTATTTTGGTATTCCGACGTAGAGTAATAGATTACATTTTTCATTGGTTTATCAGCGAGATTATAATCTGCCCTATAAAATAGTGACATTGATATATATATATACCTTATCTTTATATTGAATCTGACCCACGCTAGGTATATTAAGAACAGAAATACGAAAGTTTATTATTCTTAACGCCATCTAGCTGGTCTAAATATTTCATAATAATAAAAACTCTAAATAGAGTTTTGATTAATTCGGATAACGGTGGTACAAAAATTTTGCTTATGCTTAGGTATGTATGCGTAAATAAGAGACAGACAGAAATAAAAATAAAATATATTTATTATTCTGAAACCCTCTCAACTAGTCAAATACTTTTAAAAATATTTTTCAAAATACTGGCTGACAATAAAAAAATTAATCAAAACAATCCGAGCAGTATAATATCACCGTAGTACGCCCTAAGTCGTGCTCAATTAAGATTATTCTTATCCGCTTCGATAAAATAAATACGTACAACAATAAACAGAGAGGAAAAAATAAAATATATTAGGGGCTCGTTGAAGGCAATCGGGCCTTATGACAGGTGACGCAGCGATCAAAGCCGGCAAAACGGCTAGTCATCGCCAAATGATTACAGCCGACCTACCTCCTCGTATGTCAGATCAGTTTTCGACGTTATTGGATGCGGTTGAAAAAATATTGAGCCGCTATATTTAGAAAGGATTACAGCTATTAAAGCTCCATAGTAGGCCTCAATGCTTCAATGCCTTATAGCGGTATTATGGCTCAAGGACGGGAATGCCATGAGTATTCGAAACCGACGAGCATGTATGAAGAGACTGATGAATGTGGACGAAGCGAGAGGTATGTCAATCTAGTTTCGATATATTTTCAACTGTATTTAACATTAGAAAAAGTAAGTGGTGAAGTCGGAACTCTAACCTGCAATCTTTGTGTCGAAGGCGACTACTCTCACCTCTCGATCGCTACAATAACACAAATACAATTAAATCCCCTTAAACCTATAAAGAAATTCACTTATCCTCGAATCAAATCAAAGTTTAATTCAATAGTGAAAAGAAACCTGTTTAAAACTTTAGAAGGCAACTTTAAATAAACCTTCAATCTGTTTATTAAGCTCCTTTATAGTCATTATTATATTGTTTAGGCGAAAATGGCTTCTTTACTCCAGTAGATAACAGAGAAGCCTTCTATTGAAGCCGGTGTCCTAATAGAAAATATTTAATGAAGCCTGTCTTTAAGGATTTTGCAAGGGGGAACTTAATTATATTTTGACAATAAAATGTTTTGCTAGACCTGACAAAAGAATGATGGATTTTATGATGCCATGAATATAAAAGAAGTCAATATGAATTAGAGTCGCGGTGGCGGTTTGCGTAGTCGCCTGCAAATAAAAATTGTAGATTCAAACCCTGGCATCGGTTCGAACCGGTGGCATCAATGAGGTTTTTCTGAATTTTTGTATGGTAATTTGTTTCACCATAAGCTTTCAGATGAAATAATCATTACAAAAACAACTATGAACTCGCCATCTATCGTGTTGACACCTAAATATTTCACCGACGAAAACAGATGGCGAGCCCATCGCCGTTTTTCAAGCACGACTATACATACGTCTTTGAAATTCTTCTGAAACTTAAGCAGGTTTCCTCTCGATGTTATCCTTCAACGTAAAGATCGTGTTGACATTAATCACTGTACAACAAAGTTCAGCTTTATTTAAGCCTAGAAATAACTCATTGGTAGTGTTATGTCCAATAAAACACCAATCTGAGAGAATCACATGTATTGTGCTAGGTAGCAAGACAATGACTGAATGCACACAATATAGTTATAAACTACCCACTTGTTCTTCACTAATCTTATGCGTCAACAAGATTCAATAAGTACCCACATTAAATACATAACAGGTATTAGTCGTTAGTCGGTTACTTATTATTAGTTTGCAAATATTAATCCATAAAAAATACTTATAATTTAGTAATAAAAGATTATAATAGAAACGTAACATTATCTTTCTTAAAATGGTATCTCTACAAATAAAAAAAGAAACTTAAAAACTTGACGTTCTGGTAGACAGTAAAAAAAAAGAAAAACCCCGGTCAGTTCCATCTGTGAACGGAGAATCTTCAAGCTCCAATCGACTCTTATTGGAAAAGTTACCTCGTATCTGAACGACTTACAGATATTATTTGTAACTGTACTTCTAAAAACCGTTTAGCATTAACTTTCCTTCGTAGCTTTAATTACTTATTGTTGTTTGGGGACTTGGCTATTTTATTGTCCGTTCTTTTATTTGAATCGGGCTGTTAAATATTTATAGGGCACTAAGTTCATGTCATATCTTGGAATAAGGGGGTAAGTTATTCAAACGTGCAGATCATAAATGCATGTATACTCATTTGTGATGATGATGATGGGAGGCACACGAGTCTTGAATGGGGAGGCAGAGAGACTTTCCACCGGAGACATATGTTTAGATGCCAACATGACAGATTACCAATCACTGTGCTTAAGTTCAGAAAAACTCATTGATACAGTCGGGATTGCACGGCTCCCAGGTATACTCGTTCAGATAATACGGCATTTTCTAAGAGTCTGGTGGCTGAGTGGTCTTGTGATGCAAAAAAATGCAAGTCCAACTATACCAATGACTTTTTTCTGATGCTTGTTTCAGTGATTATACATGAGCCAAAGAAGGAAAATATATAAATATCGACACGACACCTACATGCGCTTGAGAAGACATTAAAAAACGTCGTACTTGAGAAACAGTGATGGACTCGCCATCTGTCCTGATGGAACGCTGTTATTGTCTTATGGCAGACAGATAAAAACAAATCAATCCAAGTATTCGTTATACAATATCCAGAACTCAATTCGAAACTGATGGCCGCACTTTTATGTGGCAACTTCCAACTCGCTGATAAAACTTATCTAACTAAAATCCCTGCACCAACATCAGTAGGTACGTCATAAAGTTGAATCGGAACGTCAAAAACCAGCGTATCCCTATCCCATAGTGAATGTGAGTGGGATTTAAACTATTTTATTGGGGATCAGAGCGGGGATAATAATTCAACCTCTTGGTCCCCGGCCAAGCGCAGTTTTGATTGCTTCGCGCTTGGGATATGTTTCCAAGTGTAATACTACCCTTTTAATGTGGCTTACGAATACGAATATATTCGATAACATTATGGAATATTTAAAACATGACATAATAAGATATTATAAATAAGTAAATGATACAATTTTTTTTTTTATAAAAATATTATTTAAAAACTAGATAGTATTTTTTATAAAAAATAAGTTTTTAGCGCAAGCTTTCATTATTAAATATTTGTTAATTATAAATTTATTAATTAAAAATATTAAACCGAAACCAAAAATATTTTTTTACTAAAATGAAAATAATTATTGTATGCAAAGGCTGTACTGATTAGAATTATTTACAAAAATTAATATAATTTTTTTTATAGGCTTTTAGAAAAGTAAATAAACATTGCAATTTAACTAAATTGGAAATATTTTGTTATATTTAACACAGTTAATTTAGTTTTGTTTCGTATCGTAAAAATTATATGAAAATCAGCTGTCAGACTAGATGACATGTAGTCTGACAGGGCACATTGTGCCCGCGTAATTTTATTAAAAGGTAGCATACGAGCATGCGATCCCCGTGATGGTAATCAGTTACCGCCGCCTGTGGGCGCTTGCTACAACAGGGTATCGCTCGCGCGCTGCCGACTCTCCAGGAATCAGTTCACACCATTCTTGAAGAACTACATGGTGTACTCTCCAGGGAAAACCTCAAAGTATATCGGACATATGTATACATATATATATATATATATATATATATATCTCCTCTCCGACCTCCGCCTGTATATATCGCACCTCATGTTTGTTTGTCACCCATGTGGTATAATATATATATATATATATATATATATATATATATATATATATATATTTCGCCCTAGTAAAATTAGCTGTTGCATTTTAAAAATTTTAAATTGTACATATGTGTATAGGTTGTTACATTTTATTTTTCTTCGAGTATAATTATATAATAAGTATCTGTAAATGTAAATATTTAAAATGTAAGTGTTTTGGCTCAGGGCTGTTAACTTATGTTTTTATTGAAATAAATAAAGGAAGAAAAGAAAAGAAAAGAAAAGAAAAGAAAAGAAAAGAAAAGAAAAGAAAAGAAAAGAAAGAAAGTAATCTATCTATATTTGACATTTCATCCAATTCCGTTCAGTAGTTTTTTGAGAAAGTGGAACTAGCCTCCTCACAATTTTTCTCATAAAAGCAAACACAAAATCTGTATGAAAGAAATATTTAGAATAAACTCGCTATCGTTACTTGCTTAGTGACGTACGCAAATAATAATAATAATAATACTGTTTACTCAGCTGATGGCACTGCAGCCTGGGCTAAAGGCTACATGTTCGAAGCCCGGCTGTATCGCAGGCATACATATTTTTGTGTATATAGATATCGATAATCATCTCCTTAATATCAATATTGACAATAATATACATGTATGATATACTTGCTGTGCCCCAAGGCTTCGCCTGCTTCGAATTTTATTTCATTATTAGTTTTTTATCAAAAATAAACTAATATTAACTATCATATAGCCTATGTTACATGGTAAAGTAAAGTTGGCTTTCTAAAGTTGAAAATTTTTGATTATTTTTGCAGTTAAATCATAACAAATAAAAAATACTTCTTTATAACATTCATTCCTATAAAATTTTCTAATAAACGAGTTTTCAAATAAAATATTATACTTCATATTGAACAAACATTATGTCTATAAATACAGTATTATAATTTCCTTATCAAAATACTTCTAAAGGTCACGCTAACAAGGAACGATCATGACATCATATTTTTACATAGGTACAGTAGAGATATCTAGCGTAAATTTTCGTCGGGGCTAGCATCGCCTCCGTGGCGCAATTGGCTAGCGCGTTCGGCTGTTAACCGAAAGGTTGGTGGTTCGAGCCCACCCGGGGGCGGTACCTGTTTTTATATTTTTTTAAAGTTAAGCTAAGGGACAATACCTTTTTCATAATTTGAAGTGCAGCAGAGATCAACACGAAACACGATCATAAAATCAAACGTCAGTCATCTTTATTGATTTGTATGAGGCACATTAGTACAAAATTTAATTATTTATCATTATATTCTAAATCATAGATATGATAATTATTATAATGTCTCAGATACGTATGACAATGACACATTTATGAATAATATATTTTTATTTTAAATCTAAGGCGTTCACAAATAAATCACTAACAATCAAATGGAGCACACACATTCGAAATTTAAATTTTGATTTGACAATTTTTTATTTTGACAGATTAAAGTGGCTTGAGTTCTATAAATTGCTTCCCATCTGTTTAGTTCGAATCGATGAGAAACTGCAATTTAATAAAATAAAAAATAATGTATAATAACATTTAAAAAATTTAGTACCTGATTTAAATAGCTTAAATATTGTTATCAATTTCATATATAACATTATTTCCTTGGCAATAGTTATTTATAAATCAGTTAAATATCGTTGAGAAAAACTTTTGAAATAGAAAGCAATTCATATTTTCAACTTCCATTACATTTTCAAACTAAAAATATAACTGCGCTCATTTTGCTTTTATTTTTAATGGCGGCAACGTAGTTTCGTAACTAGGTGAGGTCGCAAACATTTTCAATGTGTTCATTAATGCTTTCAGTGCTGGGAACCGGAGCTTACGCGCCCCTTGCCGGCGAATTTATTGTAACTGAGATAAAATGTTGCTTACCTCTGCCTCAAGCTTGTTGAAAGAAACCCTTTCTGACATGTACAACCACTGGATGTTATTTGGAAATATGTTTATTAGCGAATAAATATTATAGACTCATATTGTTAACAAAATATTTATGTATCTGCTCTGATCTCTCTCGTTATAAGGCCACGTTCAAACTACCTGGATCAAATCGATCGGACGCTCAAGGACGGGGACGTCAAGAGTACTCGAAACCGACGAGCATGTATGAAGAGACTGATGAATGTGGACGAAGCGATAGAGGTATGTAAGTCTAGAGAGAACTGGCGCTCTATACTCTCTGCCTACCCCTATGTTTGTATGTATGAACTCTCTCTTTTTCTTAAATGAGTTAAATTCATTTATATTAGGTATTTAATGATTGTTTTTATTTAATATGTATGATGAATATCTTCATGCCTTCCCACCAGGGTCCCCGAAGGGGTAGGCCCCGCACACCCGCACACCAACTTTCCGCCAGAGAAATTTTAGGTGCCATCGTGATAGATGGCGAGTCCATCGCCGTCACTCAAGCACGACTATACATACACCTTTTGAATTTCTTCTCAAACGTATGAACGTTTCCGCTTGATGTTTTCCTTCAACGTGAATACTTGTGGTGGAATTAATCACAGTAATTTAGTTAAGAAAAACTCATTGGCGCAGTCGGGATTCGAAATTCAACAACAACAACCAAAAACAACTCGAACCAGTCGGCCACCACTGCTCATATAGGATCTAAGTCAAAGCCATTATTGTGAATACTAGACGAAGCGTTGTGTCTATTTTAAAACAAGAACGCGAATGAAAGATTTTCAAATCATTCATATCTCATTCAGCACGTATTTCATAAAAAAATGTAAGGTTAAAGTAACTTATATGAGAGAAACTAATTAATTAAATGCATATTTCATAAAAAAAATATTGTATTCCAGGAACGATTTAATTTAAATAAAGCCGTTTACACGAATCATTAATCAAATTTAAACACTATGCAAAGGATTCCGTAACATAATATTAAGGAATTAACAATACGACCCCACGAAAGAACACGTGTGATAAATGACATAACCCCAAATTTCGTGTTTCTGAACGTAAGCTATTTTTAAACAATTTTAAACGTACATAATTGCATGATTTATGTTGCTTCATAATGTGGAATGTGGGGTTTTATAATTATGATGGGAAGATTGATGGGTGCAGTAATTGTTGAACCGATATTTTTTAAATGAAAAGATAAGATCAGAACGGGGGTATTGTGACTGTTGCATTCCTATTATTATTTCTTTATTTAAGTCAATATCTTCCAAATATATTTTTAAACTTGTAGAGTTAATTAAGTTAATTAAGTATTGTTAAGTTAAAAGGTTGTTTTCCATTACCTCGCAATTGGATACCTAAGATTTCTCGCCGTAGTCTACAATAGCTTTAATTGCTTTTATCTCAAGCAGATAACATAAAATAAAGATTTAACTTAATAGCTTAAAACAAAAATGACGTTCAAACCAATTAATTAACTTTGCTACCGATGAGGTAAAGCAATCATAGCACGGTACCACCGCCTCTTTCTTACTAGTAAAGCGGGCAAGAGATGGCTATATTTCACTTAGTGTGGTACTAATTAGACCACCCGCTGATACAGTTTTTAATTACTTATTTGGAATACAGATTCGTGTTCTTAATTTAAAGTTTGGGAAAAATGATTGGACAAGTACAACCCGCGCGTGATTCTAGAATATTCTCGCGACATAATTTGTTTTCACTATCTAATGAAGACATATATCATTTCCAGTTATAAGTTAGCGTTTCTAAAGAAATTTGATTGGCGATATGTACCGACACCACGCCGTCGTCCAAACGATAGGTGTACTAATTAAAATGATTGCAACAAATATACCCTCAGAAAGCCTTTAAGAAACTTGTGAAAATATTGTATTATGTACCTACACGTACCTCTAAGGTTTTAAAATAAATATGTATTTTAAAAAGGAATATTTTTTTACTGTACTGGCCATTTTGGAGACCACAATACAATGAAAACTTATTGACGCAATAGAAAAAAAATTGTAGTGTATTTTAAATCTTGAAAAAAATTTACGGTTATTTAATATTGTGCATTACGAGCATGTATGAAGAGACTGTCGAATGTGGACGAAGCGAAAGAGGTATGTAAGTCTAGAGAGAACTGGCGCTCTATACTCTCTGCCTACCCTGTTAGGGACTCGGCGTGATTATATGATATGATATAAAAAAAATGTATTCCAATGCGAGCACGGATAGTTTTAGTCATAGAGAGAGAATTAAAAAATGAAGATTTGATTTTGTGATTGTAGTCCTAGTGAAAATTTGTTTAATAAAAAAGAAATATATAAGTGCGCTTCACTTTTTTTTCTATTGTTGTCACCATAATGACCAGTAGAGTTAAACTTTATTCCTTTTTTAAATATATAGGTTAAAACCTTAGAAGTACGTGTAATATTTTTTTAAATTTATAATACACTGCTGTTGGACTTGGGAGGTTGTCTAAATACCTATATAGCGTTCATTACCTGCGGTAACCGCTTATCATCAAACATACTTCTTACCTCCCTAGTGGTATAGAAATGATATAGTACCACAAGTTTATCCATGAGGGAGTCTTATAACAATAAACTTAATCTTTAATACGAAAAACTCAAGACGTAAGTGAGTATTACTCGTAGACTAACAATAGTTATTAGAGGTGATGAATTAAGTACTAAAACCCATCTCATATCTTATTTTACAGTCCCGCTGTGGACTAGAGGACTTCATTGGTACCTACATGCTCGGGATTTTAATCTTCGCGACAGCTATAAGGCTTCGGCGCAAGTAGGAAAAGAATAGCGTGAAAAAAGCCAATTCCCTATTACGAAGTTCTGGAAACACAAGCACGACTATATTTTTTTCTCAAACTTATGGAAACGTATGTACTTAAGTTCAGAAAAACTCATTGGTACAGTCGGGATTCGAACTTGCGATCTTTGTGTTGCAGGCAACTACTCGAACCACTCGGTCACCACGGTTTTATAATATGTTAATTTAGCTCATAATCTCTGCGTCAAATTTCACCCAATTCCATTAGAAGTCATTGCGTGGAAGAGGAAGAAACATCCTCCAATCATTAAAATTGATAATATAAGTAGATATTAGGGATGTATATACTACTAGCTGTCCCGCCCAGCTTCGCTTGGGTGAAAAAGCTAAATTGCTCGTAAAAACGATCGCAGCGCCATCTATTGGCGACGACCGTCTGGTCTAGTGGTTAGACCTCCTGTCTGCGAAACTTGAGGTCGAGGGTTCGAATCCCGCTGAGGGCAGATATTTGTGTGATGAACACGAGTATTTGTACCTTAGTCTTGGATGTCCTATGTATTTATGTATATATCTATCTATATAAGTAAATATATCGTTGTCTAGTTACCATAACACAAGCTTTGCGTAATTTGGGACTAGGTCAATTTGTGTGGAATTGTCCCAGGTATTTATTTATTTATTATTGGGTCCAATAGTGAAATCTAAAAACTAAGAAACTAAATTAATATTTTGTGCTAATAAGGATATTCCTATAGATAGGCGTGGACTATTAAAGCGCCCGTAACTCCCACCATACTCCAGAGAGACGCTTCTATGGCGAAAGTAGGCGATAAATCTTGGCATTGTCAGCGGCAGATGGCGGCTTGTCCAGGTTTTTACCACTATAACTCGTAACAAAGAGGCTGCTTCTTGTGCCACCTGTCTCCCTCTGGATGACATAGAATTTAGTGTCCTTGTGTTACTAGCGTTCTCAAAATACGTACTAACTTAATATAAACAATTGGAACGTTGTCTTTTTATTCCTGTACGGAATTTTACGAAAATTGTGATATACGCACAGTGCAGTCGACACGCATAAAATTTTTTTGCGTTCCATAGAAGAATCTCTTCTACGGAAGCTAGCAGATAATTATTTCAAATTAAATTTCAAGGTCAAATCGATAGAACTATTAATAAAAAGTGTAAGGAACTTAGAACTCTTCTGCATGCGAATAGAACTCCAATTTAACTTCATCTGTTCTTCCTTGTTCTGCCAAGTTCACAGACACCATCAACATGGAGCTGAGCGTTTTCGTAATCTTTTGCTCAACTTGTGCTCTTTTGCTCTAATGTCCCCATGATCTCACTTCATTGAGGGTTCAGCCTAGAGTTAGTAGTGTGTAATTTGATAGTTTTCAATAATGGTTATTATACTGTGCATTACGAGCATGTATAAAAAGACTGATGAATGTGGACGAAGCGAAAGAGGTATGTAAGCCCAGAGAGAACTGGCGCGACTTTACTCTCTGCCTACCCAGTAATACCTACCTGCCTACCCAATAATCCAATTGGTTCATAACTCAAGCTTTTAATGAAAATATATATAATAAAAAACTATAAACATTGAACAAAATATCGCATCCAATTTGTTAACGAACTGAGTAATTACTTTTGCTACAAAAATGCTATGGCGGGAGAAACAAGGTAACTATAGTTTTGTATTTAGTATGTTTCCTTCCATAAGGGTTGTGTCCCTTACGTTGAATAAATATTTTTATATTTTAAATTGGCATGTGTTTTGCTAATTTACTCACTATAGGTAATAATCGTGGTTAGTAATAGTGAGAACAAAGATTGCGAGTTCGAATCACGACTGTACCAGTGAGCCTTCTAATTTTGAGTACAGGGATTAGTCATACCACGAGCTTAATGGTGAAGATAACATCGAGAGAAAACCTGCATACGTTTGAGAAGAAATTCATAAGATTTACATACATATCTATGTATAGTCGTGATTGAGTAAAATATTTCACCGGCGGATAGTGGGTGCCTGCCTACCCCATCGGGAAGGCGTGAAGATATATAATAGCTGTCGAGGTAAGGGGACGATGTGTTAATGATACGCAAGATTTTAATTTAAAAAAAAAAACTATTTCTTTGGTACCTAAAATATATCACCGGCGTATGGTATTACACACCTCTGCCTACCCCCCTCGACCCTTTGGGCAAAGCGTGAAGAAAAGTTAATTAACAAATGTTTAAATTACCACAACACATACAGGAACTTCAACTTCGCCACGTAGTAATTTCGTAGATAAGATTCTAACATGTGATAACCAGAAGAACGTTTGTTGTAAAACGTTTACGCGGGGAGTTTTAGTTTTAAAATGGGTAATGGTAGCTACAGAACCGCACATGGCAAACATAAATTCTTTTAAAACGCACATTAATAAAGCGGGAACTTCAGAGCCCCCGCTGTTATGTCCTTTAATGAATAAATTATCTCACTTTGGATTGATGTTCATGTTTCATTTAATAGGTTCCAGTAAATGTTATTTGTTCTGGAGAGAAATTATTCCTGGATTATTATTTCTTGGCGTATGCCAGTCGTGCTTGAGCACCGGCGATGTCTGTCGCTTTGACACCTAAAATAAAGACGGGCTTCTGGTCTGGCAGTCCAATTCCTGCTGAGAGCAGATATTTGTGCGATGACCACGAGTATTTGTACCTTAGTCTTGGATGTTCTATATATTTATGTATATATATATATATATATATATATATATATATATATATATACATTTGTATAAGTATGTATATCGTTGTCTAGTCCCATAGCTTTGCTTATTTTGGGACTAGGTCAATATGAGTGGAAAGGTCCCAAGCTATTAAATATTATAAATAATAATAATATATCCTCACGCTTTCCCACAAGGGTCCCCGAAGGGGTAGGCAGAGGTGTATAGGTAATACCCACACACCCACTTTCCGCCAGAGGTATATTAGGTGCCAACGTGACAGATGGATATTAAATATAAGATTGTAAGAACTACAACACGAATTTATTGCAATGCACTATTAAACTGTTAAGTATATCTCTATACTAATATTATAAAGAGGAAATATTTGTATGTAAGTATGTTTGTAACGAATGGACTCAAAAAGCACTAGACCGATTTGTAAAATTATGTCCACCCGTGCGAAGCCGAGGCGGACCGCTATAAATGTTGCCTGGTCTTCAATATATGTTGCCTTAACTGACTTAATAATAAATGTATCGGACGATATAATCTAGCAGCAGATACGTACGTACAGATATGTAATCATATATAGGTAATACCCACACACCCACTTTCCGCCAGAGGTATATTAGGTGCGAACGTGACCGATGGCGAGTCCATCGCCGTTACTCCAGCACGACTATACATACGCCTTTGAATTTCTTCTCAGACGTATGCAGGTTTCCTCTCGATGTTTTCCTTCACCGTAAAGCTCGTGGTGTGACTAATCACTGTACTTAAGTTCAGAAAAACTCATTGGTACATTCGGGATTCGAACTTGCGACCTTTGCGTCGCAGGCAACTGCTCGAACCACTCGGCCACCACAGCTTTCTGCCATCACGTACAGTGATTAGTCACACCACGAGCTTAACGGTGAAGGAAAACATCGAGAGGAAACCTGCATACGTCTGAGAAGAAATTCAAGGGCGTATGTATAGTCGTGCTGGAGTAACGGCGATGGACTCGCCATCTGTCACGTTGGCACCTAATATACCGATATATTATTATTCTTATTATTAACTATTAGTTGCTTGTCACTTTTTGGTTATATCGACATAGCGTGCATGTGAAGTTTATTCCCTTGCAAATTAAAATAATTTATCCGTTTAATTTAAATAACATACATACATACATATCATCACGCCAAGTCCCTAACGGGGTAGGCAGAGAGTATAGAGCGCCAGTTCTCTCTAGACTTACATACCTCTTTCGCTTCGTCCACATTCATCAGTCTCTTCATACATGCTCGTCGGTTTCGAGTACTCTTAACGTTCCCGTCCTTGAGAGTCCGATCTATTTGATCCAGGTAGTTGGAACGTGGCCTTCCTCTGCCTCTTCTTGCACACACTTTTGCTTTGTATATCTGTTTCGTCAATCTTTCTTCACTCATCCTTTCTATGTGTCCAAACCAACGTAACATGCCTTTCTTCATCTTTACAATCACGCCCTCATTCACGCCAGTTGATTTGCGAATCTCTTCATTGCGGATTCGATCTAATATCGTTACGCCGCACATTTTTCGAAGAGATCGCATCTCGACTGCATTCAAGCTATTTTCATACTTCCTCTGACATACCCAGGATTCGCTGCCATACAATAAGGTAGGTACCAATATCGCGTTGTGGACAGCAACTCGAGCATTCTTGCTCAGACTTTTACTGCCCATCAACGCCGACATGGCTCCATTCACCTTATTTCCGGCAGTTATCCTTCTTTCAATATCTTTTTCATACTTTCCATCTCGTGTGAACATGCTTCCAAGATATACAAATTCATTCACTTGCTCTAGAATTTGCCCATTTACCGATATTGCACACTCGGTCACTTGTTCATCTCTTTCGAATACCAGAACCTTAGTCTTGCCAGCGTTTAGGCGCAGCCCCTTCTTTTCACATTCTTCTTTCATTATGGTAACTAGTGACTGCAGTTCGCCCTCTGATGACGCCAGTAAAACCGCGTCATCGGCGTATAGTAGGCAGTTGACCACTAAGTTTCCCATTTTCACTCCACATCCGTTCGTTCTTAGTGCTCTCAGACAGTTATCTAGATATATAATGAACAGCCAGGCAGACATGATACACCCTTGTTTGACCCCCGACTTCACATCAAACCAGGGTGACATTTATTTATTTATTTATTTATTTATTTACATCTCACCGTTAACCCTAACGCACGCCTCGCTATCACTATAGAGTGATTTCACGGCATGCAGTAGGGAACTGCTCACTCCATATCCAGGCAACACGTCCCAGAGTTCCTTTCGTACAACTCTATCAAATGCCTTCTCTAAGTCGACGAAAGCGCAGAAAACCCTTTGGTTAATATCCAAAAACTTTTCCGCGATTCCGCGAAGCGAGAAGGTTTGATCCATACATCCTCTTCCTGGTCTAAATCCACCTTGGGATTCCCAGAGAAACCTTTCGGATCGCTCTTGCATTCTTATCGTCAGGATCTTCGTGTACACTTTACTAGCTAAGCTGACCAAGCTGATGGCTCTGTAGTTGGAGCAGTCCAATCGTGATCCCTTTCCTTTATAGAAAGGCACGATGACTGCTCGCCTCCAGTCGTCTGGAACATCACCCTTTTCCCAGCAAAGATTGCATAGCAAATAGATGACGTCCCAGACCGCTGGTCCACCGTACTTGATCATCTCAGCCGTAATCCCATCTATTCCCGCAGCTTTTCCACATTTCAGACTTCTTATCGCACTTACAATCTCTCCCATACTTATTTTATCCGCTATAGGATCCTCGACAGATTCTGTTGGAGGCATCTCTATGAGTAGATCAGCGGCATCATCATCATACATATCTTTGTAGAATTCACTCCATCGCCTGAGGACGTCAGTTTTGTCAGTAAGTATGTCATTGTCCTTCGAAATAATCACATTCATCCTACTACTGGCTGTAACACAATTTCTGGACTTCTTAACTTCTCTCCAAAAAAGTTTTGCATTGTCCTTGAAATTATGCGACAGTTTTTCGTCTACAGTCATTTGGAACCTCTCACGCTTCTGAGCTATTATCTCTTTCGTACGATTTTTTTGCAGGCGATATTTTTCTTTCATCTTTTCTTTCATACTTTCACTTGAGCTGGACATAGCCAAAATGTCTTGCCTTGCATCCTTCTTCTTTTTAACTTCTTCTTTCACTTCATCATCCCACCAACCATCGCCATTTTTGGTTGTCCGCCCTTTCGAAATGCCACAAACCTCTTTCGCGGCGCATAAAATGCTGGACTTAAGGAACTGCCAACAAACATTGACACTCTCAAACACATCTTTCGGGGGACAGGCTAGCTGTTCAGATACCCTTTCTTGATATCTGTCTCTAATAGCCGCATCTTGAAGCCTCCAGCTTTTGATGCGGTCTGCGACTGCAGAACAGGGACCCCCAGCACGGGATCGCCAGCCCGCGAACAGACCTCTTATTCTAGTTATAACCAGAAAGTGGTCCGTTCCCAGGTCGGCTCCCCTATACACCCTGGTGTCCATCACCTGTGTTCTGAGTCGCTGATCTATTAGAAACAGACCTATCATGCTTCGCTCATTTTTCCGTTCCCATGTATACTGATGAATCCTCTTGTGGTCGAACATGGTGTTCGCCACAAAAAGGTCTCTCTCCATGCATACATCTAATATCAGCTTGCCTGCCTCGTTCACTCTCTTATCACCATACTTGCCGAGTACTGCCTCGTAAACCTTACGGGCTGTCCCGACCCATCCATTCAGATCACCACAAATAATCAGCTTTTCATTCCCTTCTTTCGTCTCTAGAACATTACTCACACATTCCCAGAACTTATTCAGGTCGCAAGTGTCCGCTGAGGCCACCGGAGCATACACCGCGACTAAAAATAGTCGGGTAAGGCCTATTTTAAAGCGAGCACAAATAAGTCTGGGGCTCACCGCATCATAACTTATCATACATTCTGCCAAGCGGCTGGATAGTAGAATTCCCACTCCCTGGCAGGCGTGCTCGGTGTTTGCCACTCCTGACCACAGCACTAAACTCCCGCCCGGGAGCTCGTCTACTCCACTACCCTTCCGCTTGGTTTCAGACAAGCACACAGCATCTAACTCGCTCTCTGTCATAACATCGATCAATTCGTTCATCTTATCAGCCATACCTCCTCTTACATTCCATACACCCATCCTACACTCCACACTCCACTTCCCGCCGTGAGGCACTCCGCGTGATGGGTGGCGGTCCCCATCGCCGCACTGTGCTGAATTTTTCGCACCAGCGGGGACGGACTGGTGCGCGTCGCCTCGGGGGCACGCCCTAACAGCCGTCCGGCCAATGCGCATCGAGTGGAATTGCAGCCCTCTGGGCTGGCAGGAATCGCGACGTGCACGCTTCCACTGTGATCCCCGATTTAAATAATGTATTTCAATTATTATTTTCGTTCGCCCAAAGCCATTTATTGACGTCATCATTCATCCTATGACCCGGGGCAATCAAACAACTACAATTTAGGCAACGTTTTGATCGTACTCCCTAATTTAACAAATTGGCTTCATCAATATTATAATATTAGTATTCTAAATTCTGCTCATTATTGCGTAAGAACCTACATACATATCATCACGCCGAGTCCCTGACGAGGTAGTCAGAGAGAGGAGAGCGCCAGTTCTCTTTAGACTTACATACTTCTTTCGCTCCGTCCACATTCGTCAGCCTCTTCATACATGCTCAGGCGCATAGCCGGTTTCGACTATTCTGGGCGTTCTCGTCCTTGAGTATCCGAAAGATTCGATCTAGTTGGAGCGTGGTGTTGCTCTGCCTCTTCTTGCAAACACATTAGCGTTGTTCATCTCGTATGTTTATTTCGTCAATCATTCCTTAGGCTTACTCATACTATCTGATCTCTTACAAATATAAGAGTAACTGTATCCGTATGAATAGATGTCTATGCGAAATTATCTATAGGTACCATATTTAATATAATTAATCACATCATGAACTACACGGACACGGTAAAGGAAAACATCGAGAGAAAACCTACATACGTTTGGGAAGAAAGTTCTATCACGTTAACGCCCAAATATATCTCTGGTGAAAAGAGGATATTAGGTAGGTTTTATATTACCACACCTTTGCCGACCACTTCAGGGACCTTCGCGCGAAGGCGTTCGTGCTATCACTGTTAAGATATAAGCATTCGAAATACATAGAGAAGAAAAAGAACACCCCAAACACGCCAGAACATCATAAACACCGCGCAACATGAATTTTCAGACACAAAACCCATGGAGTATTAATAAAAAATGCACAAAAGATATTAATTCGTTTTCAAGTACAATTATTAATCCTCACAGAGGCAAACGCGTAAACCAACAGTCCTTTTAAAACCATTACGGTTAAAACGAAGCCACTCTATGCGAAACATTGCAGTGCGTTCAGTTAGGGTCCCACTTCTCGCGATCGTACGCAATATGACGCCAAGTAAAAATACCCGTTCGCCTTAGATACATACTCATGTATCACGTGTCAGACATGTGGGTAAATTTCTCAATACATTATTGAATTTCTCTTAAGCTCATTATGGTGAGATGCGATGCTGAATTGGACTCGCTGCAGGAACAAATCTTAACTGTAGATGTTGACCTGCCGCGCCATTCGATGTAACAGACTGACAGCCTACTGACGTCAATAACAGGTATTGTTTATGGAATAGAGTTGAAGTTATGATCTTTGCCTGAAACTATATTTTAATTTTTTTTTAATAATTTGTAATTTAATTGTAATAATTAGTAAGTTTTTGCAGCCAATTAATAACTTCCAAACTATGAAGTTAAAAGTACTCGAAAACGGCGAGGCACTTATAAAACGACTGATGAATGTGGATGAAGAACTGTGTCAGTCTAAAAGTAGCTGGTATGCTAATCTTTTAGCCTATCCATCGAGGGACCCCGCTAGCTGATCATTATGTATCTATACTAATATTATAAAGCTAAAGAGTTTATTTGTTTGTTTGTTTGTTTGTTTGAACGCGCTAATCTCAGGAACTACTGGTTGGAATTGAAAAATTATTTTTGAGTTGGATAGTCCATTTCTCTAGGAAGGCTTTAGGCTATATAACATCACGCTACCACCAATAGGAGCGAAGCATAAATGATAAATGTTGCAAGCACAGAAAAAAATATTCCTTTTTGAGAGCTTCCGTTGCGTGCGCTGCGTAAACGGTTTAAGTTACGAAAATATCATGTATGAGAGAATTGTTCCTCTTTAAAAGTTCAAAAAAAAATCCACGACGGCATATGTCTATCTTTTAAGATTGACTCACTATAACCTTTTTTATGGCAATTAAGTCCGCGATGGGCTCCTAAACAACTTAACCGATTTCAATCAAATTTGCACACCGTGTGCAGTTTGATCCAACTTAAAAGATAGGATAGCTTACATCACAATTGGACCCGATAGGTGGCGCTGCAATCGTTTTCAGGAAAGTTTACTTTTTCACTCGGGTGAAGCTGGGCGGGACAGCTAGTTTAAGTATAAAATAACTATTGGTTTAGCATAAATCATACCACACATTTCGATGTAAGTGGCACCCGACCTCGAATTAATAGCAAAGAGCAATTCGATAATGCTCGAATGATTTTTAATATTCGACGATTCTCGACGTCAATGTATTGTCCATTCATCTGCAGCGATATTTGGTAGCTTTTCATCACCGAACAATTTTAACACACATTCGTTTGTGTTTAGAGCTCATATTTGTTTGAATTTGTATGGTATCATATCAGACAACATGTGCGAATCGTTAGGGAAAGAGAAATTTCAATAACCTAATAATACCGGTGGTGGAATCATTTTATTAAATGCATACTTGGTTAGAATTTGAATGTATGGTTATTGAAGTATCCAGCTGGTTACGTTGTAAAATACAATTGTTAAATAATGCTTGTATATTTCAAATGCTTTTTTTATAAAAGTGCTTTTTTCAAAGAAGCATACGGCATATATCGTAACTGTGTTATCACCGTAAAGGAGACAAGCGTCGCCTCTGCCAGCATAGTAAATCCTTGTAAACATCTAGAAACCTTATTCATCTTAAATACACAATTACCACGTAGCAATGAAATTGTGCTTAACGTTGCTGAAAGCAAAACTACTCTCTTTTTGTACAAAAGAAAGATACTTTGTACTTCAGCTCCACAAGTCTTTAGCGGGACTTTGTTAGAAATAGTACTATGCAATTAAATATTTCCGCTTCCAATATTCTAAAGTGGTATTTTTACTACGGTCGCAGTGAATGTGGACTGTCAATAGTCAAATTTACTTAGAACCGTGGTGGCCGTGTGGTTCCAGTAGTTGCCTGCGATACAAAAATCGCAAGTTCGAATCCCGACTGTACCAATGAGTTTTTCTGAACAGGTATTAGTCACACCACGAGCATTACGTTGAAGGAAAACATCGAGAGGAAACCTGAGAAGAAATTCAAAGGCGTGCTTGAGTAGCGGCGATGGACTCGCCATCTGTGACGTTGGCACCTAAAATATATCTCTGGCGGAAAGTGGGTGTGTGGGTACTACCTATACACTTCCTACCCCTGCCTACCCCTTGAAACCCCTAGAATTTACAATATAACGTCATTGCTGATTTTGCATTGGAAATTTCAAGGGGTGTTTTCCCAATATAATAATTAATGCACTAAGTAATATTAATAGAAATAAATAGAAAAAGAAAATAATCTCTCACGGGATAGACAGATAGTGGAGCTTCTTTCTAGCCTTATAAAACTCTTTTGCTTTACCCTCATTCACCAGTCTGTCTGGTTGGAACAAGGAAACATTGTGGTCTGAAAGAAGATGTAGTGACAAAAATTTTGAAAGGTATGCTGAGATGGTTTGGCCACGTCGAGAGAATGAATGAAAAACAATTGACGAAAAAAGTGTATAAGGCGAGTTTAAATGAAAGTATTGGAAGGGGTAGACCTAGGCGGACGTATCAAGACCAAATCAGGGACGTCTTAAAAAAAAGGCCAGGTCAAGAGTACCCTAAACCGAAGAGCATGTATGAACGGAATAATGAAAGTGGACGAAGCGAAACAAGTATGTAAGGATCGAAGCAAGTGGAAAGAAGTGGTCTCTGCCTACCCCTACGGGAAAGAGGCGTGATTATATGTATGTCATTCACCAATCTCTTCATACATGCTCGCCAGTTTTGAGTACTGTTGATGTTCCATTTTTAAATATCCTACACTACACTAACGAAGTAAACACCTTTTGATAATACTCCGTCGGACAAAAAACTCTTAATATTGCCGCGCCGTTCAAAGGGTTAACTCGTCGAAATCTTGTTAAAGTTAATGAACGAACTTTCACCGACCCAGTTAAATTAGACACTCCTCGTCTAAGGAACGGGAAAGGCTTGAGGAAACTACCACTTAATAATGCCTCCGTATACACTATTCATATTCTTTGTCTCATCCTGGTTGAGTGTTCTTCTTAATATTTACTCCTTATAAATTAATTAAGCGTTCTGCTTATTCTACTATGCCATACAAAACCTAGCAAGGGATTCGACTAGATCAGTGGTTCCCAATCTTTTACTGACCAGGGACGACTGATCATTTTAAATCATTCGCGGACCACATCATATTTCAGACCACAGATAGACCAGGGACCACTTCACCATTGGACTTGATGGTATATATATGTTGCAGTAAAAACTTATTTATTATAAAAACTTTAAACCAGTCAAAAATACTTTTAACTTGCAACACCGGTCAAAAGTAATTTGAGCTTTACGTGTCATACGTGTGTCAACTATACAGAAACTGTGCAAATGGAGTATTCACTTAAAACCAGCACAAAGCCTACAATAAAACGTGCCTATCCAAATATTAAAAAGAAAAAGTCAATCAAGGTATGCAGAGCCCTTAAAAAGGCGTGTTGATACAAGCGGTCCCTTTGGTGCGGGCTGAGTACCGACTTCCTATTATTTATCATTCAATACTCTATTGTTGGACCGTTAATCATTATTGTTGTTTTTATACCGGCTTATAGTTTAGCTTAGCTCAAGCATGATAAATATTTAATTTGTAGCACACAAGTTGGGTAATGAAACTGAATTGGAAGCATCCATTAGTTAGTACGATAATTTCGTGCGAAGACCCTTGGTGGCTCAGAGCCAGCTCAAGTGGCTTGGTGTGGTCAGAGACGTCTGCAACGCAGACTGCAACTTGTGACAAATTTTTACTAATAGTTCATCAATAATTTTAAATTATAAACGGGAAAGTTTGTGACTATGTACTATGTTAGTTCCTCTTTAAAGCTGAAAACTTAAGAACTGCTGAACGGAATTGGATGGAAATTTGGCATAGAGATAGACTATTAGCCGCATTAACACATAGGATATGGTTTATCTTCGAAAATAAATCTAACATTAAATCAAATTGTACAGCAAGCACCACTACAACTACTCGTGTTGGGCCTGTAATAATTGATAATTTGTCAAGTTCAAGACGAAATTCACACATAAACAATTTCATAAAACTGTTATAAATTCCCGTGGTGGCCGAGTGGTTCGAGCAAGTTTTAATCCCGACTGTACCTATCGACCTACTTTTACAATAAACAAAATAAAGTATATGGTTTGAACGTACATTTTACGCAAGTGTAGCCGGAGGCAACAGCTAGTGTTTTACATATAATCAAGGATAAAATCGAAACGGTGCTAGTCTAACACATGCCATGGTACAGCTGAAGCCAGTTCATAATGCAGTCGAGTTTTTCCCTCACAAAGTTTGAATAAGATATATGAACGCAAGTTCTAGCATAAAATATAACTTTGCTGAGAGCTGTCGGCCGTGGAAAAGTATTTTATACCGTCATTAGAATTCACGAGTACAAAACAATAACATTTTTTACGTTTTAGAGCACCTGGGCTTACAATAAAGCATCCAATAGCAAAAATGAGTATGAAATAACAAAAAGCCGTGGTGGCCGAGTGGTTCGAGTAGTTGCCTGCGACACAAAGATCGCAAGTTCGAATGCCGACTGTACCAAGACTTTTTCTGAACTTAAGTACAGTGATTAATCACACCACGAGCTTTACGGTGAAGGAAAACATCGAGAAGGAACCTGCATACGTCTGAGAAGCAATTCAAAGGTGTATGTATAGTCGTGCTTGAGTAACGGCGATGGAATCGCCACCTGTCACGTTAGCACCTAAAATATATCTCTCGCGGTATGTGGGTGAGCTACCGGTGAGGTACCTATACACCTCTGCTTACCCCTTCGAGGACCCTTGTGAGAAGGCGTGAGAATATATATTAATATAGTATGAAATTACATGAATTTGGATGAAGCAAAGTAGGTCTGAACAAAAAAGAGCGGCGGTCTACACTCTCTCTATCAGCTCACAAGCAGTTGTTACAATAACATCCAATATTATGTACAAGACACTCAAATTGTTCGCAGTAAGCATTTGAAATTGAACTTTGTCGTAGAACAAATTAAGCTGTTATTGCGTTACATCTACACAATTTTCCCACGCCATAAAGGTGCTTACACAATATTTTACTTGAACCAATGCCGAGCGATTACTTTGTCGATAGGCGAACGTGTCAGAACCTTATTATCGGACGCGCGCAACGTAATCGAATGACTTCGGAACTTAACTTCCAGAGCTGCAATTTGAAACAAAGTTTCGAAAATGGAACATTGCGAGACTCTTAATTGAAATAGTTGGATTTACCAAGTGAAGATTTTTCAATTTAGAATTTCTTGTTTTGTTTTAAATCAGTTACTTCGTTGCTTAAAACTACGGCTAAGGTCGAACTATCAACTGACATTGTTTTGGTCTTTAATAAAATAACAATAATAAAACATTAATACTGAAAACTTATATATTAAAGTACTTTTACTATACCAAAAGAATTTAAAGTATACATAATTAATTATATTACATACATAATTAATTATAAAGCCGAGTGGTTCGAGCAGTTGCCTGCGACACAAAGATCGCAAGTTCGAATCCCTACTGACGACGACTGTACCAATGAGTTTTTCTGAACTTAAGTACAGTGGTTAGTCACACCATGAGCTTTACGGTGAAGGAAAACATCGAGAGGAAACCTGCATACGTCTGAGAAGAAATTCAAAGGCGTATGTATAGTTGTGCTTGAGTAACGGCGATGGACTCGCCATCTGTCACGTTGGCACCTAATATACCTCTGGCGGAAAGTGGGTGTGTGGGTATTACCTATACACCTCTGCCTACCCCTTCGGGGACCCTTGTGGGGCGTGAGGATATATATTTTTTTTATAATTAATTTAAATTAAATTGAAATGAATGGTGAAGCAAAATTTCGAGAGAAGTGTTGCATACGTTTAAGAAGATATTCACAAGAGACCAGTATGTATAGTCATGCTGAAACGGCGATAGACTGCCCATGTTTCCGCCATTTGGCGAAACGGAACGCGGCGCGCGCGCTTGCCGGTTAGCCGGTGACATTTTGAAAGTGACATTAGACAGTTCGAACCCCGAGCCCGCGCGCATGAACTCCCGCCGTGTGCCCGTCTAACTCTCGCTTGATTCGATCCCCGCATAACAACGCGCTCATCACTGAAGCCAATAAGCGAAGGAAGAAGGAGTGTCTCGTGCCACGTGTGGAGAACGTCTCCTGCATCAAATCAGGTCAGTTCACCTACTCTCATCAGCCCATCCGTTCCCTTCACACCCCCGCTCATACCTCTTACTCCACTCATCAGCTCATCGAGCGACGAGGCACGCAAAGGCCCCGTCAGCCCATCTGGCACGTTGGCACATAAACATAGCTTCAGCGGTAATAGGGTGTTGTTATATCGTCTTTCCTTTACAGTGCAAGTAGCGGGTAGAATAATAACATTTTCTACAAAAACAAAAATAGCCTCCTGAGAACTGGAATAGACCTGAGCATTGCGGAAAAGTGAAGCTATAACAATAATTGCAAATAGAAAATACAAATAAAACTTCACTAAAATATTTTCACTAAACTAATCTAAATAATGCACTTGTCCCAGCTCGTCTCGCGGTGCCAAGAAGAATAGCAGCCGTTGTCTGGAAATGCTATTAAGATACGCATCAGCCTTCTTGTCAACAAAGGCCTCGGTCAAATGACGCGAAACCACTTTAGGTTTCACAGGTTTTCAGAGGTTTCAAACAGGTTTTCAGGCGCTGAGAAGTAAAGTCATTGCGTTGTGACTGACCAAGCTTAGAATTATGATAAACAAAGTACATAATTATTGAGCCAGTTTTAAATATATATTATTATTATATAGTAAACATATACATTAATATGACACCTAGACGTACAAAAGACAATGGTCACACCAGCCGGTGGAAATTGAATACGGTAAGCAGGCAATCGTGCCAGACTTGGAAATCCGGAAAAAATCCGTCTACTTGGCTTTCACTAAATTCTTGAAGCTTTCGTCTTCATACATGTTTAATACTAGGGTTATTTATGTCCCGGGTTCCGTACCAGTGGTTTTATTCCCTCAAACGCCCGGGGCAAGGAAAAATGAAACAAGTTTTCACATAAATAAAACTTTTACCTCGAGACATCGCGATGACGCGCTAACATTTCGTACATTTCTCTTATGAGTTTTGTCTCTCCACTAACGACACACACTTAAATAAGGGAAGGTCTACTAAACTGTTGATAATAAACTTTATGTTATATACACATAAAGTTGAAAAATAACTGAATGATGACTAATTTGAAACGCATATGCATTTAAAACAAATCAAATTTTATGATTTTTTTATTTGGTGTATTACTTATTTGTATACGTTACGTTACGTTCTTCAAAAATAGTCTGTGGAGATGTTTGTTTGTTTACTTGCTAAGCATATGTACCTATCAGATTACGATGACAAAGCGGTATTTGAACCTATGACCTCCGCGATGCTCTTTCATTACACGCTTTTTATTAGCTTCACTTGTATGTCAGTATGTAACTCTCCGTGGGTAATTAGCGCGCCTGCGCCCTTCTTGGTTCTCGTAGCCGTTTCTCTGGCTCCCTTTTGAAAAATATCGAACTAAAAAGTTAATAATAAATATAGTTTAAAAAAAAACTAAAAAAACACGCTTTTTACAGAAAACTAAACTAAAAAATAAAAAATAAATTTTAATAAATTTGAATTAATAATAGTGTAAAAATTCTTAATAAATAATTTAAAAAAAGCGTGGGGTGCTTTTTAAGATATTGTCGAAATAATAAATCTTCTATTCTTATAGATATAAGTATTTTATTGACAGATATCAATAAAATATTTAGAACTATTGACACCATGCACCCCACGCTTTTTTTAAATTATTTATTAAGAATTTTTACACTATTATTAATTCAAATTTATTAAATTTTTTTTTTATTTTTTAGTTTAGTTTTCTGTAAAAAGCGTGTTTTTTTAGTTTTTTTTTTAAACTATATTTTGATATCAGCAGTTGAAATCGCGTAATACCTATCTCGTGTATTTAGTTTTCCTGAGGGAGACTATCAGCGCCATCTATTACCCAATGCTATAAATATGATTAATCTGCAAGACCAATATTTTAGTGCACACATATTATAAAATATAGTCCCCCGCCGTGTCTATCCGTTTGCGATAAACTCCTAAACTTCTGAACCGATTTTCATGCGGTTTTCACCAAAAGACGGAATAATCCATGAGAAAGGTTGTGCAAAATATGTCACGATTTTGTGTAATTAAGTTTAAACAAACAAGTCGTCTGGGAGCATTCTTAGAAAAAGCTACCTTAATCATTTTAGTTATAAAAAAACAATGTTCCCGAGTAAAGCCGGGGCGGGTACTTAGTCCATACATAAATTACCCTTCTGTTGGTGAAAAAGAGAGGAAAATCCGGAAGCAGTTCAATACTGTCCCCCAGCACTGACACGTACGTATTTTATGGGCGAGCAACATTTTCTCTACGACAAAAAATATCTTATTTCTCAAGAAACGCAGCAACCAGAAAGGAATCGTTAAGGGGTCCCTAAGGGGGCTAAGGGTGTTGGGCGACATGATCAAAATAATTTATACTAGCGACGCGCCCCGACTTCACACTTTTAATCCATAATAAAGAATTTTGCAAACAACAAACAAACTTTCAAATCAGTCCTCTATATAATAGTAATGGAGAAAAATCATAAACATACATACATTTTATAATATAGTAGCGCCCCTCGGTTTCACCCACGTAGAATTTGGTTTCATTAGTGTATATTTTCCTGGTATAAAAATATCCTTAACTTAAGTACATTGATAAGTCACACCACGTTCTGTACGGTGAAGGAAAACATCGAGAGGAAACCTGCATACGTCTGAGAAGACATTCAAACGCGTATGTATAGTCGTGCTTGAGTAACGGCGATGGACTCGCCACGTGTCATTTTGGCACTTAAAATATATCTATGGTGGAAAGTGTGTGTGTGTGTGTGTGTGTGTGTGTGTGTGTGTGTGTGTGTGTGTGTGTGTGTGTGTGTGTGTGTGTGTGTGTGTGTGTGTGTGTGTGTGTGTGTGTGTGTGTGTGTGTGGGTAATACATATATACCTTGGGGTACCCTTGTGAGAAGGCGTGAGGATATCTTTATATATATAATTCTTCTGTGAGTGTGTATGTCACTGAACTCCTCTTAAACGAGTGGACCGATTTTGATGAAATTTTTTGTGTGTGTTCAAGGGGATCTGGGAATGGTTTAGATTCACAATTGGACCCGATAGGTGGCGCCACCATCTTTTTTTTTCCACCCGAGCGAAGCTGGGCGCGACCACTAGTATTATTATATAAAGAATATCCTTTGTGTTCCAGAATATAATCTATCTATTTGACAAAACCTTCACCCTATTTCGGGTTTTTATTTCCGTAGTTTTTGAGAACACACATCCTCAAAAACTCTCCCTTATTATATAAAATATGAAAGACTTTAGGTACACCTGTATCGGAATACAGGTTGAAAATCCAGCTAAAGCACGGTCGCGGAGCAGGAAGAATTTCGTACAATGACCTATTATTACCCATCTCTGTCACTCCCGCGTAAATATAATGCGTCTCGCTCGCACAGATGCAATGACCGCTGTCGCCAGGGATTGAAAACCGTTTAATTGAGACCGTAAGGTTTGTTCTTGCTTGCGTCTGGTGTTTTGGTCGCAATTAAAAGTATTTGACATGATTCATAATTTTTGAATAACTAACGACATTCCATCTTGGGATGCGTTAGTGCTCGTTCAATTTTGAAACACATTTATCTTAGTTTGTTGTTATTTGTTAGTTTTTGTTGTCTTGTTTTAATTGTTAAGTGGTTTCGTTGATTTGTTAAGTTTAATTTACTGTTTTAAAATGGAACCAGTGCCGTCTACCTCGCGTCCATTCAAGAAGTTTGTTTCTCCGCGGAAGAAAAGAAAAATGTCACACTTTAGTGAATCTGAGAAGGTTATGATTATTAACGTGTTTAAATACATTAAGGAATCCTGGCCTGCCGATAAATATCCTTCAAAAAAAGAAATGAAGGACAAAACAGCCGATATCTTGGGCATTTCAAAATCGGCCATATATCGTATTTTAAAAGAATATACCGAAACAGACACCGTCAAGCCGGCTCCTTCACCGAAAAAACGACTCTCAGTAATTGAAAAGACTGATGAGTTCGATAAATCGTGCATCAGACGAATAGTGCACAGCTTTTATTTAAAAGGAGAGTTACCTACAACAAAAAAGGTACTACATGTCATAAATGCAGACGAATCCTTACCAAACATGGGCTTGACATCGTTGAAACAATTACTAAAACATTTAAAGTTTAAATATGTCAAACGAAGGCGAAATAATTGTTTGATCGACAGAGATGACATAGCATTGTGGCGTATTAAATATTTGAAAAATATAAAAACTTACCGACAGCAACAACGACCAATATATTACTTGGATGAAACTTGGGTAAATGCGGGTAAGACCTTTTTTTTTATCCATTTACTGACTGAATTAAATCCATACTAATATTAAAAATATGAAAGTATCTCTGTCTGTGTGTCACCTTTACATGGCTAAACGGCTGTTATGATCTTGATAATCCTATTAATATTATAAACGCGAAAGTTTGTGAGAATGTATGTATGTTTGTTTCTCTTTCACGCTAAAACTACTGATTGGATTTTAATGAAACTTTACAATAATATACCTTATACATCAGAATAATACATAGGCTATGTATGAACCACAGGCGAAGCCAGAGGGAACAGCTAGTATTAAATAAATATACTTGGTATCAAGAGCAAAGACAGGATCGACAAAAGCGATTAGTGATCCCCTGAGTTGTTTGCAATATTAAGTGGTTAAATGTTTATACTTATGATAATTTTATTCATTATCTTTTTAGGGCACACTGTAGGCAAAGTGTGGGAAGATACTACAGTGCAGTCACGAAAACAAGCATTTTTGGGGGATTTGTCGACGGGTGCCAAGAATCCTACTTCCAAAGGCAACCGGTTAATTATTTTACATATAGGAAGTGAAAAGGGATTTGTCCCAGAATCGGAATTGGTGTTTGAATGCAAAGGTACAGGCGATTACCACGAATCGATGAATGCAGTCAAGTTCGAAAATTGGTTCCAAGCAATGCTACCGAAACTTGAACCAAACGCAGTGGTTGTAATGGATAATGCCAGCTACCACTCACGGCGCCAGGAGAAAATTCCAGTAACACGTTGGAAAAAATCAGACATCCAAGAATGGCTTTCATCAAAACAAATTTTTTTTGAAGCAAATGAAACAAAGGTCCAGCTCTTGGAAAAGGTGAAAAACGTTAAAACTCTGTACCAATCGTATGTAGTCGATGAAATGGCAAAAGCAGTTGGTGTAGAGGTATTGAGATTACCTCCATACCACTGCGAATTAAATCCCATCGAACTGGTGTGGGCAGACGTCAAGGGGTATGTAGCTCGGAAAAACACAACATTTAAGATGGTAGCTGTCAAAAAGTTGCTCCAGGAGGCTTTAGCCAACATTACAGCAGAAAAATGGCAAAATTGCATAAGTCACGTCAAAAAAGTGGAATCGAAACTAGGTGGACTAGATGATAATGTAGACAAAACTGTCGATTCTTTTGTTATAAATATGACAGGCGAGACGTCATCAGAAAGCAGTTACTCTGATACAGACGAATCGGATTCGGATTTATGATTTTTTTATTTCTACCAAATTGGTAATTTTAAGACGATTTTGATACCTCTGGTCTGTCTGCCCCTCTGTTCTGTCTGTTTCAGTTAACTCGGGAGTATTCGGGAGCAGTCGGTGCCGCTCGGGTGCGTTGGTACCAAAATGACGGCGTGAGACATGACGCCACTCGATACTCGACCACGACAGAGGAATAACACATCTGTGATTCAGTTTTATATTGAGATATTATTGCAAAATTGTTATAAATAAAAGTAATGGAATGTCTGAAGAGTTTATTGTTTAACAAAATACTTAATAATAATTTATTTAATAAGCTAGTTTTTTTCTATCCTTCAAATATTTCATGCAAACCACACATATAAAAATGTTTGTGACCACTGTCAGTAGGTAAAGAGGTCATTGTACGAAATTCTTCCTGCTCCGCGACCGTGCTTTAACTAGGCTATGACTTGGGCAAAGGGACCTCCTCATGTTGCGTTCCGTATTAAGGAACTCAGCTTTCTGTATATATACTTTTAGGTATATTATATAGCTTTACGCCTTTCCACAATTGTCCCCGAATAGGTAGGCATCGGTGTGTAGGCAGTACCCTGCCCACACACCCACTTTCCGCCAGAGAGATATTTTAGGTGCATACATAAATGTGTTCATCGTCGTTACTCAAGCACGACTATACATAAGCCTTTAAATTTCTTTCCATAAGAATGCAAGTTTTTCTCGATGTTTTGTTTCATGGTGTGACTAATCACTGTATAAAAAGCTCAGAAAAACTCATCGGCACAGTCGGGAATTGAACTTGCATTCTTTGTGTTTCAGGAAACTACTCGAACCACCGGCAATTTGATTAGTAGATATCGTCCGACTAACCCCTTGACTGTTTCTAGTCTTGTGCCATGGAGAGCCAAGAATAGTCGGCATCAATTGCAAAAGTAACCTCTCACAGTTACTAATTTAAAAGTTTGTTCATTAGAAATTTTGTCGAAGAAATCCGCTTCGCCCTCTTTTAATTTCGTTTCTGCTTAATTTCTTACTGAGAAATAGAAAAAGAGTGTTATTTTTTTAACTTTAGCGAATGAACCTAACTTTGCATAAATACAGAACTTCAACTTACGATTAATTTGGATTAAAGGTTTAATCTTTAACTCATTTGACGGATGATAACTAAGTATGGACCTACCCGAAAACCCGGCGAGTATGTACGAAGAGACTGATTAATGTAATCAGTCTCTTCATACAAGAATTTGGCTTCGCAAGAGGTCTATAAGTTTCTCCAGCTACGCCGTGAGAGGCACGGCGTGATTTGTAAGTAATTAAGAAGTTATCGTGGACTGTTAGTCTGGAACATCCCAAAAGCCAAGATGTCCAGGCGTGTCTGTCTAGTGCTTAACAGTTTATAGTTGTGTTGTCTATGTCTTTTCACCATCTTCTCTGAAGTCTACCTCGCTGACATTCTGGCGTTCTATTCTCTCTGCCTACCCTACGAGGACACTCTTCACTTATTTGAAACTAAGTTTGTTGTTTTGATACGCTTTCACGTTTAACTAGTCTATACTATCTTTTATACCGAAATTACTTATACAAAATGCCTATCTATTATATATTTACGAGAACATATCGTTTATACATATTCCTCTTTAATATCCTAAATACATACCTGAGCAAATATTGGGTTAGTAAATTCAGTAAAGATTCTACAAAAATTTCAAATTCGGAATTTAAACAAAAAGACGAATACAAATTAAACGAAAAGTTCCGAGTCGACACGAGGCGTGACGAAGTTTCCCGAAGTAGATCGCAGGAAACTAACTTTGTTGACACATACCGTTGGCGGAGTTGTGCTCAGTAATTAAAGCGACGAAAACAGTTTTAAGGAATCTTTATTGACTTACTCTTGGCGTTGATTCGTTTGTTAACATTCGTATTCAAAGATGTAGCTATAACGTTACATTGTAACACAGGTTTGAATAATTACGTGTGATGTAACCTTAGTAATCAATTTCACTTCTTAACTACCCATAAGGATATCAAAAGTTTTATTTACTAGATTTACCAATAGGTTGAAAAGGCTGGAGCCTAGCGTGGATATTAGTGAAGCTCGTGGTGTGACTATCTAAGTGCAGAAAGTCATTGGAACTGAACATGATGACTAATTAAATCACTCGGCATAGTGGAAGTATAGTGGAAGAATTCTCCGTCAATGGCTTTATCTAATGTGACACTGGATCAAATTTGGTTTTGGATTTCTTAATCTTACTAATTCAACATTGTATAAAAAAGCAAAGCTTACCGAATAACAACGCTCTGAACCTCGTCAGAATCAGCCTCCGAACGGAAACTTAAAATCCTATTCCGTTTAAAAAAGGCACAATGCAGTGGTCACATTGCGAAATGGCTTGTAAGATGGTCGCCAGGTGGTCGGGAAATTGGCAATCACACGCCGACTGCCGGCACCATTATGAAGTTACAAATTCGCGCACACGCGGTGTAAATCGAGAAAGAATTTTATATTTCCCAGCCTTAAATATGAGTGCGAAGGAAGCTTGTATACGTATATTATAAAACACATTTCTGAAGGAATTCAGAACAGCATGTATGGATGTTTGTCACTCAATCACGAAAGGACGACCAGATTAGAATAAAGACTAACAGATATCTCCTCATCATTCATCCTCATACCTTCCCATAATGGTCCCGAAGGGGTAGGCAGAGGTGTATAGGTAATACCCACACACCCACTTTCCGCCAGAGATAATATATTTAGTGCCAACGTGACAGATAGCGAGTCCATCGCCGCTACTCAAGCACGACTATACATACGCCTTAGAGTTTTTTTATATGAACTTTTAACTTTGAATTTCTCAGACATATGCAGGTTTCCTCTCGCTGTTTTCCTTCACCATAAAGCTTGTGGTGTGACTAATCACTGTACTTAAGTTCAGAAAAACTCATTGGTACAATCGGGATTCGAACTTGCGACCTTTGCGTCGCAGGCAACTGCTCGAACCACTCGGCCACTACGGCTTCATATTTGTAACTACGTTTGTAAGGATTTGAGTCAACATCAATGTCATATCACCACAATTGCGCTTCCAAAACATCATAGGTCTAAACTACTAATGATATCTACCAAAATAAACACAGAACTTCCATCTACGGTGCTGTGACACAGTGCTGCCAACTTAGCGAATAAATAACGAAGGCGTCAGTTCCGGTTGCGTACAGAACTTCCTGTTTAACTGAATTAAAAGCTTTGACTCCGAGTTTACGTCTTACTAATGAACACGTTCGTAAAATGTATTTGGCTTTTATTGTCACGTTGTCGTGGAATTAGTAACTGAAGATGAGCAAAAGTCGTGCTTTATTGAGAAATTTTTTAAAAGAGGTAGGGCACAACGGGTTTCCCGTTCGAATTTGGAGCTGCCAGACTGGGGCAGGACCTCCACCTTATAGAAGTCCGTAGCCAAATAACATTTTTTTTTGTGTTGTGTAATGAGCTCCTTGGGGAGGGGGGAGGATTGTTCCATTGTGTTGGAAGCAGAGGGATTAAACCCATTATGCTGCCAACACACTATAACTCTCCGAACACAGAGTCGCAACGCGCAAGTATTACTTCGGTATATAAAAAAACCCACTACGAAAATAATGTTGTAGGAAAATCTGCGCTGACATCTGAAAAAGTATGTCAAAAGTATAGGACGATCAGAAAGGGCTATAGTTTTGAAAAAGTTTTAAACAAAAAAAAAAACATTTGGCCGTTATTTTCTGCGTAATGTTATATTTGAACGGAAATTCCAATATGCCCTAGTTGAGCTGGGAACTTGTTATTCTAACTTTAATGCTCACTCGTCAAAGGTACTCGTTTCTTTGTATAGATTATACATGTCTGAAACTTTCCACAAAAGTGGTCCTACGGAAAAGATCTTAGACGATCTTATCTGAGAGACGACTATCCCTTAATAGTTATTTTTCTACGAAAGTTCTCTGTTTTATTGTTCGTGCATGCTTTATATTTACAATCATTAATACAATATTTAAGTATTAAATAGTTTATATGATAATAAATAATATCCTCAAACCACAAGTGTTGCTGAAGGACTAGACAGAGGTGTGTAGAGCTGCACCTATATTGCGGTAAATATATTTTGGAGACAGAGTCCATCGCCACTTCACAAGCACTATACACTTATATGTCTTTTGATTTATTTCCAAACGAATGTTGGTTTCCTCCCTTTTTCGTTTCCTTCCCTAAAGCTCGTGGTTTGAATAATCACTGTAACCTTAAGCCAGAAAACTAGCACAACCTCTGACCACCTGAACCCTTCGAACACCACGGCTATGAAATCGTTAGTTAAATGTTTTTTTTACAGTTTTTGCGCCATATATATAAGTTGTTTTGTCCTGGGCTTGAAACTAACTATTTACAGATAAAATATTTGTCCCAAATCGGTATCCCGAGGCAACGTGCCAAGAAGACTCGCAGCATTGCCACGCTGGATAGCAATGCTGATTCTCTGAGCGAGATATGTTCCAGCCCGCCTGTCACGAGAGGTGTCGACTAAACTTTAGTTTCAACTGTTCCTTGTAAATATTGTTAATTGTCCCAGGCTTAGTGTTGGAATTCATACTTTTCTAATATAATTAGCAACAAGGGCGATTTTCATCGTAATATGTAGTACGAGTGATAAAATGATACTGTATAATGGGCCCTTGATCTTCCTGACACTATACAGTAGTGCCAACTTGCAATGAAAGCTTGTTCCTACAAAGACTCCTGGCGAGGCGGACGTCGCCGTGTTTTGTTTTAGATATTTAATTATATAAGGCGGCAGAGGCAGGGCGAGCTCTGGGTTCGTTAGATACGGCAAATCAAGTTGCTTGCACTTGACGCGAAGCTAATGTCATCAACAAATGACATAATAACATCATACTGTACTGTTGTTGGTTTCTTCAGTGAGAAAACTTTCTACTATCTCTGGTCGTTTGATTAGTACGTTTATTTCGAAGCAACTGAAGGATATGTTTATACAGATTACGAAAAGCCTTTCTTACGTTGGTTTAGATAAAGATAAAGATTGATGAGGTATATGCTATGTTAAAGAACAGGCGAAGGAAGACCTAGTTCTAACTACCTAGATAAAATCGATCCGCACACGCGAGGGTGGGAATGTCAAGAGAATTCAAAACTGACGAGTTTATGAAGAGACTGGTGAATACGGGTGGAGCAAAAAATATGTGTATGTCTAGAGAGAACTGGCGATTACACTATCTGCCTACGAGAAAGATTCAGCGTGATAATAGGTATATTGACCACCGCCTGGTCTAGTGGTTAGAGCTCCTGACTGCGAAACTTGAGGTCGCGGGTTCGAATCCCGCTGAAGGCAGATATTTGTGTGATGAACACGGGTATTTGTACCTTAGTCTTGGATGTCCTATGTATTCATGTATATATATATATATATATCTAATAAAATAATATATAATATATCCTCACGCCTTCCCACAAGGGTCCCCGAAGGGGTAGGCAGAGGTGTATAGGTAATACCCACACACCCACTTTCCGCCAGAGGTATATTAGGTGCCAACGTGACAGATGGCGAGTCCATCGCCGTTACTCAAGCACGACTATACATACGCCTTTGAATTTCTTCTCAGACGGGTTCTTTAATAAAATATAAGTAAATATATCGTTGTCTAGTTACCATAACACAAGCTTTGCTTAATTTGGGACTAGGTCAATTTGTGTGGAATTGTCCCAGGTATATATATTACTTCGATACTTACATAAGTGTGCTCGTATATAAACGTTAGAAAGATGTGACGACATTATTTCAGGATAAGAAAAAAGAAATGCATGCGTTAGGGATATGACCACATCCTGGTTGTATTTTCAAAACACAGAGCGTAGAAAGTTTACATAGGAATCAGGGAACAGTGGAACAAAAGTACTCAAAGAATAGAATAACGGGCACTGATAATTTAATAAACTGCCAAAAATTTCTCTGAAATGAAAAAAACGGTTAATAAATTGGTACAGTCGTGCACACAAGCGAGAAATAAAGTGAACGTGACTGCTGCATTTTGGAGGAAATCACATACAGAACAGGAAACGAGACGCGCGACCAGGGGTTATCAACATTTACCTCCGAATTGACCCAATCAACCGTCTTCTTACAAAATATTTTATGTTGGAATTATCGGATATATATATATATCCTCACGCCTTCCCATAAGCGTCCCCGAAGGGGTAGGCAGAGGTGTATAGGTAATACCCACACACTCACTTTCCACCAGAGGTATATTAGGTGCCAACGTGACAGATGGCGAGTCCATCGCCGTTACTCCAGCACGACTATACATACGCCTTTGAATTTCTTCTCAGACGTATGCAGGTTTCCTCTCGATGTTTTCCTTCACCGTTCAGCTCGTGGTGTGCCTAATCACTGTACTTAAGTTCAGAACAACTCATTGGTACAGTCGGGATTCGAACTTGCGACCTTTGCATCACAGGCAACTGCTCGAACCACTCAGCCACCACGGCTATTATCGGATATACATGTATATCTATACAAATAAATCAAATTGAAGTGTCTGTTTGTAATATTAAAAAAAACGCTTTTCACTAAATGCATATGGTTTTTTTTGTCTGTCTGTTTGTTCCAATTAATCTCTGAAACGGCTGGACCGATTTTAACGGGACTTTCACTGGCAAATAGCTGATGTAATAAGGAGTAGCTTAGGCTTGTAAGAAATTGAACAATAACTTATAGTTAAATTCCACGCGGACGAAGTCGCGGGCACAGCTAGTATTACATAAAAAAACTTGCAGTGGCCGAGTGGCTATTTGAAAGCTGTCTGCAAAGCAAAGATTGCAACTCGAACTCCGACTGTACTAATTAACTTTTCCTGAACTTATGTAAAGTTATTGATCACAATCAAAGTTTCTTCACAATGATTTCCGCTTCCGTAAAGCTACAGTGGAGGAACATCGAGGACAGAATTGTTTCCTTGTCATTCAAAGATATGCTTGAGAAAAGGAGAGGGCTCGTCCATTTGTCACGTTGGCAGTTTGCCAAACATATATCCGACGAAAAGAAAGGGTGCTACTCCTGCCTACCTTTCGGGGACCCGTGGGGTATTGTCTCTCGTAGCGTGAGTTCCGAGAACTTTTGCTACTTAACCAGTCAATGGCGAGACCTAGGCCTCCAGCCAGGCACTTAAGACCTAGGCCTCCAGTGGGAAGGCGTGAAGTACATATATACTTAAATATACCTACTTTACTTCACTAAATGGGAGAAAGTGGGTGTTTAGGTACAACCTATACACCTCTGCCTACCCCTTCGGGACCCATACGGGAAAAAGTGGGGATATTTTATATATATATTATTATCATTACTTCACTAAGTCCATTTATGTCTGTTAAAAAATCATAAGCCGAAAATAAATCTGTATAAACATGACTGAGTCGGAGTGATTGTCGCTACCTTCAGCCATTTTCCCCAAAAATTACACTTAGTGAATTTTACTTTTAGAGCGACAGCATTTACTCTCTCTGTAATTAAGGTAAATGAAAATTAAAATCTTCTTTATTACTCAGTTAAATTAAACTGAGATTACATATAATTTTATGGAACGAAGTTAAATATTTTGTTAATTAGTCAAGTTAATTAAAAATACAAAATGTTCTTTAGTAAGAGCTTTTAACGATCTTTTTCTGTCACACTTCAAGTGCCGTATTCTGGACCGTATTTATTAATAGTTAACGTAGTTTCTCTCGAACAAAATTTTAAGTAAATAAATATCTTTTGGCCTTCCCTCAAGGGTCCCTAAAGGGGTAGATATAGGTGTACACACTACCGCTTTCTGAGATTCATAGAGATATATTTTAAGTGCCAACGTGACAGATTAGGAGTACATCGCCCTTACCCAAGTTCGACTTACGCCCGTACGCCCTTGAATTTCTTCTCAAACGTATGCGGGCTTACTTTCGATGTTTTCCTTCACCGTAAAGCATATCTTCTCTATATATATATCTTTGGCGGAAAGTGGGTGTGTACATCGTGGAAAAGTGTGAAGTGAAAATGCATCGTATAAAAACCACTCTATAAAACTGTTGCGAACGCCTGTACCAATCGAAAATTAATAACAGCTCTCGCGTTGTTCATTGGATGCGCTAATCGGATGAGTTGAATCGGGTGCAAATAAACGACGGTACCCCCTTTGTACCCGTTGTCCCCGTCTGAAATTAATTGCATTTGTTTATTGCGGCGGCTCACGGTATGGCTTCATTTAATATTGCTCCCGGGTTTATAATTTTATTACTAAGGAACAAGGCATATATGCGTTATACTAGCAATTTTATTACAAAGGAACAACAACTCAATCGGAGTTGAAGAGAAACCCTAACCGTAATCGGTTGGACCACATCATCATCATCACCACCATCACTAAGGAATAAGACATATATTTTAGACTAAAGAGACTTTAAATATATATAACCAGACTTGCTTCGAAATAAAATAAAATACTGTAATTACATACATACATACATATTATCACGCCGAGTCCCTAACGGGGTAGGCAGGGAGTATAGAGCGCCAGTTCCCTCTAGACTTACATACCTCTTTCGTTTCGTCCACATTCATCAGTCTCTTCATACATGCTCGTCGGTTTCGAGTACTCTTGACGTATATAATACTGTAATTAACTGATCAGTAAGTAAAATGTATTGTTTCACACAAGAAAATACATTATATATAGTTGTTCTCAACTAGGCTGCGCCTGTAATATAGCCAATTGATTCGTATCGAGTTACTTGCATGTTAATGCGAAATGACAACAAGATTTCTAATACTCTAGTGTGTAGACCAAGTACTGATGATAAGCAGAATAGGGGCTTGTATTCGCACTGTACTATAATCGAATAGCCGAATAATCGAGAATATATGTATGTATGGATAATGGATGTATCTGTGTAACAAAGGCTAACGTGTTTATTATTCTGGTCGCATACGACAGTATCATCAAGTTTCATGTAACGAACCTATGAAGGGTTCGTATTGAACTTCATTATCCCAAAATAATCAATGAAATGCACCTATATAACTTTTATTTTCATCAACATTTTGAAACATACAGAACAATCCTTTTTCCTGTAAGTACCTATATATATTTGTGTGGGCTAATTAAGAAATACATATATTATGTATATCTTCACGCCTTCCCATAATGGTCCCCGAAGGGGTAGGCAAAGGTGTATTTGTATATAAATATGTGTGTTGTATTACAGACATCATTCTATATAAATTAAAATCGGTAATGGCCAAATGGTTGTAGTAGTCGCCTTCAATGCAAAGATCGCAAAATTGAACTCCAGTTTTTTGCTCTGTATTTAATTACGCTGATTATTCACATGAGTTTCACGGTGAAGGAAAGCATCAAGAGGAAATCTACACACGTTTGAGAAGAAATTCAAAGACATATGTATAGTCGTGCTTGAGAAACGGCGATGGACACGCCATTCGTTTCGGCACCTTACTATATCTCTGTTGAGTAAAAGACATTGTCACACAATTGACTACCTTCAAGACTCTTGTAGCAAAATTAGACACAAGAAAAATCGCTGTGGTTTTAGAATGATCAATGATACGAGCTAACACCTCAGTTAATGTAATATCTCAATCGGTGTCCCTGTTCGGTTAACTATCCCTTCTTCATTATCCCTCTCGGTACATTTGAGCTCGGTAATCGTTTGGAACACCGAATGATGTACTATGTGACTCGGTGTCCGATTACTGGGGACGCAAGTCAAAGGATAAGAGAGGTAGGGCATAACGGGTTTCCCGTTCGAATTTGGACCTGCCCGACTGGGGCAGGACCTCCACCTTATAGAAGTCCGTAGCCAAATAACACAATTTCTTGTGTTGTGTTCCTATGCGGTGAATAAGGTTTCCAGTAATGGGCTCCTTGGTGGAGGATTGTTGCATTGTGCAGAGGGATTAAACCCATTATGCTGCCAACTCACTATAACTCTCCAAACACAGAGTGGCAACGCGCAAGTGATACTTCGGTATCGAGAGCGTAAATAGGCTGCGGTAACCGTTTTCCATCGGGTGGGCCGTATGCTTGTATGCCACTCTTGTTGCATAAAAAAAATTGCAGATTTTTTTTCTAAAACGTATGCAGGTGCCCTCTCGCGTAAATGCTTAAAGCTCGTGGTGTACGCTGCGTGGCGTAAAGCTGGTGGTCTGTACGGCATTCGAACTTGCAATCTTTGTGATTCTGGCAACTACTCGAACCCCTCTACCACCACGGCTATATCGTTCGAAATCGAAAGTACCTGTTTAGTTACATTTCTATTCTATTTAATGCAATTTTGAGACATTAGTTTAATCATTGGCCGTAGTGGCCGAGTGGTTCGAGCAGTTGCCTGCAACTTTTCTGAACTTAAGTACAGTGATTAGTCACACCTCGAGCTTTACGGTGAAGGAAAACATCGAGAGGAAACCTACATACGTCTGAGAAGGAATTCCAAGGCGTATGTATAGTCGTGCTTGAGTAACGGCGATGGACTCGCCATCTGTCACGTTGGCACCTAATATACCTCTGGCGGAAAGTGGGTGTGTGGGTATTACCTATACACCTCTGTCTACCTCTTCGGGGACCCTTGTGGGAAGGCGTGAGGATATATTATATTATATTATAATTTAATCATGCAAGTTCACTTATTATTTGTACCACTACCTTTCAAAATTAGGGATTGTCAAATGACGCGGCAAAATTCTGCAGTTTACCTGACTGAGGGAATATTATGCAGGATTTTTTGGAGTAAGCTATAAACGTATTTTAAATTATGAAGCATCGGACGATACTCTATACCGCGAGAACCGGATCGTGTGAACTTAGGGTTGTGTAATAAAATTATTTATTAGGTAAATGACCAATCAAGCAGGCACATTTTAATAAAAATATGAATTTCTCTTCATTAATTAAGGATAAACTTTAAGGTTAAAATGTAAGAATACTTTACGAACACGTTACACACAAATCTATTAATTGACTACTATAAATATTATTGTATTAGTATAGCATCAAAAAGAAATTGTATTAAAAAATACTGAGATACTGTCAAAATCTGCATTAGGTTTTATTTACGCACGTTAATGTTTGATAACGAAAAAGGTTTTCAAATGATAATAGAAGCACTAAAATAATTTGATAACATTGAGAAGAATCTGATGAATTATTTTTAATTCACGAATAAATTCACTCTAATATTATATCATCACGCCTTCCCTCAAGGGTCCCCAAAAGGGTAAGCAGAGGTATATAAAAATACCCTCTTTTCGTCAAATATATATTTATTCATAGACGATAGACGACCGTCTGGTCTAGTGGTTAGAGCTCCTGACTGCGAAACTTGAGGTCGCGGGTTCGAATCCCGCTGAGGGCAGATATTTGTGTGATGAACAAGGATATTTGTACCTTAGTCTTGGATGTCCTATGTATTTAAGTATATATCTATCTATATAAGTAAATATATCGTTGTCTAGTTACCATAACATAAGCTTTGCTTATTTTGGGACTAGGTCAATTTGTGTGGTGGAATTGTCCCAGGTATTTATTATTATTATTATTATTCATAATAAATAGCGAGTCCATCGCCGTTACCCAAACACGACTATACATACGGCTTTGAACTTCTTCTCCAACATATGCAGGTTTCCTGTCCATATTTTCTTTCACCGTTCAGAAAGTCTCATTGGTGCGGGTTTCGAACTTCAAATCCTTCCTTTGCAGGCGACTATTCGAATTTCGAAGCACAGCTATTCTCACATCAATAAACTTTAAAACGAATCTACAAGCCTTACCTCAATTTGTAAGAAATATCTGGAGCGCTGCAGCGCTTCAATCAATCAATTACTGTGATGGCTTTGAGCGACAAAAGTTTATAGTGAATCGAACCAGGTTACGGAGGTCTCCGAAGTGGAAGTAAAGCAGCTTGCATGAAGTCTTTTACAATTGGTCGTATTAATCTAGCCACATCTGATTGTTTAAGTAGATGTCGATAGGAAGGTTTTTCATTATTATTAATGGTCATTGCAAATGTAAATTGTTGCTTTAAAAGTATTAACATCACTAATAAATATTTTCAGATAGCCGGTTCGAAAAGTCACCTACAACGCAAAGGTTGTAAGATCTAATCCCGACCGTAACAAAGTTTTTAAAGTGAGTACAGTTACCTAGTAATCACACCACGAAGTTTATCGTTGTATTGAAGAGTATCGTTGTATCGTTTATTATGTCGATGTAAAACAACAAGAGGACTGTTTCATATGTTTCAAAATAAAAAAATAAAATAATGTCAAATACGTTGGTATATATGTAGTCAGGATTGGGAAACGGGTATTGACTTACCGTCTTCACGATAGCTTCCGAAAATAACAGCAAAAGTGAGGTGTTATGTACCTCTAGCTACCCTCTTAGGAACCCTTTTGGGAGCGCGTGAAAGTATAACATAAAAATGATAAAGCCGCCTACAAATAGATATATCACTGTACTGTTAAGAAAAAAGTGTGTGTCAGCTCCGACGCACGACTGGAGTTTACTCCTTACGAAAGATTATAAAATAAATAGATTAGTTAATAAGGGTAAATGAATGTATTTCTTATATTACTTAAAGTATGCTTGACACATCTATAGATTGATTTTTATTCATTGAGTAATTTTCTCAATTTTGAAATAAATATCAATTGATATAAATTTATATTTATATCAATTATAAATAAAATATAAAATTTACGATAAAACCTCCGCAAGTTGACAGTTGTTGTAGGTTAATATCAGGTTAATACAATATGCAATTGAAAGTAAATATTAACATTAATTACATCGCCATTCTGTTATTCTCGTTGCCATGGAGAGTACGAGAGCACCAAAAACGTAACGCTGTCATTCATCAGTAGATTTTACCTCTCATATTTTTCTCTTACCGGGCGCCTTATATATGAAAATCGATTCTTAAGGAGTAAACTCCAATAAACTCCAAAAACTAGGCCTTGAAATATATAGTTAGTAAGTAACGCTCTGTCTCCCAGTCGACTGTAGTAAGGAAACTCTTGCGAGAATACTGTCCGACATTTCTTCCAATGAAGCAATAAATGGCAATTGTAGTGACGTCATTAAAGCGACTTCCTAGTTCCGACGACTAAAGAACAACGTAGTAAATGAAAGCCAACAAGATCCGACACTGATTCATTTGCCAGTCGCTCCGGATCTCGTCTAAAGCAGTGGAGGGAGGTATTGTCTTTCTGACTGGTACGTTTTATGCGCATATTAGTATTGGTATTAATACATGCACACACCGTGGTGGCCGAGTGGTTCGAGTAGTTTCCATTATAGCCAGCGACACAACGATCGCAAGTTCGAATCCCGACTGTACCAATGAGTTTTTCTGAACTTAAGTACAGTGATTAGTCACAGCGTGAGCTTTACAGTGTAGGAAAACATCTGAAGGATCAAATTTGATAGAAGTTCATCGCCGTTTCTCTAGAAATACTATTACCTGACTAAGCAAATACCTAACAACGCGAACAAAACACACCATCAATTGTATAACCAACACGAAACTATGCGTTAGTCAAACTCCGCCAACCCGAGAATACCGCCGCGGGTCATTTAGGCAGATAACACGCAGATTTATGCGGAGTGATTTTTAACCCCTTTATAACATTAAAGCCGACCGGGTGAGCGCATGATAAATGATATGTTCCGAATTTGTACGTCGCACGTCACACTGCGCCGTCAGGTTTATCGCTGTTGTGCCTGCTCTTATCGCGGTGAACGATTGTGCTTTTGATTGATCGGTCGGCGGGTGTACCATTGTGGATGTTTAAGAGACTCTTTTATTAGCGAATGTGCTTATTTTCTGTTTATATGTAAGCCGTAGTGGCTGATTGGTTCGAAGAGTTGCCTGCAACATATAGATTGCAAGTGCGAATCACGACTGTACCAATCAGTTTTTCAAATCAAATCAAATCATCTTTATTTTGTGAACATAGCCATTACAGATAGGTATCAAAAAAAACACAACGTGGTCACTATGTCCCGCCTGTAGGCATACAACATATTTTAAAAGTTCTTACATCGAGAGGAGGCACAAATCAGTTATAGCATTACAATCATATTAAAATAAGAAATAATTAAAATTTGTCACATAAATACTCATTAATGGAATAATATGTATATATATATCCTCACGCCTTCCCACAAGAGTCCCCGAAGGGGTAGGCAGAAGTGTATAGGTAATACCCACACACCCACTTTCCGCCAGAGGTATATTAGGTGCCAACGTGACAGATGGCGAGTCCATCGCCGTTACTCAAGCACGACTATTACATACGCCTTTGAATGTCTTCTCAGACGTATGCAGGTTTCCTCTCGATGTTTTCCTTCACCGTAAAGCTCGTGGTGTGACTAATCACTGTACTTAAGTTCAGAAAAACTCATTGGTACAGTCGGGATTCGAACTTGCGACCTTTGCGTCGCAGGCAACTGCTCGAACCACTCGGCCACCACGGCTTGAATAATATGTCTTATCAATTAATAATTCAAAATGTTTACGTTTGAAATTATTTATATCGCGACATTCTCTTATTTGTTTAGGTAATTTGTTATATAGTTTACAGTGAAGTGAAACATCGAGAGGCGAGGAGGAGAAGACATACCTGTATCCGTTTGAGAAGAGATTCAAAAGGCATATGTATAGTCGTTCTTGAGTAACGGCGATGGACTCGCCATCTGTGGTGTTGGTACCTAAAATACATATCTGGCGGAAAGTGGGTCTGTGGGTACTACCTAAGCACCTACTATAAGCATATACTACCTACCCCTTGGGGGATCCTAGGCGGGTAGGCGTGATTTTAAAAGTTAATTTTCATTTAAATCTTTGTACCAATACTGTATTGATATATTCCACATGGCGCTCAGTTTTAACACCTTAAAGGTTGAACGACGCATTTACCTTTGACTACAGTACTATGAAAGGATGAACAGTTCCACCCGTGCAAAGTAAGGAAAGTCTGTAAGTAGGATGAAACACTAACCTCCAATAATCCAACATACAAATTTCCAACGTTTAAATACCAAGAGAGACGGTAATACAATATTGTAATGATGTTCTCGTGTGCCATGATTACTAATAATTATATTATCAGCTGTAATTAACGAAAGGTTGTTACAATAATTAAGTTGAGAATAAATTATTCAAACCTTTGTCTTCGAAAGTAAAGCTTTGTGGGAATAATTATGCCTACCCCGTTAGGGACTGCGTGATGATATGTATGTATGTATGTAAGAATAATAATAAAAGAAACTGTGGTGGCTAGGTGGTTCATGTAGTCGCCTGCAACAAAAAGATAGCAAGTTCAAATCCCGACTGTTCTTGACAATTTTTTCTGAACTTAAGTACAGTAAAGCCACGAAACGAGCTTTCCGGTGAAGGAATACACTGATGGGAAACCTCCATACTTTTGGGAAGAAATGCCATCTGTCACGTTGGCACCTAAAATTATCTTGGGCGGAAAGTGGGTGCCTCTGCCTACCCTTTCGGGGACCCTTGAGGGAAGGTCTGAGGTGATAGATGTAGGATATACATATTTTTTTTTTATACAACAAGAGTTGCAAACAAGCATACGGCGCACCTGATGGGAAACGGTTACCGTAGCCTATTTACACTCACGATACCGAAGTATCACTTGCGCGTTGCCACTCTGTATTCGGAGAGTTATACTGTGTTGGCAGCATAATAGGAATAATCCATCTGCTGCCAACACAATATAACAATCCTCCCCCCTCCCCAAGGAGCTCATTACTGGTAACCTTATTCACCGCGTAGGAACACAACACAAAACATTGTGTTATTTGGCTACGGACTTCTATAAGGTGGAGGTCCTGCCCCAGTCGGGCAGCTCCAAATTGGAACGGGAAACCCGTTATGCCCTACCTCTCTTAAAATACATATAATATAACTGTTAATTATTAAGGGGTTGTTTTAATGATTAGATAAAACTTTACGTGTTGTGACAAACCTTTTGAAGATTTCAAAAGCCTAAAAGAATAATTATAACAATAGAAATTGTAGTAATTGGCTGAGTCATAGTGGTCCAGTGGTACGAGTAATTTGCTTGCAACGCAAATATTGTAACTTCGAATTCTAACTGTATCAAAGAGCTCTTTCTGAGCTAAAGTAGTTACAGTGATTCACAATAATAACAACGAGCTTACAGCAAACAAATATAAAAAATAATGGAATTGCGATTGATCTCAGCCGATTTTAAGTGAAGATGAGCTCGACATTGTATAAAGTCAAATGTAATTTTAAGAAATGAAAAAGCATTACTGGTAAATGAAGAATATAGTGCATATCATAAGTCTCATTTGTGTGTTCCATTGCTGTATATGCTACGTTTACAGCCGGCTGTAAAACGCGTTGCGTGTTACCATGACGTCATCGTTAGACGTTTGGGGTGTAAATACAACAGCCCAAGGGAGCGATAAATACGACAAGTTTATTGCAGATACGCCGTTCGTTTTGCGTGCTCTGATAAAACTATTAGTTTCCCCAAAACGTATATAAGATGACGTCATCTAATAAGGAAGTGCAGAATGTATGTTAATGCCACAGTGGTCTGATTAAACAATAAAAAAAAAATAAGAGATATTTTTTGTTAATATTGTTTTGGCACAAAAAATAAAACTTAACGAAGTATTTTCTTAAACTACAACCCCTTTTTAAAAAGATTTTTTTTATACCATATGGGTGGCAAACAAGCGTGCGGTCCGCCTGATGGTAAGCGCTTACCGCCGCCTATGGACGCTTGCAACACCAGGGGTATATATCGCGCGTTGCCGACCCTGCAGGAATCTTTTCACATGATAACTTTTTTAAAAGAATTATAATTTTTTCAATAGTTTGATTTTTATTTAAAAAGAAAATATGTTTTCCAATTAAAGTTCATTTTTTCAAAATAATGATGCATTTTGAAATCAATATTACTCACTTAGTGTTTACTTATATATAGGTGACCCCAAGCGACCCATTATGCATATAGCTATAAATCTACAAGTAAAAAGTAAAAACATCTTTCCTATTCCTGCTTAAGTATGTACACAAGGCGTGTGGTTCATAAACAAAATATAAAGGAAATACGTTTGGAACGCATTTTTAATTTGACGACGTACTACCATCCATTTTCGTAAATCGAACGCGTCATCAATTAAATTACTTGCCCCATTGTGATGTTTGAAGCGTATAGTTTATGGCCACTTTACTTCAACACAAAAGACAATAGAAACTCAACCGTATTCCAACGGGGGAGAGACCAAAGAAACAGCAATGTTAATTTTGTTAAAAGGGGAGATCGGGGAAAGTTGGCCCAGCACGAGAATTCCCCCAAATTTCTTGCGTAGGGTAGTGATCTCTTGGGAGCAGTGCTGGATGCAACCGCCTGTAGTCTTGCATTTTGGCGTCTGTGTTTGTTTTCATATAAAGGGGATCGAAATTTTGTTCAACGTACATTACCCCTGGGATGTAATAGTCATGTTATATTGGGCAATGTCTTGAACAGTGCTACAAAACATTTACTAATAGGTGAGTTGCTTGAGTGAAAAGTACATTTATGACGCATTGATAAAATTACCTGAAAAAGGAATTCATAAATAAAAAAATAATACATGACTACTTTCATCGGAAGTACATTTTAGCTACCAACGTGGCAGATGGCGAGTCCGTCGCAGTTTTCCAAGCACGACTATTTATACGCTTGTGAATTGGTTCTTGAACGTATGCAAGTTTCCCCTCGATGTTTTCCTTCAACGATAAACTCCTGGTATGACTAATCACTATCCTAAGGTACGAAGTATACTAAAGGGAAAAATTCATTGGTACAGTCAGGATTCGAACATACAATATTTGCGTTGTAGGCGTCTACTCGAACTACGGTTCTTACTTTAAATAGCAAATAATAAACGGTGAACATTGAAGTAAACAACGACAGGAAACCTGCATACTTTTGAGAAGAAATTTTAATAATAATAATATATAATATATCCTCACGCCTTCCCACAAGGGTCCCCGAAGGGGTAGACAGGGGTGTATAGGTAATACCCACACACCAACTTTCCGCCAGAGGTATATTAGGTGCCAACGTGACAGATGTCGAGTCCATCGCCGTTACTCCAGCACGACTATACATACGCCTTTGAATTTCTTCTCAGACGTATGCAGGTTTCCTCTCGATGTTTTCCTTCACCGTAAAGCTCGTGGTGTGACTAATCACTGTACATAAGTTCAGAAAAACTCATTGGTACAGTCGGGATTCGAACTTGCGACCTTTGCGTCGCAGGCAAAGTATATATAGTCGTGGTTTAGTTACGGCGATGGACTTGCCATCTGTCACTTTGGCACCTTAAAAATATCTCCGGCGGAAAGTGGATGTATGTATTCCACCTATACAACCTCTGCTTAACCCTTTGGGGGACCCTTGTGGATAATAAAAGTTAAAAAAAAAAACTGATTTAGAATTGAGCGATAAATCAACAACCTAAGTCCACTTTCACACTTCAATGACAAATGGGCAGCGGGTGTCAGCGGCGAAATCCCTCCTGATCGATCTCACTGAATGGGATTACATTTAAATTAAACAATTCGCTTCTTTCTATCAATTTACTCCATCGCAGATTACTTCCAGTGGGACCCTTATTGACGGCTCACTTTGGCCCAAGTGACAGCGTTTGCTAGTAGATTTACGTGTAGCATATGGCCAAATGATATACCGAGGGTGTTCTTACATTTGGGGTCAGTGTCCCCAATGTAATTTAGGAAAAAGTATTTTTTTATATGTCATCAATTCTTAAACAGGGAAGTGATTGATAAAATTTACACGAATTGGGATTTTATGTTATTTTCCTGTAATAATAATAACGAATGGTCATGGTTACAGGGGACTAGTAACTCAATTGTTAGGAAAGTTAACGCCTTTTCAGAATATCAAGGATTTTTCTTGGACTTTAGTTTTATATATATTTAGTATGCGACGTTCACTATGCGTTCCCTGTGTCTCTTACAAATAAAAGAATTTAGTTTTTTTTTTTTAATTACATGCAATCAAATTTATATATAAAAGGGAATGGTGTCAAATGTGTGAATAAGTAAGCTTATTGAGTATTTTTCATATAAAATCTTTAGTTATCTACACAAAACGTTTGTGTCTTATTTTTATTGTATACTAGCTTATGCCCGCGGCTTCGCCCGCGTGGATTTCGAAAAGGTAGCTTTGGATATTTTCCTGCTAGAATCGGTTCAGCCGCTATGCCGTGAAAGAGCATCATACATTGTAACATAAGAACTTTGAATCTTTCAGGATAAAAAAAGTAAAAGTAGTTTATGTCCTATTGCTAGGTATAAGCTATCACCATTTCAACTTTCAGCCAAATCGGTTCAGCCGTTTGGCCGTGAAAGAACCGCAAACATCAAAACTTCCAAACTTTCACATTTATAATATTAGTAAGATTCTATTAGTAAGTATTCCCTTCAGTAACTGTGGCCTCGAAACTAACAACGAACTTTACTCAAAACATTTTCTGTTACGCAGTCTACATATGAAGCACTATTTTCTATCCCTATTGACAGTTGAGTTATCTGTCGTGAATGGACCTCGATAAGTTGCACCATCCCAGCTAAGGACGTATTTAGGGTCCGCACTAAATTGAAATAACTTATGGGCACAATATTTTACCCATAACATTTGAGAAGAGACCTTTGATCTTCGCGAAATATCATGAGAAGTATAAAGAATGTGAGTTTGTTCGTAGGAATTCATTTCTTGAAGTACTGAACTGGTTTTTAAGGTTAATGCGTACATTTAGGATGACTATAGGCTATTTAACATGACGCCACTACCGAGTGCCGATTAATAATAATTTTGTAAATAATGTGGTAAAAATTTCCACTATCGGAATATAATTCCATCTTAAGCTTAAAAGGTGTCATCTTTCACCTCTCAATAAACAACCATAAAACTTAAGTAAAAAGAATCAGTTTCTATAAAGAGATAAGCAAAACCGAAATTACTAATTATAAATAATAATAATTATAAAAGTGTTATGTGGGGTTATTATTGACGTTACAACGCGCAGCCGGGTACGGGTTGGCAACGCGCGAGTGATACCCCCGCAACGGATTTTAATGCAGCTTTCATCAATAGATAGAATGATCTAAAGTATAGTTAGTTTAGTGGACAGTTTTATAAGTAATACTAGGTTTAATGTTGTACTTTCCAAATTCGCGTACTTACGGCGTGAGCAGTAGCCGTATGATAAGAACAAAAGAAAGTTTGTGAGGATCTTTGTTACTCAAGAACGGCTGAACTAAATTGAATAAAAATTGCCACAGAGACAGCTTATTAGCTGGATATACATATGTGTTAGACCAGAATAAGTCCGCGGGCGAAACCGATCGGCAAAGCTAGTATTAAGACTTGCTGAATTCCCCAGTTTGCTTCTATTTATTATAATTTAAATTTGACAATTGCCTATTACTGCGTAATAACAGATCGGCTCCCCTGGTCGCCCCTGGCGGGATGTGGGTAAAGTAAATTGGTTGGAATTGTTGTGATACCCAATATTAAGCAAAGTTTTCATGATAAATTGCATGCCCCGTGCCTACGCCATAATCGTAGGTATTCGATATTAACGCTGTTAATTACAGACGAGAGCACTTGATTCGTCTTTGTTAGATATAGTATTGTATTCCAAACTTGTGGAGTGCCTTTTGAGTGTGATGTATTTTGAGAGGGACACGAATGACGTCGCCCTCCCATCAAATAAGCCTTCTGTGCAATTAAATACCCAGCTTATTACTTATAAGATACCTATTACTTATCTACTAATATAACCGCACGCGTTCCCACAAGGGTCCCCGAAGAGGTAAGCAGACGTTTTCAGGTGCCAAAGTGACAGATGGCTAGTCCATCGCCGTTACTCAAGCACGACTATACGTACGCGTAATACTTTCTTACGTATAATATATACATATTTAAAACTAGCTGTCCCGCCCAGCTTCGCTCGGGTGAAAAAGTTAAATTGCCCGTAACACGATCGCAGCGCCACCTATTGGGTCCAATTGTAAATCTAAACCATTCTCGAATCTAGCTTAAGACACACAGAAACACACAGAAAGCTTCGCCCGGGTAAAAAGGTAAAATTCTTGAAACTCGATCGCAGCGCCACCTATCGGGTCCAATTTAATATAGCCTATGTTACTCGGGGATAATGTAGCTTTGCAAGGTGAAAGAATTTTTGAAATCGGTCCAATAGTTTCGGAGCCTATTCATTACAAACAAACAAACAAACAAATCTTTCCTCTTTATAATATTAGTATAGATAAGCTATATCCGAGTAGTCTGCAACACAACGTTTCCAAGTTCAAATTCCCACTGTACCAATATTTTTTTCTGAACTTAAGGTACCTACAGTGATTACTCACACCACGAGGTAAACCGTGAAGCAATACGTCGAAGACGTATGTATAGTCGTGCTTGAGAAGCGACGACGGACTCACCTTCTGTCCCCTAAAATATATCCCCGGGGAAAAGTGCATGTGTGCACCTCTGCCTACCCGTGTGGGATGGCGTGAAGACTTATTTATTTATCTTAAAATATTGATCAGTGTATATTTACTTTAGTGACGTATATGGTACATTTAATTTATATAACTGTACTCGCATGACGCAAAAATTACTGCTACCAATGTATTGCCCGAGTTCCCAATTATTACACTATTAGGAGTACCTTTACATACATGACGCGACATAAGGCACATTTCCCACGTAAAATTTAGTTTTAAATGTACAAAGAGTTTCTGTGCCCTTGGTTCCATTCCCCTACGTTAATATATTCATCACCGTAATGGTGAGAATGGCGTATGCGCCCTCTGGGTGGCCATTAAGTATCGCACACAACATTTGAAATAGTTCCCCTAACAATATGCACAAAACTTAGCCGTGTTCTGCATTGGAATTACCTTGGGGAATATCCGTAGACGTGGAGTGGCGGATGTCGAGCTGCTAGAAGAATCATCTTAGCAATAATTTTGCGTAAAACCATATTTAAAAGCTGGGTTCTAGTTGGCGTCTCTGGTACAATTCCTTCCATTTTCCCAGTGCAATCTCATTGACCTCAATACCTTTTTCTTTTGCCTACTTAAAGCTTTTCTGCAGGGGTAGGCAAAGACAGAGCTAAATAGGTCCTAACATCGCAGAAGGCAAGTCTATCCCAGTTTCTCGAGCGTCTTTGAATGTCTTCTCAAACGTATGCAGATCTCATCACAATTTTTTTATTAATACGTAATGCTCGTGGTGTGATAAATCAGTATAAATAGAAAAAAGTAATCAAATCAATAGTTAAATAGTCTATCGGTTATTCCGGCTGCTATTTGAAACGGCTGAACCGATTTGGATGAGGTTTTCATTGAGGCTATCTCTCAATGAAAACCTCATCGAAATCGGTGGTGTTATAAGAGGTAACTTTTAGGCATTTGCTTTTCATATGTATTACGTAATAGAAAAAGCTAATTGTTTCATAATTGAGGATGCTTTTTAGTGAAGCCGGTACGAAAAGTGCGCAATAGTGCAATATATTCGAGAATATAATATGGTTCCCTCCATGGCACTTCCAGTGAGCGCAATATCTCTGCTGCGGAAAGAGTACAAAGGCTCCCCAGAAAACCCTGTATTATCTAATTTAGTCTTGTTCCTAAAAGAAACAGTTTTTAACAGTCAGTTGGTAAAAATAATGTTACACCTCTTTCTCGAATAGTACAGAAACAAAACATCCTACAACATAAATACGAATCTTTGTGAGCATGTTTATTCCTCTTTCACGCAAAAAGCACTGAGCGAAATTGGACATAATTTAGCACAGAGATAGATCATGAGCTAGATTTGACGTTTTATTAAAAAAATATCTATCAAAAAGATAAAATTTTATGCAAATGAAACCAGGGTGCCCCGTTAGATATAGTCCTGAAAAGCTCTAGAAAAGCTATAGAAGCTAATTCTTACATTTGACATGAAAAAATGGTTTTGAACTAATGTTTTCTCAATGGCCTTCGAAGGGATAACACAGGTATATAAAATACCGACAGTGTTAGATGGCGAATCCTTCGAAGTCTTCCCCTCCCAAAAGGTTGTAATTATTCCATAAAGCATGCAGATGTATTTATACCTATCCTCATGCCTTCCCACAAGGGTCCCCGAAGGGGTAGGCAGAGGTGTATAGAGGTAGTACCCACACACCCACTTTCCGTCAGAGATATATTTTAGGTGCCAACGTGACAGATGGCGAGTCGTTACCCAAGCACGACTATACATACACCTTTGTATTGCTTCTCAAACGTATGCAGATTTCCTCACGATGTTTTCCTTCACCGTAAAGCTCGTACTGTGACTAATCACTGTATTTATATTAAAAAAAACTCATTGGTACAGTCGGGATTCGAACTTGCGATCTTTGTGTCGCAGGCAACTACTCAAACCACTCGGCCATTTCAGCTCGGCTTTTTTATATAGGATGCAATTAAGTTGGTCCATACAAATGTCTAATTGGCTCTTTTAGTAACATCGATTTATACTGATTCCGCCAAATAGGTCCCATAATGACCCTGGGTTCATTAAACTAAGCGCTCTACAGAAAAGGGTAGTAACCGATCGCACGGAAATATTTGTTTCATCTACTTACAACCTACACTCGGGGAGGGTGACAATAAATTATGTTTCTTTATACAACAAGAATGGCAAACAAGCGAACGGCCCACCTGATAGGGAATGGTTACCCTAGCCTATTTACGCTCACGATACCGAAGTATGGCTTGCGAGTTGCCATTCTATGTTCGAAGAGTTATAATGTTGTCTTGGTAGCATAATCAATCCCTGTGCTGCCAACACAATATAAAAAATCTCATGAAAAAACAAAAAAAATATATTTTGGCTACGAACTTCTATAAGGTGGAGATCTCTTTTATACTTAAGAACATATAATTAGCGGATACATATTGATGCCTTCCCTACAATAATAAAATCGGTGAAATCTGCATTCAATTCCATGAATTAGGTAGATTTAGCGTGATGTGTCTACAATTATAACTATCATTATCATCAAAAGTTTAAAAGCTGGGCTCTTGTCGGCGTCTCTGATGCAATGGAAAGACCATTTGCTTCTATCTAGCTCAATCTCTTTGACCTCCCTATAAGTCATGAAGGACACTTTATCTTCTCATGCTATAATGTTGAAAAAATATGTAGACAAACATACAGACAGTCATTTTAAAACAATGTTCTGGATTCTGTTGCTGTAATAAACATTGTAGATGTTGAAGATGAGCAATTTTTTTACATATAGATATATGTACAATATAAATATCCTCCCGCCTTCCCATAAGGGTCCCCGAAGGGGTGGCAGAGGTGTATAGGTAATAACCCACACACCCACTTTCCGCCAGAGATATATTAGGTGCCAACGTGAGAGATGGCGAGTCCATCGCCGTTACTCAAGCACGACTACACATACGCCTTTGAATTGCTTCTCAGAGGTATGCAGGTTTCCTCTCGATGTTTTCCTTCACCGTTAAGCTCGTTGTATGACTAATCACAGTACTTAAGTTCAGAAAATCTCATTGGTACAGTCGGGATTCGAACTTGCGATCTTTGTGTCGCAAGGCAACTACTCGAACCGCTCGGCCACCACGGCTTGGTATATGCATATTTTACTATTATGTACACCATATGTACAGAGCAGTAAAATATGCATATTATTTTAATAGCATTAGAAAATAATGTAATTACATCTCGCGCGCAACAGAGCGCCTACGTAAAAAGCGTTAGCAATTACTTAACCCAAGTCATTCGAGTTGAACGCAAATATAAAGGCGCCCGGCGAGACGAGGGGCGGAATTAAAAATTATACGAAATATTATGTTGCAGATGCTGCAGAGTATGAACGTTTGAAGTATTCACTAGTGCATGCTTGGGAATGTTTGGGGAATACATTCAATGATTTTCGTGAAACAAGAAATGTTATTTAAAATTAACATTAATTTCATCTATTTGCCATATTACCAAATCCTTTCTAGCCATTGTGGTACTAGCATCCGCCTCTTCGAGGACTCTGTGTCACTCATAATCATTAACAGAGTATTATTTTATTTAATGACAGCTTTATTTTATTTCAATAAGTTCTCTAAGAGAATTGGAACTGCAGTCTTTATTTTGCTACTACTTAAACTACCAGGCAATCATGGCCACTACTAGTACAGCTCCAAGAAAGGTGTTCATAAGAATTAAAATTCCTGCCAACCCTGTGCAATAAAACGCTGCATTTTAATGTTTATTTGCCCAGTTTGTTAGAACCCCTGCTGTTATAAAAAAAATGTTTCCGTTTATTACGTCTTTCCCGTTGAATCACGATGTTTAGGCAAACTTCAATATACACTAGACACGCGAACGTTTTTTATACGTCATAAATATTGCATTTAATTGTTGGGGTGGCTGTCTTTATTAGAAGGTGAACGTTTGTTTGCTAATTTATTAACTTAATTTGTTTGTAGAGTTCCGAGCTCGTTATTTTTTCGTGTAACGTCAATCATTTATGACTGAGAATTATGGTTGGGGAACTAGTTACCGAAGTATAAACAGTGAACAAACACAGTATTTTCCTCTAAGAGAAACACGATAAATATATTATGTATATTTTGATGTGAATAGGTGGGTATTTTGTATGAGCGTCTAGCATTCGAAAGGTGCCCATAACTTCTAACAAAAGAAGCCGTGGTGGCCGAGTGGTTGCCTGCGACGCAAAGGTCGCAAGTTCGAATCTCGACTGTACCAATGTTTTTTCAGAACTTAAGTACAGTGATTAGTCACACCACGAGCTTTACGGTGAAGGAAAACATCGAGAGGAAACCTGCATACGTCTGAGAAGAAATTCAAAGGCGTATGTATAGTCGTGCTTGAGTAACGGCGATGGACTCGCCATCTGTCACATTGGCACCTAATATACCTCTGGCGGAAAGTGGGTGTGTGGGTATTACCTATACACCTCTGCCTACCCCTTCGGGGACCCTTGTGGGAAGGCGTGAGGATATATAACTTCTACAGTATGATTTTATTTTGAAATAAAATGTATAACATAGATATATACATATCTTTACGCCGAGTCCCGGCGTAGCGAGTGTATATGAGCATAAGTATAGTGATTACCCTATAGGTTTACGGTGAAGCAACATCGAGGAAACCTGCATACGTTTGAAAATAAATTCAAAGACGTATGTATACAGCCGTGCATTAGAAACGGCGATGGACTCGCCGTCTGCCACGTTGGCGCCTAAAATATATACGGCGAAAAGTGGGTGTGTGGATACTAAACACCCCTGCTGTACCCTTGGGGGACCTTTTAGGGAAGGCGTGAAGTTATTGTAATCTTAAAAATATCTTGCGTCTTGCGGCAACAGGAGAAACTACGCTAAAGAAATAAGGAAAACGAATCCACGACACGGTACAAACTACACGAGCTATAAATCGGAGTACGGAGCTAGTGGATACGGCGGAAACTAATGGACCGACTGAACACAGGCAAAGTTTTAAATTAGTACCGAATTGTGGGGATATCGCGCGGAAAATTGACGCACCAGAACAGCGCCTTGAGCTGTTCTGCCCATTAAATTTGAAGTTTTTTGCTTAGCCATGGCCGCTCCGGTATTTGAACATACTTTTTAATTCAGGTTTACTCAGTAATATGATCAGGCAGAGAAACAATAACATCTCGAGTCCCTCGCCGACACTCAAGAACAAAACAAAACCGGCGAGACTCTTTAAAGGAGTTATAGTGAGATTGATGAATGTTGATGAAGCGAAAGAGGCCTGTTTGTCTAGAGAGAACTGGCGCTCCACTCTCGTGTTCTAACGTGATGGGAGTAAAACAAGTTATCATAAACAATCAAAACTATATTAAACCATAAGTAACAAAGCGAAACATTAGATAGCCTGTAAAAAACCTAATTTCTTATAAAATATAAGTTCCCACTTTTTCAGTTTGGCTATGGGAGCGTCCGAGTCCACCTTCCTACTCTTCTTGTACTTCCGGAAGAACTCTCCGTCCAATTTCACTCGCTGGTCGCAGTTGTCTCTCGTGCCGGGGACTTGGCTGACCTCGCTGCGGTGGACGGAGCGAGGGTAAAAGAGCCAACGCTTCGAGCCAAGCCCGTCGCTTTTTAGGATCTCCTGAATGCGGTCCTGGCGGTTCTTCGTCGCCAAGTATTTAGGCGTATTCTTTTTGTGTTTACTCGCTGAAGTAAAAACAGGTTAACTAGATAACCAAATGTTTTAAAATTACATGTGTATTGGTAATGTATAATGATTATGTAATGCCGAAATACATGAAACGAAATTTGCGACATAATCTAATTGAATTAGAAACTGGTTTTGAGCCTACAAATTACAAATTTTCTGAACGATCATGACCAGACCATCAGCTTTACTTTAAAAGAACATATCACGAGAAACCCTGCATACGTATATTCAATACAAACAAAATCGGGATAAAAATTTTATACGCCACCTGTCACGTTGCCACCTAAATCCCTTGTGAGATAAGAAGGACGAAAAATCTTATCACTTACGTGTTAGGTACAATACTCGAAATGCGTCCAAAAAGCTAGGCTCTTTATAGTTTACATCTCTGTGGCGACTACCGGACCTACTGCGGCTCACCGTCCTGGTGTCGGACCTGGACCGGGACCGCGACTTGCTCCGGGACCGAGATTTAGAGCCGCTTCCACTCCTCGACCTGGATCTCTTGCCATCTCGTGTTTTACGGTTGCGATGCTTTGGACGACTAGCTCTGGAAGAATTTCAATTTGGGACAGATTTTGGATCACTTTAAGATACAATCATATTCTATACTAATATTATAAAGAGGAAAGATTTGTTTGTTTGTTTGTTTGTTTGTAATGAATAGGCTCCGTAACTACTGGACCGATTTCAAAAATTATTTCACCTTTGGAAAGCTACATTATCCCCGAGTAACATAGGCTATATTAAATTGGACCCGATAGGTGGCGCTGCGATCGAGTTTCAAGAATTTTACCTTTTTACCCGGGTGAAGCTTTCTGTGTGTTTCTGTGTGTCTTAAGCTAGATTCGAGAATGGTTTAGATTTACAATTGGACCCAATAGGTGGCGCTGCGATCGTGTTACGGGCAATTTAACTTTTTCACCCGAGCGAAGCTGGGCGGGACAGCTAGTCATAATATATTCAAGTATTATTATAAATTTAAAAAAATGAAATAAATTTCCGTCTTTGTCCAAATTTAAATGTTATTATTTTGTTCTTTATTGAATTTGTGTTGTTTGAAAAAACATACAGATCCTTTCAGATAATACACTGCAAAAGTGAATGGAATTTAATGAAAGGCAACGTTCCAACTACCCAGATCAAATCGATCGAACACAAATGGTCTAAATGTAATATCTTCACGCCTTCCAACAAGGGTCCCCGGCGGGGTTGGCAGAGGTGTGTAGGTAGTACCGCACACCCACTTGCCAAGTGCCTGACTGTACCAAAGAGTTCTTATGAACTTAAGTACAGTGATTGGCCACAGCACCACTAGCTTTACAGTGAAGGAACACATCAAAGGGAAACCTGCATACGGTTAAGAAGCAATTCAAAGACGTATTTATTCATGCTTGAGTAACGGCCATCGCCATCGGTCGCTTTGTCACGAGTGGATGTGGGGGTTACTACCTACTTTACTCTGCTACCCCATCGGGGACCCTTGTGGGTACAATGATGTATTATATATGAATTCAAGGATTGTTTTTAAGTGTTGGGAGCCCAGCTAAATAATGGTCCATCTAAGCCAGCCAGATTTTACAACAGTCCCGGTTACTATAGCAGACTACCTTCTATCCAGGTCTTCATTCAATGGTCCCAGTCCATAATACTCCCCAAATCCGTCCCCGTGGTCTGGATATACCCCCTCGGGGGGTTGCATCGGGGGAAACGGCGGGGGGAAAGAGAAACCATAGCCTTCCATTAACTATCACATAAAAGTTATCAATACTAAATTTGTTAATTATTTTTCCATTTCATGCGTCACTGTCAATTTTTTCTTCATAATTTCGTTAGTCAGATCTTGTCAGAATTGGTTTGAGGTTTGGCATTTTACCAAAATGGGTAATAAGTTGCAAATTTATAATAATATATCCTCACGCCTTCCCACAAGGGTCCCCGAAGGGGTAGGCAGAGGTGTATAGGCAACACCCACACACCCACTTTCCGCCAGAGGTATATTAGGTGCCAACGTGACAGATGGCGAGTCCATCGCCGTTACTCAAGCACGACTATACATACGCCTTTGAATTTCTTCTCAGACGTATGCAGGCTTCCTCTCGATGTTTTCCTTCACCGGAAAGCTCGTGGTGTGACTAATCACTGTACTTAAGTTCAGAAAAACTCATTGGTACAGTCGGGATTCGAACTTGCGACCTTTGCGTCGCAGACAACTGCTCGAACCACTCGGCCACTACGGCTCATCTCTATATAGTTTGCGATAGTAGAGATAGATAAGTGGCGAATATACAAATATCTCTGGTGGAAAGTGGGTGTGTGGGTACTAGTACCATACACCTCTGCCTACCCCTTCGGGGACCCTTATGGGAAGGTTTGGGGATATATGAGAAAATCTTATTTACGTAAAGGCGATTATGCTATTTCTTTAACGAAATGATATTTCCTTTGAGTAAGCATTTCCTGTCTTCAATATTTAATGTACTTTTCCTCGATGTCTCGTTCGTGTTTTCTTTCTGTATATATAAGACACGCTTTAAGCAATGAGATGAATGCGGAAGTATATCTGACCCTCTATTTTTATATTCACGATTAAAATATTGAACCGGTTTATTCAATATAAAGTGTACAGTATATATGCATGTTAGCGATAATTAATTTACGGGTATACGACGTCATTTATTTTATTAGAATGTCATGAACCTGTCAGTAGTGCGCGTGATCGTTTGTCTCTCTTGCTCTCGGCACAGCGCTTGTACCTGACGTCCATTTAGATGGCAATCTATTTAAATCTGCGGCATACATATACTAATGGTGCTTTAAAGTGATATACGCAAGCAATAAGATAATCTTGCATTCTACAAGTGCACTATGTGGGTAGAGTTGATAGAGTAGTCGTCTGCACGTTCCAATCCTAACTGTACCTACTAAGTAATGAGTTTTATTTTAACATTAGTACCTACAGTGATTAACCACATCTTCACCTATAAGGTGACGAAAAACATTGAGAGGAAACCTGCATACGTCTGAGAAGTAATCCAGAGATGTATAGTCGAGCTTGAGAATAGGCGATAGATTTGCCATCTGTCATGCTGGCACCTAAATATTTCTTTACTGTTTCACTACAACATACCTCAAAGCGTGATATACTATATGACATTCCAAAAATAAATTAATTATATTATCAGGGGGACTCTTTTTGAACCATTCATCAAAAGTTATTATTCAAAGTTGACAAAGTAAATGAATTGAAATCATGACATTGTTATCGTTGAAATTTACGACTGAACCGAATTAGAATCGAATAAAAAAACGAGTAACTTTCCGATTTGAACTGAACAATTAAAGAAGTTAAATAAATTGGGGATCGATTGATGCCTAATAGCTCCATCCATTAGCGACTTTTAAGTTTCAGGAACATTTAAAGGAAAAAATAACTGCTCTTCTAAAAAGTAACGACGGCAGATTGTTCCACGGAGGTACGAGGTTACGAGGAGGGATGTAACATTATAATGTCGTTTTAATTGAACGGGTTATATTTAATTATTTATAATATTTACGGATTGTATGTATAAGTTTTGAGAAAACTCTTGTCTTCTCTATCTGCCCGCTTTTCGGGGTGCTTGGCATTACGCTTTCGTATTAATGCTGTAGGCTTATCATTTTATTACTGCAGCTAGTCTGGTACATCCCACTTGTGGACAAAGGTAACTTATAAGGTTCTCATAATGTTCAGGTGTGTACATCGCCAGTGGACAGTGGAATTTGCTAGCCAGGTCTTGCCATGATCTTTTCTGTGGCCTACCTTGATGCTGTCTAGCTGCCTGGATAGTGACTTAAATGGCTATCAAAAGGCATGCATGAGACCTGGTTTCAGAAACCAGTGTGGTACTCCACATACATTTTGTTAATTTAACACATACTTAGTGTACGAGTAGATTGTAAACACGGATCTTTCAAGGCAAAAGCCACTTCTAGTGTCTTCTTCTTGTAAGAATCGAACTGTACTATTCGCAAACGCAAAGATAAGGAGCGATAGCAATTTCTTTTTCAATATTCCCGATGCTTTTATCTTAATATATATGGGCTCCCAAACTACTTAACCGATTTCAATCAAATTTGCACACCGTGTGCAGTTTGATCCAACTTAAAAGATAGGATAGCTTAAATCACAATTGGACCCGATAGATGGCGCTGCGATCGTGTTTCAGGAAGATTCACTTTTTCCCCCGGGCGAAGCTGGGCAGGACAGCTAGTAGTAGTCTTTTAAATTGCAGATTGCTAAGTTTGCAACAATTTTTGCTTCATCTTCTTGAGTTTGCAGACAATGCTGCAGACTCAAGAAGATGAAGCAGATGAGAACTACCTAGATCAATTCGATCGGACACATCCATCATCTTTATAAAGTTCCTGATTTAAATATAACGACATCCCACAAGAGTCACCGAAGGGGTAGGCAGTGGAAAATTGGTATCTGTAGGTGACTATACCCTTTTTTTAATCGAATTGGGTTCGTACAATGTGCAATATATCCCGTGGAATGCTCCAGTATTAATACATCACGCCTAACTTGCCTTTAAAGATGATTTTATAGAACCAGCAGGTTTAATTTTCAGACCCAATAGAGCTTAATACATTGAAGTACTACTTTACGGAGATTTGTAAGCATGATATTTTTAATTGAACTATTGGAGATACGCAAAACGTAATAAAAAACATAGATGAAAAAGCAATATTTTTTAATACTTACTTATTTACATGATTATATAATATTTTGGTAAAAATAGAAGGAGACATATATTTTCATACAAAAAGCCAGTTATCTCAAGACCTGGAGATTTCTTTCGCTTCATCCGCATTCATCAGTCTCTTTATACATGCTCGCCGGTACTCTTAACGGGGACCGTTTCTTGAGTGATTTCTTGAGTGTCCTATCTAATTTATCTAGGTAGTTGGAACGTGGTCTAACCTCTGCCTTTTCTTGCTCACACTTTCGCATTGTAGATATAAATCAGTTTCATCGTTATCTTCACTGTCATCCATTATATACGTTCAAACACGCATTTCATCATCTTTACAATCAGACCCTCGTTCACGCTAGTTGCTTTGCAAAGTCTTCAATATGAACAAATCATTCGTTGAATGAAATCTATTCTGATCATACATGCATAAATACATTCGTATCATCATGATTAGTCCCTAACGAGTCAGGCGGAGAGAGTAGTACGCCAGTTTAATAAATTATATAATAAAATAATATATCCGCACGCCTTCCCATAAGGGTCCCCGAAGTGGTAGGCAGAGGTGTATAGGTAATACCCACACACCCACTTTCCGCCCGAGGTATATTAGGTGCCAACGTGACAGATGGCGAGTCCATCGCCGTTACTCAAGCACGACTATTACATACGTCTTTTGAATTTCTTCTCAGACGTATGCAGGTTTCCTCTCGATGTTTTCCTTCACCGTAAAGCTCGTGGTGTGACTAATCACTGTACTTAAGTTCAGAAAAACTCATTGGTACAGTCGGGATTCGAACTTGCGACCTTTGCGTCGCAGGCAACTGCTCGAACCACTCGGCCACCACGGCTCTTTACATAGAATATATAAATTTAATAAATTAAATTTATATATATATAATCTATATATATATAGGAGATCCCATTTTTGAACTGACTCATCACGAAATCTCAGGAACTGTAAGGCCGATTGACTTGAAATTTGGTAGGAGTATTCCTTACGCGGTGTAGAGGTCAGCTAAGAACGGATTTTGTAAAACTCCACCCGGAAGGTGGAGTGCAGGGCGATCCCATTTGTGAACATACTCATTAGGATATCTCAGGAACTGAAAGGCCGATTGACTTGAAATTTGGCAGGAGTATTCCTTACGCGGTGTTGAGGTCAGCTAAGAACGGATTTTGTGAAACTCCACCCGGAAGGTGGAGTGCAGGGAGATCCCATTTGTGAGCTCACTCATTAGGATATCTCAGGAACTATAAGGCCGATTGACTTGAAATTTGGTAGGAGTATTCCTTACGCGGTGTAGAGGTCAGCTAAGAACGGATTTTGTGAAACTCCAGCCGGAAGGTGGAGTGCAGGGAGATCCCATTTGTGAACTTACTCATTAGGATATCTCAAGAACTATACGGCCGATTGACTTGAAATTTGGTAGGAGTATTCCTTACGCGATGTAGAGGTCAGGTAAGAACTGATTTTGTGAAACTCCATCCACAAGGTGGAGTGCGGGGAGATCCCATTTGTGAACTCACTCATTAGGATATCTCAGGAACTTTAAGGCTGATTGACTTGAAATTTGGTAGGAGTATTCCTTACGCGGTGTAGAGGTCAGCAAGGAACGGATTTTTTGAAACTCCACCTGCAAGGTGGAGTGCGGGGAGATCCCATTTGTGAGCTCACTCATTAGGATATCTCAGGAACTATAAGGCCGATTGACTTGAAATTTGGTAGGAGTATTCCTTACGAGGTGTAGAGGTCAGCTAGAAACGGATTTTTTGAAACTCCACCCGAAATGTGGAACGCGGGGAGATTCTATTTGTGAACTCACTCATCACGAAATCTCAGGAATTAAGGCCGATTGCCTTGAAATTTGGTAGGAGTATTCCTTACACGATGTAGAGGTCAGCTAAAAACGCTCAAATATTAATGAAAATCGGAAACCAAGACAATTCCAAATTCTTTTTCTCTTATTTTAATAACGAAATATTCAAAGATTTGTAATGTGATCATAGGCACATATTTTTGTGTGTTTAAATCGCAAACGCTGGGTAAACCTTATGAGATAGATCAAATGAATGTACTACGGAGTAGTATATTATCTTCAAATGATCGATATAAAAGTCCGCCATAACCATTTTTATCTTTTACATTATAATTAGTATCAATATTGCACCCGTGCGAAGCCGGGGCGGGCAGCTAGTACATTTATATATTTAATAAATTAAATTTATATATTCTATGTATTCATCCGGTCTGTAAATCTATCTCTATGCTAAGCTTTGCCCAATTCCCTCGATCGATCAGTCGATCAGGTGCGATGGATTTAAAAACATCCACAAGAATTGTCGCATTTGTAATAATAGTAGGGCATTCATTTCTTGCTGTGTGTAAGCACCGCTTAAGCCGAGAGCAAAAGGAGACGAAACAAGTCAGATCGAAGCACATCTCATAGCTTTGAGGGTCTTATAACCGTCGATGGTACTCAGTTCCCTCTCGGATTGAGGGTTGACACTGCCTAACGATAGGCGGGATCAGTAAGGACGGAAGATACTTTTTAACATTACTGAAGTGAGTGTGGCTTACGATATTTGTTTTCTTAATAAAGAGCCGTAGTGGCCGAGTGGTGTACCAATGAGTATTTTCTGAACTTAAGTACAGTGATTTAACATTCGAGCTGTTAACGATGAAGCTTAACGAGAGGATACCTACGTACATTAAACGACAGGTATGTATGACAGGTATATAGATATACCCGTTCGGGAACCCTTGTTGGATGGCTTAAAGATAAATATCAAAATTTGAATGTCTGTTTGTAATATATATTATAATGTAATATATATTTATTATTATTATTATTATTTGTTTGTAATATTAAAATAGCGGCTTTTTATTAAATGCATATAAAAAATAATAAATAATAAAATTTTATTTGGTTACATTGTTTTGGCACAGAAACTAAACGTAACGATGACATCCGCAGAAGTTAAAAACTGTGTCGCGGATGACAACGCCCACCTCCAAAGGACATGAATGTACTAACGTCTAATAAATAAATCTAATAACTAAGTAAAATAAGTGTGTGTGTGTTGTGAGTGCGGGTGTGTAAGTATGTGTGTGTGTGGGATATGGATGTATACAGTACATAGACCAAAATATCATTTTTAACAGGAGGTAGCATTCACCAGACTTATAATCATTGAGAGATTATAATATACAATGATTGAGAGTGTTAATCAAGCAGGAGATCCGCTTGGTGGTAAGCGATCACCGCAGCCTATGGGCGCTTGAGCAAATATGTATCCCAACTATAAAAAGAACATTTGGAATACGTTCCCGTTCGGAATTCGCCCGCGGCTTGCTAAGCACACCAACTTGGCACTTAGCTACTGCTCTAATGACGCGCCTCGTATTGTATGTACCAAGTTTCCCCGCGTGTATGAATATGGACGAGCGGGCTTTGTGGAACTCTCCTTGAAAAACTCCAAATTCGCAGAACACCACGAAACTTGCAGCGCGCAAAATTAACCTCTATTTAAGGTGCAATAAGGGCTGCTGTCTACTTCACATGGGGTATTTTGTATCTTGGCAGGTTTTTTTTTTATTTATGTTTCCCGTTATTTTTCCACGCCTTGCTCATCCTATTCACTCCGGCCCATTTGCGCGTCGAGGATCCTAAAGAAATACTCTCTAATTGAATCTACGTCTCTTGAATACATCTCTGCAGTCTATTTTAAGTATTAGAATTTGGGTTAGGGGTTGGTTTGGAGTTCAAAAACGTTAACCAAGGTGGATAGAAAAATTTAAATACCTAAAATATTCGTTATTGGATGGAAAACAAGCTTAAAATAATACATGACTATTTTAAACACAGATGTAATTACACATGGGAGATGATTTTTATACGTCACGATTTTCCCATCACCGTATTGCTCGTCTTTCTCGTCCCACATCTTAATTTTCAAAAGTCTCTTACTTACTTAACTTACTTACTTACTTAACCATTAAAAAAACATTTTCAAGAGCGTTCATGTTTGTCGTATCGCTTCACTCTCCTACAAGCACAAAGCACTGGGATTTGAATCCCAACCAATATATTTGTACAAACGATGATGCCAGTGACACAAACCCATGTCACTCGCTAACAAGAGCATGCAAACCCCGTAGCATTTATAAGAATGCTTACATGTACATACAAACGCGCGGTTATTATTTAAAAAAAGTCTGCGTCTCGGGACGGCCGGATATTTAATTTTCATAAATATATAATAATATAAATAATATATAAAAATAATACATATCATCACGCCGAGTCCCTAACGGGGTAGGCAGAGAGTATAGAGCGCCAGTTCTCTCTAGACTTACTTACTTATAAAAATAATATAAAATATTATCCTCACGCGTTCCCACAAGGGTCCCCGAACCGAAGGGGTAGGCAGAGGTGTATAGGTAATACCCACACACCCACTTTCCGCCAGAGGTATATTAGGTGCCAACGTGACAGATGGCGAGTCCATCGCCGTTTAATATTCAAATTGTTTAACTCGTAAAAGTTCTTGTTTAAGTTTTAGCGCCATCTAGTATAACTTGGCAGAACTAGTCAGCATATCAATTGATTATATTTAGCACTAGCTGTGCCCGCGACTACGTCCGGGTCGAATAAAAAAAAATCAGGTTCTAAAATAAAAGTAGCCTATGATACTCCTTTTTACATCAGCCATCTGCTAGTAAAGTGCTAGTCCCGTCAAAATCGGTCCAGTCGTTTCAGAGATTAGTCGGAACAAACAGACAGACAGAGAATGATATTTTGATATATGTACCGTGTATACATTCATATGCAGTTAGTAAAAAGCGGTTATTTTAATATTACAAACAGGCACTCCAATTTTATTTATTTGTATAGATTATTGAAAAGCAGCAGGATTCACTGCTGTACAATAAAGTGGTCACAAATGTCGCGCCGTGGACAGCTACTTCAGCATTCTTGCTCAGGCTTTTACTGCCCATCAACGCCGACATGGTCCCATTCACCTTATTACCGGCAGTTATCTTTCTTTCAATATCTTTTAAAGACTTTCCATTTCGTGTGAATACGCTTTAAGATTAACAGCTTAATTTATTTCCTCGAATATACCTATGTATAAAACACACGGGAAGAAACCTTACGAACTTTGTTTAGTTGCACTAGGTAAACGGCGATGAACTCGCCATTAGTTATGTTGGCACCTAAATATAAACATACATATCTCCGGTGAAAAGAGGTTGTGTTTCACCCCTGCCTTCCCCTTCCCCCTAAGGCCCCTTAACCAAGAAGACCATTAAATTTCTTCTACAAATTAAAATCAAACAGCATGTCCACTTATATACCCCAGCAACTTTATGCACAGAGCGTAAATCTCGTTTAAACAATCACCCACGTTATCTTTTCGTCATTCCAATCAAAAGCGTATCTACTATCGTCCTTATAACGAACGTATAGGGTTTGAAATAAAATAAATGGTAGCAATTCAAAGTTTGTGCTTAACTTTGGCATGACAAGGGATATGTGATTGTGGGTTAAAATCACGAAAACATGCGTGATAACTGAATATACGCTGGTTTTGTGAAAGCATACAGTTTTATTTAGATACTAGCTGTGCCCGTGACTTAGTACGCGTGGAATTTAACAAAGAAACAATTATTCCTTTTTACTTCAGCTATCTGCCAGTGAAAGTTCCGTTAAAATCGGTCCAGCCGTTACAGAGATTACGTTAATTTGGGCATATAAAAATAGATAAGTGACGAAAAGATTGACGAAACTGATTATATAACGCGAAAGTATATGCAAGGAGAGGCAGAAGAAAACCACGTTCCAACTACCTAGATCAAATCGATCGGACGCTCAAGGATAGGCATGTTAGTAACGCGAAACTCAAGTACTCCATCACCTAAGGGGTAAGATATTTTTGAAATCATGCACCACATTAAATCCTCTCAAAACTCTTCAAGACAGTCTACTCGGAATAAATACATCGTTAATTTTTTTAAGTACGATTAAACAATATAAAGTACAAATAGGTTGTTAAACATTGTTTCAAGGAAAATAGCTATTTTCTATTTACAGCTATCGCGTTTACAGCTGCCGTCATGTTACTTTGTATTTCTCATTTACGCACCTATTTATTTATGAGAACATCAAAAAAGTAATTTTCTCCAACACGCAAATCCTTCGTCAATCATGCTTACAGATAATTACCTTGAAAATAATTAACCAGAATTATTATATACATATTATATTATAATTATTATGGAAAGAGTAATTATTGAAATTCGAGAAGAGAGCATGCACAAAATAAATGTATGTGGACACTTGATATAGATTGGTAAATTTATTTCAAAGGAAGTGTCTCTTACGATAGCGTCCTTCCAATAAGCCACTCCCTTGCATAAGCTCCTCCAGTGTAAGTGTACCAGTGTAAATGTACCAAATAAGAATACTTGTTCATGGGTCCTCCAAGGAAAACACAATGTTATTTTCGCCGTTTCTTCTCCTGGCAGGTTTTTTTTCTTGTAACGGTGGTAACTTTAGTTTATACTATATATGTGACGTTCAATAAGTGTTCCCTATGTCCTTTATATCCTTAATATTTTGATTTTGATTTTGAACTGTGTAGCTACACCATTAATTTGCGAGTTATATTCAAGTGTTGATACATACATACATCAGGGTGTCAGCTACCAAGTTGGTGACTTTATAAGGAAACATTTTTGTATTTCTTTCAACACGTATGCAGGCTTCTTCAATTCATTCACTGAAAAGCTCAGACTGTGATAATTGTAAGCTGTAAAAATTTTTCAAAATGCGGTTTTAGTGACATACATCAGGTTTGAGTCCACATTTGATTATGAAGAAGCCCCTTGTACACGATTAAATAATTAAGAGCCGTATTATGAATGAACTTTTAAAAGATAATGCAAGACAAACAGACTACTGTTGCGTATAATAGTTGCTTATTCCATTAATCATCGTAACAATAATGTAATTTATATTAATTAACGTTAATAGGATAGCTGTAGGGTGCCCATGAATGTTATAATTATATAGACTAATATTTACTTATTATCCTATTATATTTTAGTATTGTACTCTCTGCCTACCCCGTTAGGGACTCGGCGTGAGAATATGTGTGTATGTAATATTTTGCGTTGATAATTTTATGCAATATCTTGCTAAAGTTAAAGCAGATATTATGTTTTCAAATTTAATTGATGTTTTAATTGTAAATAATAGAGAAGAGAAAAAAAATTCATAAGTACCTATTTAATCTTAGCATCTAATAACTTGATTTAATACGTTGAAGAAAAATCATGGAACAGAACAAAAACAATTATTTTTAGAAAACAGAAATCTGTAGGCCTAGAAATAACTGGCGCTCTTCTCCTACCTATCCCGTGAGGGATTTGGCACGCGAAAAAAATTAAATTTAAAATCAGATTCAAAACACCAAGATTACATGCTTCTTAAAACCATTGGGCCTCAAGGCAGCCAACTTGAGGTCGCGGGTTCGATTTCCTCTGAGGGCAGATATTTGATGAACACAAGAATTTGCTACTTAGTCTTGGATGTCCTATGTATTTATGTTTGTACCTATCTATATAAGTAATTACATCGTTGTCTAGTTACCATAACACAAGCTTTGCTTAATTTAGGGCTATGTCAATTTGTGTAGAATTACCCCAATTTTTTCTATATAATATACTTTATTAGCTATTAAAAACGTCGCAAATTGTCATTTATTCCTCTTCGACTGGGGGTCACCTCGCAGAGATGATTGATGGCATGTAATATATGAGCACATAAGGTACATATGTATGTTCATCCCGAACTTACCACGATTAATCACAAGCCAAGCGCGGCGGCGGTGCGTAAAAAAGTAATTCTTCCGTAACGTGAAATTACTCATTTCCGTATTTTTTTGGCAACTAAGCGAATTAATTAGTGAAAGATGTCGGCAACAGGTGAATGAGATATTATTATTACTGTAAAGATACAATTCGAGTGGATTTATGAAGATCGAGGGAAGGGAGGGAGGGCTCGTTTCGTTCATTTACTTAAAAAAGATTAATTTGTTTCTGCCGTTGGATTTTTTTACGCGTTAGTATAGTATATACTTTATTTACAATAACAACAATTAACAATATTTACAAAGAACAGTTGAAACTAACTACTTACATAGAGACTAACTACTTACAAAGAGAGGCTCCACTAGACTCTCGTGACAGGCGGGCTGGAACATATCTCGCTCAGAGAATCAGCATTGCTATCCAGCGTGGCAATGCTGCTAGTCTTCTTGGCACGTTGCCTCGGGATACCGATTTGGGACAAATATTTTATCTGTAAGTAATTAGTATAGTTTAGTTTATATATTGTTTTACAGTTTAAGTGTTAAAATTCCAATTCCTATTCTCTGCAATTTCAATAAGTTGAAATAAAACAACAGAAATGCAATATTTTCATTATTTTTTTTCATCTAAATTGTATTTTGATTTTAAAGACAAATTAAGTTGACCCATTTATACGAACTACTTCCAATAATAAATGTAAGATAAAAAATATAACTCGCATATTTTCATGGTAACCCTTTTCTGTACCTATACTTCGTAACGAAGTAAAGTTCATAAAATGTTAAATTACTCAAGAATAATGATTTATACTGTTGAATAATTTTAATAAGCCCTTTACAAATGATTTACGTTGGAAAGTGTGCGTTATAAACGGGTTCCTTGTAAAGAACTTTGATAAGGGAGGAAACGCTTGTCTTTAATTGGTGGGTTATATCGTCTATATCCCCAGTCTAGACTTACGCAAAGGTGTGAATACCACGGGGGACTTATCTTCGTCCTGGCTAGAAAATCCCAAAACTCAAACAAAAAAACGTTCATATAACAGAATCTTTTTCAAGACACTGTTCATGTGCGCTTTCAAGAAAGAAGAGGCATACAAGAACGTCTTACTACCTAGGTCAAAACGATCGGACACTCAAAGATAGTACGAACATAGTACCTAGAAGAGTACGTGAAGAATACTTGAAACCGGCAAAACATAAGTTAAGAGTATGATAATAATAATAATAATAATATCCTCACGCCTTCCCACAAGGGTCCCCGAAGGGGTAGGCAGAGGTGTATGGGTAATACCCACACACCCACTTTCCGCCAGAGGTATATTAAGTGCCAACGTAACAGATGGCGAGTACATCGCCGTTACTCAAGCACGACTATACATACGCCTTTGAATTTCTTCCCAGACGTATGCAGGTTTCCTCACGATGTTTTCCTTCACCGTAAAGCTCGTGGTGTGACTAATCACTGTACTTAAATTCAGAAAAACTCATTGGTACAGTCGGGATTCAAACTTGCGATATTTGTGTCGCAGGCAACTGCTCGAACCACTCGGCCACCACGGCTCTGTATACTGTAAGAGTATGATGAATATGGATAAACCGAAAGAGGTCTCGAGAGAACTGATACTCTCTATGCTTCATTTGGGACTCAGCGACCTCCACCTCGACCTTACGTTTCAGAGAATCATTCAGAAATTGAAGAAATGAGTAGCGCATCCAACACCAGAACCAAAACTATAATATATCCTCACGCCTTCCTGCAAGAGTCCCCGAAGGTTAACACTGTGTAAAGGTGTCCAAACACCCACATCTCATTGCTAGAAAGAAATATAATTTATGTGGCAACGTGTAAGATAGTGAGTCTTTCTTCATTACTCAACGATTATTAGTCTTTGCTAAGCTACGCATTTGAATTTCTTCACAAAGGTATACAGGTCAGTGAAGGAAATTATCGAGAGGAACTCGATAATTTCCTTCACCGTTAAGCTCGTTGTGTGACTAATCACTGTAGTTACGCTCAGGAAAACTCATTGGTGTGGTCGGGATTCGGATTGCAAGCTCTGTGTTGCAGGCTACTCGAACCAAACGGCCACCGCGGCTCACCAAAATTCTTATTGTTATCACAAATATATATGCAGCTGACATAATTAGCCCGTATACAAAAGTATGAATGGATGAAGGAACCATTCCTTTCAAGTTATTATTGATGAAATTCAAGAAACGAAACCGTTAACGAGCTAAAAAAATGTTAAAAGAAAAGAAGCAATATTCAAAACCCGCGGGATCTATTGTAACTAGATTTAGCTATATAAAAAGACCAGTTCGTCTGTCCGACTGTCTTATAAATCACTTTACATCTCTACGCTCGCAAACTTTTCAATTACAAGCTTTGAGTGGAATTGAGATGGAGTTAAGAAGACCGGGCGTAGAATGGATAAGGTATATTTATATTGACAATAGTGACTACAATGTTTTGTAACACATGTAATTGCACTCTTTACTGCGTCAAATTTACCTTCCCACAACGGTCCCCGAAGATTTCGAACGGGTAGGCAATGGTATACCATCACCAATCCCGACTGTACCAATGAGTTTTTCTGAACTTAAGTACAGTGATTAGTCACACCACGAGCTTTACGGTGAAGGAAAACATCGTGAGGAAACCTGCATACGTCTAAGAATCAATTCAAAGGCGTATGTATAGTCGTGCTTGAGTAACGGCGATGGATTCGCCATCTGTCACGTTGGCACCTAATATACCTCGGCGGAAAGTGGGTGTGTGGGTTATATGTTACCCATACACCTCTGCCTACCCCTTCGGGGACCCTTGTGGGAAGGCAAAGTTGCCTGCCTGTTTTTAATATTTTATTTAATATCTAAATATGATATACTTGTAGGTACATACTGCTAGGAACAGTTATATATTCATTGATATTTATTTTCTATGACTTGATATTTAGGGCGCCAGTTCTCTCTGTACTCACATAGATCATACTTGCCTTGCCTTGCGGTTTCGCCCGCGTAAAATTTTATTTCATTTGTAGATTTTTAGAATAAGACATATCCTGTGTTATTCTATCCGTATGCCAAATTTAATTAAATTCCATCAAGCCGTTCTGGATTGATTGAGTAACAAACATCCATCCATCCTCACAAACTTGATTGGGTACATAAACTTTCGCATTTATAATATAAAGTAGGATACCCCTTTAACTTCAGCTACGAACATTCATAAGCCTCTTCATACACGCTCGCCTGTCTCAAGTACTGACGTTCTCGTCCTCCATCTATTTCATTTAGGGGGGTTGGAGCTTCTTTTCGTCATATTCCCGACACTTCTTTCCCTTATTAGTTATCATTAGTTTTGTACTTAATGCCCTCTGATATTTAAAAATATCAAGAAAGTCGCATCCAAAAACATATTACATCCCAGTGGTTTTAGACTGGCCCCGTAGCAATCTGAAGAAACACAGAGCGGTGCCTTAATAGAAATTTGAATAAAATCAATTTATTTTAACACGGTCTACGTTTATCGCACTCTTAATAGATTGCTCTGCAGAATAAATGAACTCGCTTGGCCCGACATTTTTCCTAAAACTTATTAATTGATCATTGTGTGAAGTTCTCGAGCCTTTTGTTTGCAGGAATAACCCCTTTTCAGTGAGATTTTGCTAAAGCTACGTGCTAACTTAATGTTCAGTACTTTCATTATAGCTGATTGTAAACTACGTAATTTAAATAAAATAAAAATAAAAAAATATCCTCACGCCTTCCCACAAGGGTCCCCGAAGGGGTAGGCAGAGGTGTATGGGTAATACCCACACACCCACTTTCCGCCAGAGGTATATTAGGTGCCAACGTGACAGATGGCGAGTCCATCGCCGTTACTCAAGCACGACTATACATACGCCTTTGAATTTCTTCTCAGACGTATGCAGGTTTCCTCACGATGTTTTCCTTCACCGTAAAGCTCGTGGTGTGACTAATCACTGTACTTAAGTTCAGAAAAACTCATTGGTACAGTCGGGATTCGAACTTGCGACCTTTGCGTCGCAGGCAACTGCTCGAACCACTCGGCCACCACGGCTTTTTATTTAAATATTAATAAAGAAATAAATAAATACCTGGGACAATTCCACACAAATTGACCTAGCCCCAAATTAAGCAAAGCTTGTGTTATGGTAAATAGTCAACGATATATTTACTTATATAGATATTTATATACATATACATAAACACATAGGACATCCAAGACTAAAGTACAAATACTCGTGTTCATCACACAAATATCTGCCCTCAGCGGGATTCGAACCCGCGACCTCAAGTTTCGCAGTCAGGAGCTCTAGCCACTAGACCAGACGGTCGTCTTAATGCAAGCCTTCCCACAAAACACCTAAGAGGTAGGGTAAAAACATGACATATAGTTTCACAACCATGACCTCATTGAATTTCTTCTTAAACGTATGCAGGTTTCCTCTCGACGTTTTCCTTCACCATAAGCTCGGGGTGTGACTAAAAACTTTATTTTCTATATTCAGAAAAACTTATTGGTATAGTCGGGATTCGAAGTTGTGTGTTGCAGACAACTACTTGAACCATTCGGTCACCACTGCTTTTATTAAACTATCAATATTCTAAAAAAGGAATCGAATAAAAATAAAACCTAGCAGCTATAAGTACTAGGATAATACGCATATTTTCTGAAAAAAACAGATTTTTTTGTAGGAAAACTTTCTTGGAGATTGAATTGTGATCAGCATCTAGCAACCGCCACAGCCGGTTTCAATAGGTAGTTAGTTTCCATAGCTACAGGCATTGAGTACATAATAAATTGTAGCACTTTTAAAGTTCCTAGCCCCAAACTTTACCCCCAAACATTAGGCCCAGAGGCAACACAGATGTCCTCTAAACTTCCTTTCCACATCAGATTTACACCCAATAGTTGCTTAATTGAGTTTCGACAGCTATTTATTTACTCAAACGATTATCCACGTTGCGTTATCAACAGCTGTTGTGGTTCACACCAGGCGCAAGGTCGGGCCACAGATTAAGATTATATATTAACAGAAAGACCATCTTTTGACATATCCTGCGCGTGAGAGCGCCGGCTTGTTTAGCATTTTTAGATTTAGGTTCTAGCAAAATAAAGGCTACCTATAGAAAATCTATATTTTTTCCTTCGATCTGTTGGAGCGGGGTGTTAATCTTCTTCTTCTTCTCACATCGTATTACTGTTTTGTTACTATTACTACACAATTTTTTTCTAAATGTATTAACCAACCTATCAAATCTTTCAAAAAAGTTTCACTTATAAAAATTTTGTGCTCGTTGCAATTATTCGCCTTAAATAAATATGTAAGTCTAGAGAGAACTGGCGCTCTACTGTCTGTATCTATGTATATAATTAAATTGCAAATAATTCATTCATTGTGCGAATATTCTGTTCTTCATATTACATAAGTGGTAATCTTTGACCAAGACGCAAATTGTCCCAAGTATTTGAAATGCAATTTGTGTATTGTATTCGAGACTGGGGCGATGTACCCCTGCATCTGAAGAGTTATGGACTTAGGGGTGTTATTATTACAGCTTAGTTCAACGCACAAGTGTGTAGGGGTAATGGGTGGGTTCACGGCGGTTTTAAATGGACCTTATTTGTAGTTATACAAGATCCCAAGTTTGAAAACTCACTCCGGAGACTAATATATAACCACTTTAGTTACACGAGAATTTCATTTAATATTTGACAACATACTAAAATAATTATATATATGAAAGGCGTGACCTTCCCACAAGGGTCCCCGAAGGGGTAGGCAGGTGTACCCACATACCCACTTTCCGCCGGATATTCTAAGTGCTAACGTGACAGATGGCGAGTCCATCGCCGTTACTCAAGCACGACAATACATACGCCTTTGAATTTCTTCTCAAACGTATGCAGGTTTCCTCTCGGTATAGTCGGGATTCGACTTGCCATCTTTGTGTCGCAGGTAACTACTCGAACCATTCGGCCTTCTTAAATAATAATAATAAATACCTTGGGATAATTCCAATAGCAAAAAGTTTATTTTATGATAGCAAATGCTATATTTTTCTTTGTAATCCGTGTCCCAAGCAAAGTTAAGGCTCGACATATGTGGGTAATGACTTTCCTCACGATATGAAATCGTTAACGATTCTTTATATCGTCCATTAGTTTTCAATAATAGGATATTTAAGTGGATTTCTTACGTACAAAATCCTCAATTTCCTTCATATTAATATCATACCGAATATACGACTTATGTAAACGATAGATATGTTTTGATAAATTGGAACCTGAAATACATTTTAATATAGGATAAAAAATATATATATATCCTCACGCCTTCCCACAAGGGTGCCCGAAGGGGTAGGCAGAGGTGTATAGGTAATACCCACACACCCACTTTCCGCCAGAGGTATATTAGATGCCAACGTGACAGATGGCGATTCCATCGCCGTTACTCAAGCACGACTATACGTACGCCTTTGAATTGCTTCTCAGACGTATGCAGGTTTTATCTCGATGTTTTCCTTCACCGTGAAGCTCGTGGTGTAACTAATCACTGTACTTTAATTCAGAAAAACTCATTGGTACAGTCGGGATTTGAACTTGCGATCTTTGTGTCGCAGGCAACTGCTCGAACCACTCGGCCACCACAGCTTAAGATAAAAAATAAATTCAATTATTAATTTTGGCATCGCAGTTTGTAAATGTAATTTGAACGGGCCCATATCTATAAGAATCTTCTCGTTGGGTATCTACAGGGTACATGTGAGGCATCCAGAGTCAAACCAATGGATGCTAGTTGGAACTAGTTAGGAGGTACCTAAATATATAAACACCTACCTACGGAAAAATCGTATGGTAATATAATGTGGCCGAACGCGTAATTTAATCACTATGTACCATTTAATCATCACAGTACATAACTAGCCGTGTTCTGGCGAAAAAAATTTTTTTTTTTTTTTTTTTTTTTTTTATAATACAAGAGTGGCAAACAAGCATACGGCCCCCCTGATAGGAAACGGTTACCGTAGCCTATTTACGCTCACGATACCGAAGTATCACTTGCGCGTTGCCACTCTGTGTTCGGAGAGTTACAGTGTGATGGCAGCATAATGGGTTTAATCCCTCTGCTTCCAACACAATGTAACAATCCTCCCCCCTCCCCAAAGAGCTCATTACTGGAAACCTTATTCACCGCGTAGGAACACAACACAAAAAATTGTGTTATTTGGCTACGGACTTCTGTAAGGTGGAGGTCCTGCCCCAGTCGGGCAGCTCCGAATTCGAACGGGAAACCCGTTATGCCCTACCTCTCTTATTTCATTTAGTCCTGGACGGTCGCCACTCATGAGCGCATCAAATCATATATTGCAGGTAATAGAACATCTGGGCTCTGAGCTAATAAATATGGGGTGTAAGTACGTACCCATTAGGTTCAATATTAACACGATAACAAGTCCGATCAAAGCCGTATAAAAAATGTTTTGATAACTCTATAGTCTGCAAGGGCGATATTATTTCCAAACGGCTCGTCTAGGCAACGAACCTGCTGCGCTACAATATGTCTAATACACAATATACACGAAATAGTTATTTGTCTCGCAAGCACGTGCCGATTTTATGGCACTGTAGCACCCGTAAATTGATATTAGTCCGTTCACTGACCTTTTTCACACTGGCTATTGCTGCAAATATACACTCATACATGTTATAATTTCATCACTAGAAATGCAAACGATATCTCCAACCATTCCCAGATGGAGTAGGCGATAATGCAATCCACATTTGCGACAGGAAACTTTTGATTGGCCAAGTCGTTGGAGTAGTGACCTGCAACGTGAAAGTTGCAAGTTCAAATCCCGACTGTACCCTAGCTGTATACAGCTTCTTTCACGGCGAAGGAAAACATCGAGAGGTTACATGCAAACATTTAAAAAGAAACTCAATCACGTACGTATAATCGTGCTTGAGAAACGCCGATGCACTCGCCAATGATCACGCTAGCACCTAAAATCCTATCCTCCCTACACACTTCTGCCTTCGAGAATTCTTGTGGGAAGGCTTGAAGATATTTATTACCTGTTATTAAGTTGCCAATGGACAGCGTCAGTAATCGAAATCAAAATATTTTTATTTCACATAGGCCTAGGTGGGCACTTATAAAACGTCGAAAAAGGTGCAAGGTTCGGGTTGGTCGTCTCCAGGGTGAAGAACCGACAAGAAATTCCATGGTTACCCTTTTCAAATCATTAGGTATACAATAACAATATTTTTATGTTACAGAATCGAAACGAGAACGTCAACAATGCAAATCAAAAGGTATTTAAAGTATCGTCATAAGCTTAGCCGGCACCGTATTGACTTGAAATATTCACCCTGTTCAAATTGAGCTTTAATTTAGCGTTAAGTTACAAAGGGGGTGTTTGTTTACACAGCTTATTTCGATTGTAGTTATGTGCTTCGGTAGTTGGCTTGGCGGTTGGGATAGCCATTTATCAAATGTATTATTATTATTCTTATTTTGGACCCTATTTTGAGAGAGTCGTAGTGGCCGAGTGGTTTGAGTCACCTGCCAATCAAGTAGATTGGAAGTTCGAATATATGAATTACTTTTTACAACCGTAAGTAAAATGATTACACATTACGAAACATCGAGAGGAAACCTACGTTTCTGGAGAAATTGAATGACGTATGTATAGCGGGAATCGGCGATGGACTCGCATTCTAGCGTAAGCGCTTAAACTGTATGTCTAACGAGAAGTGGTTGGTGTTGTACACCCCTTCGAAGACTTTTGTACAGAAATGATGATTTTGACAAAATGACAAATTTCTGGTCCTACTCGCTAAAATACTCTTCGGACTAGTAGCAAATAGATAAGACCTTTATAAGTGTCTTATCAATGCCTTAATACTTTCATTTCATTAAAGCTTAGAAAATTGGTGAGAATAAAAAAGCTTGGCTCGAGTAAACACTTCACTGACATATTGTCTCAGAGCTAGATAAAAAAATCTTCAAATTAACAGTGTCAAATGGTTTTCTTAATAAAAGAAAATTACCGTCGAGTGGCAATCGTGAAATTTATAGAAGGTCGTCACCCCCAATCTTATCGAAGGAAAATACATCTTTTTTGATCCCGAGCTCTTTGTCAACGTCTGCCGGCGATTCAGTTGAAATGAGAGCGATTTGATATAAACTCAATGTTCTGCCATCAGCCGAATGCTGGAAGAAAAGCTTTGCTTAAAACAAACACCTGGGAAGTTTCTAACGACAGTTGATGTATGTTGCTAACAACCCAGTTTTCATAAAATAAATTATACCCGCCGTTTACTTTTTTTAAATTTAGAATTGGGATACTTTTTTTTTATTACAATTATGTTCATTTTGCCTTGCCTTGAGTGAAAAGGTTGGTATATTTTTATTAGTTTCGGTATGAGCTTGGTATAACTATTGCATTCACAAACCATAATGTTGATACACTTGATACTTGAACACAAAAAAAGGTTTAACAGAGGGTGCCGACCATATGAGTAGTTGTACTTGCAGCATCAGTACAAGTATCCCTTTCTGTTGCACATTATTCATCAGCACGCATCCTACAAAAAACCCACAAGGGTCCCCGAAGGGGTAAGCAGAGGTAATACCCACACATCCACTTTCCGCCAGAGATACGTTGGCACCTAATGTGCTAACGTGACAGATGGCGAGTCCATCGCCTTTACTCAACCACGACTATACATATGACTTTGAATTTCTTCTCAGACGTATGCAGGTTTCCTCTCGATGTTTTCCTTCACCGTCACAAAAATTAATCCCCACAGGATTCGGAACTACTACAGTCATGAATACGCTTCTTCAATCAAACATCTCATCAAAAAACAAAAGGTACATACATACATATAATTACGCCGAAACCGTCACAGGGTAGGCAGAGAGAAGCCAATTCACTTAAACCTAACGCACTAATTCTACTAACACTCAAACTAACCCTAAGTACCGCGTGCGACCAGTCAATTTCCTCGGATGGCGTATAAATCTACCCGGGTCCCATCTTAGCGCGGAAATGCAGACCCAACCGCTCAGCCAGAGTTATAGTCTGTTTTAACAGGGAAATGCTGTACTTTTTCACTTGACGCTTTGTTATTTTCTCTGTTTGTTGCTTTGTGGCGTTTGTACTAGGGCAGCAGAAATATTAAAGGGTGAGAGTGCGAAACTGAGCTTTAATTGCAACAGATTTAAGTTATACTTTAATATTTGGCGTTTTAAGGTGTTTCCCTAGTCGTAGTAAACGAGCTCGTGAAAGCTGGACATAAAAGACTAACTTACATATTATGACAAGGAGTGCAAGTTTTCTCTAGACTTACGTCTTCATTAGATTCTTGCATCAGATATCTTTCGCATACAATCATCAGTCGTTCCATATGATACTGCTCGCATGTTTCAAGTACTTTTGACGTTCCTATCTTTTGATGTCCGACCGCTTAGAAAATAGTGCGGACTGTGCCCCGCGCTTTCGTTTACGTAAGACTTTTTTCACTTGTAGATTTTTTCCTGGAAAAAAACATATATAAATTCACGCCTTCCCACAACGGTCCCCGAAGAGGTTGGCAGAGGTGTATACGCAGTACCCACGCACCCACTTTCCGCTAGATATCGCCGTTACTCAAGCACGACTATACATACGCCTTTGTAAATCTTCACAAACGTATGCAGGTTTCCTCTCGATGTTTTTTCGTGGTGTGACTAAACACTGTACTTAAGTTAAAAAAAACTGATTGGTATATTCGAGATCTTGTAATCTTTTTGTTGCAGGCAACTCCTCGAACCACTTGGCCATTACGGCTATTAGAAGGTAGAATAAACCATATCTTTTGTAGTAATTCAGCTTACTTTCATTAATATATTATGTTCGAAATTTCATGCAATTCTGCATTTCAGGCATGCAAACATCCTCACAAACTCTCCTATTTATAATATTGGTAGGTTTGACATAGCCATATAAATGCTTCAACTATGTATTGAATCCACCAATACGGCCATTATGTGTGTATGTGGCATTATGCTCGCGACACAGTGCATGCGACGCGAGTGCGATTCTATTTCACGCGCAAATGGAGCGATGCGACAGGACTGAATTTATGCGAACACTGGTGCCGTGTTCCCGATGTCGGTACTGGATGAATTTTCCACCTATTTACATGAACAAAGTGTGTTTTTATGTATAAGAGAGTCGTGTTGGCCGAGTGGTTTAGGTAGTAAAGTCGAGTCTGCAGGTTCAAACAAATATGTTATTGTAATTAATTAATTTACATAAAATTTACACAAATATTTAAATTAGAAGAAAAGCTTGAATGTTTCCAGCACGACACCAACACCAACGCCTAAATAATTCTCTGTTGAAACGAAGGTATTGGTATACCAATACCTTTACCAGAGGTATACCTCTGCCTATCTTTTCGGACACAGTAACAGATGAATGAATAAGGTATCCAATAATGAGGTCCTTAGGGAAGGGGAGGATTGTTATATTCTGTTGACAGAGGGATTATTTCCATTATGCTGCCAACACAGTATAACTTTCCGAACACAGAGTGGCAACGCGCAAGTGATACATCGGTATCGTGAGCGTAAATTGGCTAGGGTAACCGCTAACCATATTTGTTTGGCACTCTTGTTGTATAAAAGAAAAAACTCCCAGAATTTCGCAATAACACTTTTTTTATACCATTAGGATGCAAACAAACATGCAGCCCGCCTGATGGTAAGCGGTTACCGCCACCTATGGACGCTAATAATAATAATAGTAATAAATTATTAGTAGACCACGAGTAACGACGAGCTACACGAAACAATTTTAATAAGCCAACACATTATTGACATGTCCTAAATGAACTAATACGAGCCCGATTGTTCGTCTGAAGTTGTTATCTTCATAGATGGGTTCTTGGAAAATATGCCGGGAAAGACAATATTTTCGCTTATCTCGAGTAATTTATGCGAAAACTTGACGAAACTTGGTCACTTAGAGACGAACAGTTTGAGATGTCAATGGAGATAAAATCACACTTTTGTGGGCTGTACACTCTTGCTCCCCGGTGCCCTTGGGGTGTTTGGGGAATGTTGGTCAGAGTACCTACTTTACTTACGTTGCAAGATTTTGCCTCTTTTCGAAAAATTTCCTGATTTATATACATAAAAATGATAAAATGGTTCGTGTACCTTTTAATACGGATTGACATCAATTGTTGACAATACGCTCCAAGGATTTTTTAGACAACAATGTGCCACAGCTAAGCGTGACAGGTACAGCGAGTAGCTTTAATAAATAAATTGTTATTTTGTATTGACAACACCAGCCTGTATCATATTGGCAGATGGGAAGTTTTTTTTGGCGCGCTGCAACTCTTTTTCAAGCAGTAAATTTCAATCAGCCAATGAGAGAGAAATCCCCAATTAGGTACGCAGTAAAAAACAGTGAAGGAGGAAATATGGTTAGCGATAGCGCCGATTGTTGCTAGGTCAATTTTGTATGCCCTTGTGTGCCCTTCACCGAAAAGTGGTGTGACTAATCACTGTACTTGGAAAACTCAATAGTACAGTCGGGATTCGAACTTGCAATATTAGTCTTTGATTACTCGAACCACTCGGCCACCACGGCAACTTTGTTAAACAAGTTTAAATAAGAGGTTTAAATTCCTATTAAGTCAAGATTCCTATTATGATAAATAAGCCGAATTTTTTTCACATTAAATAATTATTCCCACCCCCCGCCTTGTATATCCATACATAATATGTATGTATATATGTGCGTACGTGTCACTAGAGTACCCTCCATAATTTAATATAAATAACCGCCCATTGCTCCTTGCACCACTTTTATAATGCGTCGGTATGTAATGCAACTAGGGAGAGCGGAACGTTATACAGAGTTGATAGTACCACTTTCGAAAGAAAATTACTATAGAAAATTATAAAGCGTAAGGCAACGGTTAACTCGTGATCTATACCTGCATAGTTTGAGAAAGAAATGTGTAGGTTTATAATGGTTTTCAATGAAAATTTCAAGTAGGTAGATTGAGTGCAATCATTCAGCTCAGCTTTTATGAATATTAATTTAATCATAGGAATGATAATATCCACGTCATGAAAACTTCGAAATATATATTTTCATATATCTTCTCTTGGCAGGTTTTTTGCTTGGAAAGGGTGGTAACTTTAGTTTATATAAAGTATGTGACGTTCAATAAGTATTCACTGTGTCCCTTACGTTGAACAAAATATTTTGATTTTGATGTACTATTCCGCCTTACGCAAGATAGGTACAAATTTCATGAGATGATAGCCAATCTTCACGAGTTGGAGAGACACCTGAAGAAGAAGAACTTTCGTCAGGTGAAAACAACTCTATGCAGTTACTTTAATAGATCTCGTCCCCCACGCTACCGCAAGCAGGGGTGACAAACATCAGGCTCGTTTCATAATCGTTCACTACAGACACGTTAAACACAGGAGGCTATAAAAATTGCGCAAAAACCATAAATTTTCCCGCAATATTCAATTACTATGGTCATACCGCCTATAGAGGGTGCTACGACCACACATACAGGACTACTGAGTTTGTACCGAGTGATTTATCGTCTTGTGGGATTGTAGCTAATTGCGTTTTTGACCACAATGATACATTTGTTGGTTGATGCAGTGTATAATCTACCTATATGTATGTATAATTAAATATATAAAGTCCTATTTACAACCATTTACTAAAATTCCCCAAGTTTCTACTTAAGAGTCCGCCTAATCAAGTGCTTAATATATAATAATATAGACTCACGCCTTCCCACGAGGTTACCCGAAGGACACACTTTCCGCCAGAGATATTTATATTTTAGGTGCTAACGTGACAGATGGTGAGTCAGTCGCCGTTACTCAAGCACGACTTTACATACGCCGTTGAATTTTTTCACGAACGTATGCTGGTTTCCCCTTGATGTTTTCTTTCGCCGTAAAGCTCTTGGTGTGACTAATCACTGTACTTAAGTTCAGAAAAACTCATTGGTACAGTCGGGATTCAAACTTGCAATCTTTGTGGTACAGGCAATCGAATCACTCTTTTAGCTTCTTTTCAAGCTATACGGCATTTCATTGGGTATGCCAGTAATTTTGTGTGTTTTAAAAATAATCTTGAGAATAAGTCGCCTTCGTGTGTACGAAAAAGGAATTAAAACACGGATACCTTCGCGCTTCTACTACAGACGTTACTGCTTCTCTGCAATAACTAGATACCTATGTCTACAAAACGGGTACACTTACATCGCCAGCCTGATAGTGTAACGGCATATAATTCTATTTGGGGACGCACGCGCCTCGTCCGCGCCACGGTCACGCCACGGCGAAGCTAATCCACCGAGGAGACATTTGTCACGCGACTCAGTTACACTCGCGTCACATCTGTCACTGCTCTTGAGTTGGCCCTTGGTCAAAGACTAAGATTTACTAGGTGCAGACCGTGGTGTTACCTACTAATGTTTTATTTAAAATAAACTTGGGATGGTTAATTTTAAAGCAAAATAACTTGTTTTAGCGTGAAAGAAAACAAAAATCAACTATTCTGCGTTAAGACGTTGTTTTTTACCCGGTGTCGTGATTAACTATTAAATAAATAAAAAATAAATACATAAACTAGTGATTAATTTTTAAATAAAGTAATATGTAGCGATTAATAGAAAGGATGAATGAAGAAAAATTGGTGAGACAGTTATACAATGCTTGTGTGCAAGCAGAAGCAGGCGAAGACCACGTTCAATTACCTGAGTCAAATCGATCAGATCATCAAAGATTTATGAATGATTGAATGATGTGACACGGCGTGATGATATGTATGTATTGTTTTTTGTGTTTACTATTATTTAGCGTGAAAAAAATTTGTTCACTGGCATAATAGTCATATCAAAATGACATCAGCTACAGAAAAATGTTGAAAACACCTTCTCAGAGGCACAAGACAAATAGGTAATAAAAATGTACAGCCAAGGGCGAGCTCTACACAAGCGTAATCTACATCCAAGTCAAGCAACTAAGTATCCGATTATGGTCCATAGCGACAAGTGTTGCGATAAAATATTGCGCAAAATTGCAGGACGCGTGTCCGATATTACAGCTATTGTCGGTGTAATAATTCGAGTGGTATGTTCTAATCTTTGGGTGGGGAAGTCGCTCGTAATTCTCCGACCTTTGGCCTGTCATTAACTGGTGTTTTGGGGATGGGGACATTTCTTACTTGCACCAAATTTTTTTCGATGTTTTATTTATCAACTAGCGTAAAATTTTGATAAATGATAATGTACCTTTCAATTACAGACAAATTGACATAGTCCCAAATTTTTCTGTTCTGGTAACAAGACAAATATATATTTACTTATATAAGTAGACGTATAGATAAATAACAATAAATACGAATACTAGTGTTCATCACACAATATCTGGCCTCATTGTAAATCTAATGACTCTGAGCTAATAATTATAGGGTTTATATTACTATTATATACATATATTACTACATACATACATATCATCACGCCAAGTCCCCAGCGGGGTAGGCAGAGAGTATAGAGCGCCAGTTCTCTCTAGACTTACATACTTCTTTCGCTTCGTCCACATTCATTAGTCTCTTCATACATGCTCGTCGGTTTCGAGTACTCTTAACGTCTTACTCAAGCACGACTATACATACGCCTTTGAATTTCTTCTCAGACGTATGCAGGTTTCCTTGAGACTCCGATCTATTTGATCTAGGTAGTTGGAACGTGGCCTTGCTCTGCCTCTTCTTGCACACACTTTTGATTTGTATATCTGTTTCGTCAATCTTTCTTCACTCATCCTTTCTATGTGTTCAAACCAACGTAACATGCCTTTCTTCATCTTTACAATCACACCCTCGTTCACGCCAGTTGATTTGCGAATCTCTTCATTGCGGATTCGATCTAAAATCGTTACTCCGCACATTTTTCGAAGAGATCGCATCTCAACTGCATTCAAGCTATTTTCATACTTCCTCTGACATACCCAGGATTATATATTACTATGTGTTATTATTATGGGTTCCATGACGAATGTACCTATAATAAATAAATAATATATCCTCACGCCTTCCCACAAGGGTCCCCGAAGGGGTAGGCAGAGGTGTATAGGTAATACCCACACACCCACTTTCCGCCAGAGGTATATTAGGTGCCAACGTGACAGATGGCGAGTCCATCGCCGTTACTCAAGCACGACTATACATACGCCTTTGAATTTCTTCTCAGACGTATGCAGGTTTCCTCTCGATGTTTTCCTTCACCGTAAAGCTCGTGGTGTGACTAATCACTGTACTTAAGTTCAGAAAAACTCATTGGTACAGTCGGGATTCGAACTTGCGACCTTTGCGTCGCAGGTAACTGCTCGAACCACTCGGCCACCACGGCTTCACGAATGTACCTATCTCCCTCCTATTTATTTTCCAACGTGCTTATTTCAACATGCAATACTTTATAAAACAAAGTTCAAATTTTCACTCACCCGATTCCACTCATCCAAATTCCTTACCTGAAAGAAAATAATAAAATTAACAAATTTAACCCTTATTATAATAAGCTGACGTTTGACATTAACTTGACATGCATACGTGTAATATTCCACGTTTAATTACGAACTGTGACAGAGCACTATTGCGACCCCTTTTAGAGACACTCTCATAATAATGACGTAAGTTATAATTAGGTAGTGTTAAAAGGCTAGGCGGGGGTTTCAAGTCACATAAAAATATATGCTTACATGGCGTTACACTAAAGAAAACCAACGTGAAGATCTCTGCTTATGGCTGAGGCGATTTGCAAATTGATTGGTAAAAGTGGATCGTGGGGTCCCACAAAAAATCTAAATCCTTTTTCTAGAACTGCTGTATACGCCAAAAATTGCAATCTAGTTAGGTATTTAAATTACAGAGCAACCATTGAATGTCTTTTAAAAGAACTAAAAAAATGGCTCTGTGAAAAAACTACTATTCTACTATTTTAAATGTAAATAGTAGAAAGTTTGATTTTTAAATTGTAATTTCAAAATATTATATATCATTGTTGTAAAATATTGCATTGTAGTTAGTTAAGAGGTATATATTAATATCTTAATTATATAAAGTATATCCTCACGCCTTCCCTCAAGGGACCCCGAATGGGTAGGCAGAGGTGTTAAGGTAGTACCCACACATACCCACTTTCCGCCAGTGATATATTTTAGGTGCCAACGTGACAGATGGCGAGTCCGTCGCCGTTTATAAGGTTATTATATGCATAATACCTATGTTAAAGTAACTAACCGACGAGTCATACTGCTCTATAAGCTGAGTGCATGCAAGTAAACGACCTCATTAAAGTAAACGATTGCGTTATTCACCGGACGCTTCATACACCTGATAATTGTGTTATGAATTTGATGCTCTGTGCCATAGTGCATGCATTCATTAAGTTACGGGCTGTATTAATATCCTCGTTGCAGTTATATTAAGGTGTTAACGTGACAGATGGCAATTTCTTCATGGTCTATCTGGGACGACTTTACGCACGTAGTAGTAAAGTCTTTTTTTTATACCACTTGGGTGGCAATCAAGCATGCGGCCCGCCTGGTGGTAAGCGGTTACCGCCGCCTATAGACGCTTGCGACACCAGGGGTATCACTCGCGCGTTGCTGACCCTGCAGGAATCTCTTCACACCCTTCTTGAAGAACTTCATGCAGTACTCTTCTCGTCGTCGTCTTCCAAGCGTATGCATTTATTATTACTAACTATACATATTATTTCCTAACGATGTTTTCCTTCATCGTAAGGCTCGTGATCAATCACTACTGTAGCTCTGAAATATTTATTGGTGTATTCGGGGATCGACCTTGCAATCTTTGCGTTGCAGCCTATTCGGACCACTCGTCCACCACGACTCTATCTGACATTATATAGTAGGTTTTACATTAAGGTATTCAAATTGGTGTGCCATTACAATGTTCGTAAGTGCTCGCCTACAAAGACAATTAGGCGTATTATGAAGCCATAGTCGAATCCGTACCGACCAGTGATGAAACACGGCGTGCGGATATATCCGAAGAAATTTATAACGGCACGTATGAAAACAGCAATACCCCGTGAGGGACTAAGCATGATGATAGGTATATATTTATCTATATATCTATATAAGTATGTTTGTCTATATTTGTCGCTGTCCGATTGACAAAGTGCGAGCGTTGCTTAGTTTGGGGCTAGATAAGTTTGCGTGGAAATGTCCCAAGGTGATTATTTTTATATGAGACGTGGTGGTCGAGTGGATCGAATAATCGATTGCAACTCCAAATGTACAAGTTCGAATTTCGGCTGTACAAAGTATTTAAGTAAATCCAGTAATTAACCAAACTACAATGACTAAGAAAACATCGTGAAGAAACCAGCATACGTTTCAGAAGAAATTCATAGACTTTCATAGATTGGTGCTCTAATCACTTTGCCGTGAGGGATTCGGCATAACTATATGTATAGTTGTATACTAGCTTATGCTCGCAGCTTCGCCCGCGTGGAGTTCGAAAAAGTAGCTACAATATTTTCCTGCTAGAATCTGTTCAGCCACTATGCTGTGAAAGAGCAACAAACAAAACTGAGGCCTTTATAATATTAGAGCACCGAATTATTTGGAATTTTCGAGTTTTAAAACATGTGTCAAAATAAAATTTAATTTAAATCAGAAGCACTAAGGAGTATTGATATCATTTTGATGCAAAAGTAGCCTATGTCCTATTCCTAGGTATAAGCCATCACGATTTGAACTTTCAGCCAAATCGGTTCAGCCGTTTTACACTGAAAGAACCGCAAACATCCAAACTTACAAACTTTCACATTTATAATATAAGTAAGAAGTAAGATATGTATGTGTCGGACCTAGACGAGTGAAGAATTAATAAATTGGTGTCGGAACGAAAAATTCACATCGTTCTTGAATATTGTCTTGTAGCGCCATCTGTTGAGCGCTGTATTGTAAGATTTGAGAGCTGTGATATTGTTTTAGGCTAGCGATGATTTCAAAGTATTATTTTGCAATGATACTTTGTACATGTGCTAAACTGTCTAAACCAATAAGATTTTAGTTTGTTCCGATATGTTGGTAGGCTGTTGGTAGGCGGCAGCTTTGTTATAATTTGTGGAATCGCAAACGTGATATTTAACTGCGCTTCTAGGAGTCTATATCCTGTTGGTAATTCCTAATGTAATAAGTTCGGATTTGACTTTTTATTTGTATTGCCATAAAAATTATAGAAAGACATTTTGTCCGGAAGGGTTAGTCCGCCGAATATCCGAAAACAACACTAGTCAGCTTCACAGATGCGTATCTATGAAAATTCAATTTGCCTCGGCCGACGTGTTTTTGTCCCGGCGCACATACAATGCCCGCCGTATCTATTAGTATTTGCATGGCACTGAAAGCAATCTGCAATGCAAACTCGTTTATGTAATGCTTCAGCTACAATAGGATTCTATGTGTACCCGAGAATCGTCCACTCTGTGTGCGAATTACGATTGATTTTCCAAATTGCATTATGTTTCGAGCGTACTCGGCAAGATTGTGTTTGTCGATGTTAATATCTTCGGTTTAGATAGCTTCAGCAATTTCACTCTGTTTACCTTCTACTAGTCTAGTAACTAGTCAAAGATTGGGCTTCTGCACGATCACTGAAAGATCAAAATCTGCTATTTGTGTGGTGACGAATCCAGCAAATTTAATATTATCAAAATAGGTCCGGTCCAGCCTTTCTTTAATGACAAATAGCATTACTGAATCGTCTCTGCTTTATACAATAAATATACAAATGAATCTAATAATAATTTAATACTTCCTTCAAATAGGTTCCTATCTGTACTAGTCAACCAGACAACCAATAAAATGTCATCCTCGAATGTACGAACTGCTTTCATCATCATTCATCAGGGAGAGCTTGATGTATATACAACAGCTACCTTCGGTAAGCTCTATAGCACTACAATCGAAAGCGTACAACCCTACTAATAACTTACATATACTTCAATGTGAAGGTTTGTGATGTGTTTGATACACAATCAAGTTCAACAGGATTGGATGAAATTTGCCTCAGTGATAGTTTATTAGCTGGATTAACCCGTGGAATATGTTTTATTAAATAAGAAAATTTACCAATGAAATAAATTATTACGCGGCGCATAACATATTGTTACTATCATTATGGTAGCCTGGTACATCCCACTGTTAAGCAAAGCTCCCATGGTTTCCAGGTGTTTCTGTCCAAAGCTAGTGTTGGCCATGGATGTGTCCAGGTCTTGTCGCCATCTCCTCCTGGCGGTCTACCTGGCATCTAGTTTTTTCAGGTTGCCCTTCGGTGGTGATTTGACCCAACGGTCGGCAGGCATGCGACGGAAGTGCACTTAGTCCCATATAAAATTTCAATTCCGACAACATATCGACATAAGTTGAACAAAATTATAGAATATTAATTTCAATGTTCCAAGCCTATGTTGTCTATTCAAATCCGCTCGGACATGCATGCTGGCAGCAACGGGTCAGATTATTTGCATTTTCACTGAACTGGCCAATCTGCATTGCAAACTTCGACTGTGGTATGCAAAGTTCTACCAAATTACATTCACCACGCGATATCCAGACCTACGTCATATCACAAGTGAACAGGGTCTGAAGTTGATTGGGATACATTTCTTTAGTGGATTTTTAAATTGGTTACATTGTAATGCGTCGGGTTGTCACGGGTTAGCTTTGACGCGTTTATATCACACATACAAACAATTATAACTGTTGTCTAAACATTGGTCTGCCAATGTACACTACGTAATGAGAACTAACGTTAAAAAAGGCAACCGGAGAGTTTGTTTGGCAGTTTCTTCTCCTGACAGGTTTTCTCTTAGTGGTACCTGTAGTTTTATTTATTGATTTAGTATGTGGCGTGAAAATAGGTGTTCCTTATGTCCCTTGTCTATACTAATATTATCAAGAGGAAAGATTTGTATGTAAGTATTAAATAGGATCCGAACCAACTCGACCGATTTGAAAAATTCTTTCACGATTGAAAAGCTACATTCACTCTGAGTAATATAGGCTATATTTTCTTTTATAAAAAAAAACTTATGTCCACCCGTGCGAAGCCGGGACGGACCACTAGTGTTGAATAAAAGACTTTTGATTCTGATTTTAATGGTTCTTGAAATCGATTAGTTGAACTAATATTTTCCTAATATAAGCTATATTTATGCATTTTTTATAAAGAATTGCATGCGTCTGGTCAAACCACTCATTATACATAACACAAGAAGTTCAAAGGCGTATAGTCGTGCTTGAGTAACGGCGACGGACTCGTTGGCATCTGTCACCTTGGCACCTAAAAATATATCACTGGCGGAAAGTGGGTGTGTGGGTACTACCTACGCACCTCTGCCTCCCTCGGGGAACCTTGTGGGAACGCATGAGCATATTATTTTATTTACAATATACCCAGCATATTGAATTCCAAATGGCATCCGAATGCACAGTTAATGGTACATTAAACATTGGCACACGCAGCACGTATGATCTACTGATCGATTGGGGAGCTCGATCGTAAACTTGCCACTTTCCATTGGATTAACGCGAATATTTCCTACCGAGTAATGTGAATTGAACTTTACATCTCTAGGGAGGAGTATCATTTTCTTCCATTTCTATTAAAAATACTGTTCTGTATTAAGACTGCCATTAGGGTTGTTTCATTTTTTATTATTGATGCTATATTCAATTCTGAACTTTGCTTGTCGGAAGTATTAGCATCTTTTTATTTTCTTATTATAACGTTCTTACTACCTAAATGACGCTCTATACTCTCTGCCTACCCCGCTAGGGACTTGGCGTGATGATATGTATGTATGTATGTACTACCTAAATCAAATCGATCGAACGCTAAAGGACAGGAATGTGAAGAGGAGGTACTCGAAACCGACGAGCATGTATAAAGAGACTTATGAATGTGGACGAAGCGAAAGAGTTATGTAAGGAAAAAGTATGTAAGTCTAGTGAGAACTGGTGCTCTATTCTCTCTGCCTACCCCCTTAGGGATTGACGTATGTATGTATGTACATGTAGGTATCACGTCAAATACCCCACGAGGAAGGTCAGAAAAAGCGCTCTCACTAGATTTATGGGCCTCTTTCGCTTCATCCACATTTATAAGGCCCTTCACACACGCTCGCCGGTTTGACCCTCCTACCCTTAAATGTTCGATTTAATCTAAGTAGTTGGAAAGTGTTCTTCCTTTGGTAGGAACTATAAGATTCTATTCATCTAAACGTCACACATAGAGAAAACTGATATAGTTGTCAAATCAGCAGGGGTAGGCAGAGTTGTATAGGTAGTACCCAAACACCCAAACAACATAATCACAACCAAGAAACACATATGCTACCAGCCAAATTGTAATTTAGGATTCGAACTCACGATTAACACAGAAAGCTGGGGCAGCGCACTAGACGACTGTCGGTTGAAAGTGTCGGTTTGCGATTTCCAAATATCAATCACAAAAGTCCACCAACTTCGACTCAACTCGCATAATTCGCATACAATCAAACGCCCGAGCGGAAGGGCGAGCCGACTGTGCAAATATCTTTCACGTCTAAAATATTGAGGAAACTAGCTGACGTCGTTGAAACAACATGACTAAGGGTACTAAGGACTCACATACAAATTGCCTAACCTACGATTAACAACTGCGTAGTTCAAATCGATTTTAATTATGGTTATAACGAAAAGTTTACAGTAGCGTTCTGTTATGCTCGCCTGGTAAGTCTCTGTGCAAAGAAACTTACCAGGCTTACCTACAAAAATCCCTTAAGGCTAGGCAGAGGAGTGACAACTCCCTCTTCATGAGATTCATGTTTGTGACAAAGCGTGGCTAAAGTGACAGTTGCTATAATAATGCCATGGTCAGGGAAATGACCATGGTTTGAATATATAGCATAGGTAGAATATTTATGACGATTATAAATAAATGCATATAGCCCTTATTGTATGTCATATGTTCCCAGTATGTGTCCTACCATTTGTCCCGAGTGTTCTGACGACTTATACTCTCTTATCACCACTCGCCATCGACAGGAAATTAATTCCCTTACCATAAAGGCTTGCAACCAAAAAGGTTTTGCACTGCACGACTTCAAGAAGTTTCCTTCCGCTAATGCTTTCTCTAAAGAGAAAAGCATGGAGTTCTTCAAGGAAAACATTCTCGACCGAAAACGTGCGAGCGATACCCCTATTTTCGCAATCGTCTAATAGGCTGCAGTAAGCGTTTTCCATCAGGTGAACCGCAAACTTGTTTACTGCTTCAGCCGTAAAAATAAACAGATGAGTGTGAAAACGAACACAAAGTGGCAACGCGCAAGTGATACTTCAGTATCGTGAGCGTAAATAGGCTGCGGTAACTGCTTCCTATCAGGTGCGCCATATGCTTGTTTGCCACGTTTGTTGTATAAAAAAAAACAAATTTGCAAATTAGTACTTACAAAAAAGACAACCATTAATTCTGGGTTCCTTGCCGGTTCTCTCGAAACAAAACGGATTCACTTCCGTAAGACGTGTCTTCTCAAAGTCTAAATTAATTTTAATTTTCAGTGTACAACCACAAGTTCGTTTAATAATTATTATTGTTACTAGTTCACTTAGTCGTTATCATTCGAGTAGGCGTGTAATCGCGGTAATACCACGTAATACCTCGGGCAGATTTCATAACGAACAACAAGCAAACTATTCACTAACAGAATACGTAACGAGATCGTCTGATTCAAAATTTTAACTCATGTCTTTTGTGGTGGCGACAGCGAGTTATAGTTTGCTTAGTTATACCACGTGTCACTGCGCTTTTTACACCAGAAGTACATTTTAGGTGTCAAAGTGACAGATGGTGAGTCAGTCGCTTTTAGTACGATTATAGTCTCAAAAGTCTTTGAATTTCTACTCCTACGTTTTTCCTTCTATATAAAGCTATGTAAAAGTGTGATTAATCCGTGATCATACATTTGAAAAAAGGTCACTTGTAAAGACGGGCTTCCAACTTGCAAGCTTGACGTTGAAGGCGACTACTTCACTCGGTCACTCGGCCACCAGAGCGAATTAAGAGAGACAAAATTACTCTCACAGTTAGATGCAGCGCTTTTCTTATTTCGTTACCTTGATGTTAGTTAGCAGTAGGTACAAGGGGCGAATTAGGCGCCCCGTGGATGTGCTCAGGCAAAGTGCAGGAGGTGTTCCTCAGGGGATCCCAGAGCCCTCCAGAGGATGGCCGCCGAGGGGGTTTTAGTGAGTAGAAATCTCACATAAGCCCTTCGATACGTATAGAAGGTTTTAACCCTCGAAAAAAAAAGGTCAAGCAAAACCGCTCCTCTCATGACCATCGCCAAGGAACAATGTCCAATGACTAGCACCACGCACGCAGCTCGATGAAATGGAGCAACCCAGTGATACGTTTATTGAGATTGAATGCTGCCCGCGAATTTGCTAAATGAAACGTGCCGTACGAAATTTCCCGCTAATAGCTACCGTTCACGACATGTACTGTTTGAACATGCTCAAATGAAAAAAGAGGTTCAGAATGTCAAAAAGAAAAAAGAACCATGATATGAACGGCACACTCCTCAACCTCCTCGTTCGGCCGCTCGATACACACCCTCCCTTATCTAAAAGATAACACGTCCCAGAAATGTCATCATCGAAAGCCGAGGTCCGTACCCCACAGGGGGTGCCCTTAGCTGTGTTGCTTAGCACTAAAGTGCCTGGCTGGAGGCCTAGGTCTCGCCTTTGCCCGGTTAAGTAGCAAAAGTTCCCGGAACTCACGCTACGAGAGACAGTACAAAAAATAGTTAAAAAACGGCCCACTGCATTGTATTCGATAAGACAAGATTTTTTTATCATAATTAAAATAGTTAAAAAAACTAAAAAACACGCTTTTTATAGAAAACCGAACTAAAAAATAGAAAATAAATTTCGATAATATCTTAAAAAGCGTGGGGTGCATGGTGTCAATAGTTATAAATATTTTATTGACAGATATTAGTAGAGTGATTATCATTTCGGTAATATCTTAAAAAGCACCCCACGCTTTTTAAGATATTATCGAAATTTATTTTCTATTTTTTAGTTCGGTTTTCTATAAAAAGCGTGTTTTTTAGTTTTTTTAACTATTATTTATTTTCTACTTTTTAGTTATTAGTGTATTGTCATCGGTCCTCGATAAGTCTACAAAGTTTGAACGAAATCTGGCCGTTTAAAGTGGGTCAAAATCGAGCTCAAAGAAGTCGGTTACATACATACATACATACATACATACAGGTGAAGCTAATATAAAGCGTGTAAAAATAGAGGATCGGGATGAAAAAATAAAAGAAACATATACTTGTGGCAAACGAGTATAGGTATGGCGCACCTGGTTGTTATCGTAATTGTCCCATGGTATTATTATTAATATTAGATCGTTACGCCGAAGAGATTTCCAAAACAACTGGCGTGAACGAGGGTGTAATTGTAAAGTGCCAATCGTGCCAATGCTGAACGCCCTGTAACAATTACAGAGGGGATGACAAACAGCCCAGGGGAACGGTAACGATGCTGCGGTAATGATAACAAATGAACCGCAATCCTGGGCTCCACGCTTCAAGCTAGGAATACAGTCTTTCAAGGACTCAGGTAAACCGGACTACACGCTGCCTTAAAGCTCGGCAAGCAATCCATATCAATAATTTAAATGCGACAGGTACTTTGTCTATACTAACAATAATAATGTCGTATAGCCGAGTAGCATAGGTGGTTTATATAGTTGCCTGCAACACAAAGATTGCAAGTTCGAATTCGGACTGAATCAATGTGTTTTTATCTAAACTTAAGTTTAATGATTAATTGGAAAACATTGGCAAGAATCCTGCATATGTGGAGAACAAATTAAAAAGGCGTACGTATAATCGTGCTTTGGTAACGGCGATGTACTCGTCATCTGTGACGTTGGCATCTAAAATATATCTCTGGCGGAAAGTGGGTGTGTGAGTACTACCTACACACTTCTGCCTCTGTATCTTTGTCTGCCAATCTGTTACGTTTTCAGCATTTATGAAGAGATTGATGAATGTGGACGAAGCGAAAGAGGTCTGTATGTCTAGATAAAACTGGCGGTACACTCTATCTGCCTACTCCACGGACTTAGCGTGATGGTATGCAACCTGTACTTTTCATTTCTTATTTATCGCGTAGTCAGATAAGTTAATAGATGCTGCTAAAGTACTGAGATATTGGCGCAAACTATGAACGTGCATCGCCTTTCACTGGTCTTACTCAGGTTGCCCGATATAGAGCTTTAGCATTACTAACTCTGAGGTATCGGCGATCAGAAATCGCCGCACGCTCAGCCCGTGTGTCTCTCAGGGAGATAAATAAGGTCCTTTACATAATAATCACCGCATAAGTCACTGTGTCGGCGGAATGACGTCAGATCGGTTCTATTGTAATTTTATTCGGCGCCTAAAATCTTTCGAATGACGAACATTATTTGTACCAATGGAGAGATTGCCTTTAAGCTCACCGATAACTTTTCAAATTGGATCAAAATGGTGTCTATTGAAGCAGGCGTTGACCTAATTCAAATTAAAGGCAGCTACCTTCAGACCTTTTTGCCTATACTCTGTTTCTGTTTCCATGACAACGAAGATAAAAACAACTTACATGATTTAATCTTGTAGCAAACTAAATCTTAGTCACATCACACTTCATACTCAATTAGTCCCAATACGAGCTTCACGGTGAAGGATAATGACGCATGTCGAGCTCGAGAAAACGACGATAGACTCCCACATCTGTCAAATCGGCAGCTATCATATTATCCCGAAGGAAAAGTGGATGTGAGGACCCTTCGGGGACCTTCGTATACAATACATTTATGAATCGTATAGGGAATGATTGCAGAAAGCGGAAATAAACATCACACGACACATTCCTACTGAATGTCAAAATCACGATTGTTTATGGTTGAAGTCTGTGGTCAAATTGAAAATATATTATTATTTGTTTCAAAGTCTTACCAAAAATCTTACAACTATGGAAAGCGACATTAATCCGAAGTTATTATTATAAAAATATAATATATCCTCCCGCCTTCCCACAAGGGTCCCCGAAGGGGTAGGCAGAGGTGTATAGGTAATACCCACACACCGACTTTCCGCCAGTGATATATTTTGGGTGCCAACGTGATAGATGGCGAGTCCGTCGCCGTTACTCAAGCACGACTATACATACGCCTTTGAATTTCATGAGCTATATATTACTACAGGACACATCTAGTTTTTAATAAAGCGAAAGGTGTTTGTGTTCCCTGGTTTTTGAGACTATTGAAGTAGCCCTAGGTCCTGTATGGGTACTTAAAATGTACGATTTACATACTGTATTATGTACTGAGCACTTAAATGAACACTTTACCCAAAACCAGTACGACGGCTCATACATCGCGTCCATTAACCTATTAAAAATATTATTTTGTGAAAAGCACTGAAAATAGTTTTCACATTCCATTTCATGAAGATTTATTATATGGCTTTCTCACTCGCCTAATGGATAAACAAACTTGCTACTTAAGGCTCTCAAGGTGAGCTAATAAAATAGCTTTTACTCTTGCTCCTAAATAAGCTCTGTTGTTACTAATTTTGTAGGTTCTAAATCGACCGATTATTTAAGAAAAGCCGTGGTGGCCGAGTGTTTGGAGTAGTTGTCTGCAACACAAAGATTGCTAGTTCAAATCCCGACTGTACCAATGTTTGAGTGCCAATACTTTAGTATTTTTAGCGTACATAGGCTACGGTAACCGCCCTCCATACCATTAGTTGTGCCATATGCTTACTTGCCACTATTGTTGAATAAAAAACAAAACAACGTCGGTCTCGCATTCATCTAAATATTTCTGCAGCGAAATCACGTTATGTCTATTAATTACTCATGAGAAATCCAGGATGTGTTTAAGAAGAAAAACGTATTAAGAACTTAAAAATATGTACAGTCTAATCCCCTGGACGACGATAGAACAGATATACCATAATTATGCACGTAAGCTTGGGAGCACCTTATGCTGTCAACATCACATCTGCTAATAGTCAATATGACACATCGCAAGATTTAATTTTAAAAACACCTTTATATATGTCCCAATAGAGCATGTAATTAAACCTCAGCATATCCTTTTAGTACCAGCATACAATTTATATTATGCTGAAATAAAGAAACAAAATTGCATAAGTTTTTCCAAAGGGAAATTTTTGCTCATTATTGGAAACCTTATTATACGCGCAGGAGCAGAGAGCAGAGAGAGGGCAGAGAAAAAAAAAAATTATTATTTATTCTATAAAGTTTTGTGTTTACTTCATTGCTAACAAACTTATTGGTACAGAATGAAATTTGACCAAGCTTGTTTAGCAAAACTTAGCGATACGGGAAATACGATGTCTCGCATTGTTATCACAGTTCTCGACTTAATTTTTGGATGGCTTATAATACTTATAATAAAAAACGTGTGGCACTCGGGGACAGCCGCGGTAAAGCTATTGCATAGCATTTTATATCAACTTATGCAATTATATTTTTTTTATTATTATGATATATACTTTCTCTGCGCGGCATTAATGTGTATTTCCTATCCACAAAAAAAAATACTGCATTTGAGGTAATAATAAAATGTATGTGTATAGAGTACTCACTCATTTTCTTTCACAATTTTTTCATCACTTTCCTCATTAATAAATGCACTTTGTTTATACATATTTAAAAATATTATACACAAATTATACGCATACAGCCATTCACCAGCAACTACTATTTACTGTTGTACATATATTTCCCGGCAATTTTGAATTTGGAACTGTTCTATATTCGAATGTGTTGAAATTTTGAAGGTGTTAGTTATATTTTTTTTTCGTTACGGAATTTCTTGATTCGGTCGCCGCGGTCAAAGCCCGCGATAAAAGCTATGCTTAATAATAATAATAAATATCTGGGACAATTCCACACAAATTGACCCCACAAACAGTCCCAAATTAAGCAAACCTTTTGGTATGGTAACTAGATAACGATATATTTACTTATATAGATAGATATATATATACATAAATACATAGGACAACCAAGACTAAGGTACAAATACTCGTGTTCATCACATAAACATATGCTCTCAGCGGAATTCGAACCCGCGACCTCATGTTTCGCTGTCAGGAGCTCTAACCACCGATTTCGGTTATGGTGACCGCTCCAATCTTCTTCTGGAAGCTTCTCGCACATTGCCGACACGTGAGCACACCATTATTATAATAGCAATTGAAAACCACAGGTGGTCGGGCTTTCAATATGTCACGCTTTGCATCAAGCTCTGAACGATGTTACGAAGCCTATGAATGCGCTTATAATGGTGTTGTTGAATAGGAAGCTCATAAAATTCCTAAAGCATGCTCCCATCAAGACGGGAAAGCTTTTTTCTTTGCATTTTTAATAACGTTAAGTGCAGTTGGAGAGCGACGGTTTGTACATTATGCCAAGGTGGGTTAGGAGGGGTCATTTACCAACGCAAAAATCAGCTTTTATATCAATAGAATAAAGTTTTCCTCTCGTATATTAACTTACGTTATTTAATTCGTTAATACAGGAAATGATTTTTTTTATTGGTAAGTGTATTTCATTATGGAATTTTATTTGAATTGTATTTATACAGAATATTACGGAAATCTTACTCCCTATAAGAATATTGGGACAATATTTTAAGATTTTAATAATTGCTTCCTTTATATGTATATATGTATCCTCACACCTTCGGTACCCTTGAAGGAACAAGGGTCCCGAAGGGATAGGCATATATGCATATAGGCAGATAGGTCTATAGGTAATACCAATACACCCACTTCCCGCCAGAGATTTAAATTTGGTGCCAATGTGACAGATGGTGCGTCCATCGCCGTTACCGTTTTGAATTTCTTCTCAAACGTATGCAGGTTTCCTCTCGATGTTTTCCTTTACCGTAAACCTCGTGGTGTGGATAATAACTATAACTAAGTTAAGAAATCTCATTGATTCAGTCAGGATTCAAACTTGCAATCCTTGTATTGCAGACTCGACCACCGCGGCTTTTTATTACTTATTCCGTAGTCATATCATATAAAAATTATATTCGCAACAGCTTTCCGTGAACATAAGATTCGAAATTCACACGAGAATTTTCCTACACTTCTATCCAGTTGGGAGTATAATTTTTTCGGGCTTAGCTCTGTGTTTTAATGGAGTTGCTATTAGCTTTTGTAGGCTTTTAGTGTTATAGTTTCACGAGCTTCAGAATAGTATCTAGGCGAATATGTATTATCCGAATATATATACAGCATCCTAACAAAGCATCGAGAGGAAACCTGCATACGTTGGAGAAGAAATTAAATGGCGTCTGTATTGTCGTGCTTGAGTAACGGCGCTGGACTTACCATCTGTCACGTTTGCACCTAAAATATATCTCTGTCGGAAACTTAGTTGTGTGGGTACCTACCTATAGACCTCTGCATAGCCCTTCGGGGACTCTTGTGGAAGGGCGTGTAGATATATTCTTATTATTATTTTACAACCTAACAAAAATATAATGAAGACAATTGCTCAATAACAAATGTTATCATCGTAAATTTAAGATCTGGGCTCTGTCGGCGCCTCTGATGCGATTCCTTCCGTTTGCTTCTGTCCAGCAAAATCTCATTGACCTCCCTTGTCATGAGTGACAATTTATATATATTTTGTCTTCCTTTCTATATATTGCTTTCTACCTTTCCTTCTAAAATATTTTGGGTTCTTCTTATAGTAAACTTAGCGAACAAAAACCTACAGCTGCAAGCAGCATCAATCGCATGATTTCAAAATAATACATACATACATATCATCACGCCAAGTCCCTAACGGGGTAGGCAGAGAGTATAGAGCGCCAGTTCTCTCTAGACTTACATACCTCTTTCGCTTCGTCCACATTCATCAGTCTCTTCATACATGCTCGTCGGTTTCGAGTACTCTTAACGTTCCCGTCCTTGAGAGTCCGATCTATTTGATCCAGGTAGTTGGAACGTGGCCTTCCTCTGTCTCTTCTCTTCTCTTGCACACACTTTTGCTTTGTAATAATAATCTAGTAATTACGATATTTTCAATGTTTTATTCCTTGTCTGCCCCTAAATCCCACTATTCCCGAAACGAATGCTCGTCTCATAGAACATTTTCATAATTTGGGCATGAATTTCTAAAATCTGATTCCTTTTTTCCTACCATCGTTGGCCCTGAATAATAGAAGGCAAAGGCCATCTAATTAAAACTTTGATGTACAATGAATGCTGCAGGGGACAACCCTAGCGCGCTACATCGGGGATCTTTATAACGTACGATTTTATTGTACTTACGATGTAACGTAGGAACCTACTTAGATCCGGGAACTAAAATACAACGCGTGTATATGATCTTTCGTCTATATTTAAATTTTCTTTTGTTACCTTTAGTACATAAAACGTTTTCTTGTCTCTAGGATTCCTCGTTTCTATACTTGCTAATATTATAATTAAAAGGTTGTTTGATGAACACGCTTATCTCAGTCTATACTTGTTTGATTTGCTCCTCACTCCTCACGCCTTCCCACAAGGGTCCCCGAAGGGGTAGGCAGAGGTGTATAGGTAATACACACACACCCACTTTCCGCCAGAGGTATATTAGGTGCCATCGTGACAGATGGCGAGTCCATCGCCGTTACTCAAGCACGACTATACATACGCCTTTGAATTTCTTCTCAGACGTATGCAGGTTTCCTCTCGATGTTTTCCTTCACCGTAAAGCTCGTGGTGTGACTAATCACTGTACCTACCTAAGTTCAGAAAAACTCATTGATACAGTCGGGATTCGAACTTGCGACTTTTGCGTCGCAGGCAACTGCTCGAACCACTCGGCCACCACGGCTCTCTTGTTTGATTTGTATTTTGTAATATCCTCTTTATTGAGAAAGACTATGTATATGCTTTATATCACAATAATACCACCGATAAGGGCGGAACAGTTCAATTGACCGCAGATAAAACGGGACAATACAATAATAAAGTGATTCATATGCTTACATACGTATCAGCGACAAATAAGCTTACCTAGATGTAAATATCAAGACAAAAGTTACATGCCATTTTACCCTAAACATTCACCACCAAAACACAGCACGCGAGGTGGGATGGTTAGTAAAAGGGTTTCTACCACCTTGCCACGTATTCATACATACATATACGCATCATACGCCGAGCCCTATGCGGTGTAGGCAATGAATAACTATAGTTCCAGACTTACAGACACTTTTTTCGTTCGTCATTCACCAGTTCCTACATACTTGCACACCAAACTTTTCCCGCAGCGAATGTTATTGGCATAGATATCGGATAGCGTGAACGCTAACAGAAAAGGGTTTTGTCTAAAGCCGCTGTACGGGGGAAACAGTGGTGATACTAGAAGGGAATTTTCATAGAGAAACCTGACATCGCATAATGTAAAACGAATGCTTCAAATAATATCTACTACCCATATATTACATTTTGGGGAATATAAAATTGTTGTCGCATTTCGTGCACTGCGGCGGCATTGGAATCACCTTTAAATATTTCCCAAAGCCACGATAGAATGGCTTAAACGGACTTGTAAGCCGAGGGGTGGCGGCGACAAGCCATAAATTTGAATGGTCAAGTGAGTTTGGACATAGTGCAGGAATCGCAAACATTTTTTACTTGGAATTTTTATTTTAGCGGAAAAGTCTTCTATTTCTATTTATGGTGATAACATTAGAAAATGTTACTACGACTTCATAGCTATACCAACACGACTACCTGATACAGTATGTGAGTAGAGTAATAATAATTCCCTTCAGGGTACACCAGTTTGATAATCTTACTCCCAGTAAATCAATTTAATCATGAGTATACATTTATGCTAAGGCTAAGGATGCTGTCACTTTGTCCTTTTAAAATGTTTTAAACCTATGCCTTAGTTTAATTATCTGTAATTTTTTCTATGTATCCATTTTAGAAATATTATTTTAAAGAACAAATTTTCAAGAGGCTAACAACGTCGTGCCTGTGTATAACAACAATTTAATATTTTGATGCTTGCTGATAAAGCGGCAAATGTTATGTACCCCTGTGCAGTCACAGTGCGGTCGCTGTTATATCATGCACAAGTCGATTCACACCCTCGGACCGCCAGCCCAGACGTAGCACATAGATTAGTGCTCTCATGGTTTATTATTACTATACAAATATGACATATTCTCATAGAATAATTCGTAATGGGGTGGGCAAATGTTATCGAGTCAAATGAAATTAGAAGCTATTGCAGAGTTTATAAGAAAAATTTCTTCTCAAACTATGCAGATTTTCTTTCCATTTTTTCCTTCACCGTAAAGCTCCTGGTGTGATTAATCACTGTACTAAAGTTCAGAAAAACTGATTGGTACAGTCGGGATTCGAACTTGCAACCTTTGTGCAGGCAACTACTCGAACCACTCCACCACCACGGCTACTTAGCATGCGTCTTTGAATAACACAATTCTACTCAAAGTTGGTAGTTTGAGTAATTATTATAAGTCGTGATGGGACTATTCACTGTTGGTACTAAAAGTAGAAAACCTCGTCAGTATTAACTGGGGTTGGAGGAATTTTGACAGGTCACTAGAACCTCAGAGCTACTATGGTCATTAAATTATTGTATAATGACATCCAGAATAACAAGTGCAGTAATTCATCACTAGATATGAAGTTCCATCAGGCACCGAACAGAAACAAATGACAGTGAAACGCAGAGACATGCACCAAATTGCACAGTCATTCACTCCGCACATCACAAAGCAAAACGCGAGCTGTCATCAATTTTAAAATTCGTCGCCACTGCTGATACTACGAAATGTGTGAACTACGTGATATAAGTACAAGAAATTATAAGCATTGAGGTATATGAGTTTCCACACTGGCAGTTCTTTCAAAGAAAACCACAATTGGAAGACCAGAATTTACAGATAACCGTGTTTTTCATGGGAACAAACATTCGTTCTTATAGTAAGGGGCTACCGCTGTCAATGGTCGCTTACAACACCAGGGGTATCGCTCGCGCGTTGTCGACCTTAGACATAGCAGCAATGCCTTAAAAGATTGCTGACACAGCTATTGGGAAGAGCTGTTAACGTCTGGTGAGTCCCAGTCCCAGGACTGTAAAAGGAATGGTTGGCATTACGGGTCGCTCTCGTACTTTGTGCTGTTAGCTCAGCTACTCAACTTAAGTGAGCCAGCATAGAGTTAGTGCTCAGCACACTCTAGGCCCCAGTAACCGCTTATTGAAACCCGTAATTTTTTTTGCAGTAATGATCTTTAGACTAGGTTTTAAACCAATTAGGTGGCATACAGGTATTGCTCGCGCATTAGCGTGGCTTAGGTAATGGTAACCGCTTACCATAAGGCTCATAAACTTGTCTAAAGAAGGGCTTATAATTTTACTGTTGGTAATGTGGTAGAGGACTAGTCAAATGATAACGAAGATGACCTGATTGCTTTCGCGTCTGACTGCTTTTGTTCCGAATTCAGTAAAATATATGAGATTACTAGCTGCCCCGGCGAACTTCGTACCCCACCTAAAAGTCAAGAAAATTTTTGTTTTTACTTATTTCCTCGTATTTTTTACGTTTTTTCTCTCCATATGAACCTTCCTCAGACCTCATCAAACACAACAAAAAAATAATCATCCAAGTCGTTCAAAATATTTTGCACACATTTAGGTATTCATTTTGATTTATATAGTTCTTTTTTCTGTAAACGGCCTAGTCCCAAGTCACAGTAGTCGGCCCGCGGTAGCCACCAAGGTTCCTGTGATTTATGAATCCGTGCAAATGGGTTACGGTGGCGACGGACGTGCCGCGCCGTGATCACAACACAATTATGCTCACAGCACTACGAGGGCTTGTTTGATGATGCTTTCAGGTTTTTGGCGATGCATTATGAATGTGTATTTTGAGGAATTTGAATGAACTTTTATAGGTTAACCGACAATATCTGTGGTATAATTTGGCTGAAGTGTTTTTAAAATGTCGTGATCAGACGTGAAGGAGTGATAAATTCGCATTAGCATTTTTTGTAGTATCATTATTAAATTTATATTAGTTTGGATTCTGAAGAATAACTACGTAAGGAAGGAAGAAGAAAGAAGTTATTCATCCACACCAGATACAGATTTTTAGATGATGACCAGTAGATGATGACGATTTTGATCAAAATCTTCAAAATCTAGACCGTCGTCTAGATTTTCTAGGCCGTCCTTTCCATTCTTTACAAAAAGCTTGTAATCATAAAACGCAATATTAACACTTAATTTTAGCCCAAACACGAATCCTTTGGCGTTGAGTAGCGCGGCCGCAGGCTAATGCGCTCGGCTTTTACCCAAGTTACAGGCTTTTAGGCAAAAATCGACACAAATTGGACGTGTTTAGGTTCGTTATTGTTTATTAATATCGAAGGTAAGGTGCGTACATTAACGATGAAATTCAAAGAAAATAAGATGGTATAATACCTTTCTGCAACGGCCCCAAAGGAGTAGGCAGAGGTGCAACCACGCCATCTTGTTGAATTTTGGTGAACATGACAGACGGCCATTCCGTCGCTGTTTTTAAGCAGGAAAATATATGCCATTGTTTTCTTCCTCGATGTTTTCCTACTATGTAAAAACGCATCAATACAGTCGCTGTTCGAACTTGCTTTATTTGCGTAGGACCTTGAACCACTCCACCATAAAAATGATCATATAATATCTAAAACTATACTTTTTCATTGTTTGACGTAATAAGATAATTAATAGCCTGTCATGCCTATCTCTGCATCACTCAAAGGTTAACTGATAGAGAATTCCTTCGGTATTAAGTAAGCCCTTGCAATAATGCCTGCAGGAAATTTAAATCAATAAAAAAAAATTAAAAAAACTATATATATTTATTTATATAAAAAAACTACAATTATGGATGTTATTTTTCAGTGCTTATCCCAACCTCGTGCCTATATACATAGATAGCTTTATGCAGGATTTTCATTGACCTAGTTTTATTATATTTAGCAATATTAACAAAATTCATCAACATAAGAGAGGAAGGGCATAACGGATTTCCCGTTCGAATTTGGAGCTGCCCGACTGGGGCAAGACCTCCACCTTATTGAAGTCCGTAGCCAAATAACACAATTTATTGTGTTGTGTTCCTACGTGGTGAATAAGGTTTCCAGTAATGAGCTCCTTGGGGAGGGGGGAGGATTGGTACTTTGTGTTGGAAGCAGAGGGATTAAACCGTATGCTGCCAACACACTATAACTCTCCGAACACAGAGTGGCAACGCGCAAGTGATACTTCGGTATCGTGAGCGTAAATAGGCTACGGTAACCGTTTCCCACCAGGTGGGCCGTATGCTTGTTTGCCACTCTTGTTGAATAAAAAAAAAATACAATTATTATTACTATTGCTAAAACTATTATTATTATTCAGTTCACCTGTTTTTTTAATAAACACTTGTTTTTAAATGCAATATTTTTTACATAGACCCCTGTCGCCAGTAACGATAAAAAAATCCACAAAAAACTAAACTGCTATTTGGTCGTGATCCAGGGCTTAAATTCCGTTTTTAATACCTGGATTTGTGTAAGCTGCCCCGAAGCAAGCTTGAGCAAGTCATGAAATCTTAAGATTAAGTGCACGCCCGTCTTTATCTCGTAGGGGCGGCGGACACTGAAACTAGGACTTTGATTTAGTCTACTGAGGTTTCAGCGGTGTTAGAACTAGATCAAGAAAATAAATGGAAAATTGGTTGCTTTTCAGTGCAAAGTGGAAATTATATTTTTATCATGTGTAAATAACCTAGATTTCGTGTAGACAGGACTGGCGCTCTACTCCCTTTGCCTACAATATTTTGACATTGTAGAGAATTCTCAAACTTTTTCCTCTCGATGTTTTCCTTAAACCTTAAAGCTCGTGGTGTGTCTAATGTATCCCTGTACGTACTTAAGTTTGGAAGAAATCTTTGGTATATTCTGGATCTGTATTGCAAACTTCAAACAACGAAGTTTTAGTACGAGCCTACCCTAACACCGTTGTTAGGACTGGCCGCAGACGCTACTTTGAATTAATGAGCGGAGATCGCGCGCGAGGCTGCCTTAATTAATAACTAATGAACAGGGTTCCTTTACTTTAAAAATAACCGATACTTCACTTGTTTTTCCTCCACCTGCATATTTTATAAGAAGTTTTACTACAGGTTCGTATATACGGAGTCAAATATAATAATATAGTATTTTTAGAACACTAAAGTTACAAACACATACTTACTGACAAAACAGACGTCCTCAGGCGATGGAGTGAATTTTACAAAGATATGTATGATGATGATGCCGCTGATCTACTCATAGAGCTGCCTCCAACAGAATCTGTCGAGGATCCTATAGCGGATAAAATAAGTATGGGAGAGATTGTAAGAGCGATAAGAACTCTGAAATGTGGAAAAGCTGCGGGAATAGATGGGATTACGGCTGAGATGATCAAGTACGGTGGACCAGCGGTCTGGGACGTCATCTATTTGCTATGCAATCTTTGCTGGAAAAGGGTGATGTTCCGGACGACTGGAGGCGAGCAGTCATCGTGCCTTTCTATAAAGGAAAGGGATCATGATTGGACTGCTCAAACTACAGAGCCATCAGCTTGGTCAGCTTAGCTAGTAAAGTGTACACGAAGATCCTGACAATAAGAATGCAAGAGCGATCCGAAAGGTTTCTCTGGGAATCCCAAGGTGGATTTATACCAGGAAGAGGATGTGTATGGATCAAACCTTCTCACTTCGCGGAATCGCGGAAAAGTTTTTGGATATTAACCAAAAGGTTTTCTGCGCTTTCGTCGACTTTGAGAAGGCATTTGATAGAGTCGTACGAAAGGAACTCTGAGACGTGTTGCCTGAATATGAAGTGAGCAGTTCCCTACTGCATGCCGTGAAATCACTCTATAGTGATAGCGAGGCGTGCGTTAGGGTTAACGGTGAGATGTCACCCTGGTTTGATGTAAAGTCGGGGGTCAAACAAGGGTGTATCATGTCTGCCTGGCTGTTCATTATATATCTAGATAACTGTCTGAGAGCACTAAGAACGCACGGATGTGGAGTGAAAATGGGAAACTTAGTGGTCAACTGCCTACTATACGCCGATGACGCGGTCTTACTGGCGTCATCAGAGGGCGAACTGCAGTCACTAGTTACCATAATGAAAGAGGAATGTGAAAAGAAGGGGCTGCGCCTAAACGCTGGCAAGACTAAGGTTCTGGTATTCGAAAGAGATGAACAAGTGATCGAGTGTGCTATATCGGTAAATGGGACAATTCTAGAGCAAGTGAATGAATTTGTATATCTAGGAAGCATGTTCTCACGAGATGGAAAGTATGAAAAAGATATTGAAAGAAGGATAACTGCCGGAAATAAGGTGAATGGAGCCATGTCGGCGTTGATGGGCAGTAAAAGTCTGAGCAAGAATGCTCGAGTTGCTGTCCACAACGCGATATTGGTACCTACCTTATTGTATGGCAGCGAATCCTGGGTATGTCAGAGGAAGTATGAAAATAGCTTGAATGCAGTCGAGATGCGATCTCTTCGAAAAATGTGCGACTTAACGATATTAGATCGAATCCGCAATGAAGAGATTCGCAAATCAACTGGCGTGAATGAGGGCGTGATTGTAAAGATGAAGAAAGGCATGTTACGTTGGTTTCGACACATAGAAAGGATGAGTGAAGAAAGATTGACGAAACAGATATACAAAGCAAAAGTGTGTGCAAGAAGAGGCAGAGGAAGGCCACGTTCCAACTACCTGGATCAAATAGATCGGACTCTCAAGGACGGGAACGTTAAGAGTACTCGAAACCGATGAGCATGTATGAAGGGACTGATGAATGTGGACGAAGCGAAAGAGGTATGTAAGTCTAGAGAGAACTGGCGCCCTATACTCTCTGCCTACCCCGTTAGGGACTTGGCGGGATGATATGTATGTATGTATGTAAGTTACAAGCATCTGGTTTTCAGGCTTTTAGGCTTTACTTAAGGGCACTAACATGTTTGGCACAAGATTAGTGTTACCACAATTACACGAACGCAGACAGTATGTGAATTAAAAATATACTGAGGAAATAGAATATAAGTAATTTGAAAGTTACTATAAAAAATAAATGAAGCCGAGGTGGCCAACTCAAGGCGTGAAGATTACTCGTGTTCACACAAATATCTGCCCTCAGCGGAATCCGAACCTGCGATCTCAAGCTTCGCAATCAAGACCACTAGATTAGACGGCCGTAGGGTACTCGGCGTGATGGCGAGACGGCATTTATGTTTGCTACGGTGTTACAAACGTGTAACCCTACTGATTTATATATTCAAATTCTCTCCAATATTTTAATGCATAAGCGTGACTCAACCTTATCTTGATAAAAATAAGTCATATTTTCATAGTAAGTATCGTTACCGCAGCGGCTCTCGAAGCGCCCTCAATTCAAGATGTCGGATGAGTGAACTTTTTTCATTCCATCGCTCTTTGCTACTTCAATTACTTTTTTCGGCCGCTGAAATATACGTTCTTCCATATATCCATAAATAAATATATCTGATTATGCTGTGACTATTTCCGATATGCACTTCAAGTAACAGCTTTTGGTGGTATGATGTAAATACAAAAAAAAATACATTCCCGATAGTATTAATGAAAGGGAAGAAATACATTATACAATATATCGTCACGCCGTCCCACAAAGCTCCCCGAAGGGGTAGGAGGGGTAGGTAGAGTAGAGCCCCAGTTCACCCTAGCCTACTTGCAATGTTTTACAATTTTTTTATATCCTCACGCCTTCCCAATAAGTAGAAGGTGTATAAGTAGTATCCAAACACCCACTTTCCGCCCGGGATATATTTTAGGTGCCCACGTGACATGTTTTTTTAAATTACTTAAAAATTCGTCTCGTTTTTTTAACCACACGAAAATTGGGAAAATCGTTTTGTACACATCAGGAAATAGAATCCCCAATTTGTCGTCTGTACTAGGATAGCAGAAGCGGACAGGAGCTGCGAAAGTTTTCCGCTTGGAGGTTACCTAGGATTTTTGCGCGGACATATGGGAGGCGGCGTCGCAACGAGCCGGCAAAAGTCTTGGCTCATATAAACCTGCCGCAGAGTTCGACAATTCTAGATCCGCCAAATTATATATTGACTTATAAAAATACTATAATAATTACTGAGAGTAAGAGATGAAACATACGCACAAGGCGAAAGTATTGTATTGCTCGTTTAGGACACTCGATACGATAATGTCAGAACATCGATTCGCCCCATTAATCCGTTTTTGACCCTTCATACAAAAACTAAAATTCATAGGAACGTTACAATAATTGTGATTTGGATTGAAGATTTCTCAAAGGGGCTCGCCTCTGTCACGTTGACACCTGAAATAAGCGACCCTTGTGGGAAGGCGTGAAATATAGATAAATAATAATAATAAATAAAAATTGTTCAATGATATCACTTTACGTATATCATACTCATACGTCGTTTCGAATTCTTATATATAATATAATTCTATATATATAAATTCTATATATATAAAAGCCGTGGTGGCCGAGTGGTTCGAGCAGTTGCCTGCGACGCAAAGGTCGCATGTTCCAATCCCGACTGTACCAATGAGTTTTTTCTAAAACTTAAGTACAGTGATTAGTCACACCACGAGCTTTACGGTGCAGGAAAACATCGAGAGGAAACCTGCATACGTCTGAGAAGAAATTCAATGGCGTATGTATAGTCGTGCTTGAGTAAAGGCGATGGACTCGCCATCTGTCACGTTGGCATCTAATATACCTCTGGCGGAAAGTGGGTGTGTGGGTATTACCTATACACCTCTGCCTACCCCTTCGGGGACCCTTGTGGGAAGGCGTGAGGATATATTATTATAATAGAATTCTTATATAGATGTAGCTCGGTACTAATCAATTGCCTGTATTGCAGGCCTAGCCTGAATAACATACAGCCTAATAATGTATTTTCTTTGTTCAACAAATATTTACTTTACTCCCAAACAAAATTAACAAAGAAACTCTCTGTATCGTTTAAACGCCGCATCTACACAACTATATCGTCTGTGCACAAATAACCAGTGTCTGTTTTGTGTGAGTAGCGAAGTTGCAAAACGTGCTCTCGCCACCCATATTTTGCACGTCAGCCTCTTGTTAGTGCTGCCTGTACACGACTCTCCATGCACATTGTTTTAAAAAAGAAACAAGTTTCACATTGGGACCCGGTGCCAATATTGTATTTGGATCTCCCAGGCAAGTCCACTTACCTGCCGCGGTTTTGCTTATATATATGGAAATATCATCACGAGTAATGGGGTAGGCAGAGAGAGTCCGAGAACCGCCAGTTCTCTCTAGACTTTCAGACATCTTTCGCTTCATCCACATTCAACAGTCTTTTCAAAAATACTTGACAGTTTCGAGTTCTCTTGACGTTCCCATCCTTGAGTGTACTGTCGATAAGATATTGGTAGTTGGAACGTGGTCTTTTTCTGCATCTACTTCCATACACTTGCTCATTGGTTATCAGTTTTCGTCAACATTTCTTCACTCATCCTTTCTAAGTGTCCAAACCAATGCAACAATCGCCAAGCTCACGCCACGCGAATCTCTTCATTGCTATGTAAGTTACTACTATGTAAGTTACTACTATGTAAGTTACTACTATGTAAGTTACTACTATGTAAGTTACTACTATGTAAGTTACTACTATGTAAGTTACTACTATGTAAGTTACTACTATGTAAGTTACTACTATGTAAGTTACTACTATGTAAGTTACTATTATGTAAGTTACTACTATGTAAGTTACTACTATGTAAGTTACTACTATGTAAGTTACTACTATGTAAGTTACTATTATGTAAGTTACTACTATGTAAGTTACTACTATGTAAGTTGTTTTAACCGTACATAAAACATTCAAGACAAGAAATAAGGGCATGTAATACGAACAAAATCATAAACATATTACTGATGTAATAATTTGGAAACTTGAACGAGCCTTAGCGTGTGAAAAGTTTGTTCGTATAGGACCGTGAAAGGTCGGCGTAACTTCGTAGAATTACACCTGTACTGTTGATTTAATATTTTCTATCTCAAGTGGTGCTTACAATGAGTTCAATTTGTACATTATTTTACGTAGCAACGTCTGTTTCATCTGAATGTATAATTTCCCGCTAAATGCTTTTGTTGATAGTCTAAATAAGGCAGTCTAGACATTGCAAAAGTTATTTTGTTCTTGTATTGAACTTGAAAATGTAAATTCTTTGTCGTTCTTTGAAAATGAAAACTTACCTTTATAAACGTACGAACAGTTGAAACTACTCACTTGCGAATTATTGTAGTTTATATAACAATGCAATAATGTGCCAGCAAATTTAGATTAGTCACACTAGCTTTACGGTGAAGGAAAACATCGACACGAAACCTGTATAGGCTTGAAAAGAAATTCAAAATCGCATGCATAGGTGTGCTTGAGTAACGACTGACACACCATCTGTCACGTTAGCACCTAGAATATATCTCTGGCGGAAAATGGGTGTGTGGGTACTACCTTTACACCTCTGCCTACCCCTTCGGCGACAATTGAGCGAAGGCGTGAGGATAAATATACATTTTAGTAAGAAAAGAATAATTACAGCACGTAAGATACTTTTCAACTTGATCCATTTAACAGCTCAAAATACCCAGTAAATACTCCTGACACTTACAGAGCGAATTATTCATTCGTATTTTTATTTACGAGCGCAGATTTAAACTAACGCCAACAGTAATGCTTTCTTAACGATGTTGTACATAATTATGAATATGTATCTACAATTTGTAAGAGCTGAACATTTATCTTTCAGTTTTGTTCTCGTCACTTCCCCAAAACTTTGCCCGAAATTTTATTCATTCACCTCACACCACTTTCACCAATTTCACTTCACACCACCAATTTCATTCCATTCAAATTTAAATAAAGAGGATTGATTTGATTGCTAGTAATGGAGAGACATAAAATCTGCTCAACTGATTTAAAAATAATACTACGGAATGTTACAATATTTTGGAGTATAATATTTTTTTTATAGCTAAGTTGGCCAATGTTTTCGGATAGTTGCCTGCAACACAAAAAAAATCCAATGAGTTTCTAAACAGTTATTAGTCACACCACCAGCTTTTCGGTGAAGGAAAACATCGAGAGGTTACCTGCATACGTTTGAGAAGAAATTCAAAGACGTATGTATGGTCGTGCTTGAGTAATCAGGTACCAACTGAGAGACAACTTGAAACTCAGGTACCAACATAACAAAGATAAAAATCTGCAACTACCCTCAATTTAGTGCGAATGAGAGGTGCCACGTAGACGTACAATGAACGAATATATATATCTCTTACAGGATACTAATCTAGAAGACGAAGCACGAAGTATAATATTAACTATACCTAATCCCCGAAAATTCCTCGGGAAAGTTTACTTCGCTTACTAACTGAGAAAACAAATGCAGATTTAAATTTTAAAGGAAATCGTGCACGTCTCGTTCCCTCTCCGTCTCCGCCCAGTGGAGCGAGACGCACACGTGACGATTTGTCGTCCTTGCCGGTGACATCTGGCAATGTTTCCTTCGACGTATTTTATTTTCAACTTTGGATTAAAAAATCACCATTCTTGAATTCCTTGTAAGTTGAATACGCTGGTAGGAAGTTTAGTGAGATATTCAAAACGTATTCTTGAGGATGTTAGGTATATTTTACTGTAATTAATATGGCCCGTAATGAGTTTTTCAGAACTTAAGTAAATTGATTAGTCACACCTCGAGGTGTGAACCACGGTTTTACGGTGAAGGAAATCATAGAGAGGAAACCTGCATACGTCTGAGAAGCAATTCAAAGGCGTATGTATAGTCGTGCTTGAATAACGGCTATTTCCATGGGGGGCGGTAACCGCTTACCATCAGGCGGAACTATCACTTAGTTCTCGCTATACTGACAAGATCACTTTACTGATATTCATCTTCTAATATTCTCCTCATATATTCATATATACGGCTAAATAATTCGCAATAACATCACGTTTTCACGGTTTCTAAAGCTCAGTAAATCCCCGAAACATAGTTCAGTGTAACAATAAATGACATGTCTTGGTGGAATGGCCAACTCTTGGCTGCAGTTTAGCTCTCCATGTTTGGCTATTTTATGCGCAACTACTGTACTGGAGAAAATTTTTATTCTTTTTTTTTTTTATACAAAAAGAGTGGCAAACAAGCATACGGCCCACCTGATGGGAAACGGTTACAGTAGCCTTTTTACGCTCACGATACCGAAGTATCACTTGCGCGTCGCCACTCTGTGTTCGGAGAGTTATAGTGTGTTGGCAGCATAATGGGTTTAATTCCTCTGCTTCCAACACAATGTAACAATCCTCCTCCAAGGAGCTCATTATTGGAAACCTTATTGACCGCGTAGGAACACAACACAAAAAAATGTGTTATTTGGCTACGGATATAAGGTGGAGGTCCTGCCCCAGTCGGGCAGCTCCAAATTCGAATGGGTAATCCCGTTATGCCCTACCTCTCTGAGGCGTGGTCCCCACTTTACTCTTCAAATATGAGACTTGTTCACATACAGAGAGGCACTGTGGCTAGCCTTCTTAACACCCTCAAGCGGGACGAGTGGAATCATGTGTTGTATTTACTTAAGTTTCAGTATGTAATTTTTTTTATATCACATCCTAGATAATATTTTTTTTCAAATATCCATTAATACTAATTCTGATGCAACGAATGAGGCTCAAAATTGATCCAACTTTTAAATTCTGGACACTAAAAGTCTGAAAATGTTCACACACATGTTGAAGTTACTCTAAGACGTTTTAGAAAATTTATCCCCTATTATGGTACTCACATATTAATTGCAGGCCATGCCTTTATGCAAATTTTCGTGAGTTTTCAGAAATAAGAATAACTTATTATTATCATAATAGAGATTTTGGTTGCCGATTTCTTCCCAAACGTATGTAGTAATTCGTTGGTTCACAAGCGATTAATCTATCAATTAAGCGTTAAGAGCATTCACTTAACGCTTCCATTAAGTATCACTTTAAAATTTCGTAACTAATCTCAAAGCGAATTGTTTGTAATCGTGATATTCTGTCGAGTTTCCATAGTGGGGCTTCCTATTAGAAAGTGCATTAGTCGCCGGGCAAGTTTAATGTTCGTCCAACAGCGTACACTCTTGTGATATACGCACGAAACAAATTGCTACTTTACCTACACGGCTTAAAGATAATTGTTAATAACCAAGTTTTTAAAGCTGCCACTTCTTAAGAAAATCTTCGTTTCATCCAGAGTCACACGTGGCAATGCCGCCAGCCTTCATGGCGAAGGGGTAGGGAGAGGTGTATAGGTAATTCCCACACACCCACTTTCCACCAGAAATATATTTAGGTGCCAACGTGACAGATGGCGAGTCTCACGATTATACATAAGCCTTTGAATTGCTTCTCAGATGAATGCAGGTTTCCTATCGATGTTTTCCTTCACCGTAAAGCTCGTGGTGTGACTAATCACTGTACTTAAGTTCAGAAAAACTCATTGGTACAGTCGGGATTCGAACTTGCGATCTTTGTGTCGCAGGCAACTGCTTGAACCACTCGGCCACCACGGCTTATCTTATAACATTTTATGCAAATTACATTAGAAAAGAGAAAAAATAATGTTTAGTAAACGATTACGTTATATGTCGAGAGTGTTCCGCGCCAGACAGCCATCTGTTTCCCTTTATCATATTGAGTGACGAGCGGAGTGACATCTGGGGACACCAGCTCGGATATATTAAAAACAATTTTATTAAAATATAAGAGAATGTCATCTGCTAAGCTCAATTAGATTATTACTTTGCATATTTATTATTTCTTTCTTTCCACTTGCTACGATTCTTACATACTTCTTTCGCTTCGTCCACTTTCATTATTATCTTCATACATGCTCTTCGGTTTAGGGTACTCTTGACCTGACATTTTTTCAAGACGTCCCTAATTTGGTCTAGAAACGTCCGTCTAGGTCTACCCTTCCAACACTTTCATTCACACTTGCCTTATACACTTTTTTCGCCTGCCTACACCCAAACATCTGCCTACCCCTACGGGAAAGAGGCGTGATTATATGTATGTATGTATGTATATTTATTATTAAATATCTTATTCCAGTTCTTGTGCTGAAGTATTCGAAATACAAAATTCGAAATATCTGGAGCAAGATTAAGCCTTGGTTCCATTTCTAATTCATTCTTAGAGCTATTCAATTTTATGCTGTCTACGACGTAGTGCCTACGCCGTCTACACTTCTTCTCGTAGCCGGGCTGCTACGTGACTACGCAATGTCTACGAAGAACGTAGCATGTATCCTTGCGCTCACTTTTATGTTATTTCCTCATTACGTGGAATAATATGAATATGTAGTTAAACTCACGCCTTATGCCTACACTGATGTTATAAAATTATCATACGTAGATTAAATTTACAAGAAACCTGAGTGAAACGCGTTACTTTTTGTGAATATTTTCATAAGGAAATAAGAGCCAGAAGTAAAGCAGCAATAGTAGGTAGTTGTATAAATCTCATTTGCTGATCACATTACTGGAATTGTCCATTATAGTCAAGTTTGCCCGAACTGCGGTCCGGTCGGTCTGTCCTACTAGCAGTGGAAGACAGCTCCCTTTCAACGTGAAGCCTACGAAACCTTACGATCTTTGTGAGAGAGCTAAACGCTTACCATCTGCCGAATTGCATGAAACGTTTATTGCCAGTAACGAAAATATATTGCTTGAACGCTGCAGACAAGGTACAAAAACGAATATTATATTTCAGTTACCCTGAAATTCTAATGCTTAGGCTGCTTAGGAAACTTAAAGGTCAAAGGCCAAGAACTTTAATATTACTCCGGGTTGCGGTAATGGAATTTATGAATAAGGCATCACGGAAGTTATAATGGGTCCTGAACAACACTGTTTGTGTCACCTTGTATCATGACAATGTCGACTTGAGTAGACCTAGAATCCACCCAAGATAAAATAGTTTAGTAGTCATTTATATTATATTAATATTGGGTGTATGTACGCGTTTAAGAGAGGTAGGGTATAACGGGTTTCCCGTTCGAATTTAGAGCTGCCCACGTTATAGAAGTCCGTAGCCTAATAACACTTTTTTATGTTGTGTTCCTGCAGGATGTATATAAGCTTTCCAATAAGGAGCTCCTGGGGAGGGAGGAGGATTGTTTTATTGTGTTGGCAGCAGAGGAATTAGTCCCATTATGCTACCAACATAGTATAACTCTCTGAACACAGATTGACAACGCGCATGTGATATTTCGATATCGTAAGCGTTAATAGGCTACGGTAACCGCTTCCCATCGGGTGGGCCGTGTGCTGCTTTATTTGGTATAGCAACCGAGTTTGTCTAGAATCTAAATAAATCCTATCAATCCGTCAATCAAACGCCCTGTACACTGGATTTGGTTTCGAGGGACATAAAACATTCCGTTTTGAGTGATCAAACGGATGCTTGGTCCAAGTTATAGGAGGCAGCAGTTGTTTTATAGGACTTAGTAAAGAAGTGGTTAAAATAAGAACTAATCACGATTGCTACCTTCACCAATCTAACCTCTCAGGAAGCAATTATAAAGCTTAAGACGGATTTCACAGAGCGATGAGAGCTAGGTCATTCACCCGGTTATTAGCAACGAAGATACACTATTATTTAGTTGATGGTTTATTTAATAATAATAATAATAATAATAATAATAAATACCTGGGACAATTCCACACAAATAGACCTAGTCCCAAAGTAAGCAAAGCTTGTGTTATGGTAACTAGACAACGATATATTTACTTATATAGATAGATATATACTTAAATGCATAGGACAGCCAAGACTGAGGTACAAATATTCGTGTTCATCACACAAATATCTGCCCTCAGCGGGATTCGAACCCGCGACCTCAAGTTTCGCAGTCAGGAGCTCTAACCACTAGACCAGACGGTCGTCATTATTTATTGAAGCAACAGGCCGTGCATAAACCGCCATCGCTCGTCAATTGGGCTGAAACCTCACGCAGTTTCGCGGAACGTACAAGCACCGAACGCGCATAACGAATGTCCAAACACTGAATATCTGATGAACAATTTGCATATGGGAACCGCTATACTGTATTGACACCATATTTATACTACTTTGTGGGACAACTTGATATAATAATAATAATTCCGAGGGCGCAGCTTGTGGCTAGCTACATACGTAGTGGAACGCAGGAACATCTTGCTCGAAAGACTGGAAGTGCTCAATATGCATTTCACATTTAAAAGTATATGGATAATTTTGAAAATTTTTCAGTTGAAAATTCCGACATTTATTCATATTTCATATATTGTAATTTTCTCTACGCCTTTCTATAAAGGTTTCGGAAGGGGTCGGCAGATCCGTTATAAAGCCCTTTTTTTGTCGAAAATAAATTTAGATACTAACGTGAAAGGAGGGAAAGTCCATCGCTGTTATGCACGATTACACATGCAAACATACACATCTTAAAATAAGAAATTCATACTCTTATGCACGTGATGCACGATTTCTCTTTCACCATAGAACTCGTAGTGTCTATGGATGTCTATTATGATTTTAGAAGCCACAGTCACCCTACACTAAAGTGTACGTTAGTACGATTTCATTGATTGAAATGTCCTGCGTTTGACCGTTCTCTCCTGCAGAATATACAATACATTTTTCGACATGAAAGAAGATAACATTTCGAGATAACGCACGCGAGGTCAATGAGAAGGTCGGTCATGGAAAAAAGTATAATAATAATAATACTATAACGCTAATGTTTAGCTTGCACCTTACTATAAGTGTGCCACACACACACACACCACACGCACACCCACACAGTCTCACACACACCACACTATATGTTACTCTTAGCTTTATAGAAGAGCGGGGTCTTCTAACACAGTCCTTGCTTAAAAGGAGACTGTTGTCACTAGATTAAGCATAAGAAATCCTTTGTGAGTAAATAAAGATATATTATTATTTTATCGATTAGCAAAAACTAAAAAAAATATAATAATAAAAATGTGAAATTTTTGAGAATGGTTATTCCTCTTTAACGCAAATACTACGGACTCTACAGAACATAATATAATGAAGTTAGACACAAAGATAGATTTATTAAGCTTGGTACATAGGATAAAATAAATAGAAAATGTTTTATGCCAGAATAAAGTCAACCATTGAACCCAAAATACTTCACAGGCGAAATCGAAGATCACAAAATGCAAGGAAGGTCAAGGCGCTGAGGTGTAGCTCTTAGATACGTTTATCCCTGAAACGCCCTTACACAACCTAACAAAATAAAATGGTCACGTAATCCCCTCCATACAAGTATAAATCCCGTCGAAAGAATAATACTTTTGTTTCGGCAGAGTAAACTCTCTCATGCTTAGACCGGATTCACAACAAGCCGACAGGATTACACTCATGAAATAAAAACGCATTTTCGTTAATATATTTCATATGAACTACTTTATGTGCCGACCCGAGGATTTGGGGGGTTAAAATATAAGGCTCTATTCAACGGGATACCTTTATTATCACTTTAATAATAATATGTATGGACAAACACAAAGAGGTAGCACTTCGTTTGTTCCAGGCCTCTAGCGACAAGAAGACTGGTATACTGCCAGCTTTCTATATATCCGTGGTGGTCGAGTGTTTCGAGTAATTGCAACACATTGCTTGCAAGTTCGAATCCCGACTGAACCAATGAGTTTTTGTGAACTTTGGTGTAATTTTTAGTCACACCACGAGCTTTACGGTGAAGGAAAACATCGACAAGAAACCCGTATACGCTTGAAAATAAATTCAAAGGCGTATGTATAGTTGTACTTGAGTAACGGCGACGGACTCGCCATCTGTCACGTTAGCACTTCATTCTTATTCAACCAAACCTGGTATCTTTTTGCAAGGCTATTTATGAATTAATTCAAAGATGTAGTCGTGGTTGAACGACCTGAAAAGACCCAAACACCTTATGTCGATCTTGCTGCTTGCTTGAACTAGTTGGGCACCGTGGTTAGACTTTAATACATATGTACATACATACGTATAATACGCCTCTTTCCAGTAGGGGTAGGCAGAAACCACTGCTTTTCATACATGCTCTTTGGTTTAGGGTACTCTTGACCTGGCCTTTTTTCAAGACGTCCTTAATCTTGAAACGTCCGCCTAGGTCTACCCCTTCCAACAGTTTCATTCACACTCGCCTTATACACTTTTTTCGTCAATCGTTCTTCACTCTGTCCCTACATCTTCGTTCAAACCATTAATTGTTAATCTAATAATGTTTCTCTGTACCAAATTTTATCCAATTCCGTTCAGCAGCTCTGGCATGATAGAGTAAGAAACATTCACACATTCATACAAACTTTCGCAGTTATAATAGTAACATAGAATGATCCACTTGACTTTAGGGAGATGCTGCCTAAAAAGTATATTCCCACTTTTAATGTAGCCTTCCTAAACCCATTGAAACAAAAACAATAGTAAATTTTTCCGCATCTGTCACCAGTAATCGATGCTTTGAATGAATTAATGAGTGAACGAGTCGGGTGACCCATTTTGTCCGGTCAGCCGGCCCGTAATATCCGGTCAGTGAACGAGTTGGTGGGCACGGAAATTTCATCAAGTATTCCCGTATGGTGTCGCGTTGATAGCATCTTATCGCCACTGAGCGTCATTCACAAAGATAATTATAACTTTGGTCGAGGCTACTTTCTCACTGCTCCTAGAAATTTGCAACCGGACCTTTGTCTTTGCAAAACTGTTAAGTTGAATGTGTCGTATTCCAAGAGTTTTACTATAGAGGTACTGCGTTTGAGAAGCTAGGTATAGGTATAGATAGTGCCACCCACGAAGACGCGCCAAGGGCGTGATTGTAAAGATGAAGAAAGGCATGTTACGTTGATTTGGACACATAGAAAGGATGAGTGAAGAAAGATTGACGAAACAGATATACAAAGCAAAAGTGTGTGCAAGAAGAGGCAGAGGAAGGCCACGTTCCAACTACCTGGATCAAATCGATCGGACACTCAAGGACGGGAACGTTAAGAGTACTCGAAACCGACGAGCATGTATGAAGAGACTGATGAATGTGGACGAAGCGAAATAAGTATGTAAGTCTAGAGAGAACTGGCGCTCTATACTCTCTGCCTACCCCGCTGGGGACTTGGCGTGATGATATGTATGTACTTTTTAATTAGATTTAAATTAAACCCAACGGTTACCTTATTGCAATAGGTACCTACCTACAACCGCGTCATACAATGTTTCTATTAAGCAATGAACTTAAACGTCGAAAAATAGAAAAAAACGCAGGAAAAACCCGTCAATATGAAAGTGGATGTCCTTAAAGTGCGGTTGGTAGAGTTTTTGTCTGTGGAAGTGTCGGGAGTAGACATAAAAAATGTGAACCAATTTCACTCGCCCGCGGAATGTCATGAATATTAACCATTTTGCGCCACCCCTATAGACTATGATTGTAGGAACATAGACACGACACTAGGAAATGGTGTTTATGGTTCATGCCTATTTCGATTGTGAAAGAATTGAGATTATTTGACCCTTACGCGGACTTTGATATATAATTGGCATATATATTGATTCGAAAGATGCTAAGAAACGGTGAAATAATATTGGTGTTATTTTGGTTTCTCAATACAATCTTTATATATATAATTCTTCTGTGAGTGTGTATGTCACTGAACTCCTCCTAAACGCCTGGACCGATTTTAATGAAATTTTTTGTGTGTGTTCAAGGGGATCTGGGAATGGTTTAGATTCACAATTGGACCCGATAGGTGGCGCCACCATCTTTTTTTTTCCACCCGAGCGAAGCTGGGCGGGACCACTAGTATACTATATATTCGTTAATAAAAAATGATGTAAGGCTTACATGAACTACTGCCCCCTTAGAGACTCTGCGTGATGATTATGTCTGTACTCTGTATGTATTTACTAACGATCAACGACTATTTACATTGATTTTTAATTATGTATACTCGTAAAGAATCGTGATGTACTCATATAAACGAATGATGAGTTTTTATAAAGAGATACATGGGACTTTCAAATCAAAATAATTTGGAAAGACAAAGGCAAATTTTTGTCCCCATAACTTTTTGGTGATAAAACTTTATATGGGGCACAGATCAACTCTAAGTATGACTTAACGTGGGCTTAGTCACAGGCAACGATGAATTATTGATAAAGGCATTAAAATAGATTTTTGTCAAAATCTGTCGTAAAAAATGTAGCAAATTAATTTAAATATATGTGAAACCCCAAAACTTTTTAATATTTTGACGTCGTTGAACATTTTCTCATCTTGGAAACTGTTTTAGCTGTAGTTTAATATGTAATATGTGACGTTCAATAAGTGTTATAATAAGTGTTATGTAATATGTGACGTTCAATAAGTGTTATAATAAGTGTTATGTAATAATGTGAATTTCATTTCGATTGGTAGATTTTTCCTAGAATACAACATCCTATGTGTTTATTCAGCCAATGATCTCTTTACCAAATTTCATCTTATTCCGTCCAGCCGTTCTTGCTTGTAACAAACATACTCACTTTCGCATTCATAATATTATCAGGATGTACCAAATATTTCAATGCCACATCTGCAAAATATGTAGTCTATGATAAAAGCCAACAAAGTACAGAGACTGTGGATAGCGCGATCCTCCTAGGCCGTAGATCACCGGAACGGGACGTCACAGATTACCTACCATTCTCTTCGCCACATTCAATTCGTATGAACTGTTAGGGTAACGCCCATGAGGAGTGATTTTTTTTTTAATTCGCACTTTTCGGCAAAAAAAAACATAGAGCTAACAAACTAAATATCATGTGACAAAGCAGAGTATAAAAATATCTAATTGCAATAGTCATGTATTTTTGTATGATAACATTTTTGGCCAGCTATTTTCTTTAAAAACTCTGTTGCAAAAATATACCAGTAGTCGCTTGTAAATGATAGCCCTATGCGAACATAACTATCTGACCTTTGCATAGCTTAGCAAAACTAATCACCTAAAAGCCAAGACCTGCTATAAACAAGCGGGTCTGGCCGATAAATCGCCGCGCAGCAGTTAATTTTTAATTCACAGCAAGACCACCCCCTTCGGCGGTCGAAACACGACTGATGAGTTTCGGCCATGCTACCGACCGCGCCGCTTAGTTACACGGACTACCCTCATTTGACTCGCTTGTAAAGTTGAAGGTTTCTTTATTCTTCCGTTGTGAGCTATGGTTTTGCAATGTTTAAATAATGTTCGTGTCTTTTGCGGTTTCTATAACTGTATTTCCTTACATTTTATTTCGTTATAAAGTGAAGGAAGGTAAGCTTGGTCTAAATAAGCTTTCTTTTATTATAAGCTTTGCTGCGAGTTTGTTTTATAATACTTTCAGGATATGCTTTGCTCCCCTGGGTAGTAGTATATAGCCTTCTTCAATAAGAGGGTTATCTTAAGCAGAAAATATCTTTCAAACCTTGAACATTAATTTCATAGTGGAGGAACTTTATTGCATTAGTAAAATGTACACATCAAGTTACAGATATTTTTTTTGACGCTATCCACATCGCAGGTTTCGTCGGTTGAACATAAAACGCATTCGCCACAGGCTTCGTCATACAAAAACAAAAGCTATCAGCACATGCTTCGTCATAAAATACTACTACCTATACTAACTAAATATTAGATCGGACACGTACCCGGCTCAAACGTTCCCATGATGCCCGCCGCATTTCCACGTTGTATCGCTAATGAAATACGCTGAACCAGGTACGAGCCCGATCTTGGGTCGCATCCCCTTTCGCGCAACCGTCTGCCCACAGCCTTCACAAATTGTTTTGCCTCCGAGCACCAGGGTCCCGCCGTTTCAACAGCCAGAGGTACGAAATCGTACACTGGCTTTAAGTTGTCGTATTTCATAGTACCTAGTTCAAGAAAAACTACGGGATTCCAACTTGTAATCGTAGAATTGAAGGTGATTGGCCGTGCCGAGTGTGTGCAGCTCGGCACGGCCATGTGACTCACACACTGCTGACTTTGTAAAAATTTACCTCAACCATGTTACACTCAAGGTAAAGTATACAGACTTACAGAAATGATAGCCTCGTTTTCGGAAGTCGGTTAGTAAAACAAATGGACTACCATTTTTCCTTCTCACATAAAAACTAGCTATATTATTAAAATTCACAGCTCGCCACTTCAGCGCTTCAGTGTGCAAACACGAAAAAACATTTTTCGCCGAGTCGCCTCGCACGGCGGTAACAAAAAGGTGCGTAAGTAAAAAAAGCCAGTGATTTCTCATAGGGATGTTTGTCAGCCGGTCGCGAACGCACGAGTTAACTTTCTGACCGGGATACCTCCAACTACGTGAGGGGAATTAAGGGACGGTGGCACAAGATAAATTTACATTTACAAATACGTGGCGGTCGCTTATCATCATCGAAATATTGTCTTTATTTGATATACTAATAATTAGTAACGTGAGCCGTGCTGGCCGAGTGGTTCGAGCAACACAAAGATTGGAAGTTCGAAACCCGACTGTACCATTGAGTATTTCTGAGTCACACCACGAGCTTGACAGTGAAGAAAAACATCGAGAGAAAACCTGCATATGAGAAGAAATTCAAAGACGAATAGTAGTGCTTGAGAAACGGCAATGGACTCGCCGCTTGTCACGTTGTCTTCGGGGACCATTGTGGGAAGCGTGAAAATATTTCTAATATATAGTTTTTTTTCTAAATACCTATTGATGATACAAAAACACAATGCCCCATGCTGCCAGGAAGGTCATTCCAAGGAGAGTTCCAGAAACTTACTACTTAGTATCAACACCACAATGTTTAAAATAATAATAACAACCCGCACAACCCCAACATTTAATATTTTTTACGTCTCAAAATTTTACCTTTAAGTTCTTTTTGCAGATTGCTTAGGTTACTTTTGTTGTACTACTTCGAGGATTTTTTTAATTATATTATATAATAAATTTGAAAATTGTATTAATAAAACTTTAAATTTCTAACTAAAATCTTATCAATAGTGCATGTCTATAAAACCGATTGTTCGGTTTCACTATGGAGTTATGGTAAATACTTATGAAAAAAAAACTATTATCATGTGCCTGATGATTTAGTAAACTCTCTTAATAAACTGGCTGTCTAATTCAAACAAATTTAAAAAATATATTATTTGTCCCTATGATTGGAGGGTTCAAACAAAGAAACACTATTAATAATATTAGCAAAGACGGAGCTTACATTGCGGATGCATGTGTGTGTATGTATTGCCACTAATTCATCTATAATTGCGAACCAGAGATTCCGCCCTTCATAAGTCTTCAAGTACTAGAAATATTGAACAGAAATAAATGGTATAACTCAATATTTGTACCACACATAAACCACGGGGATCCGGTATGTTTTTTCGCTCCGATGAATTTCGCCGGGATCTCCTGTTGATCTGGGGAGGCGAAATTTTCCCCCGTACGTGCTTGCTTTTAGTAATCGCATTCCAAGCTTTGTTAGCGACCGAGTATTGTTAACAAGGTTCAATATAGCTTACGTTTTACAATTCAATAATGCATGTAAGTCTTATTTAATAATTACAATGGGAATAAAACAAACATTTAAAGTCGCTGTAGCCGAGTGGTTTGAGTTGACTGCAACACAAGGACTGCAAGTTCGAATACTGACTGTACCAATTGATTTTTTCTGAACAGTGATTAGTCACACCACGAGCTTTACGGTGAAGGAAAACATCGAGAGGAAACCTGCATACGTCTGAGAAGAAATTCAAAGGCGTATGTATAGTCGTGCTTGAATAACGGTAATGGACTCGCCATCTGTCACGTTGGCACCTAATGTACCTCTGGCGGAAAGTGGGTGTGTGGGTACTACCTATACACCTCTGCCTACCCCTTCGGGGACCCTTGTGGGAAGGCGGGAGGATATCTTATTATTTTATTATATTATAGTAAGATAAATCAAATCATCAATGAGAAAGTAAAATTGAGTCCATATTTTTATACTTATCCCATACGTCCCATTACAGACTCGGTATAATTTTATTCATAAGGCGTGTGGTGGGTAATAGAGCACCCGCGGCCTGGTAGTATAATTTTACATAACATTATTACCACAGAAATTTCGCGCAATAAACGGGCTGCACGTAGGGTTACCAGAGAAGACTGGATACATCCAGTTCGCACTGGATTTCACTGCCGCAATCCGATTCGATTTGTAGGAATGTGTTTTTTCTTCTACTTTGGTAATATTCGACGTTAAGGAGATATTAATGTTGCGCAAATAATCTATTAGACATAAAATTGAATTAGATCACACCGAGTCCCTCACGAGGTAGGCAGAGAGAGTAGAGTTTCCCTACAGGTTTGATTTGGGACTAGACCAATTTGTGTGAAACTCCAAGGTATTAATTTATTAATTACTATATGCAGATAAAGTTGTTGTGTATATTTACCTCAAAAACATCTCCTGCCTACCTGCTAACCCTACACTGCGATACAGGGCCGATTTCCATAGAACCGCGCTTCCTCATAATGCGGGATCGCCCCCAAGGGTCGCGCCGTCTTCGCAACGACATGCGATTATTACTTTACACCAAGTCACTTACGTATTGTTTTTAGCCGTGTCGGTTCCTACTGAGGATTTGAACCGGTTCAATCGATTGGTATCCTACTTAACTTGCAGTTACCCCGGATTCATCCACGTTTCATTTGATTCCAATGGTAGATTTACCCTAGTACAAAACATATTTGCGTTAATCTTACTTTCGCATGATACATTTATCTTTCGCATTTCTAATATTAGGTAATATGCAAAGTTTGTAAGGATGTTTGTTCCTTTTTCACGTATAAGCTACTGAGCAGAATTGGATGAAATGCTTAGACTAAAGAGACAGAAGCAGCTCGCTCGCGCACCAATCCCGATCGCGGTACGTAGAAAGCGCGGCGATATGATTGGAAGACGCGGTTTGAGGATTCCATCAGCGGCTATTCCAAATTCAAAATATATATGCCAACTGCCAAAAGGATTTACTTGAACGAAGTAAGTTAGCATCTATTATATTTATCATATTCGGGAAAATGTACCTAAAATAATATTTTCGATTCGAATACTTAACCCTATTTATAAAGTGTCAAATACTGACAAGTGACAGATGTAATTTTAAATGTCAATTTACAATGTCATACTACGAGCGAGAGTACATATAAATATTATGCAATAATATATAGGTATTGAGAGGCCACGTTTGACAAAGAACCATAATCAGTATGAGCGGGGAAAGTTCTATATTGTACGGGGTCTGAGTTCAGGCTAGGGAATGCTCCGCGTATTTGTTTACAAATGGTGCGAAATTTCCTTATGACCTACCCTTTTTGTGTAAATAACACCTTTTTCTGCAAATATTGCGTACAATTTATTGTTAGGGTGTGTTCAACAGCCTAATGGGGGTCTTTTATGAACTAAGTGGCATGTTAGTTTGAGGCTTTGTCCGGCAGAATGTTTTTGTCCACACCCTAATTTGGGAATCAGTTCTGACTAAGGTCTCGAATAAATTGTAACTTATACTTCATACTGAACTTTAATCGTATAACGAGGCTAATTTAGGACTAGCCTTTTGTGCCTGGCTAGCTGGACTAAAACAAATCTTATGTAGGTAGTAATAGTACCTATATCTCTGTGCCAAACTCGTGAATTGAGTTCATAATTTTTGCGTAATGATTTAATTTGCACAGAACCCTAATTCTGTTGGTTGAACAGAATCTGCAATTTTTGTGTCTCAGTTAGTTTGTAGGTAGGTATAACATCAAATACCTGTAAATTGAAAGATCCTTCGGAGAGAAGGCGAAAGTTTTTTTTAGGTTAATTATTAATTACTATTAGAGCCACATCAGAGCCATGGTGGCCCAGTGGTTCGACTAATTGCCTGCAACATAAAGATTGCAAATTCAAATCCCGATTGTACCAATAAGGTTTTCCGAACTTACGGTGAAGGAAAAACGGCGTAACGGTGATGAACGCGCCATCAGCCACGATGGCATCTAAAATATATCTCTGGCGGAAAGTGGGTGTGTGGGTACTACCTACACACCTCTGCCTACCCCTTAAGGGACCCTTGTGGGCGGCATACGACTCTTTTCGACATTTCAAACAGGCAAATCTATATTTTTTATAAAAATTAAAATTAAAATCATACTTATTGTAAAATAAATCTTAGGAATACTGACTTCCAGCGTACGCCTGGATATTAAAAGAGTGACCTCTTTTAATATCAGGACCTTCAAAGTTATTTGAAGGTCGTCCTGGTTACCGCCTGTGTAACTAATAACGAGTCATAAAAACTTGAATCTCTTTGCTTAGCAACAAAGACAGTGTTATCCCAAAGAAAAATGCCACCAATATTGCCTTTGAATAAAATTCGCCAGCTATCATTTAATAGTCTGTTCACACCTGAACGACGGACGGTATATTCAAAGAGCGGTACGCAGTCTTAATGACAACACGGAACACATTGTAGATAATGTATTCAGCTTATTATGATACTAGACTGTGCCCGTGGTTTCACCTGTGTAAAATCTGGTTTCAATGATTTTTTCTGGAATTAAACATTCGTCCTTTATGCTAACCCAGCTAATAATCTATCGCCCAGAGATAATTCCATCCTGCTGTTGAGTAACGAACTTCCAGGCATTCTCGAAAACTACCTCATTTATAAAAAAAAATAGGTTTATACCTATTTATCATGTTGGGCCTTTCTATGGCATGGTCTCAAACGTACCGGGCATCAAACGGAGATATGAGCATACTAAGTTACTTCCTTATCTTAAAAGGTAGATAGATACCTATGGTTCTTTTAATATCAAGTCACTTATTTTCTAAAAATACCTACATGTTCTAATGAAATTTTATTTAGCTGTGCCCGCGACTTCGTCCGCGCGGAAAAGTGATATTAAGCAGCATTTTTTTTACCCCCTTAAGGGTAACATTTTTACAAACTTTGAATGTAATATTAATTTATATGTAGCTTCAAAAATGACGAAACTTCCATACAAACTTTAATCCCCTATTTCAACCCCTTACAACCCTTTTTCGCATTAAAAAGTAGCCTATGTCCTTCCTTAAGCCCTAGGCTATATATGTACCAAATTTCATTTAAATCGGTTGAGTAGCTTAGGCGTGAAAAGGTAACAGACAGACAGACAGTAGGGACAAAACCGATTTTTGAATGCCTTATCCATGCTTACGTCAAGTTAAGAACTATGACGACGTTGTCAATCAGACTAATTACAAGCCAATGCAATATTAACTTTACGCGCATCCGTCGAGATGTGTCAGGCGCTAAAGGTTCAGTAAATGGCTTTCGATGGTTTTCCATCAATTTTGTAATCACCACATTTGTCAGGCTGTGGTTGGGAAATCGTTTAGGAGATTTCGTTAACTAAGTGTCCTCTTAAGGGATAGTGGATTAGGTCTGGTGTTTGTTCGTTGAAATCGATTTTGAAATGCGTTCCGTTGATTTCAACGCTTTTTTCGACATGGAAAAATGATATTATTCAAACATTTTGATTCTAATATAAAAGATAGGGACAATTTAGACTTAGCAAGGATGTATAGATACTTGAAAATTTACAAATAACTAAACTAGTTTGGTCATATTCATAATAAATATCACCACTGATTATAAGTATCTTATTTTATTTCAATTAATCTCTAGTTATCAAAAGATTTTACGTCGGAACATGAAATCCGGAATAGCGCCATCTGCCCATTTAGAAAAAGACTACTAAGTATGTGCTATATAAACGCCATCTATACATTTACTATCAAACGAATATAAAAATAATGACAGACTTTTTAAGTTAAGATACATAATACAATAAATACCTCCTAGATGGCAGCGAAAGAGGTATCATATATATATTTATATAACGTTGTTATAGTTTTCATTGTATATTCTTAATCGTACTAATAGTACTTCTATACCTAACTACACCATGGACTTTTCAAATGGATTTTCAAAAATTGTGTGCAAAGTCTGCGGCCCGAATATTACTCACCTTAGGTATTGCAAGCGTAGGCGGTAACCGCTTACCATAAGGTAGCCACGCTTTCTTATAAAAGCGGTATTCTCTACACATGGTAATGATTTCCCTAAACTGTAATTGTAACGATTTTAGGTACAAAAAAATACAAATTGATACCGTGACATTAATTTCAGCAAAAAAATACTGTTAGGTTTTTACATTAGCATTATTTATTTTATACGATAAAAAACAATTTTCAAATACACAAAAAACGGATTTATATTACGACCGTGACAGGACTCGAACCTGCAATCTTCGGATCCGAAGTCCGACGCCTTATCCATTAGGCCACACGGTCCTTGTATAACTGAATGAAAATGTACATCAATTAAGTATTTAATCGATAAATTGTATAGACAATCCCTGAATCACTACAATAATACAATACAATACTAAGGCATGTTACGTTGGTTTGGACACACAGAAAGGATGAGTGAAGAAAGATTGACGAAACAGATATACAAAGCAAAAGTGTGTGCAAGAAGAGGCAGAGGAAGGCCACGTTCCAACTACCTGGATCAAATCGATCGGACGCTCAAGGACGGGAACGTTAAGAGTACTCGAAACCGACGAGCATGTATGAAGAGACTGATGAATGTGGACGAAGCGAAAGAGGTATGTAAGTCTAGAGAGAACTGGCGCCCTATACTCTCTGCCTACCCCGTTAGGGACTCGGCGTGATGATATGTATGTATCCTTATCCTTACCTCCTTACCTATATTATAAATGTGAATGTAAGTTTGTTTGTTACGCTTTCACGTAAAAACTACTTAACCGATCATCATAAAACTTTGTACACATATTCTTGGAGGTATTAGAAGTAACATAGAAATATTTTTATTGGAATAAAAAAAAAATTACGAAAGATAAAAATGCCGCCCACGCCGACGAAGTCGCGGGCACAGCTAGTGTATATATATTTTATATATTTATCCTTTTTTTTATTTATTCTATAGCTTTATCCTGCGGGAACAACTCCATGGATAGGCAAAAGTATATTCGTAAAAATGGACTAAATACTTTTCCTTCACCGTAATAAAGCTCGTGGTGTGAGTAATCACTGTACTTAAATTCCGAAAAACTCATTGGTACAGTCGGGGTTCAAATGCAGTTACCTATAGTGTACCTAAGTTGCTTAAGCTTAGGTACTTTTGTTTATATTATACTTAGGTATATCCTAACGCCTTGCCACAAGGGTCCCCGAAGGGGTAGGCAGGGGATATCTCTTTAATATTAATTGTACTCAATCCAATCCGACACGCATTAAAGTTGGTAATAATTATCTACGTTAAAAAAGATGCCGTTCCATACATACAGACCAAGCCAGTAAAAGTGTATAGAAAAGGTTATTTTTTATTCTAGGGACATAAATAGGTACGCCATGTCAATGTTGAATTGTTTTAACATATATAAATACATACATAATAATCACGCCTCTTTCCCGTAGGGGTAGGCAGAGACCACTTCTTTCCACTTGCTACGATCCTTACATACTTCTTTCGCTTCGTCCACTTTCATTATTCTTTTCATACATGCTCTTCGGTTTAGGGTACTCTTGACCCGACCTTTTTTCAAGACGTCGGTAATTTGGTCTAGAAACGTCCGCCTAGGTCTACCCCTTCCAACACTTTCATTCACACTCGCCTTATTATTTTATTTTTACTCACTAAATATATCTTCTAATATATAAACTACTGAACCGATTTTAATCAAATTTGCACACCGTGTGCAGTTTGATCCAACTTGAAAGATACTTACATCTCAATTTATAGTCGCCTACAATTTTATTACAAATTATTTGTCTATTATTTGACATCCACAACTATCTGTTAGCTCCAAGCGATTCTAACAGATGGAGTCGAGAATGGTATAGATTTCACAATTGGACCCGATAGGTGGCGCTGCGATGGTGTTACGGGCAATTCATTTTTTTCACCCATTGCATCATGCAGTAAATAAAAAAAATGTATTATTTTGGATGTGTTTACCTCTTTCGCTTCGTCATTCATTATTCATTAGTTTACATACTTAATATAATAACAACTGACCATATTGCCGCACTGGTCTATTAGGTAGGTGAGAGGCTAAAAGGTTGGCTCTGACGCTGAGAACCTCGTTTGTGTACAATTAATTAATTATTACCAAACTATATATATGAGACAGCAGATTATCCATACTTAAATATTATATAACAGCCGTGGTGGCCGAGTGGTTCGAGCAGTTGCCTGCGACGCAAAGGTCGCAAGTTCGAATCCCGACTGTACCAATGAGTTTTTCTGAACTTAAGTACAGTGATTAGTCACACCACGAGCTTTACGGTGAAGGAAAACATCGAGAGGAAACCTGCATACGTCTGAGAAGAAATTCAAAGGCGTATGTGTATAGTGCTTGAGTAACGGCGATGGACTCGCCATCTGTCACGTTGGCACCTAATATACCTCTGGCGGAAAGTGGGTGTGTGGGTATTACCTATACACCTCTGCCTACCCCTTCGGGGACCCTTGTGGGAAGGCGTGAGGATATTATTTATTATTATTATAAATATTATACTACTGGCTCTCCCGCCCAGCTTTGCTTGGGTGATAAAAGAAATATGCTGAAACACGATCGCAGCGCCAATTATCGGGTTCAAAGTTCCAAAACACTCATTTGGGATACCAAACAATGCCTCTCTCATACAACGCCATCTGTTAGAATAATTCTGAACTAAGTTGCTCAAAAGCCGCTTTGACGTAAATATGTATTTGGTTATCTTAGTTCTACTAATGTTTGATAGATGGCGCTTTTGCACTGAAAAGAGTACCGAATTACTTCAATAGATGTCGCTATACTCGCAAGTAACCCACTGTTTTCAGGATATAGTCATATAGAAATAATAATTACATTACATCCTGCAGAATAGTGCATTCGATAAAATAAATGTTTATATAAAAATATATATAATTGCGCGGTGTTTGCTGGCGGAGTAATCCGATCTTTAGGAATCAGTTTACATAACTTTTTCGCTTCATCGACATTCATCAGTCTCATCAAACAAGCTCGCCGGTTTCGAATACTTATACTTCACCATCGCAATACTTTCTACTTCTACGAACAACGAACGCTTTCTAGTTACGCAATCTAAAATATTAATGTCCCAAAACAAAGTAGGTACCTAATCTGAGTAGACCACCAACCACCATCGCACTGCGCGGTTCCAAAGAAGTTTCCTTCCGCGAACGCTGTGGAACGCACTCTCCGTTGAGGTTTTCCGCAGAGAATACCTACAGCATGGAGTTCTTCAAGAAGGGTGTGAAACGATTCCTGCAGGGTCGGCAATGCGAGCATTTCCCTGGTGTTGCATATTTTATTCGTAAAAAAATCTAAATAGTTTCATACTTATATACAGAGGTGTCAGTAACGATAACAGTGTCGCCAGTTCAATTGCTTTTTCCCATTTCAAAATATCAAATGCGCTTAAAAAAGGTGTAATTAAAAAAAAAACTTATTGCACTTTATCAACATTAAGCCGCAACCGTATTTTTACTTGTGTCACCTAATATATCAACGTACTGATTTCCCGGTGACTAGGCGGCACCAGTCCGTCTTGAGTGCCAATTTGCCCGCTCCCGAGAACACTTGGGCAAAATGTGTTTGCCTCTTATGGTAACCCTGCGCTAACAACGTCTGGCCAATTTTGTCATTCTCCAGTTTCGACTCAAGTTGTCAGGCTTATTTTTATTACGAGCTTTATTTTAGTCATTCATATGAGAAACCCTACTTACCACTCACTTACAATGTTTGTTACTCAATCATGTCAGAACGGCTGAATAAAATTGGATGAAATTTGGCACAGAGATAGATTATTAGCTGTAAACATATTTGATATGCTATGTAGTCGCCTACAACACAAAGATTTCAAGTTTGAATCCCGACTGTAGTTACCTACCTTACTTACCATTGACTTTTTCTGAAATTAGGTAGGTACCTACCTGCAGTGATTAGTCACACAGTTAACTAACATATTACCTATATTATGCTATACGAAACTTGCATACTATATATGAAATCGATCGGACTCTCAAGGACGGGAACGTTAAGAGTACTCGAAATCGACGAGCATGTATGAAGATACTGATGAATGTGGACGAAACGAAAGAGGTATGTAAGTCTAGAGAGCACTGGCGCTCTATACTGCCTACCCCGTTAGGGCCTTGGCGTTATGATATGTATGTATGTATGTATGCATACTTCTGAGAAGAAATTCAATGTCGTATCGTTGTGCTTTAGAAATGGCGATAGACTCGCCATCTGCCACGGTGGCACCTAAATATAACTCCAGCTGACTCTACAGACAGCAACTCCACCATCATTACACTCGGCACAGAGATTAGGTATTATTAGCTGGATTAACACTTACTTACCTAAGATATGATACCTAGATCTCGGTCGGACGCTCAAGGACGGGAACGTCAAGAAAAGGTACCTAGGCGGCGAGCATGTACGAAGAGACTGATGAATATACCTAGACGAAGCGAAAGAGGTATGTAAGTCTAGAGAGAACTGGCGCTCTATAGGTACTCTCTGCCTACACCGTTCGGGAATTGGCGTGATTATATGTAGGTATATACCTACCTACGATATGTTTCATTCCAGAAAAAATCCAGCAATGGAAGAAATATAGGTACCTACTTAGGTAATTTTAAAATAATAATATAATAGGTAATAAATAATAATATAAAAATAATAATATAGGTAATAATAATAATATATAGTAATTTAATGTGGGTTTTAATTAAAATAAAACCAAACACTAAACGAACAAAAAGAGAAACAATTGATCTCCAAGCCACTTAGCTCTAATCCAATGCTAAAATTGGTTTACCTACCTAGGTGATTTTGATTCTCTAGGTGACCTTACAAGACTAGGTATAGATAGTGCCATCCACGAAGACGCGCCCCACCAATTTCTAGTAGACGGGGTCGCGGGATGCGGGGAGAATGACCCGAGTCTATTACCTAACTGTAGTGTGCGTGTGCACTCATAGGTAATCAGTGTGTACCGATGATACTCAAACATTAGTGCAAGGTTGCACACACACTATAAACTATAGGGAGGAGGAGAAGGGCGCGTCTTCGTGGATGGCACTAGCTAGTTAGCACTTAAACACTTAAATAGTTATACCTATTTGTGTCCGGCAAAGTTGAATGCCAAATGAAATATGTCGACCAAGCAAACTGTCACTTAAGTATTAATCTTTAATCTCAAATTAATAAGGCGGCTTTTTGTAAAGCCTTATCTCTCTGCCTATCTCAGGACACTTAACTGTTATCAAAACCAAAAATGTGAGCCTGCACGTGGACGCAATAGAGTTCACATTCCCCTGTCACTTCTCATGGTACCTACCGACTATTTATAGAGAGCTGTCAATTTAATTCCGATCAAAGTCCTGCCGATCGATTAAAAACATCTGCTTTTAAAGTTGCATCAATTGAGCGTGTATTTTCATATTTAAACTTTAGCTCCAGTGCATATGGTGTAGAATCGATTGCGTAGGTGTACAAGTAAGTGGGTAGCAGAGAGATACGATCATTTTTTTCTGACATTCTTGAGTCGGCGGGTGGCCTGAACGCAGCTCTCGCTAGTAGCGACTGTCTCTACCAATCATGTGGCTTTATTTTGAGATGAAACAAAGCCGCCTTTGTTATGGGCGGGGCGGGCATTGTTCGGTACAATGGGAAGACAGTGGGCCCCTTTGTGCTCATTGTGTGGGCCATTGTTGGGCCATTGTTGGGCCATTGTTGCGTGTGGGTGGGACGGCGCGCCGCTGAACGGTTGCAAGGAGGTGTGGTTGGCTGAAAACTCTTTTACCTAAACACTGTAGGTTGGTTCCATCGAGGCAACTTCTTCTACGCAAAATAATTTAGGTAACGTACTTGTATATCAAGACCCACTGTAGATAAGTATTGCACTGTAGATATTAAAATAGCCTTTGTGGCCGAGTGGTTCGAGCAGTTGCCTGCGACGCAAAAGTCGCAACTTCGAATCCCGACTGTACCAATGAGTTTTTCTGAACTTAAGTACAGTGATTAGTCACGAGCTTTACGGTGAAGGAAAACATCGAGAGGAAACCTGCATACGTCTGAGAAGAAATTCAAAGGCGTATGTATAGTCGTGCTTGAGTAACGGTGATGGACTCGCCATTTGTCACGTTGGCACCTAATATACCTCTGGCGGAAAGTGGGTGTGTGGGTATTATCTATACACCTCTACCTACCCATTCGGGGACCCTTGTGACCCTTGGGGGGAAGGCGTGAGGATATTATTATTATTATTATTATTATATAGATAAGTATTGAATAGTACCTATGTACCTATTAGATGCTCTTTTCACGCCGCTTCTACATCTTTCTGAAGAATTTGATACTTACATGCTTTAAGTAAGTACCTATCTGGTTATGGAAATTATCTATGCAACTAATAGGCAGAGGAAGACCAAGATTCTAGCTACCTAGATCGAATCGATCGGACACTCAAGGACAGGAACGTCAAGAGTACCTACAGGATACCTACCGGCGAGCATGTATGAAGAGATTGAAGAATGTGGACGAAACGACAGAGGTATGTAAGGCTATAGAGAACAGGCGCCCTACCCTCTCTGCCACCCCGTTAGGGACTCGGTATGATGATATGTATGTATGTAGGTCTCTGCAACATTTGGAAGGACACAAGGATCAGGACTTTGTAATAAAGATTTTTATAACCTCTTTTTATACGAATAAGGTGGCAAGCATACAGCTTCATAGAAAGCGTTTAGCACCACATTTTACGCTACAAGATATTGTTCGCACGTTAAAGAGATTTTCTGCCAGATGTTCCGACCCTGAAGGAATTTTCTCACACTAGTTCCGACCCCATAGAAATGTTCACTGGTTTCTAGTAGGTATGTCGATATTCTAAGAAACATACCTACCTGAATATAATTAGGTAGGTAGGTACCTATGTTTCTTGGATATATAAATGGTTGGTATTAAATTATATACCTACCTAAATGGATGGTAGGTAGGTATATAAATTTCCCCGCGAAATCTGATCTGAGATGACAGCAATACTGTGTGCGTATTGAGTCAGGAGTTCCGCAACAATTATGGAACCCGGTGGCTGCCACCAGAGTACGTATATTTTAAATCGAAACCTCAAGCAATTAGGCATGCCAAGGGGTTATTGTCACAGGGAAAACTTTGATTGGCTTGAAGCTCGTGGCTGGTATACAGGCCAATTATGTACAATACAGGCGGTTCAGCCAACTTGTATTGTACGGAACCGCCGTCAGCGGCAGGCGGAATTCAATAGGCCAATAATTAAAACCGTACTAGAGAATTTCTTCGATATTTCGCATTTTAATTAAATCAATTGTTTTAGCTAGAACCACTTGAAAGCCTGTGCTGTTCGATAGCTTGACAATTAACTCAGTAGTAGGGGTCACAGAGGGTACACTATGTAGGTATAAAAGATGTGGAAAGATGTGAAAAGACACTGTGTAGGTAGGTAATTAAAAAAGGATACGGACGGAAGGATAGATAGGGAGGTGTAAAATGAAAATTCTAAATTTAAATAGTTTTTACGAGCATGTACCTATGAAGAGACTGATGAATGTGGACGAAGCGAAAGAGGTATGTAAGTCTAGAGAGAACTGGCGCTCTATACTCTCTGCCTACCCCGTTGGGGACTTGGCGTGATGATATGTATGTATGTATGTATGTAAATAGTTTTTTACGTTTAGGTACACATAGACTTCTGAGACTTCCAGACAACATTCCCAGAAGTGGTCAGAGCTCCTGATAGCAAAGCTTGATGTCGCGGGTTCCATTCTCGCTGAGGGCAGATATTTATGTTATGAACATGTGTATTTGTTCCCCAGGCTTAGATTTTCTATGTAGGTATTAATGTGTATAGGTATCTATCTTGGTATATAAGTTGATATGTAGATATATATGTATGGTTATCTATGTTTACTAACAAGAAATGGATTTAGATATCTGATAAATAAATAAATTATTATTATTATTATATAGTTGTCTACTTTCTATAGTAGGTACCTACAAGCGTTGCTTAGTTTGGAACGAGGTAAATTTCAGTGGCATTGTCAAAAAATATGTATAATTTATTCATATACCTAGGTACCTAGGTGTGTTCTGAACTGACCAGCCAGATGACGACAAAATACCCTTGTCAGGAGAAAAATACTTAATAAACTCACTTCCCGAGTTAACTCGGTCGGGTCAGCTAAAGATAGCAAAACAACGGAGTCAAAACTTCAATTTCAACTGGTAAATAATCAATAATAACCCCTAGTCGCGTACAGGTGCATTGTGCTCCAATATTAGGCACCGAGCGACACAATAGTAGCCCGCTACCCCACCGCTGGGCCACGAAGCGTGCTGTAGCGAACTTTATTAAATAACTTATATCCATAACTCTTTTTCTCTCTCACATCAATCTCACATTTAAGTACATAGGTACTTGGTGCGACCCTTTGCCTATATTTTTAAAGTTTATGAAACATATAGAAGTCCGTAGCTAAATAACAAAATGTATTGTGTTGTGTTCCTATGAGGTGAATAAGGTTTCCAGTAATAAGCTCCTTGGGGAGGGGGGAGGATTGTTATGTTGTGTTGGCAGCAGAGGGATTAGTCCTATTATGCTGCCAACACAGTATAACTCTCCGAACACAGAGTGACAACGCGCAAGTGATACTTCGGTATCGTGAGCGTAAATAGGCTACGGTAACCGTTTCCCATCAGGTGGGCCGAATGCTTGTTTGCCACTCTTGTTGTAGGTATAAAAAAAAAGATAGGTCAAACATGATCTCACCAAACCAACCAATAGGTACTAGATTAAAGCTAAGCTTGAGAGGAGAGCGACGTTTAAACATACACACATACATTCACGTCTAGTTTCTAACGAAGTGAGCAGAGAGTCGAGCGCCAGTTCTCGCTAGATTTACAGATCTCTTTCGCTTCATCCATGTTCAACTCTTCACAAATGCTCGTCGGTTTCGAGTTCTCTTGATATTCTCATAAATGTAAATGCTTATAAAGAAGTATTTTAGGTTTCATATCCAGATCTATTGCCACACGTTTTTGGCAGGTATGGACTCTGCGACCATCGGACAGAAAGTGAGGTAGGTTATTCTAAACAACACATTTACAAAGATCCATCACACTACAAGTACTGTGAAGGAATATATCGCAAGGAAACCTGCATACCTACGCTTATAGGTAAAGAAATTCAAACGTTACTTTACCTAATCTTGATAAACGGCAGCAGACATGTCACTTGCCAGATGGCGAGTCCATTGCCGGTTTTCAAGCGCAACTATGTACTCTTAATACTTTCCTACATCGTAAAACTCATTGGTACAGTCAGGACTGGAACTTGCGTTGATGGATATTTGTCGGTGACTCGAACCTCCCAGCCACCGGAGCTCATTTTCCAAGGCAAAGGTAGCTTTCAGATCCATAACCCCAAAACACAAAAATGTTGAGAGCGTAGTCCCATATCAGGGCCGGGCGCGCCCGATCGATAGCTCTGTCTCGCCAGCCATTATTGTGTCCCTTATATAACTCACTGTGCACCCACGAGTACACGTACTGTAAAGTGAACTCTACAGTATGTAGGTACTGTAAATCTGTCACTTAATGTAATAATAATACCTTGGGACAATTCCGTGACAAGGACAAGCCGTTATAGCCGAGTGGTTCGAGTAGTTGCCTGCGACGCAAAGATCGCAAGTTCGAATCTCGACTGTAGGTACCGATGAGTTTTTCTGAACTTAAGTACAGTGATTAGGCGAACGGTGGTCGTCGTCTATTGACACTTGATACGTATTATTCTTGCATTATACCCTGAGACTAGAAGGTAATAAACAAATTTCTGAATGTTCATAAAATTAATCTTCTATAATAAATCTTCCTACGCCATTAGGGCAAGGCCATAAACAAATTACAAAAAACTCAGTGTGTTATAAACTATTTGACATCGACTAACAGCCAACCGTTTGCCTAATCATTGCGGGAGCTTTGTAACATAAACACCTGCCCTTCACGCCATATATTAATATATTGAAAAAGAGTCAAAGGAAAAGAGAGGAAGTGGTAAAAACGATAACAATGGCCGTTTATCGCCTTTGGTGCTGACTCCGTTTTTTAAATTTCATTCATAAATAGGCGAAGATATTTAAAGTTTACGTTCCAAATTGTGGCTTAGCCATATCATACGCAGTTTATAAGACACCTTTTTTGATACAGGTCAAAACGTGCTAACATTCCAAACGTTACAAAGATAATATTTTTGGAACGAAGTTCCTTATCGCGCGTTGTGAAAGGGGGCTAGACGGAAAAAAATCTTACGAAAAGTTGTCACGACATTCTTACGAAAAGTTGTCACGACATTCTTACCCAACCGTTGGGTACGTAGGTTGGGTTAGGTAAAGGTTTGTTTGTTTATTTTTGTTTCTTGTCGTCACGTAGTCTGTTAGGTGAGAAATGGCGGCGTTAATACAAATAGGTTGTTGTCTTACAGATTACCTATTATTTGCTGTATATTTATAACCCCCGTGTGAGTGACGTGTGCTTCTTGAACTTCGTTCCATCCGGGTGTCCCTTGACACCTCTCGAGTTTTTATTTGTTAATAGAATAGGAATTATGAATCCCGACTGTATTAATTAGTTTTTCTGGACTTAAGTACAGTGGTTAATAACTTTACGGTAAAGGAAAACATCGAAACCACCTGCAAAAATTTGAGAAGACAATCAAAAGACGTTTGTATAGCCGTGCTTGAGCAATGGCAACGGACTCGCCATCTGTCACGTTGGCACCTAAAAATATATCTCCGGTGGAATGTGGGTGTATGGGTACTACCTATACATCTCTGCCTACCCTCGAGGGAAATCGTGAAGATATATAGAATAGAATAGAAGATAGATATGAAATATAGGTACGTAAAATTGTTTAAAACAACAAGCCATTAAATTATCACGGTACTACGCAACAATGGAAATTTTAAATTTAATTAATGGCAAGTGTCGTCGCATGATTATATTATTACCGAGCCATTGTGGGCCCCGGCCTCCCCGCTAGGGCCTCCATAAGTTTGGTATAATGGAGACTGCCAGCTGGCAATATAATGTACTTATTTGTATAAAGTTGTAAACATTCTACGAGCAAGCTAGCCTAGCTTTATGGTAAGTGATTTTTTTTAAACCACAATGGTGGCAAACAAGCATGCGTTCCGCCTGATGGTAAGCGGTTACCGCTGCCTAAAGACGCTTGTAAAATCGTTATCCTGTAGTCCAAAGGGGGCAATAACCGCTTACTATTAAGTATGTCGCATGCTTGTTTGGAATTATAGAGGTATAAAAATACTGGAAACAGCGGGGAACAATAAAAATTAAAAAATAATGTTTTAAATTTTGTTCTATATTTCAAATCAAGCTCAACTCAGTCTGTAGGTAACGGAATAATGCAAAAAATTCAAGACATAGTCTCAATACCCAATTTTGATCTGCAAATAGTTTGAAGCAAAATCTCTAAATGCCTACAAAATGATGGTTGCCCTAACAATATCCCGGGCGAGACGGCGCGCCAGCCATTGTCAGGCAAATCCGAATCACCTCTGCGTACGCAGCTTTCAGATAACTGCTCTCTCGTGCTATGTTCTTATGCTACTAAGTTATATATTATAGAAAGGTTATATTTGGAACAGTTTTCTTTTTAAATAACTGGATAGGTTTTAAATAACCGCGACGCGCGAAATAATATGAGAAATAAGAGTCAAAAGAAAACGCGGCGCGGGTATTCTATATAAGTTTTTCTTTAAATAAATATCTAGTTATGCATGTATGTAGAGACTGATGAATGTGTACGAAGCGAGAGAGGTATGTAAGTCTAGAGAGAACTGGCGCTCTATACTCCCTGCCTACCCCGTTGGGGACTTCGCGTGATGGTATGTAAATATCTTTATTTGAAGGATGTACGTAGATATTATTCGTAAAATTGTTCGTCGTTGCTCTCACAGCTAAAGCTCGTTGAATAATAAATCACCGTACCTATATTAGTCACACCATGAGCTTTACGGTGGAGGAAAACATCGAGAGGAAACCTGCATACGTCTGAGAAGAAATTCAAAGCCGTATATCGGTGTCGTGTCGTCGTGCTGGAGTAACGGCGATGGACTCGCCATCTGTCACGTTGGCACCTAATATACCTCTGGCGGAAAGTGTGTGTGTGGCTATTACCCATACACCTCTGCCTGCAATATCGGTAAATGGGCAAATTCTAGAGCAAGTGAATGAATTTGTATATCTTGGAAGCATGTTCACACGAGATGGAAAGTATGAAAAAGATATTGAAAGAAGGATAACTGCCGGAAATAAGGTGAATGGAGCCATGTCGGCGTTGATGGGCAGTAAAAGTCTGAGCAAGAATGCTCGAGTTGCTGTCCACAACGCGATATTGGTACCTACCTTATTGTATGGCAGCGAATCCTGGGTATGTCAGAGGAAGTATGAAAATAGCTTGAATGCAGTCGAGATGCGATCTCTTCGAAAAATGTGCGGCGTAACGATATTAGATCGAATCCGCAATGAAGAGATTCGCAAATCAACTGGCGTGAATGAGGGCGTGATTGTAAAGATGAAGAAAGGCATGTTACGTTGGTTTGGACACATAGAAAGGATGAGTGAAGAAAGATTGACGAAACAGATATAAAAAGCAAAAGTGTGTGCAAGAAGAGGCAGAGGAAGGCCACGTTCCAACTACCTGGATCAAATAGATCGGACTCTCAAGGACGGGAACGTTAAGAGTACTCGAAACCGACGAGCATGTATGAAGAGACTGATGAATGTGGACGAAGCGAAAGAGGTATGTAAGTCTAGAGAGAACTGGCGCTCTATACTCTCTGCCTACCCCGTTAGGGACTTGGCGTGATGATATGTATGTATGTACCTCTGCCTACCCCTTCGGGGACCCTTGTGGGAAGGCGTGAGGATATTTTATTTTATGTACCTATAATATTGACCGCCCGATCTCTGAATCTGATATTTTTCGGCAGCTTTTTATACATAACTACTTATCATATATGTATATATATGTATATATTAAGATTGTTTGGTTGCTCAAGCACGACGACATACGCATTTGCTTTCATATCCAACTTAAGCAAGTTTCCTGTTTAAAAAAAACGAGTGGTACAGTCGGGATTTTAACTTGCGATCTTTGTGTCGCAGGCTACTACTCGAACCACTCACCACGGCTCTCTGTGCCTTCTTAAGTTTAGAAAATTATATTGGTGCACTCAGGGTTCGAATCAGCAATCTGTGAAGTCATCGCAGGCTTCTTTTGAGCCACTCAACACACAACCTTGATCAGTTTTGGTACCTACATGAAGATTAATTCACTATTGTCTGTACGATATAGCAAATCAATGAGGCTTTAATTTAGGTTCTACTCACACCATCTCATCCATATATATACCTACCTATATGTATATGATGATTGTGTACACACAATGACACAATCCCACAAAGCAACCATTACTGCCGCGTTTTGATACCGGCATCACAAATGCTTTATAACGCATTTCAATATTATGGTTCACCACGACGTAGGATCTTCTAGATGCCGTTTCTCATTAAATTTAGATAAAATATTACCTAAATTAAATTCCCAGATTAAATCGATCGATTAACTGAGTGAGACTGAGAAAAAAAGCCGTTGTGACCGAGTTCGACTAGTTGCCTGCAACACAAAGCTTGCAAGTTCGAATCCCGACTGTACCAATAAGTTTTTCTGCACTTAAGTACAGTGATTAGGCACACCACGAGCTGAACGGTGAAGGAAAACATCGAGAGGAAACCTGCATACGTCTGAGAAGCAATTCAAAGGCGTATGTATGGTTGTGCTTGAGTAACGGCGATGGACTTGCCATCTATCACGTTGGCACCTAAAATATATCTCTGGCGGAAAGTGGGTTAATGAGTCAGCGACTCGTAACAGATCAAGAGTAGGTACCCGAAACCGGCGAGCGTGTACGAAGAGACTGATGAATGAAGACGGAGCGAAAGAGATAGGTATGTAAGTCTAGAAAGCCTGGCACTCTGTGATTCATGAGGGACTCGGTGTGATGAAATAAACATACATATCTACATATCATCACGCCGAGTCCCTAACGGGGTAGGCAGAGAGTATAGAATGCCAGCTCTCTCTAGACTTACATACCTCTTTCGCTTCGTCCACATTCATCAGGCTCTTCATACATGCTCGTCGGTTTCTAGAACACTTGACGTTATCGTCCTTGAGCGTCCGATCGATTTGATCTAGGTAGTTGGAACGTGGTCTTGTGGCCTCTTCTTGCACACACTTTTGGTTCAACATTCAAATATTGTAGCTTTTAAAAGAAGTTTCAGGATCACCGCGCCTTGCAACAGCAATTAAACGGCTACCAAAGGGAAAACAGTGAAGTATCGCGTAGTGCTTGTCCCTTCCAGAGAAGCTACGCGCAGGTGCCACTATCATACATCAAACTGGTATAATATCACAAAACTGACAATAGCTCCGTCGTGTGTTGTGTCGCACAATGGGCGGATGTCGGGCGAACACTAGAGCGGCACTCGAAAACGTATTGCTCGCGGAAACTCGTCCGTATTGTCAGCCACATAAAATCGTTTTCAACCATTATGTGAGACGTAAGACTGGGAACATTTTCAGCTCGCTTGATGTTAAGCGGGGTGTACACTACGGGTTAGGATTTTAATTATTTAGCAATTTGTTTCATATCATCACGTCCGGTAGTAATAAAGCATCTGTTCAATATTAAGTTATGTTAAGTTTATTGTTAAGCCCTAAAATAGCTCTGGGTATTTACTATATAAATCGAATTCTACACTTTATATATACAAGCAAAAGTGTGCCAGAAGAGGCAGAGGAAGCCCACGTTCCAACTACCTACATCAAATCGATCGGACGCTCAAGAACGGGAAATTCAAGAGTACTCGAAACCGACGAGCATGTATAAAGAGACTGATGAATGTGGACGAAGCAAAAGAAGTACTCTCTGCCTACCTGTATTTACATTGAATTTAAACTGGGTCAGACACTCGTTACATTAAAAGGGTAAGCACGCTAACTCAGTCGGTACAATATACTGGCGCTCTATTCTCTCTGCCTACCCTGGAAGAGTAGCGTGATGATACCTAATGTAGGTATATACAATATACAAGTCTTTTCTCATTGGAGAGCCGTGGTGGCCGAGTGGTTCGAGCAGTTGCCTGCGACGCAAAGGTCGCAAGTTCGAATCCCGACTGTACCAATGAGTTTTTCTGAACTTAATTACAGTGATTAGTCACACCACGAGCTTTACGGTGAAGGAAAACATCGAGAGGAAACCAGCATACGTCTGAGAAGGAATTCAAAGGCGTATGTATAGTCGTGCTTGAGTAACGGCGATGGACTCGCAATCTGTCACGTTGGCACCTAATATACCTCTGGCGGAAAGTGGGTGTGTGGGTATTACCTATACACCTCTGCCTACCCCTTCGGGGACCCTTGTGGGAAGGCGTAAGGATTTATTATTATATTATATTATTATATTCTTATTGTCTATGCCGAAAACCTGAGATGAGAGAACATGAAAATTTATTGAACCAATATTATTATCACAATACACACACACTATAACTACATGCACACAGCTTAATATCGTGGAGTTGACACACAGTGTCGTCTCAGCTCTTAGTTGGAATACGTCTCGACGGTCGTTGCTTATGTACAAAGTTTTCCTTACATTCATGTGTCTGCTATTTTATTAAAACCGAACATAGCGTCTGTTTCTTAAATAAAGCCGTAGTGGCAGTTTGGTCAAGGTGGATATGTATGCAGGTTCAAACCTCGTTTGAACATTTTTCTTTATCTAAGTGATATATTACATCATGAGCTTATGGTAAAGAAAATATGCTCAGGAAATTGGCATCGTGTTAAATAAAAGGCGTATGTTATTACTTCACGCCCACAAAGATCTCCTAAGGGGTAGGCAGTGGTTTCCCAGCACTCGCTTTACTGCGGATAAATATTTAAATGAACACAGGCTGTTTTGCAGCCTAGCAATGTCAGCAGTTGCAAAGTAAGCTAGTTTTTCATTCCATTCAGAAACCGACTAATACTTATATACAGTATAACTTAAACTCTTTAAGTCGAACCTCGATAAGTCAAAAACCTCCAAATCTCGAAAAAATGTTTTGTTCCCTTCCCTTCAAACACCAAAACCTCCATTACTTGAAATCTTGACCCTCTGTTAGTCGAAATAATCACCGAGTCCCTCCAAGCCATTTTGGTACATATTTTCACTCTATAATTCGAAAAATTAAATTTGACCTCTGTATCTCGAACATAGCAACGTTTTATTTTACAACTTGATCATTTGGAATTTATTACCTCTATTGTTCGAACAAAAATAAGTTACCGACTTTAAGAACTTGCCGACAATGTGGGTACACTATTGTGTCTTAGAAAACATTTTAGGAGTATACGATAATAAATGTATGACTCACGTAAATATGTGTTTGCTATAGATAGAGAACAACCAAATTATCTAAAGCAAAAAAAAAATTACTGACTTTTTTTAATGCCATATTTTTTATTTTAAAATGATTTGAAATAATGTTGATTTATAATAAATAAAAATATGTTTGTCACCTCTGAAGTTGAATTTTTATTTATTTTACCTCTCTAACTCAAAATTTATAAGAATAAAAACTCTTTATGTCGAATCATAATCCGCCTAAGTCGAAATCCTCCATAAGTTGAAAACTCTATAACTCGATTTTTTTTGGCGTCTCCCTTGATGTTCGACTTATAGAGGTTCTACTGTATAACCAATTATGCTTAAGCATAATCATTATATTGTATATCTGCTTGGCGATTCTTTTTTATTATAATTATTATATTTAGGCCAATGTGACAAATGACGAGTCCATCGCTATTTCTTTAGCATGACTCCAGGTAAAAATCTTGAAATTGTACCTGAAACATTGCAGGCCTAGTCTAGATGTTTTCCTTCACCTTAAAGTTCGAGGTGTTTATTAATAACTCACTTAAGTTCAGAAAACTTTTCTAGCATTTGTATTACGTTTACGTGACGTAACGTACAGGTAAGCGTAGTTAAAATTGTACTTCTGTTACGAAGTTAAAGTCATTTTCAAAGTAACGACGATAAATGAAGATTAATTTTAAAGTTGTACCACTAACAGTGCATCGAACTCACCATCTGACTTGATCTGATATGACGTTGGTAATAAGAAACACATGAAAGAAAATGCTTTCATGAAATGTGACATCTGTATTATTAAATTCGGTCCCAATACATGCCACAGTGGGCGGAGATAATACTAGTTTCAATTTACAATTAAATACCAACGCACGCGTCAGATTCCAATCTCCATGCATTATAATTGAGGCTGAGGCGGCGCGATAAAGATAATATGCACATTCGATGTTTTGTTGTTAGACACTATGTATTTTTGAAATAGGTACGCAGGAAGGTTATCCAACCCCTACTGAGTACTTGCTCAAGGGTGGCAAGGATGGCAATGGTCTCGATCGATTTGATCTAGGTAGTTGGAACGTGGTCTTCCTCTGCCTCTTCTTCTACGCACTTTCACATGGATTATACATTTTTATTTACAATAACAATATTTACAAAGAACAGTTAAAACTACTTACAGATAAAATATTTGACCCAAATCGGTATCCCGAGGCAACGTGCCAAGAAGACTAGCAGCATTGCCACGCTGGATAGCAAGGCTGGTTCTCTGAGCGAGATATTTTCCAGCCCGCCTGTCACATGAGGTCTCAATTAGACGGCGCGAGGGATGTTTAAAAAGATGGTGAGCCTCAGGACCCCAAGGCCCCGTTTAATTGTAGGTATATCCCAGAAAATGTGTTTGATTTTTTCTCAATCCAATACAGGTTTCCTCTCGCTTCTCCTTCGGTTTTCCTTCACCATCAATCCATCAATCCCATACGCGAGAGAAGCCGCGGGGCACATCTATATATCCAATGGTCACCTAATTGGCAACCGGACATGATATTGTTCAAACTAATATCCCCCAGTCATTAAAGCGAGGGTGTTTGCTAAAAATGAAACATCACAAAACAGATATTGAAAAATCGAGGGATTTCCAACAAAGGAAATGATTTTCAATTATTTTCCTTAACTGAATACGGATTGAATAGCACTTTTTATCGTTATTATTATTTTGTTTTTCATTTGGTATTTTGCTTCTGACAACAGATGTCACACCTTTAGGTATTAGGTAGATTTTAGTTAAGGTTTTTTGTTATTTATGGGGTCAGGCAATAGTTATATAGATACCTTTTTATGATACATAAATGTCTAGTAACTCAACAAGACCCAAAAAGTAAGCGGCGGTAACTGCTTACCACCAGGCGGACACCCACTTTCCGCCAGAGATATATTTTAAGTGCGTGGCAGATGGCGAGTCCATCGCCGTTACTCAAGCACAACTAGGTATACTGTCTTTGAATTTCTTCGCAAAATTTATGCAACTCTCCTCGCCCTGTTTTTTTCTTTAATAAAACTCCTACGAAATGGATACCAATATCACTCATAATAATCAATGAGGGGCAATCTTTAAGAAGAACAGGGGTTTTAAGTCCTTGGGGGGAGCACAATAGCGTTTTCCATAGACGGGACAGCGCGTGTCCCCAACTGACAAATATGTTTGTAAATTATGTGTTTTTCCAAACTCAACGGTAGAAGGCAAGTGAAGTTTTTCATTCGCGATTTATTTATGTTTGTTGTTCTGTTCAGTTGTTGGCTTATAAATTGTACAATGTTGTCGAAATTACGCTTTAAAAACTTTCAAAATAGACTGAGTTTGTTAATGTCCCTTTACAAAATCATGGTAGTCGTTAATCCGAATACAAAATTCCACGTGTCTAGTTAACGATGACACGATAATGAACCCCTCGTTATGTACCCTGAGGCTTTCGTAACATTGTGTCATTCTGGCTTCACTTTATTTAGTCCTAGCATAGTAATAAAATATCTATGGTACACATTTATACGTTACACACTTACCTGAGATCTTTCGTGCATTACAAGGATACATTACCCTTGTATACCTCTTGCACTTCAACAATTGGCCAGTCGAAGAGGATGTGTGCCTTAAATAATAATAATAAATACCTTAGGACAACTCCACACAAATTGACCTAACCTCAAATTAAGCAAAGCTTGTAATGTCACATGCCTTGCAGTCAAGCAAGCAGTGTCAAGCAACCCTCCCCTCCACCCGTCTGGTCAAATCGCTGAACTTTAATTATGTGTTAATTGAAGCGTAACGGTAATACAATTTGTTGTGAATAAGCTCAAAATATGTATTTTAGTAATTCCTAAAAAGATTAAAGATGTATCTAATATTGCGTTTGAGAGATGAACAGCAGACTTTCGAACCGTCCCTATATCTAATCCTATCTTCGCCCATGTGGGGGAATTAAATTTACAATATGCGCTGGACTCTTTCACGCTTCACAATAATACGTTAAATTTTTAATTATATATGCAAATTCCAAAATCTTCTTAGTCACACCATTACCAACGTATTTAAACCACCCTTTTGCTTTGAAGGGATGTTGTCAAAATCTTCGATAACAGTTTAGAAGTGCACGCGTCGCCACGTGGCAGTTGACAGTTCACGCTGTCAGGTTGACAGCTGTCAAAATTGACAAGCAGGGTGGTCAGCTTTTGTTCTTTAAATTGACTTTCGACCGCGAGGGCTGAGTTGGAGATGGAGTTACTGATATAATTTGACCTTCAGATTGACGAAAATACCACCTAACTGAGGGAACGTTAGCGGTAATTTCTTCTATATATACATTGTATGAACAACTTTTTAGGGAACACCATAGAATAAACGCCAATATTAGGAACAATACATATAATTATATATCTTAATATCATTCGCAGAAATATTGAAACACTAATATCATATTCATATACTTGACGATCTCCATATAAGGAAAACCTGTGCCTGTGTTAGCGTAAGGGAACTTTCGAAACCGCACAGTTCGAGAACCTAACCTCGGCTTGAATATAGGATTGCACGTCACTTAAGTTACGTGAAATTAGGGCTATTAGCTTAACTTAATTACACTTCACAGCTGATATCGTGGGGCTTCAACTAATTGTACCTATGTGAAAATTATACATGACAACAGGTAATTAAAATAGTTTTAGTTTTCATATAGGTGTACCAGTCTTCTAGAGTCGGAAATAATTGTCATTGCTTTTCTTAAAGGCAAATAAATTTACCCATTGGAAAAACTATTATTTATTTAATTGGTACATTAACTATTTTTTATACGGGCCAGTCCATACAAAATATGGACTTTGAATCCGATAAGTAATTAGATTATATAGATTGATAGAACTAGTAATAGTTGAGCAAAAATTTAATTTATTCAAAGAGTCAGGTGCGAACTTATAATAAGAACAGTATTTTATAAAATATTTTCTTTTTCGCCGTTTTATATATAATATATCCTCATGCCTTCCCATAAGGGTCCCCGAAGGGGTAGGCAGAGGTGTATAGGTAATACCCATACACCCACTTACCACCAGAGATATATTAGTCGCCGACGTGACAGATGGCGAGTCCATCGCCGTTATTCAAGCACGACTATACATACGCCTTTGAATTTCTTCTCTGACGTATGCAGGTTTCCTCTCGATGTTTTCCTTCACCGTAAAGCTCGTGACTAATCACTGTACTTGAGTTCAGAAAAACTAATTGGTACTGTCGGGATTCGAACTTGCGATCTTTGTGTCGCAGGCAACTATTCGAACCACTCTGCCACCGGGGCTTTTTATATATGGAACGATAATCAGCCAGTACATAGAGTCCTGCTTTGCACTCGTATGTCAGCACGGTGCTACTCGCGGCAATAAAAGCACCTCAATGGAGTCATTGGTGTGTGACCGGGCGTGTATTTATTAGATGTGATTGTGTTTACAATAAAAACAATTGTTCGCTCTCTGCATCCGACGCGGCGGATTATTTACTTTGCCTCGTTTTGTCATAATAAAGCCGGGCGGGGAGCGAAGGTGCCCCAGAATAGGGAGTGTGCTCTTTACGTGTCTATACAATAATACAATATTAAAGACGGAATAGTTATTTTGTAGGTATGAAGACACTGATGAATGTAGCGAAAGAGATATGTAAGTCTAGAGAAAATTGGCGCTCTACTCTCTCTGCCTACCGCGATAGGCACTCGGAAAAGTAGCTTGTCTGTTCGCTCCACACTTGAAAGTCTTGGATTTTCGTCAAATAAGGAGTGGTAGTGCCATTGATCTCTCACACTCAAAGTCTCACAAATTCTTACGTTATAAAGGCTGGGGGATGTCCTTAGTTCGTCTTCTTAGTGCCCTGATTTATGAATTGCCAGAAATATCCAAATTCGCCCATACGTTATTGTTTAATAGCCCTTGGTTTGGTTATTATGACATGATTTAGTTTTCTTTTATTTTGCCTGATTTTCAATAAGTTATTAGGTACTTATCTTATTGAACGTTAGAATACATAATTGTTCTAATGTACGGGTAAAGTGTAAAATGTAATATTTTTTGTTATAATATTTTTTTTTAAGTTTTAGTCGATTTATATTTGTGAAAAATTATATTGACGAATCATGTATTCTTATACAAATATGAATCTAGTTTCCTTTATAGATTCTATCTAGTTTCCATTATATATCAGAGTCAGAATAAAAATGGTAGTAAGTAACAAATGTATGTGAGAACTACAAAAGTTTTGCGGATTGATACTAGCACGCCCTGTATACTTCGTTCACCTATTCATAGCCAAGAGGGCTGTATTGTTTATGTTATTCCAGCGTATTTTACCAAAGACAGGGTGTTGTTTATTTTATGCCAAATCACTTCACCGCAGTGATATCTATCCGGCGCATATTTTATTAAAAAACAAGGGTAACTTCAATTAACGAGCGCTACAATCGACTGTGTAGCTAACGCATATACAATTAAAGTGCAAAATGTAACAAGTGAAACGGAACTTCGGAAAAAATTACAACCCTAGCTTACCGCCATAATGGGAACTTACTTCGAAACTTATGTCTTTGCGGATAAGGCTCAAAATCTAAATTGATTGTTGATTGCTTTTTTAATGGGGTGTTGTGATATTTTAACGTTTAAAAACTGCAATTTGCAGTCATTATTTGCGCTGTAAGTAATACAATAAAAATGTGAAAAAACTAAATGTTTATTTTATGTGGAGTGTAAGCACTTGTAATGTCCATATAATAGGGTCTTATTTCTGTTAATAATATACATTACTAGTTTTACCACGTGACTGCAACTGCTTCGAAAGGTCAGTTTTTACTCTTGGTCGTAATCAAATTAAAAGGTATAGTAGCGCCAGCTCTCTCTAAACTTACGTAGGTACTACTTATAGATAGTGTCGTCCACGCAAACGCGCCCTTTCGCTACAGAGTGGAGGGCACACTCTCTTCCCCTCGTCCCATACGAGCAGGAGTCCCGCAAGGCTCCGTGCTCTCCCCTCTTCTATTCACGCTGTATACGAGCGATTTCCCCACCCTTAGAAAGGTCCAAAGCGCACTATTCGCCGATGACACGGCCATATACTGCAGAGGTATATCCCCCGAGGCGATTCGCGGCTACCTCCAGACCGCGGCCAACGCCCTAGGGCGGTGGTTCCGGAAATGGAGAATAGAAGTGAACCCCTCAAAAAGCGCAGCCGTCCTCTTTTGGAAAGGCAAGCATGCCCTACGGACAGCCCCAATAACTCTCTTCGGCAATCCCATTCCATGGGAAGACAAGGCCAAATACCTGGGAGTGACCCTCGATCGTAAACTTTCCTTCCGTCACCACGTAAAGACGGTACGCGCGCGAGCCGCCTTCGCGCTCAGTAGACTCCATTGTATGCTAAATTCGAAGAGTAAACTCTCATTGAAATCCAAGGTGAGGATTTACTTGACGTGCATCAGACCGATCATGACTTATGCGTGTGTTGTGTTCGCACAATCCAAAAAGTCAGTACTCCACCCCCTTCAAGTGCTCCAAAGCCGGTTCCTCCGGAGAGCCACAGGTGCCCCGTGGTACATGAGAAACAGTCAACTTCATGTTGACCTAAAAGTCCCCACGATCAAACAGTTTATGAAAAAACTGTCGAAACGCCATTTCGATTCTGCTGAAAATCATCCCAACCCTCTCGTCGTATCGGCCGCCCGATACACACCCTCCCTTATATCTAAGATAAGGCGCCCAAAACATGCCGTCATCGAACCGGATGACGACATAACGGTCCTCCAGGACGCCCGACGACGACACACAAACGACACTACACAAAACCGACCATTGTTCCGTCCTCGCCGGCGAGGCTCGACGCGAATAAGCCGTAACGTTCCCCCCAGACTCTCGCAAGTGCCGGCCCGAGCCGAGCCAGTAGCGCAAATCCCCTCCCCAAATAACTAAATAATAATAAAATACCAGACCAGCCCAGCTCCCTTGCTCGCGAACCAGCAACGCCCTAAGCCGAGGTCCGACCCCACAGGGGGTGCCCTTAGCTGTGTTGCTTAATACTTAAGTGCCTGGCTGGAGGCCTAGGTCTCGCCATTGACCGGTTAAGTAGCAAAAGTTCCCGGAACTCACGCTACGAGAGACAATAATAAAAAAAAAAATAAAAAAAAAAAAGCCATTGGTATATAGATTAGCTGTTATATCATAAGTAGTATAATGTAGGACAAATGCATAATCTTATACATAAATAAAAATCAATATTTGTATGGTTGTCCTCTATAGGTTCTGAAAGTATTGATCAAATTGTGATGAAACTTTTGTAGGGTCTTCTGGGTTCCTGGCTTAATGAAAAAAATGACTCGCTAGATGGCGCTGCACAACATCAACCTACCATTTCGACCGCAATGACTATTGTTGAGTGGCAACACATGCAAGATGTAGCATGTAGGATATATATCGGAGTAGTCATATAGCGTAAGTAATAATAATAGTATAATATATCCTCACGCCTTCCCACAAGGGTCCCCGAAGGGGTAGGGATAGGTGTATAGGCCCACACACCTACTTTCCGCCAGAGATGTAGTTTAGGTGCCAACGTGACAGATACATATTATTAATATAGCTTAGGAACTTATAAATATAGCTTGAATGCACTTGAGATGCGATCTCTTCGAAAAATGTGCGGAGTAACGATATTAGATCGAATCCGCAATGAAGAGATTCGCAAATCAACTGGCGTGAATGAGGGCGTGATTGTAAAGATGAATAAAGGCATGTTACGTTGGTTTGGACACATAGAAAGGATGAGTGAAGAAAGATTGACGAAACAGATATACAAAGCAAAAGTGTGTGCAAGAAGAGGCAGAGGAAGGCCACGTTCCAACTAGGTACCTGGATCAAATCGATCGGACTCTCAAGGACGGGAACGTTAAGAGTACTCGAAACCGACGAGCATGTATGAAGAGTCTGATGAATGTGGATGAAGCGAAAGAGGTATGTAAGTCTAGAGAGAACTGGCGCTCTATACTCTCTGCCTACCCCGTTAGGGACATGGCGTGATGATATGTATGTATGTAACTTATACGAATATAGGTAATTAAATATTTGTTATTTTGTGACAGTGACGTTTACTTTGTATTGAACACAAAACCTAAGTATTGATTGACTTCATTTTCAAATCCATTTTCAAATATTTTCCGCACATTAGCGTGCTATTAGATTTTTTTAAGTTTGTATTAGGAATAGGCTCGGGTCAGATGCCAAACTGCCTAGTTAGGTTTTTTTATGTATAAACTATATCTTACTAAGAAAATGTACACTAATTTTACATACTACGTGAGTTAGCGTGTGTAGGTACATTACCTAGAGGTTTCAGTTTTTCTATTTTTGGCAACTGAATCTTTTCCAGTGACCAAAAATACGGAGTTCATTCAATGTAGTATGAAATGTTACTATCCTTAAATTACAAATAGCATAAATAAAAAACCAAAACTGTTTTTTTCGAATGAGTTTTTAATGTAATTACGCACATAATATTCTTTAATTAAATTTCTAATAGTTTTATAGTTACAATCGACTTCAATATACACAAAACGATATATTTTACACAACTTCGTACCTATAATGTTTATAAATTACACTTTATTGGCTACAGTAGGTTAAAGCTACACAAAATGTTATAAATATATCTTCACGCCTTCCCACAAGGGTCCCTGAAAGGGGTAGGCACCGTAGGTAATACCCACACGCTCAAGTTCCGCCGGAGATATATTTAAGGTTCCAATGTATAAGCCTTTGAATTACTTCTCAAAATATGCATTGTAAAAATCGTAGTGCGACTAATCACTGTACTTAAGTTCAGAAAAACTCATTGATACAGTCGGGGTTGGAACTTAAAATCTTTATGTTGCAAGCAACTACTCGAACCACTCAGCCAACGGCTCATTTTATAAATAAAATAACTGTACCTATCCAAGATAAGATATGTAACTCGTTATGGTAAAAATAAATGTACAGTATCTATGGCAACACATAAATGCATTGGATTAGCGCTTAATAGTTTGGTTTAAAATTCGTTACACTTTAAAGGCTTCTAGAAAACCTTACTTATTTCCATAAATACTCCTATGAGCAACTATAATGCAGAACCAAAATACAATTCTGTATCTACTCCTTAAGGTTGCAAGATGGGAGTACTTTTCATTTTTTTAAGAAGGCCTAAAGCACTGGGATGATAGCCTTAATTATTATATTTATCTTAAATAAACCATTTAAATTATCGTTTATTTTACAAATGACACAACACCCTTAGTTAAACACTTTAAGCTATATTTACAAATATCGTTGTAATTTTTTGACATGATATCCGAACAATTTAACTGTCAGAAAAAACGAACACTACAGTTCCGTAGAAAATAACTAAATACCAAATGATTCTTATGCTACCAAAGCATAAGGTTTAAAATTCACTTTAGACTATGGAATATCTGAGCACAAATTCTCCGCAATTATTTTGTGAATGCACTCGATCGAAAATGAACCGAAGATTGTCCCCTTAGAAATACGTATCGCTTAACTAACACGAATGTTATATCGCCATTAAAACTTTCTAATATATAATTTATTTACAATATACAAGAATGAATTAAATTAATATCTAAACAGCTATTCATCACGATATAATTTAGTCTAAAAGTTGAAATAAGGAGGAACTTTGAAACACGATTTTCATTGTAAAAAAATCTGCTCGTAGAATCTAATAAAATTGAGTAGAAATTAATAAAAGACATGATAAGAAATTGATCATGACAAAAGCAATGTTGCCATTGAAATAATAGATTTTCGGAACAGATATTTACATCAATCGTGCTTTACTATTATATGTCTAGAACGTGAAGCAGTTAACAACGGCTGGCCTAAGACAATTAATGCGCACTGTCAAACGCAGATAACGTGACCAAATGTACACTGTCTTTTGTTTGTGCACAAACGTTGACGCTCCATGTCTATACATGAAACGGAGTCACGTGATATATGTATCTGTTTCCTCGAGCTCTTCAAAACACCACACTGGTTTAAATATTCGGCGAATCTAAGCCGTACAGAGATTTTACTGCTTTACATACATATATGTAAATGTAAGTATGTATCTCCTTGAGTTCTTCATGACATTATACTGAGCACGTGGCGAAGATTTTCAGCACATTTGAGCCGGATGTCTTAATGATTTACAAATATAGAAAAATATATCCACGTGACATTGAGCAGTCATTAAAAAATATACAAAAAAGATCAACAACGGTTCGGTTAACAAAATTAACAACGACTAAACTAAGCGTCAAGTCAGAATATGACCGTGAGGGGCCTTCTGAACTCGGCCCCGCTCTGGGTACTTTGCGGGTACTGACCCGGGTACTGGGACATAAGCAAGCCGGTCGAGCTTTGATAGTACGGCAGCGACGGAGAGGGGTTCGACCCTGATGAGGAACTGCCTTCAGCGCGGTCCTGCCCCTTCGCCATGTCCGGGGACTCGGTAGGCGATCGTGGGGACAAACTCGATGGGGCCGAGGTGACTGAACTTAGTCCGGCCATTGCCGCAGCGGACGCTTCAGAGTACATTTTACTGATGTCCATGGGATAGGAGCGCTGTTGCTGCTGGTCCATGTACATGTAGGCTTTTGAAAGTGCCGCCGAGTCCAAGTACCCTCGCGACGGGTCTGGGTACATGCCGTAGCTACGGTACTTCTCGGCCTCGATGGAATACTTGGACATGTCCATTGATGATGCCACCTGAAACAAAAAGGAGGAGTTCATTGTGGGTTTTGGTAAAAAATACAGACACATCATTTGGAAAATTCGTTACGACATTAAAATGCCATAGTGGCAGAGTGGTTCGAGTAGTTATCTGTAACAAGCTTGCAAGTTCGAACCCCGACGGTAAAAAAAAGTTTTCATAGAGAGGAAACCTCCATACGAATGAGAACTAATTCAAAGGCGTATGTATGTAGGTATAGTCGTGCTTGAGTAGGTACTAGCGGTGGACTCGCCATCACGTTGGCATCTAAATTATGTCTGGCGGAGAGTGGGCATGGGGGTTACTACCTATACACCTCTACCTACTCCTTTGGGGACCCCCTTAAGGCGTGAGAATATTATTAACATAACGAATTAACAGTATCGAATGAACAGATTATGCAATGTAATTGTGTGGCATATGACTGGAATCAAGAATAAACTAATAATATTTGAATACCATACAATTATGTATTATAAGAGATAAGACAATTTAACTACGTTTGTACATTATGGAAGTGTACAGTTTCAAAGCTTTTATTTAAGTACCGCCGTATCGTGTGAAATTAATGATAAAATGTACGCTAAAGTAAAAATAAACACCATTAATCACGCACCTACAGTTCCATAAATGAACTATTGAGCGAGCATTCATTTCCATTCACTCACTAAAAGGTTAAAACATGATTATGGGAAATGAATAAAATGTAATCGAAATTAAACAGAATTTGAAATCCCGTCATGTCGTAATGTTAACAAATCGGCAGCTTCATATATTTACTTGATTTAAGATGAATAAGAGATAAGTGGCTGAGTACTTCGAACCCGGACTGAAGGTACCTACAATGATTAATCTCAGGTTTACGGTGAAGGAAAATATCGAAAGGAAACCTGCACGTTTCAAAGACGTCTGTATAGTCGTGATTGGGATTCTGTGATGGAATCGTCTGTCTGCCACCCAGGTGTAAAAACACCTACTACAACTTTCGGGAAAAGAATAAATGCTATTGAAATTAAATTGAATTGCGGCGGCATTGCCATACAACGTGGCAATGCCGCCAGTATTCTTGGCATCCTTACGTGTGACGGAGATTTGGAACATTTATTCTAGGTATATAGAAGTAGTTTAGCTCTCGAAATTTCAACAAATTGACATTTTCTTACTCTAAACTATCTCTTATCAACAATTATTCATTGAACATAATTCAGTGAAAATTCAATAAAATCCTTTTCAAATAAATGGGTTTCGTGGCGATCAACAATTGAGATTAAATTTTATTGCTTTATAAATAAGGTTTACAATCGGGAAATGTGTCGTAGTACATGAAAACGTAATGCAGTATTGTACTTCACACACTCGGGCACACAAATCACACGTTACAAAGGGATCGAATAAAGCATTTTGAATTTTAATTTTTTTAATGAAGTGAGCCCTACACAATATTGTGAAGAAAATATCGTCTGAACGCGATACACACGGCTTGGAAGTTCTTCGAGCTACGCATTTCCAGCACTTAAACCGACATGTTTTATATTCTTGAAAATACATACACACATATCATCACGCCAAGTCCCTAACGGGGTAGGCAGAGAGTATAGAGCGCCAGTTCTCCCTAGACTTACATACCTCTTTCGCTTCGTCCACATTCATCAGTCTCTTCATACATGCTCGTCGGTTTCGAGTACTCAATTCACGCCCTCATTCACGCCAGTTGATTTGCGAATCTCTTCATTGCGAATTCGATCTAATATCGTTACGCCGCACATTTTTCGAAGAGATCGCATCTCAACTGCATTCAAGCTATTTTCATACTTCCTCTGACATACCCAGGATTCGCTGCCATACAATAAGGTAGGTACAAATATCGCGTTGTGGACAGCAACTCGAGCATTCTTGCTCAGACTTTTACTGCCCATCAACGCCGACATGGCTCCATTCAGCTTATTTCCGGCAGTTATCCTTCTTTCAATATCTTTTTCATACTTTCCATCTCATGTGAACATGCTTCCTAGATATACAAATTCATTCACTTGCTCTAGAATTTGCCCATTTACCGATATAGCGCACTCGGTCACTTGTTCATCGCTTTCGAATACCAGAACCTTAGTCTTGCCAGCGTTTAGGCGCAGCCCCTTCTTGTCACATTCTTCTTTCATATTCTTCTTTCTTGAAAATAATCTATGTAAATGTAAATTATTCGGTACTGTTTGAGCATTGTCGCTCACAAAGCGTTTATTTCCGGACAAAATTATCAATATTACAACATTGTCCCGCGAGATCCAACTCGTCATAAGAGCTTGGTTCTTAGCATAAAGATTATTAATTAGTGTAAGAATACTTAAGAACTAAAATAAAAATGAGAAGAATAAAAACACAATTTGAAGCCAGTGCCCCGCAATATCATTCGCGTTATATTTGATTATCCACTTCCCGGAATCAAAACATTCCACAACAAACGGGCTATTTAATACAACTGAAAATTTTGAATCGGATAAGTATTTACTAAGAAAGAAACAAACCGTGGCTCTTTAGTAGTCGTGTACAAAAAACGCTTAGATTGTTGTGTCTGCGTTCGTCATTGAATGCGACCGTGTGTATCCCGTTAGCGTGTAACATACGAGCAGCGGTCACAGCCACGCGCTAAATCAGGATTAGCTGGACACACCACCATCTTCCAAACGGTTTACTGCCTACAGTCCCCGGCAATTTTATTACAAGCTATAAACGAGTTTCGGTTGGGAAAAGGACTTTTTGAAAGCCACTTAAAAGTTTTGAAAATATTTTTATTCGATAGCAGGTACGTTGGGCGGCGTATTCCCTCCGATACTTCTAGGTGTCATTGTGTGTTATTTTTCTAGTATATCAAAGATACCGGCGATTGCTGAGGAAATGTTTGTGTTTCAAGCAACTGTGGTAGGGTTAAAATGGACGAGACATTCGAATCTGATATATAGGTTCAATTTTTTTCAATTCAATTCAATTCAAAAATAGTTTATTCTTCCCACATACAAAAATTTAGTACAGTAATACAGGGTTTTAATAAAGCAGTAAATTAGCTTTGCAGGTGGGAGTCAGGAGCCCTAACTAGGTTGCCCTGTGGTAAGGGTCTCCTGGCCTCCCTTTTAGATTTTAGGATACAATGATAATGTTGTAGTGCATAAAGGAAAGTAAGATGTAGTTACTAAATCTATTAAGGTATTTCACACATATTTTCTTTTTTTTTTTTTAAACATAGTTAGAGATGAAGGCTAACGTAAAACGTAGACCAAGTACTTAACATAAATGTGTTTGTGTGTGTGTGCTTGTGTGTTGTGCGTAAGTGTGTGGGTGTGTGTATGTGTGCGTACGTGTGTGGGTGGATGGGTGAGTGTGTTTTGTGCTTATGTTTAAAAGTGTAAGTCTGCGTGTGTGTGGGTATGCATGTGTGGGTATGTATGTGTGTGCCCGTGTGTATATGAGTCCCTATTTCAGATATATATATATTTTTTTTTTTTAAATATAATGCTTACTAATTTAGCGTAGCAATGTTTCCGTCTGTTCGTAATTATGTTTCAACATCCAGTCAAATAGCTTCTGTCTACATACAAATTTCGTCATTTTATGAATGGATAATATTTTGTTTATTTTATTATACAATTTTGGAGACCGGTAATCATAGAATCTCTGTGCAAAGCTTGTTTTTACGTGCAAAATTTGGCAAACATCATACGACCTTCTAGTGCCACTGCAATCACTTGCATTGGTTAAGGTATGCAGAGCTGTATGCTGCTTTAGAATAGTGAAGAGTATGTATAATTGTCTGACTGTTAATACCCCAGCTTCTTTATAAAGCTTCTCAGTAGGATATATTCGTGGCTTAGAAAGGGCAATCTTCAGAATCATTCTTTGAGCTCTTTCAATTTCAATCATGAACGATTTACTTGAGCCACCCCATACAGAGATACCATATGATAAAACTGATTGGCATAAGGATTGATAAATAGTTTTAATTAGGGCCCAATCTGCAATGTTTCTCAAATTTTTAAATATATATGCTAGTTTTCTAACTTTGCGAGTAAAAATCTTTATGTGCTCTTTAAAATTTAAATTTTTATCTATAATTACGCCTAAATATTTAGCAGTAGAGGTTTTATTTATTATAGGGCAGCAACATTTTGCGTTATTAGGTTCATTACAAGAATGGGCTATGAGTTTAAGGTTGGATGTTTCTTCAGATGAATTTCGGATTTTGAATTGGATATATTGAGTTTTGATGACGTTTAGCGTAAGAGTATTTAGAGCCATCCACTGACATGCTGTATTAAAGCCGTTTTGAGCAGTTGTGAACACTTCTTTCCAAGTATCGCCGTAAAAGGTGAGTGTTGTATCATCAGCATAAGATATTATGTTACAATTTTTTAAATTTAGGTTACATAAGCCATTTATATAGCAGAGAAATAAGGTTGGACCAAGAACACTACCCTGAGGGACGCCGAAATTAATGTGTTTGTGCTCACTAATGACATCGCCAATTTTTACCTGCTGGGTACGATTTTGTAAATAGTCTACCAAAAGTTGTAGCTGTAAACCTCTTACACCTATGTTCTCTAATTTATCTTTAATTTTTTCAAAAGATACGGTATCGAATGCTTTTTGCAGGTCAATAAAGATAGTCAGGCATTTTTTCTTATTATCTAGTTTTTTTACCAATAGGTCTATTAATGAGTGAACAGCATCACTTGTAGATTTGGATTTTCTAAAACCGAATTGCATTTCTGAGATTAAGTTTTTATCTTCCAAGTACTTGATTAGTCTATTATTAATAATTTTTTCTAGTAACTTAGACAGGGATGATAATATTGAAATGGGACGATAATTTGATGCATCATCTTTTTTGCCAGACTTGAAGATAGGTATAACAATAGATTTTTTCAACGCTAAGGGAAATATACCTTCTGATAAACACCTGTTAAAAATGTATGTAAGAGGGTCAAGAATGAAATCTATAACACATCTAAGTACTTTGGGGGAGATACCATCGTGTCCTGGGCCGCAGTCTGATTTAAGGTTCAGTATAAGTCTCTTTACTTCTTCAATATTAGTGTTTAAAAGAACAAAAGAGTCGATTTTTGATGAGGTGTTATAAGCATGTGATGGCAAAGTTGGAATGTTTGGCGATATTTTGTTTGCTAAGTCAGCCCCAATGTTAGCAAAAAATGAGTTTACGTAATTAATTGATTCCAATGGTGTATTTTTGCCTTTTAATAGATCTGAGGAAATATTTTTAGGTTTATTTAAATTATTCATATTTTTTATTGCTTTCCAAATTTTTTTGTTATCTTTACCAGCTGCTTTTATTTCATTAGATTCATAATTTATTTTACATTTTTTCAATATATTGTTGCAGAAATTTCTGTACCGTTTATAGGTTGTTTTAATAATATCATTATTTGGTTCTTTTTTTAATTTGTAGTGCATTTTGTCCCTTGTTCTTATACATCTTAGTAATCCTACAGTTATCCAGGGTTTTTTTGTGATTTTATTCTTGGGTAGGTAAACATTTATCGAATTATTATGAATAAGTTTTTGTAAGATTTCAATAAATATATCCATTGATTTACTTGGGCTAATGTTTTTATTATATACTTCACTAAAATTTATATTTTTGCAATCTTCTTTCATTGATTCAAAATTAATTTTTTCTATGTATTTTGGTTTGCAATTTGTATATAAGCTACTTTTTTTATTTAGGCAGAAGAGGATTGGTTCATGATCTGTTATTGCAGTTTGTAAAATAAATGTGTAAGATGGTAGCTTCGTTTTAAGGATGGTATGATCCAAGCAGCTGTTTAATCTAGTGGGCGTGTAGTAAGCAGGAATCATACCGAAATATGACAAAACGTCTAGGTAGTTGGAAGTTGATTCATTTATGTTTGAAATATTTATATTAATGTCACCCATCAGTAAAATATTTTTAATTTTGGATAACTGTGTCAATAATTTATGCAATGACTCTAGAAAGCTGTCTATGTTCAGAAAACTAGGTGGTCTGTAAACTGCGATGACAACTGTGTCCTCATTTATTTTTATTGTTAAGCAGTTTGCCTCTGAAAATATTTGTTCTTCAATAACAAAATTTAAGTTGTTTTTTATTATAACTACGACCCCGTCATTTTGGTTGAAGTTTACCGTAGTACAGAAACTCTTATACCCAGGAATAGTAGGGAGATTATTAGCGCGGGAAAGCCAACATTCTGAGAGAATTATAATGTCACAATTCATATTTAACCTTTCTAGTAATATATTCAAACTGTTAAAGTTTTTATTTATGCTTCGAATATTATGTTGCAATATTTTCAGGTAATTGTTTGGTTTAGATATTGTTAATTGACATTGTTCTGGTTCGCATATATTAAGTTCAGTTAATTCAAAGTTATCTAAGTTGTTTAAACAGTTTAAGTCAGAGAATGTTAACGTTAAATATATTCATAAAGCAAGTCGAGGTTTTCAGATGGCTGTATTTATGCAGTGTTAGATTTGTCAGCAATGTAATGTGATTGTTATAATTCACTTTATTAGTTAAATTTAAAGAAAAAATTTAGATCGGTAGGTGTTATAATATGTTAACTTATAGGAATAGGCGACGGTAGTGTATGTTGTGCAACGGTATGTTTTGGGCTGAGTGGTATGTAATATTAGGGTAAGTGTAAGTAGTGGGTATGCATTGTTGTGTAAAATGTGTAAGTGTAAGTTATATATGTATTTAGGTATATTTAATGTAGTGCATAAGGAATGAAATATCAAAGAAACTATAACCATAGAATGGCATTTTAGGTACTTGGCAGGTGGCTGAGGTCTTGTTCGTTTTTTAAGCGTATAAGAGGTTCACCTTCCGTCTTACGTAGAAATATGGTGCCCGGGGTAGCCCAGCAGAATTTATATCCATTTTTCTCCGCAAAATCTCTTGCAAGAAAGTGTAGTCGTTTCATGTATGGCGTAAGGAAATCAGATAAGTAAATTGGCGCTTGTGGTCCCTCAATCTTTAGATGAGTTGTATTAAGTCTATTTCCTCTGTTTTCCTTAATGAAAAGTTTTGCGGAGTTTAGTATTTTATCCTTTATAGGAACCGATGAGCAATCCACAATAATAGGTTTCTTAGAGTTATTTTTTGAAGATCCTCTGTGAACATTTCTTATATCTTGTGGGTCTATGTCAAGTTTCAGAGTTTCACTTAATGATTTTACCATGTGTTGCAGGTCCTGTGGGGTTTCATTTTTTGACACAGGGATATTTCTTAATTCCAAACAAGTAGCTCGATTTCTTCGTTCAAGTAATTCAATTTTTCCTTCTAGGGTTTGCAATTTGGTTTTGACATCAATCTGCTGCTTCACAATGCTGTCATATTTGTCCTTTAAATCCTCATATTGTTTTGACATAAACTCAATCGAGGAAGAGATATGTGAGTTTTGATCTTTTATAGCGGTGACCGTGCTTAGCAGTGCGTCGTATTTTGCATCCTGTGATGCTGTCCATTTAGAGAACATAGTCTCCATATGCTTCATAAAGTACTCCAGGTCATCTCCCTGCTTACGTTTCAGTTTTTGGGATCTCATTGTGATATTTTCGCCTTCGGTTAAGTCTGGAGTTGATTGAGATAGCTGTATGGGATCCATGATAGGTGTTTTGGGCGGTGAGTGTTCAATTGGCATAGTGTTAAGCAATTTAAAATAGTATCTCTTGTGAATACAGTGTTTTTGCGCGCCCTTCGAGGCTTAGCAGTAATGATTCTAGGCCTATTTTTGTTGCGATCTAATTGCCGACGGCTGTTTGTTATCAGCTGTGAGCAGTACAGGTATAGCGTAATCAAGTGAGACAAGACTATGTTAGTTGCATCCCTGCATGCTTGTGCGCACAGTGGGCGTGGTCAGCAGGTAGAAAGAGGCGTCGAAATGCTTTCTTTTAATTGCCGAACGGTGTAATATGTATTTATCTTGCTCACCGGAGTATAGCTGTCTACTTTGTGTGAAGTGATGCTAGTCTTGTATACGTATGATGTCCTGGTAGTCAAGTTATATTTCTTGATGACTTTTTAGAATAATATTTATTTAAATTTATTTGAATGTTGACCAAAAGCACGTCCACTAGTCACGGAATCCAAAAGGGAAGGGGAGGTACTGTATATATGCTTTAGTTGAGCATAAATATCCGCGAGAATCGAGTCCGTAACCTTTAGGTTCGTCGCCAGAAGTTCTGACCACAAGGCGAAACAGCCACTGCATGTTAAATCAAGTTATCGAAAAATTCTGTCTTTTAGGATCAACAACCCTTATCAACACATTTTTTTTTGCTGCCAATTGCCACCCACGCACTTATAAACCCCGTTAATAGCTACATAATACTTACAATCTACGTATACATGTATACTTATGCGTTGGACCCAACCTAAGTAAGAGCGTTTTTCACAAAGTGTGCCGACAAACAAAGATCTCCAGAACGATCCGTCAGGAAGCATGGTCGCCTTAGCAGACTATTAGCAAAACGCATCGCCGGTCGATTACACACCCCGTTACCGAATCGACCTAATAGGCCGCACTAATGAGTGTTGCGCCTTTGCCGATACTGAAAATATCGATGCCGAAACATTAATCATCTATCACAATAATCGAATATAGAAACCACAATGGTTCGTTAAAAAACCCGTCGTATTTTCGTTACCTGTCCACGCGAATACGCCTAATCACTATTTTTAATACCACAGGTAAAACGCTCACAATAATACGTGTTAATACGAGTGGGTGAATAGTAGCTGATTATATTGTTTCCTACCGAGTTTAGGGTCCGATTCGATACGTTAATCGAAAAAAATGCTTTTCATCGGATAGTCGGGAGTCTATTAAGGTGGCACAATGGTCTGTGATGGATCGGGGGTCGACGGGGAGCTCGCCTCGCGCTCTCCGCTACCGAAAACTATTTGCGCCGCGTTACATTTGGATAAGTCTTCGGGGAGTTGGTACGACTGAAATGCTTGGACTATTGGAATATTTTAGGCAATACCTCCTCTAGTGATATCCTACTATTGTATGTGTTTGTATGTAAATTACGCATTAGTTATATATCTTATTTAAATAAGTAAAGAAAAAGCTTCTCATTGTGGCTTCATTTGTTTTGTAATACCTATCTAAACATAGGAGGCAAATATGCATACGGCCCGCCTGATGGTAAGCGGTTACCGTAGCTCTAAGGTGTAGGTAGTACTTGACACTTCACTCTCGATCATATGTTGGGTAGAGTTGCTGTGCTAGCAGCATCAAAGACGGACGGCCTTTCTGCCAGCGCAGCTATTTGAAGTGAAGTTTTGCGTAACTCACTTATTTTCATCAGTGCCATTTGGTTGTTTTATTATCATAGCATATCATATCATCATTACGAGTCCCTAACAGAGTAGGCAGAGAGTATAAAGCGCCAGCTCTCTCTAGACTTACATAGAAGATTCTCGCTCCGGCCGCCGTACCGAGCAGACGTGTGCTCCCACCGCTCCCGCGCTCTGCGCCCGTTACGACCGGCAGAAGCCACACCCGCCGCTACGCAAATCGCCACGCGTTAGCTAGCCGCTACGCACCGCACGTGGTGATTGTTGGTCGCCTTTTTCAAGGCAACAACAATCACAATTCTTGTTTCTCGACAATAATATTTGTCCCCTTCTGGGAAAATCCACAGTTTCGTGGTCACTCGGTGGAAACCAAACGGTGCCAACGAAACCGAGTGGGGCGCTGCCCCGTTGCGCTCTTAGCCTTGCCCCTTCAGGGTAAGGCTACAAACGGACGGGACCAGGTTCACCGGCCTTGGGGTCTACCCTAGTCGCGCCTGGTTATCACCCACCACCCACCCTACCTATCCCTTACCTCCTACCCTCCGGTGCTAGTTTGGGCACTGTCCACGGACTAGTGCTCTCTACACCGGAACTGTCAGGGACCCGCTGCACAATAAGACTGGCAGCGGGAATACAAGCTTAGGGCTCACACCATAGGCACACTCACCTCCCTGTCTACACCCGACAGGGAGGGTTCAGTACACACCCCCGGGTCAACCCCCCGGGGATCGGGACCCTAACGTTTAAGTCACCAGGGGTTTCTTTACGTGTTTCTTCCCCTGGGCGACCGCGCCCCGAAACACGTTTCCCTTACCGCCTTGCCCTCCCACGTCTGCATCCACCATGTCCACAAGTGTGGACCCCCAAGCCTCACTGGCTTTTCTCGCGCGGCTCTTAGACGCCGTGCCCACCCTCCGACGTCAATATGACGAGTACACCCGCGATATAAACGCGGGTACCCCCACCGCCGAGGCGACTGCAGCGCTGGACAAGAGCGCAATCATAGCCGTCACTAACGAGGCCAATAAGTCTCAAGACTCCCCCTTGTCCCCCGAATCTGTCATTGTGGACTCCGAAATGGAGTCATTACAATCCGAGTCGTCCGAGGGCTCCTCGGACGAATTTACGCCCGTCACGGGCTCCAAGAAGCGCGCCAGACGCGCAAAAAAGAAGGAGGCTTCAACCTCACCTTCTCCCCCCACTAAAGCCCCCAAGACCGTGCCCGTGCCCTCCGCACAGTCCTCCACGGTAGCCCCCTCCCCGGCACCCCCTCTCCCGCCCCCCACGCCTCTCCGGAAGCCGTAGCCACTCAGGCTAGCCGGCTTTCCCCCGTCCCGCGACCCACGCGGCCCTCCTCGACGAAGGAGCGCTCGTGTCCCCCTATTTTCGTCCACACAAAGGCCAAGTGGACGGAAATCTCCGGTTGGTGCCAAACCAACCGCATAAATTTCACTCGCGCTACTGCCACAGCCGAAGGCATTAAGGTGCATCTCCCAAACTCGACCGAGTTCCGAGCCTTCACGAAGCTCCTGCAGGCCAGAAGTGTGGAATACCACACTTATGATCTGCCGGAGGACCGATTACTCCGGGTCGTCATCCGCGGCGTCCCTTGCGAAATCGACACAGAGTCGATCAAAGAAGACCTCAAGGCTCAGAATGTCGCAGTGAAGGAAGTGCACCGCATGCACCGACAAAATGCCGGAGAGGCATTTAACATGGTCCTCGCCATCTGCGAGAACTCCGCCGACGGTAAAGCCGTCTTCAAAATAAAAACCATATGCCACCTGTCTGGCATAAGGGTTGAAACCCCCCACAAGGGTGGCCCTATAGGGCAGTGTCACAACTGCCAACTATACGGTCATGCATCGCGTAACTGTAACGCAAAACCCAGGTGCGTCAAGTGCCTGGGTGATCATGGGACGAGCGATTGCTCTCGCCCTAAGGACCGCACTCTCGCCGACTCGCCTCCGAGCTGCGTGCTATGCCGCCAGGAAGGCCACCCGGCCAATTACAGGGGCTGCCCTAAAGCCCCCAAACCCAGACCAGTCGTGGTAAAGAGGGCAGCGGCCCGCGAATGGCGTAACGCCCCCCCCGCGCAACCCGCCCCACCTCGACCTTCCCCGTGGAGGGTCCTCCCTCCGAGGGACTTTCCACCCCTCCCACAAGCGTCCCCACCTGTCCCCTCAGCGGCCCCGAGCCCGCAGATTACACCTCTGCCGTCGCTCTCCACCGCCAAACCTCAACAGCCCCAGGCTGCTACTCCCCCGCGCAGACCCCAGGTGGTCCAGCCCACTTCCTCCCCTTCCGAAACCTCCGCCAACATGGCATTCCTGGCGGACCTTTTCTCCACCGTCAACCTCACAAGGGTTAACGAGATGGCACGAAGCCTCAGGGCCGTCCGAAAGGACCCTCTGGCCCTCCTCAAGGTGCTCGGCGACTACGCCGATGTATCAGAGTCCCTGGCTACCTTCTCGTCCAACCAATAATGGACTCAAACGTAAACAGCAGAGTCAAACCCCGATCGCTTTCAATTGGCTACTTTAATGCCAACGGCATTCACAGCCAAAAGGAAGAGATCGCCGCGTTCCTCCGCGACAATAATATCGACGTTTTCTTAGTGCAGGAAACCTTCCTGAAACCATCACACCGAGACCCTAGAATTGCAAACTACTGCGTAGTTCGCAATGATAGATCTCGATCCGCCCTCGGCGGTACTTTGATCTATTACAAGAGGTCCCTGCACTGTATCCCAATCCAACCACCAACCCTCTCCCACATAGAGACCTCGATCTGTCGATTAGGAATGACCGGCCATCAGCCGATCACGATAGTCTCTGCATACTGTTCCCCTGTTAACTCGACGGCCGATATCAAAGCTGATATCAAAGCTCTCATCAATCTCAGTAGCTCAGTTATTATCGCGGGTGACCTGAATGCCAAGAGCGATGCTTGGAACAGCCACTCACGAAATAACAGAGGACGCCAATTGGAGGACCTCAGCGGGCTCCTCCAATTCGACGTCATTGCGCCTATGCACCCCACCCACTATCCCGAGAATATCAACCACCGACCGGACGTACTAGACATTGCGATCCTCAAGAATGTAAACCTCCGTTTGCACTCGTTGAGGTCGCACGACGAGTTAGATTCCGACCACCGACCTGTGACCTTAGCGCTCTCCCCCCGACTAGGCCCCCCGGACTCAGGTCAGTCCCCACCTCAGAAAAAGATAACAGACTGGAGAAAACTGGAGGAACTCCTCAAGTCCTCTTCATCTGTTCACTTAGATAGTATCCCGCCCCTCATAGAGTCGGCAGCCGACACTCAAAAGGCGGTCGATTCCCTCACAGCTCACGTACAGTCAGCCGTGGACGCCTGTTCTCGACAAGTTCCGGTGATGGAAGACCATCGCTGGAAACTTCCCGACGACGTGCGTGAACTGGTGACGGAAAAGAACGCCGCCCTCCGAGCGCATAGAGCTCACCCGACTGAAGCGAACCGCACCTTTCTGAGGTCACTCCAGCGCAAGCTGAGATACCGCATGAAAGACCTGCGAGACGCTCGCTGGAACGAGTTCCTAGGGGAACTTGAACCGAGTCACTTGGCCTTTTGGCATCTCCAACGAAAACTTAAATCAGACAAAATCTCGTCCATGCCTCCACTCTCTCGTCCAAATCAAGGGCCCGCCTTTGACGACGACGAGAAGTCCGAGTGCCTGGCCGACAGTCTCGAGGCTCAATGTACGCCCAGCACCTTGCCGGTAGATCCGCGCCATCTCGATAAGGTGGATGCCGAGGTCGAAAGCAAATTATCTCTCCCACCCTCCGAAGACCCAGACCACCCCATCGCCCCAATCACGGTCGACGAAGTCCGGAAAGTGATCAAGGATCTCCACCCCAGGAAAGCCCCAGGTCCCGACGGGATCGCTAATAGAGTTATCAAACTCTTCTCACCTTATCTCATAGTTTTGCTCACTGCCATCTTCAATGCCGCACTGAGCAACAACTTTTTCCCCCAATCCTGGAAAAGTGCAACAGTCATAGGTATTCCCAAGCCAGGGAAACCCAAGACCGAAGCCTCCAGTTATCGCCCTATTAGTCTCCTCAATGTCCTTGGCAAGATTTACGAGAGACTTATCTACAATAGACTAAAGAGTTTTGCAGACTCTAAGAAAGTCATACCTGACCAGCAGTTCGGTTTTCGAACCAAACACTCCTGTATCCAACAAGTCCACCGTATAGTGGAAGACGTCAGTAGCGGCTTTCAACTCGGTTATACCACGGGTATGCTCCTCTTCGACGTGGCGAAGGCATTCGACAAGGTCTGGCACAACGGCTTAATATACAAGCTGTACCAGTTGGGCGTGCCGGACCGTCTAGTACGCATAGTACGGGACTTTTTGTCGAACCGCTCCTTCCGCTACAGAGTCGAGGGCACACTCTCTTCCCCCCATCCCATACGAGCAGGAGTCCCGCAAGGCTCAGTGCTCTCGCCACTCCTATTCACGCTTTACACTAGCGACATTCCCCTCCATAGACGAGTTAAAAGCGCTCTATTCGCCGATGATACGGCCATCTACTACAAGGGTAGAACTCCCGAGGGAATTCACGACAACCTCCAATCCGCAGTCACAGCCCTAGGGCGGTGGTTCCGGAAGTGGAGAATTGAAGTGAACCCCACCAAAAGCGCAGCCATTCTATTCTGGAAAGGCCTCGAACGCCCACGGGTAGCCCCCATCACCCTCTTCGGCAAACCCATTCCATGGGAAGAAAAAGCCAAATACCTGGGTGTGATCCTCGATCAACGCCTTTCTTTCCGTCACCACGTAAAGGCGGTACGCGCGCGAGCCGCCTTCGCGCTCGGTAGACTTCACAGCATGTTGAATGCACGAAGTAAACTCTCATTGAAATCCAAGGTGAGGATTTACACGACGTGCATTCGACCAATCATGACATATGCGGGTGTAGTGTTCGCACACACTAGCAAGTCAACACTTAACCCCCTGCAAGTGCTCCAAAGCCGGTTTCTCCGGAGAGCCACAGGTGCCCCGTGGTACATGCGTAATAGTCAACTCCACGTTGACCTCAAAGTCCCCACTATAAAACAGTTTTTGAAAAAACTGTCCAAACGTCATTTCGATTCTGCTGTAAATCACCCCAACCCCCTCGTCGTATCGGCCGCCCGATACACTCCTTCCCTTATCTCGAAAATAAGGCGTCCAAGACATGCCGTCATCGAACCGGATGACGACATCACGGTCCTCCAGGTCGCCCGACAAAAACATACCAACACTACACACAACCGACCACTGTTCCGTCCTCGCCGGCGAGGCTCGACGCGAATAAGCCGTAATGTTTCCCCCCGACCTCCGCCGCAAACGCCGGCCCGCGCCGAGCCAGACGCGCAAATCCCGCCCCCAAACAATATTTAAATAAAATTACCAGTCCAGCCCAGCTCCCTTGCTCGCGATCCAGCAACGCCCTAAGCCGAGGTTCGTACCCCACAGGGGGTGCCCTTAGCTGTGTTGCTTAAAAATAAAGTGCCTGGCTGGAGGCCTAGGTCTCGCCATTGACCGGTTAAGTAGCAAAAGTTCCCGGAACTCACGCTACGAGAGACAATACAAAAAAAAAAAAAAAAAAAAAAGACTTACATACCTCTTTTGCTTCGTCTACATTCATAAATCTCTTTAAACATGCTCGTCGGTTACGAGTACTCTTGACGTTCCCGTCGTTGAGCGTCCGATCAATTTGATCCAGGTAGCTAGAACGTGAACGTTTATTATCGGAGAACTTTAAAAAGTTACGAAACGAAAGATTCGTTTGTGTGAGTGAGAGAGTTTCCTCGTTATTCGGTTCCCAAGGACCACGTAATCAAGGGTCAACTCTGGACCCCGAAAGCATCCCTAAGATAGAATAGTACGTATAATCAAGGCTTATATGATCAATACACTACGTGTCGACATTACTAAGCGTCAGAAACTCCACTTTCAAAATGGAAAGTGCCGATTGACTCGATAAGCCCTGACTATACAATGAATCAATTAATCGATTGAATGTATCGTGTGTGCTTAAATTCAACTATTCAGAAGCTGGTTTCTTTAATGCTGTGAAACTTAATATAATGAGAGGTTCCTTTGATGTTTGCGAACGGCTTACAATTGATGCGCGAAATTTGCTCATTTTGTGGTCGTTATTCGCTGGAATTTCTTAATTCATCGATTCAATTACACTGACTGTTGGTTTGCTTAGATGCTTACTTAAGCTCTTATATTAATATAATAGCTTGAATATAAATAGCATTATAATTGGTAATTTTTTTCTGTACGAAATATTTCTTCTGCCTCTGTGTCTGGCGAAAAGATGGTGTTGTTACACCTCAATATATAAGCTGGCATTGCTATGCAACTAGACAATGCCAGCAATCTTCGCACCCTTCCGCGTGTAATTTGGAACCTTTAATGTATTTGTGTGTGTTATTAAAAGAGTACGAAGTCGCCGAAGTAGTCGAAAGTAGAGGTGACCTCCTTTTGCCTGAAATATGTTTAAGGACCCAGCTACCACGGTACCAAGTACAAGCTAGGTGATGTACCAAGTACTAGGTAAGTGAGGTACCAAGTACTAGGTAGGTGAGGTTCCAAGTACCAGATAGGTGAGGTACCTAACCCAGCTAGGTTCATTTCATCTTTTTCATTTCAATTCAAACCTTTCTCAGATTTCCTCTCGCTTTGGGTTATTCACTGTACCTGAGTTGAGAAAAACTTATTGGTTCAGTCGCGATACGAACATTCCAGACTACGCGAACCACTTGGCCACCACTCTCAAATAAATTTCTCAGCGCATAATAATCACAATTACGAAAATTATTCTGTAATCCAATAAACCGGAACAATATCCCCTAAATCCGCCCCCAGCCCTGGTGTTAAACACATCGACGTCACTTACACAAGATTAAACGTCAAATAAAGGGCTTGGAAGACGGAGGAGTTTTTAAATTGAAGGGCGCCGAGGGCGGGGTCTCCATCTAAATCGGGCAAGTTGTGTCAAGCAGTATTTTATTGATAATGCATTTGTTTGTTCCTTGCATGATTAAGTACGTGTGTATTTCATGAAAGCTTTAGGTTAGGCGATGACACCATTGTTTTTAATACTACATAGCTGGAAAATATGTCCCTACATGGTCCGCTTGACAGTAAACGATTGAAAAATCGAATATATTAAGCCTCTAAAAATGGAACTCGGAAATTAATTGCATTTCTATTTTTAATTAATTTTAATTTATAAATTCAATTTTAAGCTCCGAGAACCAGATGGGTTCGAACCTACGATCCCGAGTTTACACGACTAAGACTTTTAAGACTTGTACTTAAAGTTTGAATGATCAATTGAAGTATCTTCACATTCAGTTTAAGTAATAGTATCCTTGACCTTGGCCCTTAGCTATAAGCTCCCGAAGGCATGATCTTGATGGCATGATCCCCATCTTCTTTTATATATTTTACATGACATATTTCGATGCCAACATGACAGATATCGCACCTGTCACCGTCTCTCAGACACCGCTGTTTGTACATTCTTATATTTCTTGAAGTTGTGTTTCCTAAATCAGAGCTTCCAGGAAGAGTAAATACCTACACAGCAAACTGCTTGCCCAACATTTTAATTGGCTCATTAAAATGCCCAATAGTTATCGAATTTTTAATAAACAAAATTGGTCCATAAAGTAGAAAATAGGCCTCCCTTTCCATATGCAAATTTCATCAAGTAAGCGACATAAGTGCCCACCTTACTCAATCCGATAGCTGATCTCTTAATCCTATCTTAATGTGTATTGGATTTATAACTAAATGAGATTAATATTTAAGTAATCATCATTAGAATGGATCGATGCTTCATTTCTGTATACGAGATCCAATTGGTTGATATAATTTTGTGAAGAATTTTCAATACTTATTTCATTGCCAGATAAACGTAAATTAGATGATTTCACGACGATGTCAATGTAATGATGATATAAGAATATTATTTTATCATAGACATATCATATCGGCGAGTCTCTAATGAGCGCCAGTTCTTTCTAGACATCTATACATACATATATGCCGAGTCCCGGGGTAGGCAGAGAGAGTAGAGCCCCAGTTCTATCTAGATTTACATATCTTCGACGTTTCTCTTCGTGCATGGTCGCCGACTTCGAGTACTCTTGTCGTTCCCGTCCTTGAGTGTTCGATCGATTTGATCTAGGTAGTTAGAACGTGGTTTTCCTCTGCCTCTTTATTATTATTTTCTGTTTTGTTAATCTTTCTTCACTGATCCTTTTTCCAATTTCATTCCACTAAGCCATTATTAGATTACAGTCCACTGACAAGCGATGGTCTTAGCAATATAATAATAATAATAATAATATATCCTTTATTGTACAAACACACACATTTACAAAAACAAACAGAAAAGACAAAGAAAAACATATAGTAGGCACAATAGGCGGCCTTATCGCAAAAGCGATCTCTACCAGGCAACCCAAGTGTAGAGAGAGATAAGAAACAAAGAAAGAAAAGGTAGGTGTGACAGTTGAGAGGATGAAATAGAAACAATTATTATAATATATAAATAATAGGCATTCTACATAAATACATACGAAACATATACTTATATAACATACATACAATAATATATACATGTATACATATATATAAACAAGTTAAAAAGAGAAATAGTGTTCAAATAAAAGCTTTTTGAAGGAGATATACCTAATAATCTGTCTTTTACTTTCGTTTGTTTTTCGTTGTTTTACGTTATTTTACTGTGTTTTACTTTGGTGTCATGTTGCTATTAGCGTGTCACTGTGTTTATTTATTTACTTAATATTGTCATCAGTAGGTATAGATTTTTTGTATACTATATATTAATGTTTTTAGGAACCTATTTCACTATGTTTTTGTATCTTACTAATGACATTTCGTGTTTAAATTTTCAGTCATATGTATGTACTATGTACCTACACACCTACACGTCACCACAAGCTTAGCGGTGCAGGACAATATTGAAGAAACCCCATACAATTACGAAGAAAACGATGATGTCAAAGTCTACACCGAAATATATCTCGATCTCGATCAAGAGAGGTGTTGATACACCTCCGCCTGCCCCACGGGGGACCTTGCAGCAGATAAAAAACAATAAAAAAAATTAATCTAAATGTATAAAATAAATCCACTAGACAACAGGCATAATGAAAGCACCGATTTAATATGCGCGTAATGTTGAATCTTTAACAATGAATACAACACTATATAATACACCCTTTTGTACGTGAAATAATTAATAACGGAGCAATATTGTGCCGGAGTCCAGAGCAGGTACAAAGATGTGCTCATTACAATTCAATCCGGTGCGTGTATTGCTCTGGAACGAATCTGTGCAACCGAGCTGCAGGGTTGGCGACTCTTGACAAAAAAAACTTTAAATTCAAAAGCAAAAGAATAGGAATTTAAATAAGAATTAAAAAAAGGATAATGCATACGATTATGATTTATTGATTATAAGGCATATGAGTGAAGAAAGATTGACGAAACAGATATACAAAGCAAAAGTGTGTTTAAGAAGAGGCAGAGGAAGGCCACGTTCCAACTACCTGGATCAAATCGATCGGACTCTCAAGGACGGGAACGTTAAGAGTACTCGAAACCGACGAGTATGTATGAAGAGACTGATGAATGTGGACGAAGCGAAAGAGGTAGGATGTAAGTCTAGAGAGAACTGGCGCTCTATACTCTCTGCCTACCCCGTTAGAGACTTGGCGTGATGATATGTATGTATGTATGCATACGATTAGCAAACATACATAATAATAATTAGAGCTGTACTAATTAAATGGTGTGAGTAGTCGCCAGAAATGCAAAGATCGCAAGTTCCATCCGAACTGGACTTATGGGTTTTTTCGGAATAAAAATAAAGTAATCAATTACACCACTAGCTTTATGGTAAATGAAAACTTCTGACGTATGCTTGGACGTGCTTGATATGCTATACACCTACACAAGTGACTTTATATGAGAAATTGTATGCTTTAATGCCTTAATAACCAGTTTTGGTAATAAAATTTCTATAAAAACGTACTGATTCAGTAAATATGTATTTTCTTTAGGTATGACATCTTTGATTGCATGAACCAAATTATAAAGGTACGAATCGTATTCTTTAAGTTTTTACATTTTTAAAACATGCGACAGCCCTGAGCCTCGGGACCTACCAAACTATTGTTTACAGTGGAAAGCGGTGAGTCGTCACAAAATAATTAGCGAATATCTGGGGGAGATCACTCCCCTTGGAGATGAAGCGATTATAACGCCATCTGCCGGAGTTAAGACTGAATTAATAAATTTCTTTGTAGGAAGACATATTTCATTGAAATTGTGTTCAATTTCGCAATGTATCCCATAGGTAATTATATCAAAAAGGTTACGACTGTTTTGAAACCCTCGTAATAGCCTACTAATGCCTAGCCTTAAAATGACGTGTTATTGCAGTCTTAATACAAGAATGTTCAAGTGAAAGATGTATAAAAGATTGACAAAACATTTGGCGCGAACGAAGGTGTTATTTGAAAGGTAAAGAAAGTTCTTACTACTGAGGCCAAATAGAGTCTGCGTTACGATATGTATGTAAAAGATCATATGATCATATAATGGCTAAAGAATCTTGAACATCACATAAATATATGAACAAAAAACATCGACTTTCGTAAAAATCTTTACGAACTTTTACGCACCAATTACGTCCTTGTCAGGACAGTACAGAACGTAATATCATCATGTTAACGATATCCATAAATCGCCGAAATTTTTTGCTACGTACTTCGTTAACACGGGTAATTAATATTACACGCCTGATAATGGGGATGACTTTGATTATTGGTGAAGATGTGTAAATTGGTATCCGACTGCTTAAGGCTCTTAAGGATAGCCTATTTCACGGGTGGTGAGTGAGTTAGCCCAAATCGATCAGGTGATTTCACGGCGCTTCCTAGTTATTAACTTGATATAGTGGTTAGAACAGTGGTTAAAATTCCGAAGAACCAATTTAGGATATTATCTACACGCCTTAACAAAAAGGTCCTCGAAGGGGTAGGCAGAGGTGTGGAGTATCTACTCTCCCCCTTTTCGGAGATAATATTTTTGATGCCAGACAGATCGAGAGTCTATCGCCGTTTCTCAAGCACTTTGATTAATACGTATTTGAGTTAAAGGAATTAATCACAAAAATCTCACATGTGTGCTATCAATTGCGGGTTCGATCCCACCTTAGAGCAAACATGCTTGTGATGAACAAACTAGGAGCAAAAGGAAAATAATATTGTATTGGTATGGAATATTAACATTGGGCTATTGGGGTGAACATTGGATTCTTACAATAAGTTTCAAAGCTGAATTATGGTAATCTTTACCTGAGCGTTAGGTGTCAAGGCGGCGGAGATGGCCGTTTGCTGCGCAGCCGCTGCTGCCGCAGCCGCCATGCTGGCTCCGAGAGGGCCATACGCCGCGCCGTAGTAACCGCCCATGGCTTGCCCCATCCCTCCTCCCGCCATACCTGCAGACAAAGATGGATGATACCTTATTCACACTGTACTATCAACACACGTTTTCATTGTGATTGCAATGTTATAATTGTATACTCATTTGTTTACCGTTAGATGGCGCTGTTCTGTCGGAATCATTACAAAGGTAATGATTCCTGAATCGCGCTATCATTGCGTTCTCCGCATGTAAAATATACTCAGTATTTGTATAATAAGGAATCATTAAAAGTGGTGATCGGTTAAGTATTTAACCGATCACCACTTTTAATGATTCCTAATTAGCGTTATAAATATCTTGTGTACTCGAGGATGAGGAGAGCACTGGAGTCTGGACTGGACTCTGGAATCTGGATTGTATTGACGATCAGATCACACAGGGATTGTCTGTCATTTTCGATCCGTCAGTACTACTACTCCGGTCTTTTTCTTCATGTGAACCTATGATCCCCGATTAATAGTCCATATTCCATAAGGTATAAATACTCGGGGCTTCTAAGTGACGTGTAAATATTGCCATCATTATTGCACATCATTATAGTGCGAAGAGGGCAGACTTATGTAACTACATTTTTTTTTCTATATTACGCCTACAACTTCCTATTTCAGTTATATAAATTACTAAAATATTTTTGTGACGTCACTAACCGACAATATTATAGGAATACGACTAAATAAAAAATAAACAATTTCGAACCAAAGCTATCCTCCACCCTGTCCCCCCCATCAAACGTCAATGTTCCAAATTCGCAGCATAACTTCTTAATTCGAAATGTGTATTTCCCACCGCAGCGCAAGTGGCCGCCGCGTAATGGACAGAACTCTATTGAGTCCGGCACAACATTCATAATGGTACGCCGGGAACTGTGATTCGAGCACCAATTAATTATTTCATTGTGCTGGGAATAATCTGGCGGCTCTCGAGTGCTATTAACTAACGGTCAGTTCCTTAGGTGTTTATTAAATACGCCTTAGTTTGGGGTTAGCGTGTATCGAGCGGAATGAATGGTTGGGTCAGGTTCTTGTTATACGTAGTCGGATGTTATTTATACTCTAATAGCCTTTCTGCTATTAAATATTAATACAAGGAGTCGTTCTGGCCGTATTGTACCAACGATCTATTATATCATCGATATCTTTCTAAACTTAAGTACAGTGATAAAACACATACGGCTTTACGGTGGAGAAAAACATTGCGCGGGGATCTGGAGACATTTTAGGAAAGAAATGGCGACGAATCAATGACCCATGAGAATGGCGTAAAGGACGGTTATTTGGTAAATACTATATTTATACCACATTTGTGACTTTTAAATTCAATTTTAGCATGATTTATCTTGTAAGGCCACAGTAAGAATCTCACGGTTCAATATGTCCTTTAATTACCTGCTTATGATAGAAGTAAGTACCTAAAAAAATATGCAATACGATTTTTGATATCCCAAATTCCTATTTCAAATTGAAGTAAAATCCTTCTAAATGAGTATGTCATGAGTGTTAAGCACTCGTACTGCTATAATGCACCAATCGAATTACACTTCATGTCTAGTCGGATAACATATTCCAAAATAGAATTTAAATATATGAGAAACCGTCATTGTGGTGACGTCAATCGTGCCTACAATATATTATGAGTCGAGGCAGAGATCGTACTCTGGGCTTATTAGGAGCGGAATATTCCTTATGTGCTTGACAATACGATCGAAAATTGAGTGATTCGTATTTGGCGAGTTCGAACAAAAATCGTTTTTCGAAGGGACGATCTACATTTTTTATTATATTTATAATTAAATTCGCTGTCATCTCGGGTACACGACGATGTCTCTGTTATTGGCGTGCAAGCGAGCGGCCGATGGAAACTCATCTCAAAGCTTGGGTGATGTTTTTATTTTCGAACGTCATAATAAATAAACACCCTGTACAGGTGACGAATGAGATGGTAGCATAAAGAAGTGCCTCGTTAAATATAAGGATTAATTACAATAAAAAATATAAAGATTCGTGATAAAATTTATTGCTATACCTACTTGAACAAAACATAAATATATTTCATTTATTGGTTCTATGAATACGAAATTAAAGATTTCATTTAATTTATTTTCAAGTGATTAATTTCTATTGAATATATCATCTTTATTGATTTACTTCATCACTATTCAAAATAAGTTTCTGTCATATTCAAATTTGACACCGAAGAATACAGTACAAAATATATTTGTGAAACTTATTCCTAACCCGACATCGACAATTGAGAAAAAGTTTAACAAAAAGAATAATTTCATGCGCAATTCGCCCAAAGCCCACTATACAATCCATATTCGCCTGACCGTGTGTCCATTCACAATGACCTCAGTATGTTAATATGTAAATATAGCGTAGTCCACAATACGGGGATCGGACAGAAAATAGCGAAGATAGAAAGGTCGGACAGGGGCCTGAATGGGATTTTCATTCGGGCTTCCTATTATGTCGGCAGGTTTTCTGAATGCGTTAAATTTCACGGAAAATGGTTATTTCTCAAGATGTCAGGTGTTTCCAAAAGGTAGGTAAAGTAAGGTCAGGTGATTTATAGTTGCAATCGGAACCGAATGAGGGCGCGGAGGGACTTGAGGGATAGTATTCAATTCTCTTTTGCGTATTCATTTCAACTAAGTATTCAATGTTATTCAGTTTTTCATATCATTATTTTTATGCTTATTCAATCCTCACGTATGTGGAATTGTGGACGTCAAGAACATTCGAAACCAGTGAGCTTGAATGACAGGAGTGTGAAGCGAAAGAGAGTAAGTCTCGAGAGAACTGGCACTACACTCTGTGTCTACCCCGTGAGGGAGTCGGCGTGATGATATGAATGTATGAAAAGAGGGAGTCGTTACAACTCTGTCTAAGCCTGTCCGAACCGAGTGGCCACCAAAGTGGATATTTGTGGTTAACTAATACAAAACGATTTCTTCTTGTGTACTCCCTGTATCAGCTGTCGCCCTTTAATCTGGGCTTTTCATACAAAGCCTATACAATATCAAGGTATCAAGACTTAACATCGTTATAAAGAAAAAAGTAAATGCCCTAAAACACGATCACAGCGCCACCTATCGGGTCCATTTGTGAATCTAAACCATTCTCAAATCCATCTGAGGACACACAGAAAATTTCATTAAAATCGGTCCAGCCGTTTAGGAGGAGTTCAGTGACATACACACTCACAGAAGAATTATATATATAAAGATATATAATATATCCTCACGCCTTCCCACAAGGGTCCCCGAAGGGGTAGGCAGAGGTGTATAGGTAATACCCACACACCCACTTTCCGCCAGAGGTATATTAGGTGCCAACATGACAGATGGCGAGTCCATCGCCGTTACTCCAGCACGACTATACATACGCCTTTGAATTTCTTCTCAGACGTATGCAGGTTTCCTCTCGATGTTTTCCTTCACTGTGCTCGTGGTGTGATTAATCACTGTACTTAAGTTCAGAAAAACTCATTGGTACAGTCGGGATTCGAACTTGCGACCTTTGCGTCGCAGGCTGCTCAAACCACTCGGCCACCACGGCTCTAGATATTATATAGATTCAAATAATAGTAGTTGCTTGCAACAAAAAGATTGCAAGATGAGTTTTTTGGAACTTAATCACAGAGATTAGTCAACCCAATATGGTATACACGATAATAAGGTGAATGGGGCCATGTCGTTGTTGATGGGCAGTAAAAGTCTGAATAAGAATGCTGGTGTACGACTGTCCACAATGCGATATTGGTGATATTGGCGTTTTATTGTACTACAGCCAATCTTGGGTATGTCAGAGGAAGTATGAAAATAGCTTAAATGCAGTTGATATGCGTTCTCTTCGAAAAATGTGCGAAGGAACGATCTCAGATCGAATTCGCAATACAACTGGCGTAAACGAAACTACACGTTTTGTTGTCTGGTATTAGGTAATTAACTATAACCCTACGCATTGTAAAATCTAAGAGGAAAAATCAGCGTGCATTTTAGTCCCGCTAAAGAAAGTATATGTACCGTCCCTAAGCTACAACCATCCTGCTTGAACAACTCCAAGATGAACTTAGTAACAAAACATCTGATTTCAAAGCCCGCCAAACTTTTCCAAAACAAAAACTGCGGGGCTCAAAAACATTCGAAAAGGGTTCTTTTACGGCGACTTCTTCATGAAATTGTAAACCTTTGATTAAAATTAGCCTGGAAACTTTTGATGTGGCACTGCATCGGTTTCCGTTATAGTAATTTAAATCCTTTCTCGTATTAATTGAGTTTCTGTTGCGCCAATATCGCAAATGGAGGATTGCTATTTAAGGGTTAACTATAGTTGCAGTCGCCTTTGATGTCGTATGGCTTCTATTGGCCCGAGATGACTGGTCTGTGTGGCGAAGTAGGTACTGGCGTACTGTGTTGTTCCAGTGGTATTGCTAAGACACTTGTATGGTTAGTTTCCGATCAATAAGGAGTCTTATTGGTCTACCCATGATAATACTACGAGATACCCAGGTATCTATTTACCATCTTAAACATAATGGTACGAAATTGATACCACTGGTGTCCATAGTCGGTGATAACCGCTTTCCAGGCCGACTATATTCTTGGTTGCCACTTTAATAGTATAAATAATCTCTGTTAGGGTCTCGGTAGGAAAGACGTGCTACAACACCGAATTTTTTTCCTGGGGATATATTTAGATGCCAAATTTATTGATTGACTGATTGAAATCCGTCACCTAAAAATTTTCAACCGATGTCAACTTTAAAATACCTAACATCACGCATTTAAACATTAGATCCAGAATAGAACAATAATAATAATAATAATAAATACCTGGGACAATTCCACATAAATAGTCCTAGTCCCAAATTAAGCAAAGCTTGTGTTATGGTAACTAGACAACGATATATTTACTTACTTATATAGATAGATATATACTTAAATACATAGGACATCCAAGACTTAGGTACAAATATTCGTGTTCATCACACAAATATCTGACCTCGGCGGGATTCGAACCCGCGACCTCAAGTTTCGCAGTCAGGAGCTCTAACCACTAGACCAGACGGCCGTCAATGACAATCTTGACCAGATTCCAATGTAATCCGTACCCTATTATTACCCGAATCGTTTTCCCAATAAGTAGGTGCACGTTCAATTATCTACATGGCAAATAATCCTCAATCTACGGGATCCTACAAAAATCTGCAACCCTCACCCTCCCTGGGATTAACCACGGTTAAAAACGATCCCAACAAATGACAAGCGAAAATTTCCGCCATTTCATAGTTACTAGATACACCCTCGTGTTTATGTGTGTGTGTGCTACGAACTTAACAAACCGTGGATAAATTGATAGATTAGCCATAGATTGTGCAAATCATTCGATGTTCACGTTGTGTCTTATATTACAAGGGTTTGCATGAGTATATAAAATGCGCCTTGAGAACGAGAAGCTCTTTTTTGTTTTTATTTTATTAAGAGAGAAAAAACGTGTTCGATTTATAAATAAGGTCAATATATATATATTTAAAAAAGGTCTAATATGACTCTTTAGCGATTTGTTTTTTTTATTGACTTACTTAAATTGTGCCTTATCACATATCAGAGCAACTAGCCCATTTCCAAGGTACCCTGTGTGCGTAAAAAATATAGTAATATAGTAATAAATATACATTTTTTTACTTAATCCTTTATTTCGTAGAAAATAATAGTAAATGAAAATATTTGAAGAAAAACGACAGTCATTTCCTATTGCCATAAACAAAAAGTTCTCGCTCCATACGTCCGCTCTCCCCGGCGCGCGTAGCACAACTGTCATGTAAATGACGTCACGTGACCGGAAGCAGTTTGGCGGGGGAGGGGCTTCCGGCAGCCCTAGCGATTGGACACTTCCGTTCGGTAACAAACTGCTGTTATATAATATGCTAATCGTGATTTGGCAATTTTATTGGATTATTGAACGAATTAGTCATGTTTCAGTTGCACGCAGTGTGGCGCACTTTAATATTTATACTACTTATACCTATAATTAATAGGAACGTTTGTGAGGATATTATTTCGCTTCCAAAGACGCAAAGGTTCATTCGTTAGAATGAAATTGGTTAAAACTTAAGACTTGAAAAAAGCAGATAAAACACTATATATTTTACGCGGGTGGAGCCGCGAGGCGCAGCTTGTACTATATACATACATAGAATCGTACACGCAAATGTTTAACGCAAATTGTACAATAATAGTCAACAGATATGTGTGCAAGGAGAGGCAGAAGATGCCACATCCACAAACAGTCAACAGCACACCTAGTCTGGAATAAGTACCTATTTAAGGAGCGTGTGTAAGAAGTGGAAGCGGTTTGTAAGTTTGGGTACCTGGCGCTCTAGGTACACTGCCCCTCGTGAGGAACTCGGCGTATGTAGTAAGTAACTTTTATTTTTTCTGAAAAATCTTCTACTCCAGAATAGACGAAGATCGAGTGTCCCACATTAGCGTAGGCACCGAGAGAGCAAACTTACCCACGACACTTGTCATGCTGAGAACAATGTCCCGGTATACATATATTTCTATGACGAAACGACTAAAAATAATTTGTGACAAGCATTACTGTACACTACGGATGGTCTTATTTGAACAACTGTATTTACATACGCACAATAGGGTCTATGTACATCATACACGTTTCATAAATTAGTTCATTGTTTTGCAACGCCCATATATGTAACCTGTATGTTGATACATTATTATAAAGTTTTAGTCAAACTGTATTAATTGTTATGCAAATTTTCATTTATAAAACAATGGTTTAAAACGTTTTCAGACGATTTACGTATTCATATTATGTTATAGTTTCAACATGTTTTTCAATTTATTGTAACAACAGCTATTAATAATGCTAATTGACGTAGAATGGTCGATTATGTTTGTTCGGTGTTTATGTTATATTATTCGGCGTAAGGCTGTCGCGCGGAGTCGATGTAACTTAAAGAGACATTTTGCACGGCTCTTGTGGAGCCTGAGGTGGCGATTCGTCATGAGGTCTGACGTCAGCCGAGTCCAATTTGAGGTTATCGATACATACCTACTTTAATATAAGACATTCATCTTTAATAAAAGATACAGTACGTCCATTGTGGAAACATAATTGCTTCTCAATCAATGGTTGCCTTTTGTAGTAAAACTACTCTAGACAAGATATCGTTATATTTTTATTGTTTGTCTTTCAGGAAATTTATATCACGCTTAGAGAGACTGGGCACCGATAAAAACTCAGCGCTAATATTACAGTTACTAAGTTCTTTCAGCCGTGGTGGCAGAGTGGTTCGAGCTATCGCCAGCCACGCAAAAATTGCAAATTCGAATCCCCTACCAATGAGATTTCTGAATTTAAGAAAAATGGGTGATTGCGTACTACACTACAAACCACTGCCTACCCCTTCGGAGACCTTTGCGGGACGGCGTGACGACATCAAGTTGTTTTATTTATAAACTGCAAACAAGCATTCGGAGCGCTTTAAGCGGTTCCAGCGAGTCTAGGCTGCTGAATCTGCTGCTTTGTTCGATACAGAAGGCAGGTTAAATATAGTGCTACCTATATCTAGGAATGAAGAATATCCTAAGCCGTGCGACTAAGGCTAAAGTTATCATTACTCAATTTTTATGTAACATATTGTAAGTGTTGTATACCTATTATTGATGTACAGGTTTTTAATTTTAGATTGTATTACAGTGTCCAATTATGTATATTGTTGGTGTACCTTAATAAAATAAATAAATAACATTCCCATGCAATTTCAGTGAATGGACACCCTTATCCTATTACTATAGGAATAACAAACAGGTGTAAATTAGAATGGTATTGTAAAAGCACTTGTGTAAACGTGTACAAGTTAGCCCGGTGGCAAACATAACCGAATGCATTGAACACTTAGATTGCTCAAATTGGATACAATAGTTACCAAAGACCCGTAGTGGTCGGGTGGTTTGAGTAGCCTGCAAAACAAAGATTGCAAGTTCGAATCCCGACTGTACCAATTGGTTTTTCTGAAATGAGCACGAGCTTTACGGTGATGGAAAACATCGAGAGGAAACTATGTATCGTCGTGCTTGAGAGACTGCGATAGATTCGCCATTTCACGTTGGTATTCTAAAATATAGGTATCTCAGGCGAAAAGTGGGTGTGCAGGTATTGTCTATACACTTCTGCCTATGCCATCGGAGAAAATTGCCTGGTAGTAGGGTGTACACATCTATACTAATATTATACAGAGGAAAAAAAATATTTTTGTGTGTTGTATGTTCGTAACTAATAAACTCAAAAACTACTGTGCCGATTTCAAAAATTATTTCACCATTAGAAAGCTACATTATTCCTGAGTGACATAGGCTATATTTATTGCTAGAAAATATTATGAAATTATAAGCGGGAGAAACCGCGGCTAACAGCTAGTATTGTATATATTTGATTGTCTTATAAAATAATAACAAGCGCAGTATACAGACACAATTTTATAGTCACGGCACAAGCGTTAAGTAAAAGCTCACGTCTTGCGAGAACCCTCCAACTATATAAATAGTTAGCGTGTTTCAGACAATTTGGTCAATCTTTGTCCGACCTTATATAGTCGGTAGTAACCATTATACATATTCTTGATTAATATTACGGTGTACGTACACCCTTAAATATGAGTAAAGGTGAGGTTACACTAAGAAATTTATTGGATTTATTGGAGCGATGGACTCGCCATCTGTCACGTTGGCACCCAAAATATATCTCTGGCGGAAAGTGGGTGTGTGGGTACTACCTAAACACCTCTGCCCCCCCTTCGTGAGGATAAATGAATACGTATTCTTTACCCATTTTAGAGATATTTTTTATTATTTAAATAATGGTAAAGCAGTCCTTCCTTTTTTCCTACAAAATATGGATGTTAATGTAAAGATTGTATTTATTAATTTCATGATACGAATTATCTGGTGTAAACCGGTTATCTATGTTAGATAAGCTCTTTTTGATAGAGATTAAAATTAATTGTAATCGTGGGAATGCTTCAGGAAGACTATAGTCGTAAGGGAAATCCAAGATCAACGTACAGGAGTCAGATCAAAGAACAGGTGTCATATCATGAAGTATAAAGAGATTGCGCTGGACATAGGCAAATGGCTTGGCTGGAGGCCTAGGTCTCGCCTTTGCCCGGCTAAGTAGCAAAAGTTCCCGGAACCAACGAACGAGAAAAAATACAAAAAAGAAAAAAAATTACCATTGGGCGGGGTTGTGTCAGAGACGCCGACAAGAGGACAGCTCTTAAATTCATGGAGATGGTAACCTTTGTGGTCTATACTTAAGAGAAGTAAGCTCGCATACAGCTGACCTCAAATGGGTCAATTACCTTAACGCTGTGGCGACAAACCTATTAATTTTGGTCAAATTGCCTGTCGCGAATCGCCAGTGGGCGGTGACGCCGCGTGTGTACTCGCCCTTAGCCTAGCCCTAATGTTGGTGTGCCCCGGCTTTGCCGACACGTGCACGTCGCGTGTGCAATAGCCCTTTTTATAGGCTTTTAGTACATTCATAGTTTGATGTTTTCACAAGCTCTTGGAAATGGTAATATTTCTATAGCAATGAATGGTTTCCTACTTGGTGTTTTCGTACTGAAGTAAAAGGCTACTTTCGGAGCTAATCACTTTTTGGAGTCTAGAGAGAAGTTGCACTCTTCTTGTGCTCACCCCTTGCCGGAGTCCACGTGATTATACATATCTATGTAGGAATTTAAAACATGAAAGATAATCCTTGAAGAATTTGACCAGTTCAAAGTACAAATTCCGACCGTATCAATGAGTGTTCCTGAACTTAAGTACAGTGATTACTCACACCACGAACATTACGGTGAAAGAGAACATCGAGAGGAAACCTGCATACATTTTACAAAAAAATCACGTTAGCACCTAAAATATATAATTGGTGGAAAGTGGGTGTGTGGGTACTACCTATACATCTTTGCCAATTTTACCATGATACACGCGTTCTTAGGCAGAATGTAAGTTGGAATATTCTCCAAATCAAAAAATCTCTGTCTTGAGAATACCTACATATTAAGCGAAGGACTGCTGGCAGATTCTGGATGCGGCAAGCTGAAGACAGGGCGCTATGGCGCTCATTAGGGGAGGCCTATGTCCAGCAGTGGACTAGAGTGGGCTGATGATGATGATGATGAATTATAATATTATTTCAGAAACAGATTGCATTTAAGTACCTATGTTATGTAGACAGGTAAATATTATTATTTTTATTTATTATTATATATATATTTAATTGATCGTACTTTAGATTCAGACCCCAAAAGTACCTCAAATATATAATAAAAAATAAAAGTAAATAGTTATTCACCCCGCATTCATTGCGTACATTACGAAATCCACGACAGCAATTAACTCAAAACCAATGTCGCTTGGTGTGCTGCCATCCTTAACTAAGAGTCAGTACACGTGCCGACTCCGCCTTGATTTTACCATTTCCAACGACCGCAATGTTGCCCTCAATGGATTCTACTCCTATCATATAAATAATAATAAAATGTAAATTAGAATTTTTATACCTAATGTTGTATCCATCGTATACAAGGTTTATGTGCACCTACCTACTATTAAATATTGACATGACAATGAATGACAATGAATTTAGAAATTGCAACTCTAAATCAAGTACGGTAAGTACTGTAACAGAATGTCGACAAATCCAAATATTTAACGGGATAGTGCTTATTTCTAACCTAAATATTCAATCAAAAAACTTAAAGTACAGGTACTCAGTAGTTGTCAGTAGTCTAATATGTTGATGGAAGGTACCTACCTACCTACAAATCTGACTTATATCTTTGCAATATAGGCACTTTCGTTCTAACCCACAGAACACCATCACAAATAAGCAATACCGCATAACAACCCTTTAAAACACGATTAATGTGACCGAACGTTGCCCTTTAAAATGTTTTTTTTTTTTTTTCAATAATTTTAATCGCATGTCAACGGCGAGCCCCTCACGCCGCCGTCAACTTGACGCACCCTCAAACCGAACTATCCCCCATTGTCACTTTTATATTGACAACGAAAACTGTCAACTGTCAAAAGCAGCCAAGAAGGTTTAAACTATGCGTTCCATTTTCGCTTTTCATATTTGGAATCTTTTGTTGATGCGCGGCGGGCGCCCGAACACTTAGGTTGTGCGACGCATGTGTGTGTACCCTAATCGCATCGTGTTGGGCTAGCTTTATTAAAAGAGAAAACGCAGTGTACCTACAAGTGCATCGATAGACTCGGAAGGGCAGGCAGGGTTAATACCTACTTTTCACCGGAAGTTAAATGTGCCAACATGACAGACGGTGGCGTACTCACACATTTCTTCTCAAGCGCTATACGCATACGCATACACTACTATGCAATGCATACAAAACTCTTTGGAAAGGTCGCCGGTTTCAAACTTATACCTAAGCGGCTACCATAACCAATTAGCCATATTTTTTAATGTTAGTACTATTATATTAGCTAGATACAATATATCAACTGCGTGATGCCCAACAAAACGTCAATCTAATTTTCTTCGAAAAGACTATGCGCCTATTTTTTTGTAAAGATAGCGAGATATTTCTAACTCGCCATTTACTATCATTATCGTACACAATGGAGCGACCGTTACGCTATGTATCTAATTTTTATCACACAAAAAACATTTTTTTACCAATAGTTTACGTGTACACATTTACGTTTGACGTAGTCTTATTTTTAAAAGTCACGAGAAAAAATCGTGACGGTAAGCGTAGTTTTTGTCGCTGCGCGAGGCGGTGACCTGGTCGGAGCTGCGTTTGAACTCAGTTGAAACGACTGCAGTGATAATGATTTATCATAGTTATCCATCGCGAACAAGAAAAGACTTAATTAATTACGCTAAGTTGACAATAAATAAAATAATACCTTGGGACAATTCCACACAAATTGACCTAGTCCCAAATTAAGCAAAGCTTGTGTTATGGTAACTAGACAACGATATATTTACTTATATAGATAGATATATATATATATATAAATACATAGGACATCCAAGACTAAGGTACAAATTCTAGTATTCATGACACAAATATCTGCTCTCAGCGGGACTCGAACCCGCGACCTCAAGTTTTGCACTCAGGAGCTCTAACCACTAGCCCAGACGGCCGTCAACAATAGTTCGCCCTTGCATCGATTAATCTTTGACAATTTGACAGTGCGTGAAACTGTCCCCAGTCCCCACTTCATCGTGTAATGTCGTTCTAATTTATAGTGTTTAAATATTCAACAAAGTAGCGATTTTAACAGAATTAAGTTGAAAACTAAAAATAATTCAGATGAAATACAACATCCTTTACAAGTTGAATTGATATAGAATTATGAAACCCTAACGAAAATCGTTTCAGAAACATAAGTAATGTAATCGGATATGAATTGCAATATGAGAGCGGAATTAGGTACGCAGAATCGTAAAGCAAGTGTATTGGTCTTAAGCCATAAAGGTTCTTATAACAATCATGTTAGTGGCTATAATTTCCTGGTATCCCGAATTGAGTACATAAGATATGAATTGACCCAGTTGAGACTTATAGCATCCGGACCAACGATACAAATCTATGTAGTACAACGGACTGGCCAGTCCACTAAACAGTGCGATGGGAGCGGACCAAACGAGCGCAATTGTGTAATCCCAATATGGCTATAGCACAGCGGAATCGATGACATCCAATGAATAGCTTGATAACGTCGGCTACAGCCCTTTGTGTCCCTCGTATATTTTGTGTTGGTCACTATGTCCTATCAAGCACTTTGTCTAGTACCTGTACTGTTATGACTTTACGTTTGGCTTAGGTTCCCTTTTTGTACCCATTATTTATAACTAGTTATAGGATAAATTAATTAATTGTTATGGCTTCGCTATTGTATTGGGAGCATCCTGTAAAAATAGCAGTAAGTGGGATGAATCATAAATAAATAAATAAATAATTTTGTTTGCAGCGAGTCTGTAAGAGTAACACGTCACGAGATTTACGGTGAAGAGAATATAGTGAAGGGGCCTACATACATTAAAGAAAAAATTCAAAGACACAAATGTAGTCGGGCTTGGGAAACGGCGATGTCATCTGTCATGTCGGCACTCAATATATCTCTAGCGAAGAGTGAAAGTATACGGGTACTACACTACACACCTACCCCTGCATATAGTATTCTGTGGGAAGATAAATATAAATATTCCAGCCAGGTAAGCCCGAAGCAATTAACCCTAACAATAATGGCAGCTACGAGCATTCGCCCCCAATCAATTCAGATAACCATCCAAATTCCTACTATAAAAACGTAAACACTGTTGGGTGTCATTTACTAATGGCTGCAATACAGTTTACAACACATAATGACCGCCACGAACAAGATGGCCGACATTTTGTCACCCACAATGGCAGATTAGCTTGACATTACCAACGCGTTGGATTGTCCATAAAAAAACGATATTACGTCGTATTGTCGTCCAAGAGAATGAATTGAAATTTTCATGGGCCGCGGATGAACGAGCGAGTAATTCCAAAGAATCCACCGTTTCGTTTGTTAAAGCGTGATGATTTCCTCTTAAGAGTCACGGCCATCGACCTACGACTTTATTTAATAGTTTGTTTTATCGAAAAGCATTTTTTGTTCGCGCTTTGCGAATTATAAACAAACAAAATGTGCTTATTTTCCTTAACTTGAACCACTACGCTACACTGTTTTAGCCAGTCTAGAAAGTCTTAGGAGGGACGATTCATTACAGTGGTACCCGGTGGGAAACTCCAACAATTAATTTTAAAGGCCAAAATAGTCTATATCATGATGGATAGAAAGTTTAAAATTTACCCGGACAAAGGCAAATTGAGTTGCAGCAGAGACGCTGCTAAGATTCAAGCTCTTATGATGATTTTATAGACAATGATAGTTCAACAATAAAGTTTTACTCACCCGCCCTCAAAGCATCCATAGGCACACTTGGATATGGTATTGAGTAAGGGTAGCCCTCCTTTCTCAACGTCTTTGGCTTCCGTCGCGGTCTGTACTTATAGTCTGGATGTTCCTTCATGTGCATAGCCCGAAGCCGCTTCGCTTCGTCTATGAACGGCCGCTTCTCGTCTTCTGTGAGGAGTTTCCATTCGGCTCCTAGGAAATAAATTGCACTTATTTAAGTTAGGAGTACTAAATCACTTACATCGAATTTTCGATTATTTCCTTACAAAGTAGCAGTTTCAACGTTTTCTACGTAAATTTTTAAGTCAATGGTATATTTTTTTTCTGGGCAAAAGACTGTTATGCATACCTAAGCTAAGAATGTTTCAACATATTCAGCTCTTTTGCACGACAGATGAATAAGCATAAACATAAATTAGATATTAATAATAAAAAAAAAATCTTACCGGTTACCGGTTTTTTTTAATCATCATCAATGGTATACAATAACAATATTATTATGTTACGGCATTAGTTCTTATGTATGGGGGAACTGGGTGGTTCGAGTAACCATCTGTAATGCAATTTCGAATCCTAACTGTTGATACCAACGAGGTTATCTGACCTTACAGTGATTTTGTGACACCAAGAGCTAATGCTCTGAAACGGTGAACGAAAACATTGTGAGGAAACCTGTGAAATACGTTTGAGAGGTCGACGAACACGTGAATATCCTGGTTACACCTCTTGTTGCTTGGGGGACCCTTGTGGAGGCATTAGATACAAAACTATTTCAACAATAATATATATCTATAATATTGACGGCCGTCCAGTCTAGAGGTTAGAGCTGCTGACTGCGAAACTTGAGGTCGCGGGTTCGAATCCCGCTGATGGCAGATATTTGTGTGATGAACACGAGAATTCGTAGCTGAATCTTGGATGTCCTATGTATATATCTATCTATATAAGTAAATTGACGTTCCCATCCATTAAGTGTTGGATATTCCGTTTTCAGTCACATTTATTTTGTCCGTTTAAATGTTTATCAAACCAGAATTATATTATTATGTAAGCCAAACGTGGAAATATAGACCAGAATCCAGGGACTGTTTTTGGTACTTGATTACTATAAAGCAATTTTTTTGGGAGTAGATTCATTTTGAGGAGACGCCGAACAATTTCCTGTACGAAAATTTTTGATTAAGGTAGCTAACAAAGGTAGCAAGGATAAAATATGTCGATTTGATGATCCTGAAAAAAATATTACAAACTGGGATTTTTGTTAAATCTCAAAATAAATATCTAAATTATATGATCTAGGAAGTTGGATCGTGGTCTTCCTGTTAAACTAAAATGTACGCGAGTGAAACCCCGGAGCACAGCTAGTAACTCATAATTGCTCAAGTTACAGCTGTCAGTGCAATTCCAAAGCTATCATTAGTAAGCGACTCAAGTGTATTTACTGCACACAATAGTCGTGCATATAGTAAAGTAAAAGAAAACAATAAATATACATATTCAGTGAGTAATTGTGATTTGTGGTGAATAGATGTTGTTATATCTCCCATGGTCTGAAACGACTTTATCCTTGACAGAAAATGGCGTAAAATTTCAAGACTGCAAATAGCAAGCGATTAGTTGTATAAACATATACTGTAACTGTTTTTGGCTTAGATTAAATAATAATAATAATAAATAAATAAATACCTGGGACAATTCCACACAAATTGACCTAGTCCCAAATTAAGCAAAGCTTGTGTTATGGTAACTAGACAACGATATATGTACTTATATAGATAGATATATACTTAAATACATAGGACATCCAAGACTAAGGTACAAATATTCGTGTTCGTAACACAAATATCTGCCCTCAGCGGGATTCGAACCCGCGACCTCAAGTTTGGCAGTCAGGAGCTCTAACCACTAGACCAGACGGTCGTCACTAAATGAATAAATACCATGAATATATATATACCACCAATAAATACCAAAACAAATAAATAAATACCATGGGACAATTAAACCCAAATTGATCTAGTCCCAAACTAAGCCAAGCTTGTACTATAGAAAATGATATACTTACTTATATAGATAGATACATAAATACAGAGAACATCAAAGACTTAGGTAAAAATAATTGTTTCATCACACAAATATCCGCCCTCTGGGGAAATCGAACCCGCGACCTCGAGCTTCACAACAAGCTCTGACCCTAGACCAAGGCTGTCAAAAATATTATTTAAGGTAGAGCTGTTAGTGCACAGAGCTTCAGAAAAGTAATTTGCCTTAACCAGCGTTCATTGCATAGACAATGGCATTGAATCGATACAATATAATCGAAGGCACGAACAACCTGTCTCCCAGTCGATTCAAGAGACCAACCCTTTGTATCCCCCCATTTATAGAACGTTGTATACATCCACCGTGGAGGGGCGCTATCGTCCATTGAAACAGACAAGACAATCCCAATTCAGACGGGTATAAAAGCGAAAACAATGTCGCTAACATAGAAAGGAACAATCTGGCTCGGAGGACCGTCAGTTGTCTCGCTCCCACTGCAGCGTTGTCTCTTCAGTGGGACGAAGACAGATATAACAATGGCGGAAAGCGCCGCCTAATGACGAATTTGCGCTTTTCATTCCGCAACAGAAGTTTTTCCCGGTTCCTCATTATTCTGTCGATACTTTGGGGTGGGTATCCTCTTTTGTTGATTAGAATGATAGGATCGTGTGCTTAGCGGAATAATGGGACTAACAAAATGTACTCTTCATATTCTTTGTGTATAATATATTTTCGTACAGATAATTCGTTTAGTTGAGGATTTTTGGCTCATGGCAAAACTAATGGCGCGATACGAACTTCAAGTGTGTGAATATTGTGACGTTTTTCCCAGAATGGTCCCAGAAGAAGTGAACAGATGTGTTTTTAGTACATACTCTTATTCTCTACTATAAAGGAAACAAATTGTACTAATCATTGCAAGTGAACGTGACAGAGTGGATGAGTGAAAAAAGATTAACGAAACAGATGTACAATAAGAAAGTGTTTGGAAGAAAAGGCAGATGAAGACGTTCCAACTGCCTAGATTAAACCTATTGGACACTCCATAATGGGATCGTCAACTCGAAAGCGAGCATGTCTGGAGCGATTGGTGAATTTGAATGAAGCGAGTAAGATCTATAAGTCTATGGAGAACGGGCGCGCTACTAAATTTGGCACAGAAGAAGATTATTAGCTGTTATTATTAACACAATCGACCCACAGTTCGAGCAGTTGCCTGCGACGCAAAGGTCGCAAGTTCGAATCTCGACTGTACCAATGAGTTTTTCTGAACTTAAGTACAGTGATTAGTCACACCACGAGCTTTAAGGAAAACATCGAGAGGAAACCTGCATACGTTTGAGAAGAAACTCAAAGGCGTATGTATAGTCGTGCTTGAGTAACGGCGATGGACTCGCCATCTGTCACATTGGCACCTCATATACCTCTGGCGGAAAGTGGGTGTGTGGGTTTTACCTATACACCTCTGCCTACCCCTTCGGGGACCCTTGTGGGAAGGCGTGAGAATATATATATTATTATTAACACATAGGATATATTTTGTTACGAAAATAGAACTTGTTTAAAATTTTATTATACTAATGAAATTGATTTTACGCGGGCGAAACCACGGGGCTCAGCTAGTAATACATACTGCATGTATTATAAAGGAAATAAGTACGTACATGTGCTTTCGTGCAGACAAAGGCAAAACAAACAGACCTTAAAACAATACACGCAAGAACAATCCGCTTGCAAATATTGGCCGCTTTTTAACGATGGCAACACACGGCTGTCAGTTTAAATGTATTTTAAGTGCGGCAAAACAATGTGTTCAGTGCCGTGGTGTATTTTAATATAGTATAGCAATATATATTTAAATTTTAAATATATACGAAGGACTAGTTTCCATGTCATGAATAAACATCAAAACTTAAAAAATAACGTGCAATAGTGTCAGTCTGTCAGCAAGATTTTTTCTGCAATTTACTGTAACTGAGGCATTTAAACGTTTCATTGTTACGAGGTGTTAATTTACTGTGGAGACCATGGAAATTACTGGATACTAAACTTAGTGTTCTTATGTCTAGGAATGAGATACTGTATACGGCGTACGAAATTAGATATCTAGTCATATCTGAAGTACTTGAAAACTATTTTGCACTTGCACTATATCTCATTATCAAAGGACGGAAACGTCAAGAGTACACGAAACCGACGAGCATGTATGAAGAGACTGATGAATGTGGACGAAGCGAAAGAGGTATGTACCTAAGTCTAGAGAGAACCGGCGCTCTATACTCTCTGCCTACGGCGTGATGATATGATGATGATATATGTTAATGAATACATACATACATATCATCACGCCGAGTCTCTAACGGGGTAAGGGTATTAACATGTTTTTTTAATAAAACACATCCTATTTGTTAAACCAGCTAATAATCTATCTCTGTGCCAAATTGCATCTAAATCAGTTCAGCCGTTACATCAACCACGAAAAGTTATGTCAGTAGGGGGTATGTTATAGTAGTAGGGTAGGGGGTATGTGTATGGCCTTGGTTGGTCATAATAGACCTCAGGACTTCAATCGAGACGGTAAAATTTATAGAAAGGCATGTTCGTTGTAGCATTGGTATAGGCCTGTACAGTGCTTGAATGGCAACGTGTTCACTGCCCGTGCACAATAAACAGACCAACTTGAAATCAAAGGAATTTAAACTTCAAAGCAACTGAACCTAGGTATAATTTCCATCCCCATTAGATCACGCTTGTCACACGCAGATCCTTTAGCATAGGTACTTTATATGTCAGCTTTATGCAAGATGTTATTAAGTTGCCTGCAACACAAAATTTACAAGATCGAATCTGTACTAATGAGTTTATCTAGACATAATTACAGTGATCAGTCGCACCACGAGCTTTACGGTAAAGGAAAACATCGAGAGTAAACCTGCATACGTTTGAGAAGAAATTCTAAGGCGTATGTACCTATAGTCATGCTTGAGTAACAGTAGTAGCGATATATTTTAGGTGCTATCTGCCACATTGGCACCTAGAATATATCTCTACTACCTACATACCTCTGCCTACCGTTATATTTACTTAAATCGCATACATTTTATTGTAAAGTAAAGTATTGCCAACTAACAAGTGGATGGTTATCCACTCGCAGAATCTTAAGCTCTTGTGCTCTGAATCACGAAACAAACTGTAATTATACATGCAGTGAATATAAAAACAAAGCTATTTAATGCGAGGTTTATTATGAATCTTAAAAAAAATTAAAGTTTATTTGTTCGCAATTGGAGAGATATCTTAAAAAGTTTACTGTTTTTCTTTGTCTTTATTCGACAGGTATTAAAGCTCTGTTCAATGAAAACCCTGCCATTATATCCTCGATATCTATATATATAAACATATGATCACGCCGAGTCCCTAACGGGGTAGGCAGAGAGTATAGAGCGCCAGTACTCTCTAGACTTACATACCTCTTTCGTTTATTACTGGCATAGAAAGTATCTCATATGAGATGAATAATTAAAAGTACGATAAAGGCAAATATAATGATGATGATTGCAAGCATCTTAGCGATCTTACATAGTGAATTGTCACAAACAGTCATAAAAACAACAAACAACGAAAAACAAGGGAATACGTAACACACACGTTAGGTACAATACGGGGACCAACAAAGGAGTTTCCTCTCTGCGTTGTATTAAAGGGGCTATTGTGCCGAGAATCGGACGAAAATGCTCTTCATTACTCTGAAAGCTTGTGTGCCATGCGACAATGGAGGGGGGCCACCCCCCAGGGGCGGGCGGGGGCCTCACAAAGACGCATGGCGAAGGAGGCCCCACCACCCTTTCGGCGTAAAATTGAAATGGTAAGAAACGTATTTAGGTCATGATTTTTATTAAATGTTAATAGATTTTTGTCCTTTAATAATAGAAATGCGTATTGCGGGCCCGTCATTGTTACGGGGCTATTGATACAAGAACAGGTATCTAATAGAAGAAAATAGAAACCGTCTTATTGATGACATTTGAGGCAGCAATAGGCATCTGAAAAGTGTATACCTATATACCAGTCCCTATCATTTTTTTTTCTAGAACTAATAGATGTTTTTACACGATGAAGTTTACACGATCTTTATTTACAGTGTGCTAATCGCCATGAAGAAAATATTTTACATTTAAGAAATTCCATAAGATATGCGAAGATAGTTTTCTACAAAAAAAAGTTTCGAAGACAGAGATACGCGTCGGCAACAGCTTACCATCATACTTGTTCGGCACCTCAGTAGTAAAAAAAAAGATTTACGTAACTAGCGACATTACCATCCTTGAGTTTCGATAGATTATTTTTGTTTTTTTTTCGGTTTAATATCAAATGTTAGATAATTGGTGGTTTTTCTTTTTAATTTAAAAGACGTTGCTTTTATTATGTTAAGAATTGGCCTTTCTTAACGCATATTAACTCGGAAAATATTCCCAAAAATGTACATAATAATGCCTATGGTCACTTTAATAGGCAAAATTTCCAAGCTGTTAACCACCTTGTTTGCGCGCAAAAAGCGTTACAGTTGGCAATTAAAAATGAATTTAAAGTAGAGAAAATTAGCGGTACTTTTCAAATAAATACTTATGTACCTGTGTAAGCAACACGGGGATCATAATAATGGCAGATCTTATTATCGGCTTATTAAATGCTTCTTCCCGGCCTGAAGTATCTTCCGCTGCATTATAGGTACTCAGCTTGTCATTATGTGTCGGCCTCCTGGCCCAGTGGTCACAGCTCATGTGCGAATCTTGAGGTCGTAGGATCGATTCCCGAGGAGAGATATTTGTGTGATGAACACGAGTATTTGTAGGACTTATATTTAACAATAGTTCAATCTGACGAAGTGTCGTGGTCTGAGCTTCCGAATCTACATACAGAGAACCAATGTTGAAAAAGGAAATCGGGGGGTTTGATTCTCCGTTTCTTCTCCTGACAAGTTTTTGTTTCTTGGTAACGGTGTCAACTGTAATTTTATTTTCAGCATGTGACGTTCAATAAGTGTTCCCTGTGTCCCTTACGTTGAATAAAATATTTTTGATTTGATTTCAAGTTATGAACATTTGTACCTACGTTGTTCAATCCACAAAACTCTTTTTGTACACGTCACAAAATGTGCTAAGGAGAACAATAGAAACAAGCCCTAAACAAAAAGCCTTAATTAAACAACGTTAACACTCCCGGAGTGACAAGGGGTGACAATAAGGGACGTATTTTTACACGACAGCGCAAAAAGGACTGTTGTTGCCGCCGCCGGTCTGAATTCGCGAGATAAGGATATAAAAAGTCTACCTATATAATAATAATAAATACCTGGGACAATTCCACACAAATTGACCTAGTCCCAAATTAAGCAAAGCTTGTGTTATGGTAACTAGACAACGATATATTTACTTATATAGATAGATATATACATAAATAAATAGGACATCCAAGACTAAGGTACATATACTCGTGTTCATCACACAAATATCTGCCCTCAGCGGGATTCGAACCCGCGACCTCAAGTTTCGCAGTCAGGAGCTCTAACCACTAGACCAGACGGTCGTCAAATCCTATAATATATACTACTTATATTATATATACGAATATGTAAGGAAGTTTGTTACTCAATCAAGTCAGAATGGCTCAACGGTATTGGACGAAATTTGACACAAGTTATATTTGTGTTGATAATGTTAGCCTGGTACATCCCACTGCTGGGCCAGGAAGGATGGATGGACATAGCTGTTATTTCAGAAATAAAAATATTAACACAATTTATATATACAACTTCATTTACAATATTCTAATTAGTATTCCCTAGTGTTCAGGACGGTTGCTTCTTTATATCAGAAGGGAACCTACTAGTACGGGGAAAGTGAACCGTGGTAGCCGAGTGGATTATGAAGTCACTTAAATACCTATAGATGGCAGGTTCAAACCGGCCCTATCAAGGTTTTATGAAAGTTAGTATATTAAAGCAAATATAGTTCTAATCATGCCAGACATACGAGAGGGCATAACGGGTTTCCGGTTCGAATTTGGAACTGCCCGACTGAGGCAGGACCTCCACCTCGATCAGGCCAAAAGGGGATTTGAATTTCAACTCCGCGTGCCCGAAACCATAGCGATACATTTTTCCGGGTCTATAATAGAGGGGAATTCAACTGACAGTCGATCCAAAGACATTTCATGAACTGAAAAAAGGAAAGAAACAGCTGATTGGCCATTAAAAGGCCTATTATAAAGGTTGGATATCACTTACAGCTATCATTTAAGAACTCGACTCCCGTTTCAACAATGCAAGTACCTACATATTCTTCGGAATCTACCGCTCAGTCTATCTTTTTAATAGAATACCCCCTAGTTATTTGTTACGATACAAAAAGTTAACTTTTATATCGACAACGAAGTTCTTTATACCATTATTCACGGTGTTACCATTGGGTATGCCTCCGGGCCATAGTGAAGCCACATTGTCCAATGGCGTTCGATACACACCGTGCTTTAATTACTGCATCTGCCACAAAAAGTAGGAGCGGTAAAACAAAAAATGTTACGGACAAAAACCGTGAATTTTTTCGATACGGCTTTTCTGTCGGTAGTGATAGGTGAAGCGGAGAGAATTGATAAAAAATTGTATTAGTTACCAACATATGGTGTGTTATGTACCAACCGAAGGAACGTCGTTTGGTATTCGTTACTTAAGTGGCTCTCAATGACTAACAGACAATCTGTGGTTAAATAATCCACGGTTAGCAGCGGTGTTTATGGTTTTCATTCTAAGTAAGTAGTACTTGGTAGTCAACACAACAAATCAAAAATATTTTATTCAACGTAAGGGACATAGGACACATCACATGCTGAAAATAAAACTACAGTTATCAAGAAACAAAAACCTGTCAGGAGAAGAAACGGCGAAACAAATTCCCCGAATTCCTTTTGTCAACATCGGTTCTCTTTTATGTAAATATCTCTCAGCGGGAATCGATCCTACGACCGTAAGATTCGCAGACACGAGCTGTGACCACTAGACCAGGCGGCCGACACATAAGGACTAGCTGAGTATAATGCAGCGGAAGATTCTTCAGGCCGGGAAGAAGCATTTAATAAGAGGTGGCTGCCAGCAGTTTTAATTACTGTTTTTTTCGCCCATATTTGCTAGTGGCTTGGCTAAATAATGCTAAATAATCATATATTATATCTTGACGATTTCCCACACAGACCCCGAAAGGGTGGGCAGTCTGTAGCACCCACACACCCATTTTTCGCTAGAGATGTATATTAAGTGCCAACGTGACTGAGCCAGTCGACCAGCAGGACTATACATACTTGACATCTTGCCTTTGTCAAACGATAATGAGAATGACATAGAGAAACAAGGTTATGGTTACACTCCAAATCCTCCGGCTTTTTACAGACTCATCTATTATGTAACGTTGCATAATATTACTTACATTAACAATATGAAGTCTAGCGAATTCGTGCCCACTATCAAATCCGCTCGCAATTGTCGACATTCTTTCGAATATATTGTTTTAATCAACAACAACGGAAAACAATGCCATATGCGTACCTGTCAATGGAGATTGCGAGCATTGTTCGACATCGGCGGTAATACGTACAAAACGCATTTTGTTTACGAAACCAATCGAACATGCGCGACAAATGTCGATCGAACAACAAAGGTGTTCTATGTACAATGGGCGCGATGTAAAGTTTTACTTGACTGGTCGTGACATACGCGTTCAAAGCTCAGACAACTTGCTCGATAAGATGTTTTTATCGAATGTTCGTATATACCTATTTCAAGTTACGGATTTTACAGGTTCGACGAATTCACGCTTCATGCATAAATTATGTTCACGATTCTTCACAAGATTTCCCGAATAGGTAGGCAGACTTGTAGAGCCTAACTGTCTGTGTTCGCGGCATATTGTTATGCCAATAGACAGAGAGTTTTTAAGGTATGTATGCAATACGACTGTACTTTCGCCGTTTAATATGTTCACAAATGTGCGCACACCGTTGTTTACACTGAAAAAAGCTCACGGTATGAATTATAAATTGTACCTATGTACTTAAGTTCAGACAAGTCTGACAGAGAGTCTACCGGTCACTCGATATACAATACTAGGTAAACTAAACTAAAACTAACGTCTCGCAAAAACTAAAGAAATGCACGGCCGATTTTGATAAAATTCTTTGTGTATTTAACTCGATCGTTAGATGGTTTAGATTCACCCGATAGGTGTCGCTGCGATCGTGTTAGAATTTTATTTTCACCGAAACCAAAGCGGGTAAGCTAGCTATGTATAAATAATAAACTTGGCACAGCTGTCAATGCCTGCGTTAATTAGAGTTCTAACCTTTCGCTTTGTAGAAAGGGCTACGACCAATCACCTATATGATTAGATGATGTATTTTTTGTGGGAACTGGCGATCCTCGGCGGCCGTATGTCACGGGTGTTTGTTTTCATCAGTGTCTGCTTCCCTCAATAATTCCAGCCAACTGTTAGGGGCGTCTACTCAGTTAATATTAATTAACGCAGGGGAGTGGCATTGTAGTGCACGTAATAGGTTTCGAGCGATCTAGTAATAGCTCCTTGCGTAAGGTGGTGGGTAGATTAGTGATTTGATTGTGGGCTTGTCGGAAGTTCGATATGGAGTTTCAATATGCGTAACTTTTTTCTTTGTATAGCTGATTCTTAAATAAATATTAATAACTAACACCGGATAAACAGCCGGAAATACGTTTAAGTTGCCAACGTGACAGATGGCGAGTCCATCGCCGTTACTCAAGCACGACTATACATACGCCTTTGAATTGCTTCTCCAACGTATGAAGGTTTCTTTCGACGTTTTCCTTCGCGGTAAAGCTCGTGGTGTGGCACTGCACTAAACTAATTGGAACAGTCTCATTTCGAACTTGCAATCGTTGTGTTGCTACCTACTCGAACCACTCGGCCACCACAGCTCTAAATATAATTATCTTCATAAATTTTATTAAGTTCTACGTGTTTAGGAATGACACTGAACTGCTAATTGCCAGCAACTGTGGGTATTCCTAGATGGTTAAAATACCACTATTCGTTCTGAAATGTGCCGCTGCGAGATTATTACAAAATGCTAATCCTCTTTTCTCAATAACGTGAACAAAAACAAACATACATTCAGAAACTGTGAGACGTATGAATAAAATATAAGATCTATTCGCTCGGGACTACAATGGTACTTTTAGCGAGCTTTGTCGCCCCACCCTTCGTGAATCGCAAAGAAATAACTTTATTAAAGGAGACGGTCTTGAAAAGAAATGTAGATGGCGCCACTATACGATTTAAATAAAATTTTACAGATGTTCACAGATGGCATCTACAAACTGTCAAATAGTGTGCTTGCTAATGTGTTCACTATACTTTTTCACATAACGGTATATGTACCATGGAAGTTAAATTAAAGTACACTATAGGTATAATACGAATATAGACGACCGTCTGGTCTAGTGGTTAGAGCTCCTGACTTGCGAAACTTGAGGTCGCGGGTTCGAATCCCGCTGAGGGCAGATGTTTGTGTGGTGAACACGAATATTTGTAGGTACCTTAGTCTTGGAGGTCCTATGTATTTAAGTATATATCTATCTATATAAGTAAAACACAAGCTTTGCTTAATTTGGGACTAGGTCAATTTGTGTGGAATTGACCCAGGTATAAAAATAAAAGGTATAAGAAAATGCGAATAGGTATAAGAGATTTTTCTAGGAAGGAATTTTAATTGTATTGTCAAGCGGAATGCTTGACAATACAATTAAAATTTTATTTTTTAATTGTATTGAATTTGTCCTAAATTTAAAATTTAGGACTTCGAAGGAGCAGGCGGAGGTGTAACAACACCCTACTGTCACCGGAGTTATATTTAGGTGCCAACATGACAGATGGCGAGACAGCCCACGCTTTTTTTAAGCACAACTATACAGGCATACGTCTGTGATTTTTTTCTCAAAAATATGTAGGTTTCCTATCAATGTTTTACTTCATGGTAGCTTGATATGATCTATCACTGTAGGTACCTAAGTAGGTACAACGAACTTTCAACTATACAAAGTACAGTTGAAAGTTCGTAATGAAAGCCAACTTGATGACTCGAACCATTCGACCACCAAATCCTTACTTATTTAATATTATAATTGTGAATGTAATTTCGTTTGTTACGCGTTCACGTAAAACCTACCTACTTAACCGATCATCATGAAACTTTGTACACATATTTTTGAAGGTAGTATAAGTAACATAGAATACTTTTTATTGAAAAAAAAAATCATTTTTACGAATATAAAAAAGCCGTCCACGCCGACGAAGTCGCAGAGCTATTAATATATAAACCGAACTGTATTTTAAAACCATCAAAGAGGCAAGCAAACGGTTAGCCTGATAGTAAGCGGTAAGAGCCAGGGCTGTCACGTGATGCCGATCCAAATACAAAGAATAAATTAGCAAGGAGTATACAATACGATGAACAATTTGTAGCTAAGGGTAACAGAACTGTAGGTACCTAACACTCGCTGAACGCCATCGTGGAAAGCTAACCAAATAGGCTTTGAGCCAGCAACTACACCCGGCCCACCGCAATACAGTCAGGCAGCAAAAATAGTAGGATAAAAATTTTGAAAATGGCGTTTCCTCTCTCCGCCACCGCCAGAATGGCCGCCATGGATGGGCTTGATTTTTTCCTATTCGTGCTTCCCCTGTCTCCCTTTTACTGAACATTTTTAAATTTTCCCTCAGGTTTTGCTTACTTTTGATTAATTCGACGAAACCCCGCTGTGGCCAGATTGCACCGAGCTTTAAACACATTTAACTGTTTGTTGAGCTCTTCAGTTATTTGTTTGATTATTGACCGTTAAAAAAATGCTATAGTCGTGGTGGACGAATGTTCGAGTAGTTGCCTGCGACACAAAGATTGCAAGATCGAATCCCGACTGTACCAATGAGTTTTTCTGAACTTAAGTACAATGATTAGTGACACCACGAGCTTTACGGTGAAGGAAAACATCGAGAGGAAACCTGCATACGTCTGAGAAGCAATTCACAGGAAGGCGTATGTATAGTCGTGCTTGAGTAACGGCGATCGACTCGCCATCTGCCACGTTTGTACCTAAAATATATCTCTGGCGGAAAGTGGGTGTGTGGGTACTACATGAGCTTGCAGAGATTCAAAAGCCCCCATTTTACACTTATCCTAATTTACACCTATCTAGCTACCCCTTCGGGGATCCTGAAAAGGCGTGATAATTTTTACAAACATAAGAAAATTAAAGTTTCATGAAGTGAAAAACTTTTCAATTCTAAGCATGTAAGGATGTTTTTTACCAACTAGACAACGATAATAACGATTAAAACTAGACAACGATATACATACTTAGGTACATAATTATCTACATAGAACATCCAAGACTAAGGTACAAATACTCGTGTTCATCACAGAAACATCAGCCCTCAACGGGAATCGAACCCGCGACCTCAAGGTTCGCAGTCAGGAGCTTTGGAGGTAGGTATGTGCTAAACCAGAAAAAAAATATATTAATGAACTTCACGGTTGAAATTGCGGAGCTCAACCTAGTAAACATCAATGGTACGTAGCTCATACACAATTAACTCGTGTAAAAACCATCAGTATTCAATAACAGATTTGCCTCTCATCGTACGAATCAAATCAAGATCCTCTCAATGAAGTGCGGGATGATCAATTTACAATCATAATGAGACCTTTTGATTCGATGGACGGATTAGTCCAATACAATTTGCATAATAGTAATTTAGTGAAGACGCTCTCGAGTTTACTGAGTATTATATCTGGTAACAATGAGAGGTGGCTGAGATATTAAATAACTAACCTACGTTATTATACTTGAATTAACATATTTCAATCTGGAAAACCTAGTCACAGTTCAGTTTAAAAATACTGTAGGTACGTAAATTCTTAAACGTGTACCCAAGTTGACGTTAAAGCTGGTGTGATTAGTCACTGTACTTGAGTTCAGAAAAACTCATTGTTACGGTCGCGATTCGAACTTGCAATCTTTGAGTTGTAGGCTCGAACTCGAACCACTCGGCCGTCACTGCTCTTATCATTCATTAATACATCACTATAATCATCAACATCAATAGTTAAATTTTTTGAGTATATAATAAGGAAAACATCGAGAGGAAACCTGCATACGTCTGAGAAGAAGTTCAAAGGCGTATGTATAGTCGTGCTTGAGTAACGGCGATGGACTCGCCATCTGTCACGTTGGCACCTGATATACCTCTGGCGGAAAGTGGGTGTGTGGGTATTACCTACACACCTCTGCCTACCCCTTCGGGGACCCTTGTGGGAAGGCGTGAGGATATATTATTATTATTATTATATAATAAGATATATTTTAAGTGCCAACGTGACAGATAGCGAGTGAACACGACTATGCCGTCTTTGAATTTAATCCTCAGGCGTATGCAGGTTTCCTCGATGTTTTCCTACACCGTAAAGCTCGTGGTGTGATTAATCCTTTCATAAATAAATATGTAACTGCTATAAGTATATGAATGACGCTAATAAGGAATGAATTGATAATTTACGAGAGCCTTTGGAGTAATTCACAAAGCAGGCCTGGGTCTAAGGACGTGCGGTGTCCGGTTCATTGTTGTTAACGTGTCAGTTACATCGTGTTGTAACCTCGTTGGCAGTTACATAGTCATACAGATGTCAATTAACCGACTGGAAGGTAAGTAAATCATCCGAAACTGGCGTTGGACTAGGAGGGACCATAAATCATTGAACAACTGGAATATTCAGAGGATATTGCGAATTTGATTTCTCATACCACTGCAGTGGCATACAAGCGACGCCCGCCTAAACCTGACCGCGGCCCGGTAAACGGTTACCGCCGATCACTCACGCGTTGCCGACTCTGCAGTCGGTCAATCTTTTCATTCCCTTCTTGAAGAACTCTGTAGGGAAAACCTTAACCGGGAGTTCATTCCACAGCCTGAGAGTAGGTACCATGTCGAATAATTCGACAGAGGTAGGGTAGATTCAAGAAAGGTAGGGCATATCAAGAGAGGTAGGGCATAACAAGAGAGGTAGGGCATAACAAGAGAGGTAGGGCATAACGGATTCTCCGTTCGAATTTGTATCTGCCCGACTGGGGCAGGACCTCCACCTTATAGAAGTCCGTAGCCAAATAACACAATTTTTTTGTGTTGTGTTCCTACGTGGTGAATAAGGTTTCCAGTAATGAGCTCCTTGGGGAGGGGGGAGGATTGTTATATTGAGTTGGCAACCGAGGGATTAGACCTATTATGTTGCCAACACAGTATAACTCTCTGAACACAGAGTGGCAACGCGAAAGTGATACTTAGGTATCGTGAGCGTACATAGGGTAACCGTTTCCCATCAGGTGGGCCGTATGCTTGTTTGCCACTCTTGTTGTATAAAAAAAAATCGCCAGAACTACATACAAGCGGAAGAACACACACTCTTACCTAAGTGTAGTAAAGTTAGTTTGCCTTTAATAAAGTTGAGGCATAGTATACCCTATATTTATGGCCATTAAAATCCATGATCTTTATCCGTCCTTCATCAAATTTATTCAAACCCATAGATATATCTGAGCCAATCCCGTAAAACAGATTGACACCGAAGAAATAGTTACTTTCAGTACCGCACAGATGCATACATACCTAAGTCAACTTGGAATGAATCATCAATTAAAACATTTATGATTGTAATCTCTATTGACTCAGTTATATAATCTTTGTGCTCATACTAAGGGTCGCAAATTGGAATCTAGTTCCTTATGAGACGAACCGAATAAAAGCTAGTATACCGGTCTTATTTGAACCCGCTGTAAGACGCTCAATTTGAAATAATTTCCCACTATTTATGGACCCGCGAAGGTACAATTATATTACATAGATAATTATTTTTTCTGTCCATCCAAAATCCAGCTAATAATCTATCCTTATGCCATATTTCATCAAATTCCAATGACGATTGAGCAACAAACATAACATTTTAAATCCAAATTAAGCAAAGAAAAGCTACCAACTAAACTCACCTAATCTTTTGGAGATCTCCGAATTGTGCATCTTTGGGTTGTCCTGTGCAATCTTCCTCCTCTGCAGGCGGGACCACACCATGAATGCGTTCATGGGTCTCTTGATGTGTTCTTCCTGCACTTTTTTATGCTGGGCTTGGCTGTTGATGGCCGATATAGACCCCATGGACCCTATGGCCCCCATCGCAGACATGGGGCCCATGGGGAAATGGCCCATGGAGCCACCGAAGCTGGCCCGGTCGCACATCGCACCAGCAGCACTGGGGAGCAAGATATAAGATATAGGATTGAAGGTTGATCCCCGATAAGATCCGCAGTGCGCAGCAACTCGAAATGATATTATGTATTTTTTATTATTAAGTCTAATTTAAATTATTATTATATTAAACACTCATGTTTCATGAAAATTATCATACAAATTACATTTCTAGTCATAATAAATTTAAATAAATAATATAATATAAATAAATAAATATTCTCACGCCATCCCACAAGGGTCCCCGAAGGGGTAGGCAGAGGTGTATAGACAGTACCCACACACCCATTTTCCGCCAGAGATATGTTAGGTACGCCTTTGAATTGTTATTGTGCCCCAATGTTCTTCACATTAAAGCTCGTAGTGTGTACTTTTATTAGAAAAACTTATTGGTACAGTCGGCATTCGAACCAGCAATACTTGCGTTGCAGGTTACAATGCCGACCAAATAGCCACAACGGCTCTCTAGCTACCTATTCGTGTTTCTTATTCCCGGATTACAGACCGGTCGAGATATCAGACAACAGGTCGTGCTTGCTCAGTAGGCAAATTGATCACTACACTTCACAGCGAAATATTAATCCCACCCTCTCGTCACCACGTGTACAATTATCATGTTTAATATCACAGCGACAATTACAGTGTTCACACGTCTGGAAAATATTGATATTAAGAGGGGAGCCTGATAAATTGGCTGCTTGTGACTCGGAGTTTTACAGCTTTTCATTGCCGCATTTGCACGGGATGGCATGATAGGACGCGTCGTTAAGTGAATCGTCTTGATTTCCATATTGGTTTTAACATTGTCCTATTCGGTGTCGAGACCCTTGGTCCGTGGGGTCCTAGCGCTATAAGGCTTTCTAAGGAAATAGCAAAAAGATTAGTTGACATCACAGGAGACCGAAGAGCTGGCAGCTACAAAGGAGGAGGCGAGGACAAAGAATTAGTGTAGCTATTCATAGGGGGAACGCTGCCAGTTTCTTCGGAACCCTGCCTAAAGGTCCTTTTAATAGAGACTCGGCGTGATGATATGTATGTAGGTATGTATATTAGTTGATATACATACATTATTTATACAACACGCTATAAGTCTCGTCTTCCCACGAGGTTCCCGGAAGGGGTGAGCAGAGGTGAAACGGCTCTTCGCTGGCATTATATTTAGGTGCCAATGACCGATGGCAAGTCCATCGATCCTGTCCGTTCTTCAAGTACGACGTGCATACGTTTCTTCTATATGCTTTCCTTCACCATAAATCTCGTGGTTTGATTAATCACCATACCTATATTATATATTAATATTGCTAGTAGGGATTTGAACTTACAATCATTGTGTTGCAGACGAATCGAACCACTCACCACTTCACAGCTCTCCAATATTTGACTGTCACCAAATTAATTATCTTAAGCATAGGGTCCGTACGCAAACGACTAGTCAACCCTATTTATAGTTAGTTACTGTAATCCCCATAGACGGGGGTGGAAAAACATAAGTACACGATAATGTAATTTTACAAACATATGGTGTTGGTGATCGGGTGTCACCCTACATAGTGTAGGATGGGTCTATTAGGTCGCGGTAGATGCCGGCGAAGATAAACTTGACAGGTTTACAACGAAAGTTGCCTATAGAGCCAAATTAATGTTTAAATGTATTTTTTTTCATTCCGAGCTTTAATACTTACCACTTTCATAAAACGGTTCTCTCTTTATCTTAAAAAAAATATATGCCTTAAATAATTTAAATTCTCAAAAGGTCGTGTTGGTTATGTATCCGCAGTCATAAAGGACCGGGTCCTTTGGACATCCAAGAATTTAAGATAAACAATAATGTATTCGTTTCTCGAACAGGGCTCTACAGTCCTTTACCTAGATAAAGGACTGTTTAAGGGACCCGAGAATTTAAGAGATACAAAATAGTAACAATTAAGTATTTTCATTCTTTTGATCGAAACAAATTGTTTATTAATACAAAAACGTTAATCCCACGACCCCCTCGACTAGATATTGGTGGGACGAGTCTTCGTGGATGGCAATCTCTGTAGATAAGAATAAGATACATAATTAAACACACCGTCATAGCAAGTAGGTATGTGATCCCACCCTCCTAATTAAAGCCAAAACTCGGATTAACGATGGAGTTTGCTTGTTAAGTAACTTAGCGGCAGAAAAAATAACTTAATGTCACATATTCCGGGAAACTTGTATTTGGGTCAAAAAGGGAGTGTCGGCTTGTGTCAATATTAGTCTCCTGGCAACCGGCTTACGGAGGATGCTCTACTTATTAAGTGGATGTTAGTTTTAGAGCTGGAGAATCAGTGGAGAACGTATACCTACATCTATCACGCCGAGTTTCCGGTAGTCGGAGAGAGCAGAGCGCCAGTTGTCTCTGGAGTTTTTAACCTCTTGGAGAGTTGGAGAATGAGTAAAGTATATTTCCAATAGCGTCCAAATCCACATAAATAGTATAAATAGTGCCATCCACGAAGACGCGCCCCACCAATTTCTAGCCAAGAGGGTCGGGGGATGCGCGGAGTATGCCCCGAGTCTATTGATTGTAGTGTGCGTGTGTACTCATAGGTAATCAGTGTGTACCGATAATACTCAAACGTTAGTGGAAGGTTGCACACTTCCACTATAAACTATAGGGAAGATTAGTGGGGCGCGTCTTCGTCGATGGCACTAGATATAACAGGCTGCGAGGTATATGTATATATATCATGCGGCCTGTTGTTGTTGCCTGCAACGCAAAGATTGCAAGTTCGAATCCCGACTGTATCGACGAGAATTTTCTGAACTTAAGTTCAGTGATTAATCACACCACGAGCTTAAGCGTTGAGAAAAACATCGAGAGGAAGCCTGCATACGTCTGAGAAGCAATTCAAAGGCTTGTATAGTCGTGCTTGAGTAACGGCGATGCACTCGCCATCTGTCACGTTGTCACGACTCGTATATAAGTCTAAATAACTTAATTAACATTAACAACACATCCACCAATATAATAAAGCACCCCCTGTCCAGAGCATCACATACTCCTCCCAGTCCAAGTAACACTGGTCATACATAGTTACGTTGGTCAAGATCAAAGTTATGCAATGTGCATCCGACACGCGTTGATCTGGATTTATGTAATCTCGTTAAAAGCTTCAAAATGGTAGTGTCATGAATCGGATGGTTAATGTAGCGGAAACAATATCTTATAAGTATTATTTTATGAAGAGACTGATGAATGTGGTCGAAGCGAAAGAGGTGTGTAAGTCTAGAGAGAACTGGCGCTCTATACTCTCTATCTAGGTATGCCGTTAGGGACTCGGCGTGATGTAGGTATATCTATTATTTATGTTACCAACGTGTCAGGTGCGTCCATCGCCGTTGCTCAAGCACGACTAGGGTCTTTGAATGTCTTCTCAGACGTATGCAGGTTTCCTCTCGATGTTTTCCTTCACTGTACAGCTTGTGGTGTGACTAAGATTTCGATCAAAACACAGGGTTATTGAGCTACGGCTAGTATGAGGGCTAAGTAAATTTAAATTGCAATTTGAATATTATGAGAAATCCTCATACTCATTATTGTATACCACTTAGTATTAATAAGCATGTGGTCCGCCTGATTGTAAGCGGTTACCACCAGAATCTTTTCACACCCTTCTTGAAGACTCCATGCTGTGGTCTAGTCTATAACTAGGGCAAACCTTAATGGGGAGTTCGTTCCACAGCCTGAGCAATTATTTCCATATCTTTACGTAATATAAAATGATGAAGTCGCTTCCGTTGTCTGTTCGCTTAGATCTTTTAAACTTTTCAACGGATTCTAATTCAGTTTCAGCAATACTTAGATAGGGTGATTCAAGAGGATATCGATAATGTCGATCAATTCTAACATTTGTAATGTGATGTCGTAACAAACATATTTTTGTGCGCTTAGATGGCTTAATCTTTTGAGATGGATCAAATTAATGTACTACGGTCCGCAATGGTACCTATATATATTTATCTCTAACGTACTAACTCTAAGTATAACTAACACAAACAATTTTAGTTTAGTCTTAAGTGTTAAAGTGACTACATTGCACTCTTGCGAAGCCGGGGCGGGTCATTAGTATATTTAAAAATGCTTTCATATATCTAGTTAATATACCAACGTGGGAAGTTTACAGAGAACTAGATAAATCAAGAACCGCCACCGGTTTTCTATTCGGCACCTACCGTGTAATTTGACGGTAGCCTGTGAACTTTCGATCAAACATTGACCAATGACCATTATGACTGACAAATTACCCTTTTTGGTACTAGCATATAATATAATATAGGTACCACAACAGAGCTGCAGTGGCAGAGTGGCTCCAAAAGTCGCCAGCAACGCAAAGATTGCAAGTTCGATCTCCGACTGTATCATTGTTTTTATCTGAACTCAATTCGGATACATATACTATAGTGATTTTCAAAGCTTTACAGCGATAGAAAACTTTGCGCGTGTTGCCTACTCAAACCTTGTAGACTCCGACTCTTAAGATAAAAAAAAAACAACCTCTAGCTATATAGCCTCACGCGTTCCCATAAGGGTCCCCGAGAAGGGGTAGGCAGAGGTGTATATATGTAGTACCCACACACCCACTTTCCGCCAGAGATATATTATAGGTGGTTTTGGTCATACGTTATTTAACCTTAATCTAGATATCTATATGCTAGGTACCTAATGCCAATCCATAAATTCAGAGGTTTGTAAGGATGTTTTGTTCCTTTTTCTTGTAATATAATGATTATATTGAATCATTACTGAACGGGATTGTATTGTATTGTATGAAAATTGGCTTCAAGAATTATACCTTGCCTAGATTTTCTTTATGCCGAAACAGATCTACAATAAGATTAAATATCGAGCGAACCTAGTATTGCTTGTGCATGTTATTACACATTTTTATTTTTCTCCTTTCAAATACTAACATCGACTTCAATTAAATCGCGATCTATAATGATCATAGCGCCATCTTTCGGCGCACATTGCGATTAGCTCTCGACTCACTTATTTGAAGCTTACAATTTTAGACGTGTTTGTAACACGAGCAAACATACTACTGTAAACTACTTAGAGGCCGTAAGACATCACAGATGCAAACAACGGTAACTTTATCTTACTTATTAACGTGGGGACGACGAAATACCACTGCCTTTGCTTGAACATTGAGAACCGCAATGAGGGAATGCAACTCGGGTTCCGTACAACGAATTGAACCAGATACAATGGACAAAACAAGTTGGACATGGATGCCTATAGGTATCATCTCGCCATCCTTCATGATTGCCAAAGTGGTGGGCAGAAGTGTTATAATTTTCCACGATATCATCTTTTATGAGACAGTTTTCTTGGAATGTTTTTCGATACAATTCCTCTGTATTTATTATTAGATTTTCATCATAGTGTGGTCTTACCATATATTATGACTGACTACATTCATGTAAAACTAGTAGATATCTACAGATTTTGCGTTTAATATATTAATAGATACTTAATTGTCTTTGAAAAAATAACCTTCTGCCTAATCTCTATCAAAGTTGCATGCGTGAGGATATAGTTAGGAAACAGCATAGAGTTCTTCAAAAAGGGTGCGAAAAGATCCTGCAGGGTCGGCAGTGCGCGATACCCCTGGTGTTGCAAGCGTCCATGCGCGAACCGCATGCTTGCTTGCTTCCCGTGTGGTATAAAAAACTAAATGAGCTTTTTCTCAATCCATATTTTCCCCATACTATATCGAAACCTGCATGCGTTTGAGAAGATATTCGAAGGCTTAAATATAGTCGTGCTTGAGTAACGGCGATGGACTCGCTTGACGACACGTTGGCATCTAAAATATATCTCTGGCGGAGAGTGGGTGTGTGGATACTTACCACACCTCTGCCTACCCCGTCAGGGAAGGCGTGAAGATATTATATTATTTTTAGATACAGTGATTAAAGGGCAAAATACATACATATATATATAGGTAGAACAAAAATAAACACAGGTGGAACTGCGGTTCACAGCTAACTTACAGAAAAAGCTTTTACTAATCAATATCAATACCTTAATGAACGACCATTATATGATAAGATAAGATAATATTTAATCTTAGTATAATATAAGAAGGCTTTCGTACCCCTTTGTCTAACAGATCAAGCGGTGTCAGGTGAAATCGGCGCATGCGCACGCTAACACTCAACGCAAACGCAGCCATCATCGATTGTTTGCGTCGGCAAGAACATAGAGAACACGGCTTTAAAAGGAGTACAGACCAAAGAGTTACTAATCATACACAAACAAGCTAATTTTGTTCATATTTTGCAGTGATACGGTTGAAATTTCTGTGGCATGGGTGTTATTAGATGTAAGGAGGTATAAGATTTTTTTAAGTAAGCGCCAGTGAATAATATCAGTTTTGCGGGTATCACATCTACGTTCTTTACTTTACATATTGAGAATTGTATTTTCATATTATGTCCATATTTCATAATTCTTGTTACTGTAGGTATATTCTCAAAGAGCAGACAGAGCCATTACTCTGCTTTTTGATATACCTAGGTAGATATTATACGTAAGCAAAATTGATCACAATAAAATCATCAGAAATTTTATCAACGAAAACATTGCAATTTCCAATGAGTTCTTTCTGTAGCTTAAGTAGGTACAGCGGCGAAGGAAAACATCGAGAGAAAACCTGCATAAATATGAGCAGAAATTCAAAGACGTCAAAAATCAAAAATCTTTCATTCAACGTAACGGACACAGGGAAGACTTATTGGACGACACATACGTACTAAATCAAAAACTAAAGTTTACACCGTTTCCAAATAAAAAAAAAACCTGTCAGGCGAAGAAACGGCGAAAGACTACCCGGTTTCCTTTTTGAAGGATCCGGAATAAGTGGGTGGCTACGGTCACCTCATATTTTTTCAATGATATCACTAGTTGGCCAAACTACCGTCTATCCGTCGTCTACTACCGTCACCGCGATGGCTGCGGGCGGCTTCGGTCCATTTGTTCACTTCGGTAATGATCAAATTGTACCTAGGAGGTACTTAAAACTTTACCTTTGTTTAAACTATATCTCTGGCGGAAAGTCGGTACACAACACACCCACTTTCCGTCTTACCTATACACCTCTGCCTACCCCTACTTGGTACCATAAATAATAATCCAGATCGGAGCAGGACACCCGATGCCTGCAATTTGACACAATGCTTCCAGCCGGCCCTTACTACTTATAAAGTTACAGTGAAGTTCATATATATACCAATCGAAAATTTGCTTTAGAATTGAGCTTGGAAATTGGCAGACGTATTTTAACCAATGCTAAATGACCCAATAAACCTTATAGTAACATATCAATTCCGTTTTAAAATTCTTAATCTTCCGGCGGCTCGCATAAAGCAAAGGACCGCCATAAAAGGCAACGGTAGCGCTGTAAACTTCAGACGATTGTGGGCTCATTAGGCCTTCTATAATACGCAATTGGTCTGCGATTGATGTTGCCAACTGATTGAATGTGTGTTATTAAATAACAATAATAATTGTGACCTTTATCACAAATTTTGTTTTTTATCTAATTAGATTCTACGTAATATAAGATTCACACTTGAAAAAAAGGGCATTTAACCAAACGAGTAGGTACACATTTTTTTTAGTTATATTTACTAGGTATTATTGTCATTTTTTTTATTTATATAGATAGGTATAAAACATCGGATATCTAGGTATAGTGGGTAGGACGTTAAGAGTAGGCTTTAAAATCTGTACGCGTGTGAAATATACCTATTTGATAGAACTTTTCATTGCCTACCGCGAGACTTGGCGCGATTATCTATGCTTTTTATTACTCTGCGCACGCGTTCGATATTAGGCATACTATGAAAAAAACCACATATTTATAATAATAATAATATATAATATATCCTCACGCCTTCCCAAAAGGGTCCCCGAAGGGGTAGGCAGAGGTGTATAGGTAATACCCACACACCCACTTTCCCCCAGAGGTATATTAGGTGCCAACGTGACAGATGGCGAGTCCATCGCCGTTACTCAAGCACGACTATACATACGCCTTTGAATTTCTTCTCAGACGTATGCAGGTTTCCTCTCGATGTTTTCCTTCAACGTAAAGCTCCTGGTGTGACTAATCACTTTACTTAAGTTCAGAAAAAACTCATTGGTATAGTCGGGATTCAAACTTGCGACCTTTGCGTCGCAGGCAACTGCTCGAACCACTCGGCCACCACGGCTTCTAACTACATATTTACAGTCTATAAATTAAAATTTTCAATAACATTTTTCCAGTCCCTCATAGTGCAGGTAGAAAAGAAAGAGTAGATTTACCAACAATCCTCTATATCGACTATATCCAGCTTCATCCACATTAATTAGCCTCTTACAAGATTCTTATACGAATAAAAAGCTTTAGCAAATACCGAATCCATCCAAACCTCGAGTCCGAGTTAATAATGACTAACAAAATACTTATACTTAAGGAAGAAAATTACCTAATATCTGATATATTATAGGTACCATTGGGTTGAACGAATGAGGGTGTAATTTCTCGGAATAAGGACCCTTAACTCGCCAAATTTAACACGGCAGTCATTAAATCTTTATTTTATAATCGGATTGACCGTAATCTTTGAATGAAGATCATTACGTAAAATGGTTCCTTTCTTACACGAACCCGTCCCATTGCTTCGTGGTGAAAAGTAACAAGTAACAGGTAACAGGGTCGGCAACACGCGAGTGATATCGATAAGCGGCGGTAACCGCTTACCATCAGGCGGACCGCATGATTGTTTGCCACCCAATGGTATAAAAAAAAATTGTAATTTTAACAACATATTTTAAACCAGTAGGTAGATGACCTATGCTTTCTGAATCGTGATGTTTCAATGCATTTATTTGATTCTCGCCTTTTTTAATTTACATTTTGAATCGAGAATTAATCGAGGGAAGTGTCTCTAGATACTATTTCTCTGCATAGGTACAAGGTTTGCCGAACGGGTAGGCAGTTTTATAACAACACTCCCTTTCCGCCGGAAATATACATTAGGTAAGTGCAACGTGACAGATGGCGAGTCCATCGCCGTTACTCAAGCACTACTATACATAAACCTTTGAATGGCTTCTCAAACGTATGCAGGTTTTCTCTCGATGTTTCCCTTTCCCGTAAAGCTCGTGGTGCCTACTTAACTGTTGGTAGATACCTATGTACTACTACTGTAGGTAGATACTTAAGTTCATAACACTCATTGGTACAGTCGGGATTCGAACTTGAAATCTTTGTGTTGCAGACTACTCGAACCATTCGGCCACCACGGCTCTAATAAATAAAACAAATCGGGGTCGTGTCTCCCAAAAGTTATTTTATCATTGGACGTCGTTTAAGCTCAATAAGGTAACCAATATAACTCTACAACATTACTTAACATAGATTACTCAACTTTGATAACTTATCTGGTACCTACTTTTATACAAAACTTGACTTACTTAATAACTTATTTTTTTATTTTATTATATTGAACTTGATGGCTCGCCCGCGACAGGTCCCAACAAAAACAATACATCCACAATTGTAACCGACCGAACAGCAAGACAAATCGATTCGACACAAGTTCGTTGACTTACCATTGACTGTCGCGACCTCGACTATTGTCGCTCCATTTACTTGAATTGTCAAAGTATAAATCAGAAGAAAACTTAAGCTATGTATGAGTAGGTTAGATACCTCATAAAGTGACCGCTGGCACGTTGATGCAACTCTAGATCCACAATGACGTCTTGAATGCACCCAATGGAAAACCCAGTCCCGACGGCACTGTCACAATCACGGCAAAAATACAAAATCGAACAAAAACAAAATATTATTGTACAACAAACGGTGTCATTGTTTATGTAAACTGTTTTGTGAATCGATTTGATCAATAATCGTATTCGTATCGCGGATTCAACCGGTGAGCTCCGCGCGTCCGTCGACACAATGGCGACAATCGACAATCGCGCTCGACTGCGGTGACGGCACTAGCGACAAATCGAGTGATAAACCCGAACATGCCGACCAATGAGCGCGCCCCAATACGCCCACGATCACAAGCCGCGCCCCGCTATTGGCCAAGCAGTTGCCATTGCCTCACAGATGTTATTATGCAGAACGAAACCAACGAAATAAGAATTTAAACGTTTACTAGTGGCGCACAATGCAAATTGCTGGAGCGAGTTGTGATCGCGCCTCATAGCAGACTTTCTGTCTCTTTTTGTTTATGAGTACAATAAATTCATATGACACAGCGTATGTGGTTACACCTGATTCAATGGCCACTTAGCCGCTTCGTTATATCGCTCGTTGGGAACAAGATCAATATTATTCATCGAGGCTTAAGGACGAGCGCGCCGAATAATTAACTTATATTGTTGTTCCTAAAATAATATTGATGCGTTTTTATGTAGGTACCTATATGTGTTTATTATCCATTACCCATTACCCATATTATTACCCATAGATACAAGTATGGGTTAAGCCGTTTGGTCGATAGCTCACTTACGTAGGTATACTTAACAATGTTTTTTAAGAACAAACCAACTTGGTCTCATTCGCAACCGCACATAATTATCTAGAAAGTTGGGCCACCCTACAAGTACCTAGACGATAGAAGGTGGGTGGTAGACATATAGCTACCTAGGTGACACTGCCTTATCATGTTACCTGCCTAAGGCTACAGAGGATCCGGTCATAGTGATAAATAACCTAAGTACCTACATCTAAAATCAGTAATATCGAGACACACTTATCGCCAACCCCAATTGGTTAATAAAGATTTTTTGTTTCAATAATCTATTGGAAATCTATGGGTACAAAGGCACCCTTAATATATTTTGGTGGCCGAGTGGCTCGAGTCCCTGCAACACAAAGATTGCAAGTTCGAATCCCGACTGTACCAATGTGTTTTTTAACTTAGGAGCTTTACGGTGAAGGAAAACATCGAGAGGAAATCTGCATACGTCTGTGTAAAGCAATTCGAAGTCGTGCTTGAGTAACGGCCTTGCAATCTATCACGTTGGCACCTAAAATATATCTCTGGCGGCAAGTGGGCATGTGGGTAGTACCTACCTATACACCTCTCCTGACCCTTGTGGGAACGGGTGAAATCTCTAAGTATGGTGTCTTAGTATCTATTACTATTATGTGCCCGCGGTTTCACTCGCGTACCTAAATTCGGAATAATTTTAATTACCAATGGTGAAATTATTTTAAAAAATGGCATAAAAAGTTTTGAGAATTTCAATTAAAAACATAAATTATGTATTTTTGTAGGTACCATGTCCTAAGGTAATGATGTCCTAAGTATAAGATTAAAGCTTTGATTCAGAAAGTAAGCTAAGATTATTTTTATAGTAGGTACCTACCTATAGGTACTTAGTACTACGTAGTGGCAAGATATTTAGATATTAGGCATTATTATTGTTCCACGAAGTAATGTGGACGAAGCGAAGGAGTTATGTAAGTCTGGCACTCTATGCTCTCTGCCTACCCCGTTAGGGACTCGGCGTGATGATTATTGGTGCATATTCCTTACTACCTTAGTAAAGAGCGAAACGTGCATGCTCGGTCTGTCAACGCGAACAAAGCATGGGAAAAGTTCGTGCATAACCGTGCATTTTTTTTATATATAACGACATTGTCGATACCCAATACTACTTATGGAAAAGACCGTTGGAATATACTTAAGGTCAAGGACTACTGAAATTTTCACATCAATAGACACTCTCAACGGAAGATAGATTAAAGAATAACATTCCTAAGAAATCGATCCTTTATCCCGAACAAACCAACAACTCAAGTTAAAAAAAAAATTTACATACGTCTATCAATCCGTATGATATGAATCCAATAACTTGACAATACAAGTTGCATGCAAATATGTAATCGATACAAAAAATACAAAAAAAAAAATAAAAAAATGTCATCCGAATTTAAATACGAAATATTCGCAGTTGCATTACCCATTGGACGATATGCAGGACCGTGTTTATGAATATCAATTGGATAATATAATTGAATTGTTACCGTCTGTGACACGAGGGCAGTGGGTCGCGCCCTTAGAGCTGACACACAGTGCGGTCTACAAAGCGACATACGCAAATTACCACGCATACAATTTTTATTGGCAATAAAAAGTCCTTTCATCGATTCGCTACAGCGTACATGTGTCTTTTTAAGAATTTTTAAACGTCGATAAATGATTTTTGCATATGACTAGGGCTATGTATAATGCACATGTAAATTCAGTAACATGTGTACACGCAGGTAGTTCAGTTCGGTTTTATTGCCTACTGTGATTTAAATTAGATTGACGGCATAACGGAACTTAACAGACCGTTGCGAATTCGTTTATTGGCAAGTGATATAAATGCTTAGAATTAAATTAGGAAAAGGCAAATGGTTCATTGTACTATAAATGGCTTTGAATGCTAATACTTGTGCTGCCGCCAAATATTCATCCTTTTTTGAACGAAATAATTTCATGCTACAATAATTTCGCCTATTACAGATCTTTAGTCGGGATTTGATTTAACTGTGGAATTATATCTGCGTGGTTACATCGTGTCAATGTTGATACAAATATTGCTGAGCCTATAGTCAATCGAATAATCACACAGGTATCTTTCTTCTTTTATCTTTTTACGCCTTCCCACAAGGGTCCCCGAAGCGGTAGGCAGAGATGTGCAGGTATTACACAAATACCCACTTTCCGCCAGAGATATATTTTAGGTGCCAACGTGACATATGGCTAGTATTACCTAACATACGTGTTTGAATTTCTTCTCAAACGTATACAGGATTCCTCTCGATGTTCTCCACCGTAAACCGTGGTGTGACTAATGACTGTGCTTAAGTTCAGAAAAACTCGTGGTAAAGTCGAGATTCGAACTTGCAATCTTTGTGTTAAAGGCAACTCACCCACCAAGGCTCCATCTATCGCTTAAATTATTTAATTTACATTCTTACGCTTAACTACTAATGTAACAACACCGTATTTTCTCCGAAGATATATTTAGGTGCCAACGCGACGGATCCATCGCTGCCTTTCAAAGATTTCAGTTTCTCTTGAAACTTAGGAACGCAGATTTCCTCTCCATTTGTTTTTTCACCGTAAAGCTAATTTTCCGATTAATAAATGTAGGTACCTACTTAATTCAGAGAAAGCCCATTTGTCCAAGCCCGAATAAAGTATAGTCAGGCTTGGAACCCGCAATTAATGCGATGCGCTATCCGAACAATTCAAGGGCTTTTTTAACTTCAACTTTACTGGTAGTGTATGCATGAAAATATATTATGAATGTAGAGGCAACGAAACAGAGTATAGAAATACAGAGGTCCTGCCTAGCCTCGTGGGAAGTTCGTAGGTGTTTAAGACATCAAGAACAATTAAAATGATATAAATTAAATCGTAGTTACTCGATGCTTAATCGATTCAACACACCTATCCGAATCAATTAACAATAGGTACTATGAAGTTCATACAAGTAACTGAACAAAATCGAATCGAATGCTAATGCGATTGACACACGAAACGGATTCCATTTCGCTTATTTGTCGCGCATTGTGAGTTATTTGTACCGTGAATAAATCCGTTATCGATATTTTCATGCAAATTTGTAATAAATTTTGAATCGATATTCCCGCGATCGTTCAGTACCTATTGTATAAACGGGCGTGAACAATTTGAATAAAAACGATGCATTTTAAACATATTTTTAAATGGCGAATGTCACGATTGACATTTAAAATTATTTCTTTGGCGACAAAAGGATCTAATCATTTGACATAACGGACCTTGGGCGTAACATCCATTGCTGCTGATTTATTGATATTTAAATATCTTTGAGGAGATCGTTAGGTATAACATTTAAGTGGTGCATCTTAATTAGGTAATTTTATTAGCTAAGGGCGCTGTTAGCAGCACAGCCTTTAACGGGGTGAATTTTCACCCTTCTTCCGCAAAGGGAAAACATCGACCTAGATGAGCACTTATAAAACGCCGGAAAAGGTGCACGGTTCGGGTTGATCGTTTCCATCGAGAAGAACCGGCAAGAAACTCAATGGTTACTCTCTTCAAATTATTTGGTATAGGTAGATACATTAGTATTTAAGTATGGGCTAACATAATAAGTGTTATTGTTCTCACTAACCGCGTATAGTGATTGGAGTCTGGCGATGATTGATTGTCGATTGGTACCTACACCACTGGTGGTGTCGTCGAATAGTCGTGCAAGTGACATGCAATCGATCGCTGGTTATCGACAAGTAGTAATCTTTTTTTTTTATACCACTTGGGTGGCAAACAAGCATGCGGTCTTTGATGTAGCGACAATGTAAACAATATCCTTGTTGGGATTCTATGGTTTAGATAGATTTATTTTTGCTTTTTGTTTAGAGATGAACAAGTGACTACTAAGTCACGTGACTGATTCCTACCGATACACAGTCGGTGACCGAGTGTGTTATATCGGTAAATGGGCAAATTCTAGAGCAAATGAATGTAAATAAATAATAAATGTAATTGTAAATAAATAATTTGTATATCTAGGAAGCATGTTCACACGAGATAGAAAGTATGAAAAAGATATTGAAAGAAGGATAACTGCCGGTAATAAGGTGAATGAGCATGTCGGCGTTGATGGGCAGTAAAAGTCTGAGCAAGGATGCTCGAGTAGCTGTCTCTGCCTACCCCGTTAGGGACTCGGCGTGATCATATGTACCTATGTATGTATTTTTGGAATCCCAAAACGCATATAGGTAGGTACCTATTTACATAGAAACTTTTTTTTTTAAAACGAAATAATTTAAGTTCAGAAAAGAAATTGACGGCTTTAAATATCTTTATGATCTCATTTTCGAACATACATTTTTGGAAAATTCTTCTAGAGCCAGAGTGGACAGTTGCTTTGCAGCTGCCTGGAACACAATTATTGCAAGATCGAATGCAGACTGTACCAATGAGTTATTCTGCACTTAAGCACAGTGGTTAGTCACACCCCGAGCTTTACCGTGAACGAACACATCGAGAGGAATCCTCCACACTGCATGAAATTCATAGGCGTATGTGTTGAGCTTGTGAAAAGGTGATGGACGATGGACACGGAAGTAGGTATCTGGGTACTACCTATTCACCTCTGCCTACCAGTTCGGGAAACCCTGTGGGAAGGTAAAAAAATATTTTTTGTTTATACATATATATGTATATAACCGGATTTGTATATCACTTCCCAGAAAGGAACAGTAGTTTCCAACATCAGCTGCCTTACAAGTTTTCAACAAAAAAAATACACTTCATTTAATTTTCACATGCAACTAAAGTAAATAGATAGGCACCCTTTCACAAAACTACCTATTCAAGTACATACATTGGATATTTAACTTTATTGTCATAGCAGTAGCGTGCTTATTGCAAAACAAAGACGTACCACGTAAACCACTTCACAGATCTATATAGTATTGATACTTTCATTGTAGATTAATGAAAGCAAAAAGGATAATTGAGACACGAGAATCAGATCAGATCCTCAAACATCCTTAACGGTCAAAAGATAAAGTTCAAAATCGTTTAACACCATCATCAAAGAGAGATTATCATTGGTACTTCATTAAATACTCTATACTATTTCCTTCCGTTTACTTAAACATATTGGGAGAGCCTTTATGTCAATAACCTTTCGGTTTCAACCACAATGGTCGTAAGTAGCCGGATTAAACCGGATATTAAAAAACCGGTCGCATTACAACCGCATCACGGAAGATAATGATCTTAAAAACAGATGCAAATTTTGTGGATTGCATTCTATTCAAACTAGACTGTTGCAACGAACTAATGCACTTGCAATACGCAATTGAAATCCTTACCTAGCTAAAAATAAAGTTCATTTTACAACTTACATACTAATCCGAGCAGCAAAAAGAAAGTTTGTAATACGCTTGTAAGGTGTAGACCAAGTTAAATGACTGACGATAGTGAGCTCTACACACATTGAAATAAGGAAGAGATTAAGATATGTATTTGTAAATACATCGATATGCGTTTAGTTCTTCATTGTAAGGATTATCGATGTCCGTTTACGGATCCCATGCGTTGTATTTGTAACAAAATCTTTATTTAACTATTGCACTATACATAGTGTTCTATTTTCAATATTATAATTTATACTAGTTGTCCCGCCCAGCTTCGCTCGGGGTAACGACGGCGGCGCCACCTATCGGGTCCAATTGTGAATCTAAACCATTCCCAGATCCCCTTGAACACACACAAAAAATTTCATCAAAATCGGTCCAGTCGTTTGAGAGAAGTTCAGTGACATACACACTCACAGAAGAATTATATATATAAAGATATCACGCCTTCCCACAAGGGTCCTCGAAGTCCACTCCACCAAAGATATATTTTAGGTGCCACGTGACACGTGGCGAGTCCACTGAGAGCTTGAGGCCTTGGAATATCTTCTCAAACGTATGCAGGTTTCCTCTCGATGTTTTCCTTCGCCGTAGGGCTACGTGGGGACGATAATTGTTGATAGTCAAACCTGTGAGCTTTCATTGAAAACTCTCCCTTATCCCTTTGGGTAAAACTACCATTTGCGATGCCATGGCAAGTAACTATTATCTTGCCAAAATGTTTAGTCTCTTCGTATACGATCAACCTGTATAACCATATCGTTCCCATTCAAGTGGCAACATTGTCCGATCACCTTCGTTCTAAGGATTTGGCGGTAATATTTGAACCTACTTAATAGAAAATGTAAACAGAACGGATTATTTGGTAAACCACAATAGTTACATTAACAAAAACCTGCACGTTGAATACGAATGTCTAAACTTAATGTTCAATCTAAACTGCACTTTAAGCACGATGTAGTTAAAGATCGAATTCCTTTTGAATTTGGGACTACTTTACAAATCACAAGCGATGAAATTGAAACTATAGTAGTGTTGGAATAGAGAGTAATTTCGAGTGGTATTCTAATTTCACGAGTAGCTTATTGCAAGAAATATTAGTACATCGCTGTGAACGGAAGCGACAGTGAGAAGTAAGTCACAGGCCTGTTATTTGGTTGCCTGATTTGGCACCATTTTGAAGTCCTGTGGTCCATTCACAGGGTTTGGAGTTTGTATCTACCGACTTTACTATCCTAAATCCCATTTGGGAAAGTAAAGTAAAGTTGGTTGGTAGAACTTTTAATTGATAAAAGTTAAGTTAAAGTAGTTAAAGATTAGTCACACCACGAGCTTAACGGTGAAGGAAAACATCGAGAGGAAACCTGCATACGTCTGAGAAGAAATTCAAAGGCGTATGGATAGTCGTGCTGGAGTAACGGCGATGGACTCGCCATCTGTCACGTTGGCACCTGATATACCTCTGGCGGAAAGTGGGTGTATTACCTGTACACCTCTACCTACCCCTTCGGGGACCCTTGTGGGAAGGCGTGAGGATATATATTTATTTAATAAATAAATAAAAATAAGTACATAGTATGTATTTTTTCATGAAAATTCAGTCGCTTGATTAGTTCCTCGTAACAATTTTTTTGTGCTATTGATTAACGTCAAGAGCGATTACAATTTATGGTATCCGATTCGCCCACAAATCTGCCATTGTGGCATTGTTCCTAAGCATGGCTGGTTATTTAGTGTCGATCAAATTAAATAACCTTTTACTCTTCAATTGATTATTTCTAATTTTCCGTGTTCCATTACGATGAGAAATTATTTTTGGTTCGCTTTTTTTTTTCTTGAAACCGTCTTTCGTCAAACTTTCTTCGAAGGTAATGAGTTGGTTAAGTTTATTGTTTTTTCATGTATTTGTTCATCATAGCGCTGATATTTTGACGTATATATTCCCGCCTTTCCACAAGGGTCCTCAAAGGGGTTTCCAGAAGTTTGCAGACACACTCTTTGCCGAACATATTACCTTAGGAATTTGGTGCCAACGTGACAGATGGCGAGACCATCGCTGCTTTCAAACACCTAAAACACCTACACCCAGAAGAACAATTTGGCGTGGAGCGTGTCTGTCTGTTTATTGCAACAATGTATCTTGTATTAGTAGGCTCCTTTCGATAAAGCAAATCGTCGATCCGGCTGTCATCGGTTCGATTCAAGTTACGGTAGCCAGTTGACGCGCGGATGTTTCTCACGAAACTTACCGAAGTCGCCGGCTACGCCCTATGACCTGTCACACGCACTGAGCTTGGAATTGCGGATTGTGTGCGCCTGCGCTGCTGTAGGGCTGTCACAGTGTTATTGTTTTTACATGATATTTTTTCCGACTTCAAAAATGTTGTTTAGTTAGATATGGTTGAGGTTTTCGCAACGCAAAAATTGCACCTTCTAATCTCGATTGCACCAATGAGTTTCTTCTGAATATAGGTATGTATAGTAAATAATCGTACAACGAGGCTTACTGAGAAGGAAGATATTTTTAGGAAACCTAGATACGTCTGGGCAGAAATTCGAAGACTTTTGCTTGAGAACTTGCTGTAACTAAAACACCCTAATATATCTTCAGCGAATAGGTATATTTTCATCCATATTTCTTTTTATAAATGCCTGTGCGAATGATTTAGGGTCGCTAGTAAACAACAAAAATAAACGTCAGATTAATATTAATAACGTGCAGTTGACAGCCCTGCCTTCTCCGAACAGGAAGTACAGGGGTGTGAGTCGATATAACCTCAAGTTACCCATCAGGCACCCTCGGCACATCTTATTTTTTCCATGTCATTGTCAACAACTAGAGCATTACACGGCAATGAATGAAACGATTGAAAAAAAATCGCAATAAATATCATTCGATTGTATTTAAAAAGGGTTTTAAATTTAATATCGGAACCGATTGGGGACCGATTCTTTTGTAGGAAAGACAAGAGCAGTAAATTCGGGAACGATTTTCTACTTGTATATTTTTTCTATCGGCGATTGTCTTGGAGTTGGCGGATTTCTATTGAAAGTGAAATCACATCTGTCGACAGTTGATGGCATGAGCATTGATTTTTGAGGTACCTACATCATTTAAAAAAGAAGGAGAGAGGTGAACGATGGAGAAGATCAGCTGGACGGAAAGGGTGAAAAAAGAAGACGTGCTAAAAAGAGTCGAAGAATCAAGGGAACTTTTTTTTTCATACCTCTTGGGTGGCAAACAAGCATGCGGTCCGCCTGATGGTAACCGGTTACCGCCGCCTATGGACGCTTGCAACACCAGGGATATCATTCGCGCGTTGCCGACCCTGCAAGAATCTTTTCACTGCTGGAACTACTGAAGATAGTCGAGAAAAGATAGGGAAAGAGGACAGGCTACTTTGCCTATACGACATGGCAGCTTTAGGAATAGCTAAGAAGGAAAGCTAGAGGGGAAGAGAGGAAGGCCAAGATTAACATACATGGGATATATAACACAATCGGACCTGAAAATAAAGTGTCTCTCATGACGTATAGGGAGGCCAAAGAGGGTGCACTAAGCAAAAGCAAATGAAAGGGACTGCATCAGAGACGCCGACAAGAGCCCAGCTCTTAAATATATGAAGACGGCATACACTTAATTATCGTAACGAACAACGCCGCACGTAGACAATATTTTGCTTATATTATGCCTTCTCATAATGGGCCCCGAAAGGGTGGGCAAAGGTGTATTAACATTCACATCGTGACATTTAGCTAGTTAGCAGCATCTCCTCAGACACGTCGTCTTTGAAATTCCTATCAGACGTATGTCGGTTTCCGGACAATGTTCTTCACCGGAAACCCTAAAAGAAGTCTCAGTTAAATTACAGTTCAGAGACTCATTGGTACATACCAATGGTTAATATTAATATGATCGGCGTTTGAAGTCTTAGGAATACATACATACATACATACATATCATCACGCCAAGTCCCTAACGGGGTAGGCAGAGAGTATAGAGCGCCAGTTCTCTCTAGACTTACATACCTCTTTCGCTTCGTCCATATTCATCAGTCTCTTCATACATGCTCGTCGGTTTCGAGTACTCTTAACGTTCCCGTCCTTGAGAGTCCGATCTATTTCATCCAGGTAGTTGGAACGTGGCCTTAATCTGCCTCTTCTTGCACACACTTTTGCTTTGTATATCTGTTTCGTCAATCTTTCTTCACTCATCCTTTCTATGTGTCCAAACCAACGTAACATGCCTTTCTTCATCTTTACAATCGCGCCCTCATTCACGCCAGGAATATATTAGTAATAACCGTTAGTAGCGAGGAACACCTCGCCTTCTCAGTGATTCATAAATATGATTACTGCACCGCTCCTATGTAGTACCTAATATTTTATGTACAACATGGCAACAACATATTAGGTCCAGCTGAAGGTATATTTTAGGTGCCAAAGTGACAGAAGGCGAGTCCATCGCCGTTACACAAGCACAACTAAAATTAATTAAATTGCTTCTCAAACGTACGCAGGTTTTCTCTCGATGTTTTCCTTCACCGTAAAGCTCGTGGTGTGACTAATCACTGGACTTAAGTTCAGAAAAACTCATTGGTACATTCGGGATTCGAACTTGCGATCTTTATATCGCAGGCAAGACTCGAATCACTCGGCCACCGCGGCTTTAACAACTATACATACGCCTTTGAATTTCTTCTCAAACGTATGCAGGTTTCCTCTCGATGTTTTCCTTCACCGTAAAGCTCGTGGTGTGACTAATCACTGGACTTAAGTATAGAAAATCTCATTGTGATAGTATCTTTACGTCAATCATTCCTATATTTTAATTGTTATTCTGCTATCCCGGTGGATAGGGGATCCCAGTGGAAGCGTGCACGTCGCGATTCCTGCCAGCCCAGAGGGCTGCAATTCCACTCGATGCGCATTGGCCGGACGGCTGTTAGGGCGTGCCCCCGAGGCGACGCGCACCAGTCCGTCCCCGCTGGTGCGAAAAATCCAGCACAGTGCGGCGATGGGGACCGCCACCCATCACGCGGAGTGCCTCACGGCGGGAAGTGGAGTGTGGAGTGTAGGATGGGTGTATGGAATGTAAGAGGAGGTATGGCTGATAATATGAACGAATTGATCGATGTTATGACAGAGAGCGAGTTAGATGTTGTGTGCTTGTCTGAAACCAAGCGGAGGGGTAGTGGAGTAGACGAGCTCCCGGGCGGGAGTCTAGTGCTGTGGTCAGGAGTGGCAAACACCGAGCACGCCTGCCAGGGAGTGGGAATTCTACTATCCAGCCGCTTGGCAGAATGTATGATAAGTTTAAAGATAAGCTTTAAAATAGGCCTGACCAGACTATTTTTGGTCGCGGTGTATGCTCCGGTGGCCTCAGCGGACACTTGAGACCTGAATAAGTTCTGGGAATGTGTGAGTAATGTTCTAGAGACGAAAGAAGGGAATGAAAAGCTGATTATTTGTGGTGATCTGAATGGATGGGTCGGGACAGCCCGTAAGGATTACGAGGCAGTACTCGGCAAGTATGGTGATAAGAGAGTGAACGAGGCAGGCAAGCTGATATTAGATGTATGCATGGAGAGAGACCTTTTTGTGGCGAACACCATGTTCGACCACAAAAGGATTCATCAGTATACATGGGAACGGAAAAATGAGCGAAGCATGATAGATCTGTTTCTAATAGATCAGCGACTCAGAACACAGGTGATGGACACCAGGGTGTATAGGGGAGCTGACCTGGGAACGGACCACTTCCTAGTTATAACTAGGATAAGGGGTCTGTTCGCGGGCTGGCGATCCCGCGCTGGGGGTCCCTGTTCTGCAGTCGCAGACCGCATCACCTGGAGGCTGGAGGCTGGAGGCTTCAAAATGCGGCTATTAGAGATAGATATCAAGAAAGGGTATCTGAACAGCTAGCCTGCCCACCGAAAGATGTGTTTGAGAGTGTCGATGTTTGCTGGCAGTTCCTTAAGTCCAGCATATTATGCGCCGCGAAAGAGGTTTGTGGCATTTCGAAAGGGCGGACAACCAAAAATGGCGATGGTTGGTGGGACGATGAAGTGAAAGAAGAAGTTAAAAAGAAGAAGGATGCAAGGCAAGACATTTTGGCTATATCCAGCTCAAGTGAAAGTATGAAAGAAAAGATGAAAGAAAAATATCGCCTGCAAAAAAATCGTACGAAAGAGATAATAGCTCAGAAGCGTGAGAGGTTCCAAATGTCTGTAGACGAAAAACTGTCACATAATTTCAAGGACAATGCAAAACTTTTTTGGAGGGAAGTTAAGAAGTCCAGAAATTGTGTTACAGCTAGTAGTAGGATGAATGTGATTATTTCGAAGGACAATGAGATACTGACTGACAAGACAGACGTCCTCAGGCGATGGAGTGAATTCTACAAAGATATGTATGATGATGATGCCGCTGATCTACTCATAGAGCTGCCTCCAACAGAATCTGTCGAGGATCCTATAGCGGATAAAATAGGTATGGGAGAGATTGTAAGAGCGATAAGAAGTCTGTAATGTGGAAAAGCTGCGGGAATAGATGGGATTACGGCTGAGATGATCAAGTACGGTGGACCAGCGGTCTGGGTCGTCATCAAGTCGGGGGTCAAACAAGGGTGTATCATGTCTGCCTGGCTGTTCATTAAATATCTAGATAACTGTCTGAGAGCACTAAGAACGAGCGGATGTGGAGTGAAAATGGGAAACTTAGTGGTCAACTGCCTACTTTACGCCGATGATGCGGTTTTACTGGCGTCATCAGAGGGTGAACTGCAGTCACTAGTTACCATAATGAAAGAAGAATGTGAAAAGAAGGGGCTGCGCCTAAACGCTGGCAAGACTAAGGTTCTGGTATTCGAAAGAGATGAACAAGTGACCGAGTGTGCTATATCGGTAAATGGGCAAATTCTAGAGCAAGTGAATGAATTTGTATATCTTGGCATCATGTTCACACGAGATGGAGAGTATGAAAAAGATATTGAAAGAAGGATAACTGCCGGAAATAAGGTGAATGGAGCCATGTCGGCGTTGATGGGCAGTAAAAGTCTGAGCAAGAATGCTCGAGTTGCTGTCCACAACGCGATATTGGTACCTACCTTATTGTATGGCAGCGAATCCTGGGTATGTCAGAGGAAGTATGAAAATAGCTTGAATGCAGTTGAGATGCGATCTCTTCGAAAAATGTGCGGAGTAACGATTTTAGATCGAATCCGCAATGAAGAGATTCGCAAATCAACTGGCGTGAAAGAGGGCGTGATTGTAAAGATGAAGAAAGGCATGTTACGTTGGTTTGGACACATAGAAAGGATGAGTGAAGAAAGATTGACGAAACAGATATACAAAGCAAAAGTGTGTGCAAGAAGAGGCAGAGGAAGGCCACGTTCCAACTACCTGGATCAAATCGATCGGACTCTCAAGGACGGGAACGTTAAGAGTACTCGAAGCCGACGAGCATGTATGAAGAGACTGATGAATGTGGACGAAGCGAAAGAGGTATGTAAGTCTAGAGAGAACTGGCGCTCTGTACTCTCTGCCTACCCCGTTAGGGACTTGGCGTGATGATATGTATGTATGTATGTATGTATGTATTCTGCTATTGTCGGATTAGACGAATCCAACAAATCAGAGATCATCAGAATCGGTCCGATCGTTCTTGTGTTATAAATGGTTTAAAGAACTTTATTTTATTGAGGTATATATCCAGATAGGCATTCATATTCTCATGATTTTATACGCACTTAAAAAAATATTAAGTTAATTTTCAATGAATATTTATTACGCAGCTATAAATTTTTAACCAAGTTCTGTTATTTTAATATTTGACATAACATTTAAAGTTTATGTTTATTGGTGAAAACGGAATTCATTTCGAGATATTGTTTTAGAATAAATTGCATAAATAGAGATTAATATATTTACTATTTTAGAAAGTAATTGAATTAGTAAACAGGTGCCAAACGAATTGTATCATAATTATTAAATATGTGTCTTCGCGCCTAATAAGGCCTCTCGTAAGGTGGGCTGAGGTATAACAATTCCCACTTTTGTGCTGGGATACGTATAAGCGTTTTTCAAGCACGACTATGTATAACTTAATATCTTCTCACAAATACAGGTTCCCTCTCGATATTTTCCTTCACCGTAAGATACTATTCACTGTAGTTGAGTTAAAACTCACTGGTACAATCGGGAGTCAAACTTGCTGCCTTTGTGTTGCTGGTACTCGAACTACTTGGCCACCACGGACTGAGTAAACACGGTAGGTATATTTATTTAAACATTAAGTTGAGTAAATATTAAAACAAATAAATCACCTACCGTTACATAACCTCACCGTTGCACGGTCGGCTAATAAATTGATAACATAATTATACCATTTGTGTACAATGGAAGCTAATAGTCGATTTATTCATATAATTTCGCTATAAAACCTCAGATTCGCGATCCGATGACAAGTTTATTGCTTCGAGGGTAACAATGCTATGTTTTTTCCCATTCTCTTTCTACTTTGTAGAGAAGAACAGCGATAGAGTCTAGTACAAACGGGTGTTTGCATGATTTGTCCTTAACTTAAGGGTAAAGTAGGCGTTGCTTAAATGTCAGTTTTAATAAATCGCTCGGAAGATATTGCGCTTTTAATGTGATATTGTGATAAATGTGGAGACTAATGTCTCCTAAAGAGTGGCGTGTGTAAGCTGTGGAGAAAGACCATGTAGTAGTAGGAAGAGATAAAGGGAATTTGAATTACATTATATATTATATTTTGAGCCGTGGTGGCCGAGTGGTTCGAGCAGTTGCCTGCGACTCAAAGGTCGCAAGTTCGAATCCCGACTGTACCAATGAGTTTTTCTGAACTTAAGCACAGTGATTAGTCACACCACGAGCTTTACGGTGAAGGAAAGAGAAGTCTGAGAAGAAATTCAAAGGCGTATGTATAGTCGTGCTTGAGTAACGGCGATGGACGCGCCTCGTCGAACTATAAGTCAAGGTTCGATGCCCATTAAAGATAGATAGGTATGTATGCGATCTTCACTCCTTCACACAAGGGTCCACGAAGGGGTAGGCAGAGGTGTGTAGGTAGGTACCCAGACTTTCCTCTAGGGATATATTCTAGGTGCAACGTGACAGATGGCGAATCCATCGCTATTACTCTAGCACAACCATACATACGACTTTGCATTTCTTCTCAAACGTATGCAAATTTCTTTTTGTTGTGTTCCTTCACCGCAAAGCTCGATTGTAACTCATAACTGTGCTTAAGTTCATACACATTAATTAAAATATTATTTAGTCTGACATTATCGTCTTTCTTTAGACAGTACATTTCAGTGACCACAACTGCTGATATATTTTTAGGTTTGATATATTTGAATGATTGTCTAGTAAGAAATACACTCAAGTAAAAAAATCTAATTAGAAAAATAAAATAATAATAATAATATCCTCACGCCTTCCCACAAGGGTCCCCGAAGGGGTAGGCAGAGGTGTATAGGTAATACCCACACACCCACTTTCCGCCAGAGGTATATTAGGTGCCAACGTGACAGATGGCGAGTCCATCGTCGTTACTCAAGCACGACTATATATACGCCTTGGAATTTCTTCTCAGACGTATGCAGGTTTCCTCTCGATGTTTTCCTTCACCGTAAAGCTCGTGGTGTGACTAATCACTGTACTTAAGTTCAGAAAATCTCATTGGTACAGTCGGGATTCGAACTTGCGACCTTTGCGTCGCAGGCAACTGCTCGAACCACTCGGCCACCACGGCTCAAAAACGAAAAGAAAAATACGAAACGTATAAAATTTTGATCTGGTTATAATCGATCAAAATTAATCAAAATTCTACTAATATTATAAAAATTCGTAAGTGTGTGAGGATATTTGTAACTCATTCGCACAAAAATTACTAAACGGAATTGGATGAAACTTTGCACAGGGATAGATTATAACGTGGATTAGCACATAAGAAAGTTAGCAATTAAATAAAATTTTATGCGGGTGAAAACGCGAGGCAGAGCTGGTAAGCTATATAGTGATGTTTCCCCGGTTGGTTCAGTGCCTAAGCGTTAATACAGCCACTGTAACGGTCGTACGATCACTCCCATATCATGTAACTGGTATTTCGACTTGTCCTGTAGTTTGTGAACAAACCGCCCTTTCTATATTTTTTTTTTATACAGCTAGAGTGGCAAACGAGCATACGGGCCCACCTGATGGAAAACGTTACCGCAGCCTATTTACGCTTGCAATACCGAAGTATCACTTGCGCGTTGCCACTCTGTGTTCGGAGAGTTATACTGTGTTGGCCGCACAATGGGACAAATCCCTCTGCTGCCAACACAATATCACAATCCTCCCCCCTCCCCAAGGAGCTCATTACTGGAAACCTTATTCACCGCGTAGAAACACAACACAATAAATTGTGTTATTTGGCTACAGACTTCTATAAGGTGGAGGTCCTGCCCCAGTCGGGCAGCTCCAAATTCGAATGGGAAACCCGTTATGCCCTACCTCTCTTAATACCTTATTTTAAATTCTTAAATTTAATTTACAACCATATCTGTTTTGATTAATCCATAGTATTTAGAACCTAAAACAACGGATAATTTATTATGTAGAGCTATAAATTTAAGAAAATCTTTTAGATAGAATTATATTATAGCTTAGCCCTGTTAAGGCTTAAGCGTTTGGCTGCGACTTGGACGTAATACCTAAGTAATGAAGTTAATGATCGCCAAGTTACAATCGGATAGCTAAAATTTTCAACTAGTACCCTGAGCAGATAGTGTTACCACGCCAGAAAAACATAGGTAGGTACATCCAAAATAACAATATTTTGTATTAACTATAACTTTTTTTTTCTTTTTTTATACCACATGGGTGACAAACAAGCATGCGGTCCGCCTGATGGTAAGCGGTTACCGCCGCCTATGGACGCTTGCAACACCAGGGGTATCACTCGCGCGCTGCCGACCCTGCAGGAATCTTTTCACACCCTTCTTGAAGAACTCCATGCTGTACTCTCCAGGGAAAACCTCAACGGGGAGCTCATTCCACAGCCTGAGCGTTCGCGGAAGGAAACTCCTTTGGAACCGCGCAGTGCGAAACCTTTGTGGTTCCAAGGTTTGGGGATGAATTCCCCGTCGATGGCAAGAGTTACGGTGGTAGAAGGTGGAAGTGGGCATCATATCGAACAATTCTGCAGAACACTCCCCGTTATACAAGCGGTAGAACACACACAGGGAGGCAAATTCTCTCCTCAGACTTAGTGGTTCCAAGCCGCTTGTGAGCATGGGATCATTAACAATTCTAGCAGCGCGTTTCTGAACCGCGTCAAAAGGCCCTAGCTGGTATCCAGGGGCTCCAGCCCACAGGTGGCAGCACTACTCCATATGTGGCCGAATTTGTGACTTATAAAGTTGCAGCCTTTGTTGTGATGTGAAGTACTGCTTAGCTCTGTTGAGCACACCGAGCTTCCTGGACGCCAGCTTAGTCTTAACTATCATAATAGTAATCACAGTACCTACTTTAGGATATTACAAAAAAAACTTCAATTAGTTCACCTCTTGCCATCGACGGGTATTTAAAAAAACCATCCGCAAAATGTATGGAATAGCTACTTGCTGAGTAACGTTGTCCCTTGAAATAATATCGTAATTTTTTTATTATATATATAAATAATATATTTTATAATATAGATAGATATAAGAGCCGTGGTGGCCGAGTGGTTCGAGCAGTCTGCGACGCAAAGGTCGCAAGTTCGAATCCCGACTGTACCAATGAGTTTTTCTGAACTTAAGTACAGTGATTAGTCACACCACGAGCTTTACGGTGAAGGAAAACATCGAGAGGAAACCTGCATACGTCTGAGAAGAAATTCAAAGGCGTATGTATAGTAGTGCTTGAGTAACGGCGATGGACTCGCCATCTGTCACGTTGGCATCTAATATACCTCTGGCGGAAAGTGGGTGTGTGGGTATTACCTATACACCTCTGCCTACCCCTTCGGGGACCCTTGTGGGAAGGCGTGAGGATATATATATATTATAATATAGATTATACTATTGTTGTTGCAGTCTATATGCGGTGTAACAACAAATTCTATAGCCTCTAGAATAGAACTTTGAATCGAACAGCCTTTAAGCAATTCCAAAGAGGTTTTTTAATCGCCATCAGCCTATATCTTGTTCAAATATATTTAATACTAGCTGTGCCCACGACTTCGTCCGCGTGGAATAGTGACTTTGGCTATATATTTTGGTTTATTTTGGTATGTTAATAATTCTGAGATTAGCATGCACAAACACACAGACAAACAGACAAATAGCATTGTTTTGGGTGTTATTTGCGTTGGTAAAGGTCTCAATAATATTTTTTTATTATATGTGTCAGTGTACACGTACACAGCGACCCTTAACATTTTTATTATATGTATTGATTAAAAGTTCAGAAAAACTCATTGGTACAGTCGGTATTCGAACTTGCAGTCATTGTGTCGCAGGCAACTGCTCGAACCACTCGGCCACCACGGCAGTACAGTGATTAGTCACATGTTTTCGAGAGAAACATCGAGAGGAAACCTGCATACGTCTGAAAAGAAATTCAAAGGCGTACGTATAGTCGTGCTTGAGTAACGGCGATGGACTCGCCATCTGTCACGTTGGCACCTAATATATCTCTGGCGGAAGGTGGGTGTGTGGGTATTACCTATCCACCTCTGCCTACCCCTTCGGGGACCCTTGTGGGAAGGCGTGAGGATATATATATATATATATATATATATATATATATTAATTAATACACTCTTCAATGATTGGTTGCGTGTCATAAAATATGACAAGTCAACGGACGGGCGGACTGTGAGTGCCTAAATACATATTACTCAAAAATATTTGAATTATAGCTGTTTTCAGGCCACTGTGGTGTGTTCAATATTTTTTTAAATAACCGGAATAGCTTCTGTTTTAAGAAAGTTTTGAAATCCCGTTTAAGAACATAAATTATGTTTTCTATGGCTCCTCTTGTGTGTAGTTAAAAAATAATTTAATCTTTATTGGTCTGTTGTCAGTCGACCACAGATCACCGTGGCCATTGACAATTTTATAGAGCCCTCACGGGTCAACTTTATGGTGTATACTTTGCCTACTTTCTTCAACTATGATTGTTTTACCATTTTGATAAAATTTATTGTGTAAATTGTGTATTATTATTTATTATTTATATTATTGTGTAAATTAAATCTAGGTATACAAATAAAAAAAAATTAAGTGTCTGTTGGTAATATTAAAATAACCGCTTTTTACTAAATGCATATGGATGTATACTCGGTACATATAGCAAAATCACATTTTTTTTTGTCTGTCTGTCTGTTTGTTTGTTCCGACTAATCTCTGAAATGGCTGGACCGATTTTGACGTGACTTTCACTGGCAAATAGCTGATGTAATAAGGAGTAACATAGGCTACTTTCATTGTAAGAAATTAAACAATAACTTTCTAGTTAAATTCCACGCGGACCTAGTCGCGGGAACAGCTAGTATTAAATAAGATCACGTTCTCTACGGTGAAGGAATCGAATCGAAACATCGACAGGAAATGTACATAGGCTTCCGAAGAAACTCCCCATCTTTCAAGTTAAAAGAGGATTCTCCTGGGATCCTTGTGGCAAGTTCTTATGTGTAAAAAATATACATTTTAAACTATATGTTTTTATACATTTGAAAGGCGAAACTAGAACGTCCATAAAATTAAGCTATGATTTACGCTCACCAAAGGGTAAGTGAAGCACAATAGTAGAGGCGGTACACAAACCGTATCTAATTAAATGGTCGGGTACAATGTGGCTACAATGATATAATATGGTAAACTTATTTATGGGCCGTGTTTTAAATCTTATTTTATGGGAACTGTGGTTGACGGGGCTTAACGGCGATTTGGCGGGACCTGTCCGGTGACGGCCGGTTTTGGTCCCTCTAGGCTATCGGGGGACTGCGAGCTCTCATTTTTATCATAGAATGGTGGCCGAGCGAGTGGTCTGCAACGCAAAGATTGTAAGTTCAAATTGCGACTGTAAAAATGTTTTTTTTTTAACCTACCTATATACAGTGATTAGTCACACCACTTTCTTTAAGGCGAAGGAAAACATCGAGAGGGAATCTGCACGTTTGGAGAGAAATTCGAAGACTTATGTGATACTCGTGCTGACAGATAAGCTCACCGAATGTGGATAGTTAACCAATTTACCTTAAGCTTAGTATGTTTAAAATTATTGACGTTTGGAGCAAAATTGCCTTATAGTAGAAATCTTCCAAAATGCATAAGCCATTAGTCATCATCTTAAAAAAAAATTTAAGTCACTTTGTGAGTTCCCACGTCACAGATATCGGGAGCACGGCCGGGAAATAAAAATGCCTCTGTCGACCCTTGTGCATTAATAAAACCCTTAATAAAAACTTCGAACACTTTGCGACTTGGCTCGCGGGGGCGTAGTATCCACTCAGTTGGGAGATGAACCAAGACTTAGGTACTTCAAACATCTATACTTGAGGGGAAACGATTACGCTCCTTAACCTCGTGCTATAAATGTGTGGGTAATTAGTGTGTCCTTTGTTCCTTAAAATATGTCTAATTAAAAAGTAAAATTTTCTCATTCTAAAAAGCCTTATGGCGTAGGAACATATCGAGCTGCGTACATTGAATGAGGGAATCAATGTCGTATTTATTGACGTGCTTGAGAAAAGGCAATGAATTCGCCCTTTGTCACATTGGAACCTAAATATATCTCCATTATACTCAGATCATTTAAAGTATCTCATTAGTATATACTCGCGCATTCCCATAAGGGTAGGCAGCTGTGTATAGGTAGTACCCACACACTCACTTTCCGCCAGAGATGTATTAGGTGTCAACGTGACAGATGGAGAATCCGTCGCGGTTACTCAAGCACGACTATATATACGCCTTTGAATTGCTTCTCAAACGTATGCGGACACCTGCATACGTTCTCTCGATGTTTAAAGTAAAATCCAATACAGTGGAAACAGTTACCTACAACTCTAAATTGTTCTGACTTCGTCGCGTATACTACAACGCAGCACTCGATAAATTCAAGAAATATCATTCCTCACACATTGAAAAATGAAAAAGGAGACATTAAAAATATATCCTTCATCAGAGATAACACTTTATAATGACGTGGGTCAGCGCGGGCGGCTAGAACAAACAGAATCTTACGCGCGCCATCTTTTTTCAACGTCCCATTCAAAAGCAGGGAACAACGTACATCCATTACCCTCACTCCTGTCTACACAGCAACCATTGGAAAGAGATGCAAGAGGGATTCCATGCAGGTAGGTGCCACACTGTCTGCCACACCAGACAGAAAGGCACCAAGTATTTTGAATAATCTGGTAGATTTTTTCAATGCCACACCTTGTAAAGATGGTCTATGCAAGGTTTTAGCTAACTCATGTGGTTGATTTTCATTTATAAATTGTTTTTGTGACAAATACGAGTCCAAGATTGATTGACGGGTAAAAAACGTATTTTTTGCCTACGACAAATACATAAAAAGCCGTGGTGGCCGAGTGGTTCGAGCAGTTGCCTGCGACACAAAGATCGCAAGTTCGAATCCCGACTGTACCAATGAGTTTTTCTGAACTTAAGTACAGTGATTAGTCACACCACGAGCTTTACGGTGTAGGAAAACATCGAGAGGAAACCTGCATACGTCTGGGAAGAAATTCAAAGGCGTATGTATAGTCATGCGTCTTTGAATTTCATCTCAAACGCATACAGGTTTCCTCTCGATTTCCTTCACCGTAAAGCTCGTGACACTGTACTTAAGTTGAGAAAAACTCGTTGGTACCATCGGGATTCGAACTTGATACCTACATTTGTGTTGCAGGCAAGTAATCGAACCACTCGGCCACCGCGGCTGTAGCCGTGATGTATAAATACGTTTTTAAGTAATGGATGCATTGTATAATGTGCCGGTAATCAAATTAAGTATAATTCGAGGGGACTGATAGACGATACGCCACATATGGTGGTGTTTGCGCCACATTGAATCACGCATTCTAAATTTAATTGTCATTGTATGTACGTATATATCACGTCATCACGTCGACTCCTGTATAGCTAGTGCCATCTACGAAGACGCGCCCTATACGCCCTATACGCGCACTATTCTACCCTGTACTTAATAGTGTAAGCCTTCCAATAATGTATGCTTATTATCTGTACACACTGATTACCTATGAGTGCACACTACAATTAATAGAATCGGGTCATACTCCCCGCATCCCGCGACCCCTTCAAATGGAAATTGGTGGGGCGCGTCTTCGTGGATTGTATCTGTATATATTACATATTCGTAATTATCACTATGGAAGGTAACGAGCGTAAGTAACTGCGTAGGTTACCAACATTATTTAAGACATGCACTTTCATTTGTTTAAGGTACATCATTACGATTCTGTAGGCCTTTAAAATAGTGACGTCACCGCTGCCTCTTGACTCCACGACATTCAAGCCAATAAATGGCACAAACAAACATTCAATAAGCATGCAGTTGATATCAAAGCTGAGAGCCGCTTAAAGCCAAGTGCTCCCATGCCAAAGAGGCTTTTGATCTATGGAAAAATGTCCATGGAAGTATTTTTGGAACAAACCGCTTCCCCAGCTGTATGAGTGTGGTAGGTACTTGAAATATTATCCGTTGTAGCGTGCTTGTCCGGCCGCGGCTCAGCGGGCCGTTTGATCAGCTACGCGAGGCTACGTAGCTTTATTAAGGTGTACCCTACCTAGTATAAGACGTGACACAAAGATCGCAAGTTCAAATCCCGAATGTATTAATTAGTTTTTCTGAACTTAAGTACAGTGATTAGTCACACACGGTGAAGGGAAACATCCAGAGGAAACCTGCATACGTCTGAGAAACAATTCAAAGGCGTATGTACAGTCGTGTTTGCGGCGTTGGTCTCGCCATCTGTCATTCCACGCCTACCCATTCGGAGACACTTATAGGAAGGCGTGAAGATTTTATATTTAGGAAAATATATACTTAGTACCTTAATGTAAGGTGCACTGATATGATATGAATTAAGGATGTGTCAAAAACCATATAGTGATGTTATACTTCGATAGCACATTATGGAGAAGAAATACAAAAATGCAAACAAGCATTTGGCACACCTGATGGGAAACGGCTACCGTAGCCTACTCTACCCACTCTGGGTTCGGAGAGTTAAACTGTATTGGCAGCAAAATGGGACTAATCCCTCTGCTGTAAACACAATGTAACACTCTCCACCTCCCCAAGGAGCTCATTATTGGACACCTTTACCTGTACTGTATACCTACTTACGACGTGATAATTTCGATTTAATTTCATTTTGAAGTCAATGTTAAATTTTTCTTCTTTTATTTTAGTTCCGTTTAAGTAATAAGCCCCAAGCATTATGTCTTAGGTATTTACAACATATAAAGCTTTAAGCATAAAATATCTTTTACAAGAATATGTAACAAATATTGAAGAGAACATTAAAATATTCCTCACTTAGTAACAACAATTGAGGACTGAACGGAGGGCACAATGGGGCACCCACGTACCTTGTTAGAACTTGTCGAACGAGTAGCATTCAATGCTAGGAACCTGCTTCAACTGCCTACCTTCTCGCTCACTCCTCAAAAAAATAGAAAGAGACAAAGCTAGGGGTAATTCCAAACCCGTTTACTAATCGTAGCCTCAGGACGTTTGGTTAGGATTCGATACGGTCGAACACCCAGCTCTAAGGGGCGATCAGACATTGATAAATATGACAAACTACCCCAAGTTCTCATTACTTAAGTTGCACACAATGTGTACGGGGATTAAATAATAATGAGTTTTGACCGTTTTAGTTAATGATAAAAGTACAACAAGGAAGCATAAAAGAGGTTTGTGTGGAAATAAAACGAAGAATAAGAAATGATTGCTTGGTTTAACATCTAAATTATCATTTATATACAAGGATGAGAACGTCAAGAGTATTCGAAACCGGACATGTTTGAAAATACTGATGAATGTTGATGAAGTGACAGATGTCTATAAGTCTAGAGAGATCTGGCGTCATGTTATGTATCTAGGTAAGAAATGTTTGAACCTATATTGCTTATCATACGCCTTTGCAATTCCTTCCATTTGTTTCTGGCTTGCAATTTCTTTGACCTTCAATAAATTATCAGATACAAATTGTCTTCAATGTGTGTGCAAGAAGAGGAAGAGGAAAACCACGTTCCAACTACCTCGATCAAATCGATCGGACGCTCAAGGACGGGAACGTCAAGAGTACTCGAAACCGACGAGCATCTATGAAGAGACTGATGAATGTGGACGAAGCGAAAAAGGTATTTTTATATTTTATTCAATCTGATTCATATGTATAGGTAAATCTTGATGTTCTTCTTCGTCTATATTATAATATTATTATTGTATACCTAATAATTTGAAAAGAGTAATCATGGAGTTTCTTGCCGGTTCTTCGCCATGGGAAAGACCAACCCGAACCGTGTACCATTTCGACGTTTTATAAGTGCCCACCTAGGCCTATGTGAAATAAAAATATTTTGATTTGTCTGTTCTCCTCTTCCTTTACTTTTAAGACAGTGTCAAAGAAGCGGTCCTGTCGTATAAAGTGATCCATCTTATCTTAGTCTCGACTGTTGCTACCAATGTAAGTTTAATATACCCTGATACCATAACCCACCGGCAAATGCATTACTCAGTAGGTGTGTACCGGATGTTATATGGTAATGCGATATAATGACGACTGAGGGTGTTGCCTGTCACCCTGATACTGAAGATGATACAAAAAAAACTCATTGTACCAAACAAGTGTGGCTTTTATTGATGACGTAAACGATATAACTAAAGACAAGAAAGACGATATTTTGTTTATTACAAATATATATATATATATAGATATTTATTTATTTTATTTATTTATTAAAACTTCCTGCAAACATTATTGCAAAGGCGAACTTAATGCCGAAGGCATTCTCTACCAGTTAACCTTTGGGTGGTGCAGAGATATTCATGGCAGGCTAAAATATATTTACAATAGGGAAATATAAAATTCCTATATGTTTATTTAATTTACATACATAAAATGCCATATATAACATACAATAATATCATACATCTAATACAATATATATAATAAATAGAATAAATCTACATACACATATATATATATATATATATATATATATATATATGTATATATATATATATATATGTATGTAGATTTATTCTATTTATATATATACATATACATCTATACAATTATATACATAAATAATATATAAGCCAAATATATAATATATTAATATATAATATATAATATATCTATATAAGCTAACAGCCATATAGCCAAAGAACCTATATATGTACACTTGTGGTAAAATACGTATGATATATCATCACGCCGAGTCCCTAACGGGGTAGGCAGAGGGTATAGGGCGCCAGTTCTCTCTAGACTTCCATACCTCTTTCGCTTCGTCCACATTCATCAGTCTCTTCATACACCCTCGCCGGTTTCGAGTACTCTTGACGTTCCCGTCCTTGACCGTCCGATCGATTTGATCCAGGTAGTTGGAACGTAATATTAAATAATTATATATGATCATATACTTAATAATCTAATATTAAATATTAGTATATGCATATAAAAATAGCCTATGAAGGTTTGTGTTCGCGAAGTTGAAAACTTCCCCGTAAATATCATGGTATGATAATTTAATGTTTAGAAAAAACTCATTGGTACAGTCGGGATTCGAACATGCATGTGCCTTGCAAGCGGCTTCGAACCCGGCCACCACGACAAGACAATGTCTTCCTACATCTTAATACATTATGTATTTATTAAAATTGTTCAATCTCAGTAACTGAGTGTTACAATTGTAATGAATGAAACCATTTCCACGTTGGCAAAGTACAATTGTACAAGAGAGCCATTGATGGCGATCCTACACGGAGCGTCCGGAGTCGAGAGTGGTCTAAAATGATGAATGGGAGCCATCCTTTACCACTATTAATACAACCAGATATGGACCAGACTCTCTGGAACCGACCATTCATCCCGACAAAAGTAAAAAAAGGCATTATTTATCTACACCGATTTTGTCGTGTGTCCGTCGCGATATTAAAATACAAATACGAACAAAGCCGTGCATTGTTGAAAGAAGAAAAAAGTTATGAGGAAATTTATATCCAATGCCCTCGGCGAGGACAATGGCTCGCTGGGCGGAGCTCCGCTGAAAAAAACCTCAATGAATAGAACCGGCCACGTCGCTTCTGAGAAAGATTTCGGTGCGAGTTTGGTTTGGTAAGCTGGCGTGAAATTTGCGCTTTTCTCAGTACCAATGTTTCTTATTACACCACATAGACAAACGTCATGAAGTACAAGCGGCGGCAGGGAGCCACCGGAGTTCCATTGTCGTCGCTCCCATTGTGGGCCGAGATGAGTTGAAATTGAAATTTAATGGAAATATCAAATGAAACTCGCTCCTGAGTTCTTTGGCCGCTACTTGCGTTCAATAACGCCGTTGTAACGCCAAATAAGTATTACATTGATTAAATTAATACCTAGTAGGCATTTTTTTCTGGTCTAGTGGTTGGAGATCTTCGCTATGAATTTTTTTGTGATAAACACCAGTATTTCGTTCTTTAGCTTTGAATGTCCCATGTATATATTTATATCCCATACCTAGTACAAGTTTGCTAAGTTTCGGACTAGGTTCGTGTAGAATTGTCTAAGAGGAAACCTGCATATGTTTGAGAAGAAATTCGTATGTACAGTTGTAGGTTGGCGACAGAAACACAGCTTCTATACTACGCATGCTACGTATGTAATATGAATCAATTAACTTTATTTAAATACATATCAATTCATAGTTTTATATTGCTTCTTCTTCTGACTTCACACCTACTAAGATTTAACGTTTCTCAAATATTTAGTTATTGATACATACATATCATGTCGCCGTGTCACGGGGCAGGCTGAAAGCGCCAGGCCTCACTAATAACATACCTATTTCGCTTCGTCAACATTCATTAATCCTAATAAATGTATTTATAATAGGTTCCATTTGAAATTGTTTTGAAACGTTCCGTATCTGTGATAACAAAGATTCATAGCATACCAACATAGGAGTGACCTTACGGAACATGAAAAAATGCGATAAAACGCAATTCCTTGCAACATTATTTCGATAACACAGCCAAGCGCATTTTATCCTTTTTCAAGGACATTAGAATACATAACTAAAATTCCTGTAAGTTGTATATAAGCTAGTCAATTAAGTGAACTAGACACTTGTATCTACGGCTTGTGCAGTAAACGTTACAATGCTAGGTATCTCTGTGTTCGTCTGCTTCGCGTTGGCTTTGAGTGCGGTCTGCGAGGGATCTTCATACGACATGAAGAACGTTGAAAATCATTTCCAGGAGTTCATAGAGACGTATGACAAGCAATATGACACAGTACACGAGAGACAATACCGACTGGAAATATTCAAACAGAATTTGAAGGAAATCAATAAACTCAACCAGCGTGGTGGAACTGTCTTTGGTAAGGTTACATTTGTATGGAGCCCCGAAGGGGTAGGTAGGGGTGTGTAGGTAGTACCCGCACACCCAAATTTCGCTAGAGATATATTTTAGGTCCAACGTGACACATGGCGAGCCCGTCGCCGTTACTCAATCACGACTATACATAGATACCTACGCCTTTGAATTTAATGAAACCTTCATAGACAAGAGATTCACCCAGATAGCTGTACCCGTGTCTTCATCAGCATTAAAGTTGTTTTTTCTGGATTTAAATATATCTTATGTGTAATCACAGTTAATAATCTATAACCTACTGTTTAATCTGTGGTGTGATCGTGTAAAATCCTCATAAACGATCGCATTTATTATAATGGGCGTTTCAGTAAATAGGACACTTGCTCATATCTGTGATAGTAAAAAAAAATTACATAATCTTTTTACCATTTTATTTTTATGGCACCTAATATACCTCTGGGAAGGCGTGAGGATATATTTTTATATTTTTTACCTTATTTTTCACTTCAAAATCTCATATATCGACTAACTTATACATGTAGAATCTAACTACGATTTTTATAATTATTAATAATATTATCTGAAAAAAATCAATATTACCATATATTATATATATTGTTATATCAATATAACAATATTATTAGGTACATATTATGTGTCGGAGCGAATCCCTTTAATAATGTTGCCATCTTGATATTTCTAAAGCTATTTGTTTTATAACATCTTCATGAGATTCACAACACCCGACTACTTCTAGAAGAAATATGTTCTATTTACCGAGACACTGTCAAGAAGGATGATCGAGACTAACTGTCAAATACTTTCTTTAGGTATAACGAAGTTTTGTGACTTAACCCCTAAAGAGTTCAAGCAGACGATGCTGGGTCTCAAGTTATCGTCTGGCTCGTGTTCACCCTCGCCAGCTGTTAATGACTCTGCTCCTAGCAGCTTCGACTGGCGGAGTAGAGGCGCAGTGTCTCCAGTTAAGGACCAGTCAAAATGTGGAGCATGCTGGGCGTTCTCCGCAGCAGGTAACACTTTGTATTACTATCATGGCATGCTATACAAATATCGAAATTAAATTGGAGTGTCTGTTTGTACTATTAAAATAACCACTTTTTACTAAATGCATATAGGTACGGTATATAAACCAGAATATATTTATTAAATTGTGTCCGTCTGTTAGCTCCGGCTAATCTCTGACGCGGCTGGACCGATTTTGACAGGACTTAGCATATAGATAGCTGATGTAAAAAAGAGTAACTTAGGCTACTTTTACTTCTTGAAGAACTCCATGCTGTACTCTCCAGGGAAAACCTCAACGGGGAGCTCATTCCACAGCCTGAGCGTTCGCGATATTGGTACAGTCGGTAAGGTTTAAGTCGGTTTAAGAGAGGTAGGGCATAACGGGTTTCCCGTTCAAATTCGGAGCTGCCCGACTGGGGCAGGACCTCCACCTTATAGAAGTCCGTAGCCAAATAACACAATGTTTTGTGTTGTGTTCCTACTCGGTGAATAAGGTTTCCAGTAATGAGCTCCTTGGGGAGGGGGGAGGATTGTTACATTGTGTTGGAAGCAGAGGGATTAAACCCATTATGCTGCCAACACACTATAACTCTCCGAACACAGAGTGGCAACACGCAAGTGATACTTCAGTATCGTGAGCGTAAATAGGCTGCGGTAACCGTTTCCCATCAGATGGGCCGTATGCTTGTTTGCCACTCTTGTTGTATAAAAAAAAAAAAAAAAAAAAAAAAGTCGGGAATTGAAATAGCCATCATCGTATTGCAAAATATATAAATATAATAGCGTATTGCTTAAAAAGCACTTTTTTTCATACCACTTGGGTTGCAGTCAAGCATGTCGCCGCCTCCGCCTATGGACGCTTGCAACACTATCACTATCACTAGGGGTATCACTCGCGCGTTGCCGATCCTGCAGGAATCTCTTCACAATTATTTTCTATTTTAGAATTTCTATTTGCAATATGTCACTGGTCTAGTGCTTCCATAATTTGAACAGTACCAAATTGTTATTGCAGGTAACATCGAAGGGCAGTACGCAATTAAATACAACCGGCTTGTGTCTTTGTCAGCACAACAACTCGTTGACTGTGATAAAGATGACAGTGGTTGTTTAGGCGGACTCATGGAAAAAGGTTTCAGGTAAGAAGGGATAGGTCTGTATCTTATAGGTACTAATTATTCCGATTGGAAAGGATCTTAGTCGATCGGTAACGGTAGAGATATTGCCATCCACGAAGACGCGCCCCTCTATTCTCCCCTATAATTTATAGTGTAAGTGTCCACTTATATTTGAGTATGATCGATACACAATGACTACCTATGAGTGCACACGTACACTACAATGAACACATTCGAGTTATAATCCCCGCATTCCGCCACCCCCTCGACTAGAAATTGGTAAGGCGCGTCTTCGTGGATGGCGCTATCTATAACTAGAATATCTCGGAATGGTATTTTATATAAAGGTTAGAGGTGCTAGTGAAATACATCGAGAGGAAACCTGCATACGTCTGAGAAGCAATTCAAAAGCGTATGTATAGTCGTGCTTCAGTAACAGCGATGGACTCGTCACGTTGGCACCTAAAATATATATTTGGCGGAAAGAGGCTGTGTGGGTACTACCTATAAACCTCTGCCTACTCGTGGGAGGGCGTGAGGATACATATACATATATGAATCGTTTGAGAAACGGCGAAGGACGCGCCATTAGTCACGTTGGCAATGAGTGTGTTGTGTTGTGTTGCTACACACTTCTGCCTTCCTCTTTGTGGATCCTTGAAGATATTCATGCCTTTTCTTGTTCATAGTGCTTTAATGAATATGGGCGGCATGATGTCGGAAGAAGACTATCCGTATGTAGCTAAGGAATCGGAATGTGCCTTTAGCAAGGACAAAGTAGTGGCGAGTATTACTGACTGTAATAGCTACGAAGTGGACGAGGATCAAATGTCGTCAACCTTGTACTCAGTCGGACCACTCTCCATAAGTATGTTATCGTAATTAATTGTTAGATCGAAGAAAAAAAAATCTCATCTATACTAGTATTAAGAGGAAAGATTTTATGTCGGAAAGCTGCATTCACCCTGATTGACATAGGCTATATTTTCTTTTATACAAAAAAACTTATGTCCATCCAAGCGAAGCCGGGACGGGTCGCTAGTAGTCATATAAACCATAGTGGCCGAGTAGTTCGAGTAGACAACACAAAGATTGCAAGTTCAAATCCCGACTGTAACCATGACTTTTCTGAACCTAAGTACAGTGTTTATTGCACTAAGAGATTACGATGTGTGGGAGGTGAACGAACACCGAGAGAAAACGTTTGAGAAGAAATTTAAAGGCTGTGTGTTGAGAAATTGCGATGGCCTCGCCATCCTCGTTGGCACCTAAAAATATGAAACCGGCGAAAAATACATGTGGGGGTACTTTTGCTTACCTTTCCTTGACCCTTGTGTTTCATGCCTTCCTGAAGATATATTATGTATGTATAGTAATTACTATAAAATCCGTGGTGCAGCAGTTGCCTGCGATACAAAGAGGTATCGCAAGTTTGAATCCCGACTGTACCATGAGTTTTTCTGAACTTAAGTACAGTGATTAGTCACACCACGAGCTTTACGGTGAAGGAAAACATCGATAGGAAACTTGCAGACCTGTGGACCCTTGTGTGGAAAGGCGTGAATATATATAGGTATGTGTACTTTTTTATTTTTCTTATACAAATTATGTTTTACAGGCATAGATGCAACAGTTTTACAATATTACAAAAACGGTGTTATAGCCGGAAAGGATTGCGTGGGAAAGGTTTTGAACCATGGTATCCTGTTGGTTGGCTACGGAGTGGGTACGTCCTTTGAAATACCATCATACAATTGGAATTGTTTCATATGAAATATATCACATATCAATAAATCAAATCGATCGGACGCTCAAAGACGGGAACGTTAAGAGTACTCGAAACCGACGAGCATGTATGAAGAGACTGATGAATGTGAACGCAGCGACAGAGGTAGGTATGTAAGTCTAGAGAGAACAGGTGCTCTATAGTCACTGCCTACCCTGTTAGGGACTCGGCGTGATGATATGTATGTATGTACATATTAATAGCTCACATCGTCGTGTAGTTTTACAAGGTGTTGGCAGAGAGTCTACATTCAACAGTGTCTTTTATATGCCCGCCTATTTCATGGCTCGTTAATTGCACCTTTGCTCTAATCTTACTAAAATTATGAAGAGGCCGCTTGTTTGTTTTAATGTTAATATTACGTACTAATAATCCTACTAGGAGCCGTGGTGGCCGAGTGGTTCGAGCAGTTGCCTGCGACGCAAAGGTCGCAAGTTCGAATCCCGACTGTACCAATGAGTTTTTCTGAACTTAAGTACAGTGATTAGTCACACCACGAGCTTTACGGTGAAGGAAAACATCGAGAGGAAACCTGCATACGTCTGAGAAGAAATTCAAAGGCGTATGTATAGTCGTGCTTGAGTAACGGCGATGGACTCGCCATCTCCGTCCTTCTCCTGGCAGGTACTTTTTTTTCTTGGAAACGGTGGTAACTTTAGTTTATATTAAATATGTGACGTTCAATAAGTGTTCCCTGTGTCCCTTACATTGAATAAAATATTTTGATTTTGATTTTGATCTGTCACGTTGGCACCTATACACCTCTGCCTACCCCTTCGGGGACCCTTGTGGGAAGGCGTGAGGATATATTATTATAACTACTGAAGAAGACGACGGAAGATTTATAGCATCCGCAATGACAATAATATAATATGTAAAGATGAAAGGCATGTTACGTTGGTTCGGACATATAGAAAGATGAGTAAAAAATTTACGACGAACAGTGATACAAAGCGAAGTGTGTACGAGACGAGGCAGAGGTAGTCCACGTTCTAACTACCTAGATCAAATCGATCGGACACTCACAAGGTAAACGTTAAGAGTAGGTATTCGAAACTAGTGGGCATGTATGAAAAGACTAATGAATGGGGGCGAAGTTAAAGAGGTTTGTAAGTCTAGGGAGAACTGGTGCTCTAATCTAGTGATTTTATGTATGTTTGCAAAGAGTAGAGTGTCCAGGTAAAGAGAAATTAGTATAACACGAGATACATGTAGTCATAAATAAAATGTTATGTTTTCTTTTTAGATAATGGAGTTTCCTATTGGCTGTTGAAAAATTCGTGGGCATCCACTTGGGGTGAAGATGGCTACTTCCGGATAGAGAGAGGCTGCAACGCTTGTAAAATCATGGACGAGAATCCTTCTAGCAGTGTAATTGCTTGAGATGAATTGACTTCAAAATTGAATAATTGCCGTAATTAAAAAGCATTACAAAATTTCTTGTATTTTTAATAATAAAAATAATTCGATTTCGATAGCGATCCTCTATACCTAAACCCTCAATATATAGGATGCCAGTTCGAGTTATAAAATGCGAAAAATATACCGACACACCTCTGCCTACCCCTTTTACCTAAAGCTTGAATGTACAAACGATTTTACATCCCCGAAAACGTATGTTCTCTCATATGTTCTAAAGCTGTATTCTCACGGGCGGATAATTGGACGCGGCAGGGCCCAGCTAATCCCGGCTTCGATTCCCGGGGTACATTGTCATCACCTCATGTGTGCACCGACTATTGTCGCTGGTTTAATCAATTAATTTTATCGCGTTACTGGGTAACAGGGATCATACGCGCGACTTCGTTCAAATGCACTTGAGAAGTGGCACTCATTCAATCTCTCCGGGATTTCGTGTGTTGGGAGGATTCTATTGGGGTATTATGTGTTACGACATTGTGGGTTTATAATTGCAGTTTATTTGTCACCATAATACGGAAATGCATTCGTGTGTTACTACAGAGCTTACGTTTGCCAGTAGACGCGACCTTCTATCCTACCTTATAGTTTATGGATAGATAGATAGATATACACACTGATTACCTATGAGTATAGGTATACCGATAATACATGCATGCGTGTACACACACACTACGATCAATATACTCGCGTCATAACTCCGAATCCCGCGACCCCCTCGACTAGAATGTGGGGCGCGTCTTCGTTGATGACACTATCTGTAGGTACTCACTTTTATGTTTCTGGTTGGGAAAAATAGCTTTTAATGAGATTTTAATGAACTGATGAAGACGTGGTGGCCGAGTGGTTCGAGCAGTTGCCTGCGACGCAAAGGTTGCAAGTTCGAATCCCGACTGTACCAATGAGTTTTTCTGAACTTAAGTACAGTGATTAGTCACACCGCTTTCACCGCGGTCAGTAGTCGCTTTACGGTGAAGGAAAACATCGAGAGGAAACCTGCACACGTCTGAGAAGAAATTCAAAGGCGTATGTATAGTCATGCTTGAGTAACGGCGATGGACTCGCCATTTGTCACGTTGGCACCTAATATACCTCTGGCGGAAAGTGGGTGTGTGGGTATTATACCTATACACCTCTGCTTACCCCTTCGGGGACCCTTGATGGAATGACGTTTCAAGTGGAATGCTTCGTTATCTCCGTCTACTCTCTGGTGATTTTAGCGTGACAATACATATATACCTATACAATGCATTCAAGAGGTAGGCAGAGAGAGTAGAACGCCAGTTCTCTCTAGACGTAACAAACCTCTTTCGCTTCGTCCACATTCATGTGTGTCTTCATGCATGTGCGCCGGTTTGGGGTACTCATGACGATGCCATCCCTGCGTATATTTTTTTTATAAGTACATAAGGATATTTAAAAAATATGTTGGCGCTTTTACCAGCCGAGTTAGGTACATATAATCCGAATCACGCGCTGATTATTGTTCTTGCCTTCAGGTATCGGAAATTTACGTAAATTTCTTTTATACAACAAGAGTGGCAAACAAGCATACGGCCCACCTGATGGGAAACGGTTACCGTAGCCTATTTTGGCTCACGATACCGAAGTATCACTTGCGCGTTGCGACTCTTTGTTCGGAGAGTTATAGTGTGTTGGCAGCATAATGGGTTTAATCCCTCTGCTTCCAAAACAATGTAACAATCCTCCCCCCTCCCCAAGGAGCTCATTACTGGAAACCTCATTCACCGCGTAGGGACACATCACAAAAAATTGTGTTATTTGGCTACGGACTTCTGTAAGGTGGAGGTCCTGCCCCAGTCGGGCAGCTCCGAATTCAAACGGGAAACCAGTTATGCCCTACCTCTCTTAAAATGTCATTATTCAACCTTATTTAGCTTAGTTTTGAGACTTCAGAACATCATAACTACAACAAGTGCCTACACGAAAAGGGAAAAAATTACTGAAATAATTTCATATTCCTACGTAGACTTACAGTAACTGCACATATAGTTACTATTACGCATTTTTATACTAAGATTGAAAAATTGGCGTTCCTAATGGCAAGCGGTTACCGCCGCATATGGGCGCTTACAACACAAAGGGTAGGTATCGCCCGACACGTTGAAATCATTGAATCCACATTTGGAATTAACTATTCTTTCAAGAGCACAGCTTATAAATTCCAATTCCGAGAACCAGGTTGGACCTAAGGCTGTCGGCAACCACTCAAAAGGATAACACACAAAATTCATCCAAGCCTTTCCAACATTTCCATGCAACAATGATACAGTTTACACTCCAGTGGACACAAAAAAAGCGCCTCCACTTGTTAATGAAAGAGAAGAGATTATCCTGGTGCCTGTTCGTCTGCCGATGCGTTCAGTGAAAAAATACACACCACAGAAGCTCCAAAGTCAATTGTTGATGTTAAAAGTTACGTGAATGGAACTGAATTTAAGTCTCATTGTGATATCGAAATGAATAGCTTGCTATAACGGATCTTATTGATTGTAAATTAGTTTCATAATGCGTTTTGTGCTTTGGATGTAGGTACTGTAAGATCCTAGTTAAATGTTTAGCACAATGCAACTGCTTCCGTTTAGAAGTTGAATTGGTGTAATTCCAAATAAGTACATACATATATTTATTGGAACTAGTAGATATAGAATACTATACTTAAATGTAATTTAATTGATTTTAAGTATTGATGTATCTGCACACTTCTAAGAATACAGAATTAGCTCTATAGTTAATTCAGTATTCTTAGAAGTCTGCAGATCATGAAGTTTAATTTGGTGTATTTTTTATATTAATTCCTTTTGGACGTGTGGTTTAAGTGGTTTGGAGCAATTGGAATATTTTGTATAAATTTTTGACATGAAGTTAGGGGCTTAAGACACCCTGATCTTTGTGACACCAGCATACGTCTGAGAGAAAATACAAGGAAGACCCGCCTTTGGACTATGGAATCGCTCACCATCTAGCGGATCGTATGTACGATCTTGTTTTCTCATCTTACATTATAGTGACATGTCCCAAATGGCAGATGGGACACATACATCTTTGGGAAATAGTGAATGTTAATCAACCTTAGCAGAGGTCCCGGCCATGTGCGAAATGGTCAAGATAAGCAGTATACAGTTTATAGCAGCAATAGAACCGAAATTTATACCATTCTTACATACATACATACATATCATCACGCCAAGTCCCTAATGGGGTAAGCAGAGAGTATAGAGCGCCAGTTCTCTCTAGACTTACATACCTCTTTCGCTTCGTCCACATTCATCAGTCTTTTCATACATGCTCGTCGGTTTCGAGTACTCTTAACGTTCCCGTCCTTGAGAGTCCGATCGATTAGATCCAGGTAGTTGGAACGTGGCCTTCCTCTGCCTCTTCTTGCACACACTTTTGCTTTGTATATCTGTTCCGTCAATCTTTCTTCACTCATCCTTTCTATGTGCCCAAACCAACGTAACATGCCTTTCTTCATCTTTACAATCACGCCCTCATTCACGCCAGTTGATTTGCGAATCTCTTCATTGCGGATTCGATCTAAAATTGCTACTCCGCACTGCACATTTTTCGAAGCGATCGCATCTCAACTGCATTCAAGCTATTTTCATACTTCCTCTGACATACCCAGGATTCGCTGCCATACAATAAGGGAGGTACCAATATCGCGTTGTGGACAGCAACTCGAGCATTCTTGCTAAGACTTTTACTGCCCATCAACGCCGACATGGCTCCATTCACCTTATTTCCGGCAGTTATCTTTCTTTCAATATCTTTTTCATACTTTCCATCTCGTGTGAACATGCTTCCAAGATATACAAATTCATTCACTTGCTCTAGAATTTGCCCATTTACCGACCATTTACCATACTTACCATATACCATACTTACCTTAATAATAATACGCATAGGTACTAGAATTGATGGCCGAGTGGCTCAGAGCTCTGATCTGCGAAACTTGAAGTCGCTGGCTCGATCCGCCTTGAGGGCAGTCTTGTACGCCCTATGCTTCTATGTAAACATATAACTAGGTAGATCGGCGCCTTGTTCCCACAGTACAAGTTTGCTTAGTCTGGGACTAGGTCAATTTGTGTGGAACTGTCCCGAAGTATCTATGTTAAAGGCTGAGAGTCGTATCCACTGATGCAGAAACATGATATCTCGATCTCATTGAAACCGATTAACGCATTCATCATGTTTACATTAATGTAACATGTATTTAAGAAGATGTAAGGACTCGAAATCAATTGAGATGGCACACGAGATAGTGTTCCAAGATTCCATCCCGAGCGACAAATTGTGAATGAACTTACAAATGGCGGACAAAACAAGGATTACTGACCAAAGCCACGACTTAAGTACTGGACAAACATGAATGAAACATTATGAATGGAAGCTGAAACGGACCGACGTTTTCATAGACCTAAGCCGCAGTTGTAAATATTTGTGAATGAAAACTATAGTGGGTTTTAAAGTAATTGAAGAGACGGAAACACGTTTAGTCGAGAAAGGAAGCTTTTGACGGTACGTAACAATTATAACGAGGATTGAAAATGCTGATAAGGGAACCCATTTGAAACATCTGTCAAAAATGCCGTTAAGTCTAGCTTAAGGATTGTACTTGCATGTCTTTGTCGTTTGACTAGTCTGCATTAATGTTATAAAGAAGAAAGATTTGAAAGGTTATAATAGTAAACAAATGTAACCTTAAAAACTTGATATTTGATGCGAACATATGATAATTTCTTTAAGAATATCTTAGAAGCAAAGGTAAAAGAAGAAAAGGGAAGAGCGGAAGAGGAAGACCAAGATTGACATACATGAGTCAGATCAAAGATAAAGTATCTCTCATGACGTATAGGGAGGTCAACGAGATTCCCTTGCACAGAAGCAAAGGTAAAGGGCTAAATCAGAGACGCGGACAAGAGCCCAGCTCTTACACTTCTGATGATTGTTTTGATCTATAAAGCGTATCTAATCCGTCCAACACATCGCTTTTCAATTGAGACATCTCTTCCCACTTTGTGTGTACCTATTTGTCAAAGGCTTTAACGACCATTTCAATGGAGCCTTTCTGTAACCACTTAACTCTCGAAACCAATTATGTACTACTTGACATCCGGCCAAGGTGTTCTCGATATTGTGCAAATCTTGGAAATTGACCGGATGGTAAGCCTCTTGCCGCCGAAATTAATAGTGTTTGGGAATTAAGGTACCAATCTTCGTATATACGCTCCGCTGTTGAATAATTTGGACAATAGTTGAATGGTGGACATAAAAGTTCTATGAAACCAATATACAAGGCCGGATATGTCGTGCCGAGTTTTAGTTGTTTGTACGAAACACTGAAGACGTATGAAAGGCATGTGGGGACAGTTTCGGATTGCAATAAATCGTATGCGTGGGCGAAGAACACAAATGTAGTGGAGTCGTCAATTGACAATTACCAAATAGTAAATATTGTCAACCTGTTTTTTTTTTAATCACACACTGATCCAGGTGGCGGAATTTTTCTTTAGTTCAAAAGTTGTCTCCAACACAAATATTAAATTCTAATCCCGACTGTACCAATGAGTTTTTTTAAACTATGTACTGTGATTAGGTACTCTCACCACGAGCTTTACGGTGCAAGATGGTCAAACAAACGTTTGATAAGAAATTCAAAAGGGTATGTACAGTCGTCCTTGATTAACGGCAATGAACTCGCCATCTGTCACGTTGGCACCTTAAATATATATGTGACAATTGCGACCAAAAATATATCAGAATATCACATTTCTATATGATCTTTTTATTTAGTGTCAATATAGTTTAATAATGGCCTAAGAAGCAAAATCTAAGAGAAAACATCTGTTACTGCGATGTTATTACCAATAACCTTAAATCGGATACCATACTACAAGTCTTTTAGGTATAACAGTTCTAACTCGACCGCTCTGAAGCTTGTCACAAATGTGTGAATATGAATTACCACTGCTGATGTTGCAGGATATAAGGGCAAAGAAATTTGCGCAAACGCTATGTTCAGGATGATCAAGTTACAACAACCTATACTATAATGAGTTCAGGTTATTGAAAAAGTTTTAGGGTACAAAGTACCCTACTTTACGTTAGTAGTAATTTTAAGAGAAAATTACTCTTATTTACATCTATCTATCCACACATTATACTGTACTCAACAGGTCTTATGAACAATGATTGTGTTACAAAGTAATGAGCATGAAAGTTACTTTAAAATTCCAATGGCAATTATCACACCCTCACAGGGTAGGCAGAAAGAGTAGAGCGCCAGTACTCTCAAGACTGAGAGAGATATCTTCTGCTTCGACCACAGTCTCTTAATCCATGCTCGCCGGTGTTGGGTACTCTTGACGTTCACATACGTGAGTGTTTCTAATGTTGACATGTTAGATGACTACTCGATCCCACACGCTGTCCCACACGGAAGACGTTTATTATTTCATAATATTAAAATGTTTCGCATTGATAGAAACTAACAATAACCGGCGAACAATCGCCACAATACGTATTGGTAACAATGACAACTAACAAACATGTGATACCCTCCCACACACTCAAATAACGACGCATCTACCTTTAAATTTAAAATGCAAAAATCAAACTTATCTATAGGTCCAACAAGGTTACATTTTGCTTATTTTTTATTGACATTTTATGATTTTATAAAGTTCCAAGGTGAGGTATTGTCAATGCGCAAAGTACCATTGTCTGTAATAAAAGTGAAGCTAAGGATGGGCCATTGTGGCCCATTGTCGCGGGTGTGTGCTCACAATGGACCTGATCACGTTTAGAAATTTTGGACAATCTGCTTTTTGCAATTTGGATTGCACCTTTATGTACAGGGATGGACTTCGTACCACAAGGTCGGTAACAGGAGTAAATTATCACATCATGTCCCTTTCGGAGTAACCAGAGAGACTAGAGCTCTTTATCTCTTGAGTAGACTTTATTCACAATAATCAGTCTCTTCATACATGCTCTCTCGATTCGAGTTAATACTATTGAATCCACATCCCTTGAGTAAAAACAGCATTCAAATGAGTTCAGGCTATAGAGTAGTATAAACTAAGATGAACTATTGAAATTTAAAAGCTGAAAGTTACTATTTGAACTATAACGAGCCATAATATGCCCGAGGTGACATAATCCTAACGAAATAATCAAACAGTCTAGGGTGAAAACATTATGTCAATCGGCGCGTATCAAGGTGCTGATGAATGTGGATTAAGCGGGAAGTCTGGGACTCTAAAGATAATTGGCGCTCTACGCTCTCTGTCTACCCTGTAAAGAATTCGGCGAGATAATATGTATTTGTATGAATGAACAAAGTAACGTAACATATAATAGACGTATGATTATTGAACTATTAACGGTATGAAATATTCCAAATAGTCGCAAAAAACTACTAAAACATTTTTTAAGCATGTACCGTAAACATGGTAAATATTTTCTAAAGTTTGCTCATAAATCTATTTCATTGCCAATGAATGTCTTCAAAACGTTCACTAAATGCGGCCCTGCACAAATTAGTGGTCGTACCAGGGTGGTACATTCCGTCTACTTGCCTGACAATGGGCCCGTTCAAGCTAATCGCTCCAAACGGGGGCAGAAGCTAAATATGGGACATTCATGTTTCGCTGTAAATTTTTGGGATATATTTATCACGTAGGAACTGTAAGGACGTGCCGTAACTTCGAAGCACGACTATAAGAACGAGTTTTATCTGAACTTATGTACAGGCAATAATCACACCACGAGTTTTACTAGCTACTAGAGCGAAAAGAGTTTGCTGTACAGAGACGTTTGGCGGAAGGCGTAAACAAACCTCTGGCGATAAATTATTAATGTAACATACATATATACATACAAACATACATATAATCACGCCTCTTTCCCGTAGGGGTGGCAGAGACTTCTTTCCACTTGCTACGATCCTTACATAATGTAACATGACGTTTAATTTCCACAAAAAATGCTGGCTATTAAAAAAAAGGCATGTTACCTGTCATTTCGTGTTAGATGGCAATGCAACAGACCGCTGCCATCGGTACAGCTATGTTCGACTTTGCAGGTGACTAAAACACGAGGCCACAACTCTTAACCTTAACTTTAAAAGTTTAAGAGAATGTGTCGATTGTATTTCATTGTTTAAAAAAATGATACATTTTCAACCAAATAGCATGTGCAACGCTCGCGGCTATTCAGGGTACGATGGTTGAAGTGATGAGTTGTAGCGATTATGCAATAATATTCAATAAATTTATAACTAATCGGTATCCCACCCACCTTCGCTTGGGTGAGAAAATTAAAGGTCCTGCACCACGATCGCAGCGCCACCTATTGAGCTAAATTTTGAATTGAAACCGTTCTCGAATCCGCTTGAACACACACAAAAAAATATCTAAATCGGTAAAGCTGTTTAGGAGGAGATCAGTCACACACGCACAGAAAAATCATATATATATCACACACACACCTCACCCACACCTCACACCTTCCTACAAGGGTCCACGAAGGGGTAGGCAGAGGTGTGTAGGTAGTGCCCACACACCCACTTTCCACAATAGATATACCTTAGGTGCTCGCGCGACAGATAGCAAGCCCATCACACTTACTCAAGCACGACTATACACACGCCCTTGAATTTATTCTCAAACGTGGTGTGACTAGTCACTGTACCTATTTAAATTCAGAAAAACTCATTAGTACAGTCGGGTTTCGAACTTGCAATATTTGTGTTGCAGCTACCACTCGGCCAGTGCGGCTTTATGCAAATTTTATCGAAAAGCAAAGATGCGTGCTGCTTTAACCTGCAAAGTTTTAAATCGCTGTCGCTCGTGCTGCTGTTCGCTTCGCTTGTCACTTGGCCCATATATATAAGTGGACAATAGTTTTCGCAACAATTAGCGCGCACAATACACTGAGTTTATTGTAAGTAATTGTTAGGACATATGTGAACTTTGTTTGGTGGACTCTCGCCTCGGGCACCGTTCGCCCTTTATCTTATTATTGTGCTTTAATATTGTATTTTTCATTAAGGGTATTATTTTAATTGAATAAGTGACTAGGGATATAAAGAGACAGAAGGAAAAGGAATAAGTAGGGCCTTATACATTAATTTTAAAGTATTGCTGAGCTGCCGGTCTCGACCAGATAGGAACTAATTTGAGATAACGGATTCTTTTGATTTTTATTGAACAAATTTACTTTTTCACAGTTTTTAATAATTTTGGTAGGTATAGATAGTGCTATTCACGAAGACGCACCCCACTATTCTTCCCTATAGGTGTATAGTGTAAATGTGCATCCTTCCACTAATGTTTGAGTATTATCGGCACGCACTGATTACCTATGAGTACCAACTTATTGGTACAGTCGGGATTTTAACTTGCGATCTTTGTGCCGCGGGCAACTACTCGGACCGCTCGGCCAGTCTATTTAATAACTTTTAACATAAAAAATACAACAAACATACACAATTTAAGTGCGATGTGACCTGGTCGCAGCATACCGCGGATTTAGTTTATAAATAACACACAAATGAGCGTCGCTGCTCGTGGCGACTAATCCTGATTTACCGGGGTACCTGGGGATGCCGGGCCAGGGAGCGTTCATACCGGACTTGAAATATCACTTGTTATATGGAAAACATTTTAACGTGATTTTAACCAGCCGTGGTGACCGTGTGGTTCGATTTCGCCTGCAACACAAAGATGGCAAGTTCGAATCCCAACTGTACCCATTTCTCAACTTAAGTAGGTACTGTGATTAGTCACACGTTTGAGAAATAAATTTCATATGACGCAGGTATAGGGGGACAAAATAATATCGCGCTGGACTTACTCATATAGATAGATATATACGTAAATATATAGGCCATCCAAGAGAAAGATACAAATACTAGTATTTATCACACGAATACCCCAAGCTTCGCAGTCAGGAGCTTTGACCAGACGATACCAGACGGCCGTCGTCATTCTGGTATTATACATATATGGAATCTACATACATACATACATATCATCACGCTGAGTCCCTGACGGGGTAGGCAGGCACATACCACTTCGCTTCGTCCACAAACTTCAAGAGTACTCGAAACCGACGAGCATGTATGAAGAGACTGATGAATATGGAATCTTTATGTGACCAATACCTTACTTGTCCGTGATTATTTATTCATATTGTAGCTGATATAGAATTAAATATCAATTTGAGATAGCGTGAGAAATAACATCGGTCGCCAGTTCATGAAGCCAAAGGGCCGGTGATAGCATGCGGCTGATATATGTGACAGCGGGACTGTAAGCGACGCATCGCGTTGGAAATATTTTAAATGGTAGCAATATAGTGGTAGCATTATAAATATATTTTTAATGTAAAGAAATAGGACTGTATTTTACGTGACTTGTTAATTAGCAGAGACGAGGTCCTCTCTCACCCCTGCAAGGAATCCGTATCGGGGCTGAATGGCCCCCTGACGGAGGTGTCCATTCGCCGCACGTTAAGACGTGCGTTTCGTTGGGTTTGCCAACACCTAAAAGTGCTGGCCGAAGGAAATTGCGCCGCCTGTTACTGGGCAATCAGTGATACTGGCCGCGCTAGTGTGTTAATTAGCTACAGTTCTCTCCAGAATATAAAGGGTGGCAGAGGTTTATAGTACCCACACACCCACTTTCCACTAGGCATATATTTTAGGTGCCAACGTGACAGATGGCGTGTCCATCGCCGTTACTCGAGCACGACTATACATACGCCTTTGAAAGGACTTCATCTAGATTGATATCTTCATAGTTTCGTAGAGGTTTCTAACTATACTGATAACTGGCGCTTTACTCTCTCTGCCTGCGCCAGGGCCACGGCGGGATGATAATGTGTGTATGTATGCAATATTGTATAATTTATACACAAGACTAAAGTCAAACAAGTCAGCATATAATAATTCCAGTCTCACAAATCAGGCTTTCATACACGTCCTGAAATTGTTATTGATTACGCATTGTGCACGGCACATAACTCAGGATTGGTTGCCTGTTTGGACATCGGCCTTTAAGCGTGAACGTGTGACGCATTGGAATAAATGAACGTGTGTGATGTGTATGTGATTTGTTGCGTTTGTATGTAATGTGTTGTGACAGTGTATATTTTATTATTCAATTTTTTTTTATCTTAACGCCCTGATAAATAAACTCTGGAGGTAGGTATAGGAAGTAATTCTTATTAAAAACTAAGAAGGTTAGCTGAGGGTACTTGTAGGTAGGTAATTAGCTACATTATTATATATTATATTAGTCCCCGAAGGGGTAGGCAGAAGTGTAACAGCGCGGTTATTTCACTGTAGATACCTACACATATTTAGGGGGTAAAGTGACAGATGGCTAATCCGTCGTAATTTCTAAAGTTCATACGTATTTTAATTCTTGTGTTTGATTAATCAAATGTATGCAAGTTCGAGTATTCCTTCACCGTAAAACTCGTAGTGTGATTAAGCAATTACCTACCCCTAGCCCCTCGGGGGTATCCACTACCCTACCCAAGGGTAGACAGGGAGTGTAGACCGACAGTACTCTCTAGATCGACATATGCATATACGATACTCAGATGTACCAAACAACTGGGTACTAAATTTTTTATGAAAATATAAGTAACTAACTATAGTCATGACATCCAAGTACCTATATGTCTTTATTTTCAGCTTCTCCATAAATATTTATATAGAAAATACTATGCAGAAATCAGAAATACTCTTCAAGGAAGCAAGCGACCACACCCACTCGCCGGGACGCCTGCCCATGAGAACGGTTCCGTCAAACAACCTGCATCATGCTGGGCGGCCCGCCCTCTACCCTTCGCCACATGGTAGCTTAATTTCACACACATTTGAAAGAGGAGCTATTTTAACATGTATTGTGACATTAATTGTTGAAGAAATGTATCCCGTTGATGTGTTTAATTTTTTTTGTAATATGTACTCGTATGTGACGCTAAGAAATGCGAAGTGAACGCTGCAATCACCATTTGAGTGATTGCTGATTGATCGATAAAATAATATTATTAATAATTTCATCATTAAGCCGTGGTGGCCGAGTGGTTCGAGCAGTTGCCTGCGACGCAAAGGTCGCAAGTTCGAATCCCGACTGTACCAATGAGTTTTTTCTGAACTTAAGTACAGTGATTAGTCACACCACGAGCTTTACGGTGAAGGAAAACATCGAGAGGAAACCTGCATACGTCTGAGAAGAAATTCAAAGGCGTATGTATAGTCGTGCTTGAGTAACGGCGATGGACTCGCCATCTGTCATGTTGGCACCTAATATACCTCTGGCGGAAAGTGGGTGTGTGGGTATTACCTATACACCTCTGCCTACCCCTTCGGGGACCCTTGTGGGAAGGCGTGAGGATATATATATTATTATATTATTATAATAATTTCATGCTTAAGATGTAAAAAAAATAATAATAATCCAGCATATATTAATAACATATATGCTGGAACATATATCGCTCAGAGAATCAGCTTTGCTATCAAGCGTGGTAATGCTGCTAGTCTCCTTGGCACATGGCTATGGGATACCGATTTGGGGCAAATATTGTATCTATAAGTAGTTAGTTATACAACTGTTTTTTAATTGTTAACTAGCTGTGCCTGCGACTTCGCCCGCTTCGGATAGTATTTTTTGATTTATTTTGGATGTTTTTTATTTATTTTTATTTTTCTTTATTGGGACATAAAAACAGTTACATATTAATACTTAAGTTTAAGAACTATAACTACATGATTATGTAAATATGTAACCCACATCAAATGTCCACAACATAATGTGACAGATTTACTATACATTACGCATGATGTGCGCATACAAAGCTACCGTGATATTGTAGTACCACATGATCTTACTTAACAGTTATTATTGCTGGCGCTGAGAGAGTCCAGAATCATTCGTTTAAATTTCGCCCGACTGAATGCGAAGATATCGATATTCATGAAATTATCATTATATAACTCTACAATCTGCGTGAGTGGAGCGCGCATCCCGGCGTTGGTCCTGCTAGTAGCTGAGTTAAACAGTCGGGGGGCGCGCACCTCCCTGCGCAGTACACTTCTTGGCACATTGTAGCTAATTTGCTTCGTGAGAGAGTTACAATCAAAAATGCCATTACACAAATTATACAAAACCATTGTCATGAGAAGAAAACGTCTTGATTCCAGGTTTAAGAGGTTATATTTCTGTAAGAGGCATTCATATGGAATTATAGTACGGAAAAATTTAAAATGCACACTCCGTAAGAATTTTTTCTGCACTCTTTCTAGTCGTTTGGTATACATATCATAGAATGGATTCCAAATTGGAACTGCGTATTCCAGTTGAGACCGGACCAGAGTTTTATACAATAATAATAATGTAGACGGACGTTTAAAATCTCTGGTTGATCTAGTAATCAAGCCATACATCCTAAAGGCTTTATTAATTATATTGTCTATGTGAATATTAAAATGTAATTTTGAATCAAATATGATGCCTAGATCGCGAATATAGTCTAATTTCAGTAGGGTCGTATCGTTAATGGAATAGTCACATTTGATTATGTTAAATTTTTTTGTAAAAGATATGGCATTGCATTTGGGAAGACTGAGGTGGATTTTATTGAGAGAGCAGTATTTAGCGAATGAATTTAGGTCCTCCTGTAGAAGCAAACAGTCACTGTAGACTTTGCATGGTTTGAAAATTTTTACGTCATCAGCATACATCAGAAAGTTTGAGTGCTTGAAACAGGATATAATATCATTTATAAATATCACGAAGAGTAAGGGACCCAATATAGATCCCTGTGGGACGCCAGAAGATACTTCTACGATGTCAGACGTAAAACCATTTACCGCAACTATCTGCGTTCTATTTGAGATATATGATTGAAACCAACGTAACAAGTTACCACGAATGCCATTGTATGCTATTTTGTCTAACAAAAGTTTGTGGTCCACCTTGTCAAATGCCTTCCGGAAATCAGTATAAACGACATCAACTTGTATCTTTTTATCCATATTATCAAACAAAAAGTTTGCGAAGACCAAAAGATTGGTAGTGGTAGATCGCCGTTTTACAAAACCATGCTGCTCTTCTATGATGAGTGAATGAATATGGGGGTACAAGCTGCCATGTACAAGACTCTCGAAAAGCTTCGACAAGGCGGACAATTTAGAAATAGGTCTATAATTTTCAATGTTACCTTTGTCTCCACTCTTGTAAACAGGGGTGATATAAGCCTGCTTCCAGATACTTGGGAATGTACCTTCATTGAGACATTTATTAAAGATAATGAAAAGTGGGTATGCAAGTTTATTGGCCGATTTTTTAAGGAATATAGGAGGTATACCATCTGGACCGGGACCCTTACTTACATCAATATTATTTAAGGCTCTGTGTATATCTTCCATAGTAAGATGAATTTCACTGATACATTTGGAATTCTCACAGAAACTATTTGGGGGCTGCCAGTTCAGTGGATCTACTGTTGAGGGTTCATATATAGAGGTAAAGTAAGATGAAAATAGATTACACACCTCAGTGGGGTCATTTGAATGAATGTCCTTAAGATGCATGTTCAGGGGTAGACTTGATTTACCTTTTTTATTCGATATGAAGGTCCAAAAGTTTTTGGTGTTTAGCGGAATACCATCTTCAACTGATGTAATGTATTTTTTGAAACACTTATCTGATTCTATTTTAAAGCGATTACGGTACAAAGAAAATATTTCATAGTCAGATATATTACAAAATTTCTTCCATCGTATCCAAGCACGTTGCTTCTTTTTAAAAATACGAATAAGGGGAGATGAAAACCATACAGGAAAACGGTCACTTTTTACTTTTGTCATAGGCACATATAACTTGACAATATCGAAGATTTTGTCATAAAAACAATCAACAGCATCCACAGCAGGTAGGTGAGAAAGTGTAACGTTCCAATCTATATCAGTAAGTGCGGAATTAATTTGATCATAATTTGCTTTAATAAAGTTAGGTTTCGGGGTACAACGACGTTTCATGGGTGAAAAATTGGTTTGTACCGAAGACATTACTGTAAAAGGGGGGTGGTAGTTGTCTGGTTGAAGGAGTGGAACGCAAGGGTGTATCTCGCAGTCGACATTCGATATAAACAGGTCAAGCGTACGACCGATGTGGTTTTTAAAAGGGTTGAGTTGCGCGGCATTATTATAAGAGATGAAATTAGACAGAAGGTCACTTTTTAGATCAGAGGACAGTGGGGTCCGGTTCCTACTAGGGTCTTGCCAATCAATTAATGGCAGATTGTAATCTCCAGAGATGTAAAACGCAGTTATGTTAGAATTATTGATAGTATCGGTTAGTTTCTCAAAGTGGGAAATGTAGACATTTTCATTACAGTTCGGCGGTATGTAGGCTGCGCTAATAAGTTGCCACTTGCTTGGTTCAGAGGATGGAACCTGTACCATGACTTGTTCCATACATTCAGAAACAAAATTCGACGGAATAATAATTGGTCTAAGTTCGCGAAGGATAGCAATTAACACACCGCCACCATCACATTTACCGGTCACTGATCGATCACGATCGCATCTAAATACTAGATAACGATCATCAATAAATTCATTATCTAGAATGTTTGGCACAAGCCACGTCTCGGTAAGTATAATAACGTCATAAGAGTGTGATAGAATATTCATATACAGAGTGTGCAGCTTGGTACGGATACCCCGACAGTTTTGGTAGTAAAATGATAATGTATGATCATCCATTTCTTACCGGTATGATAATATTTTTAGTTAAGTAGTTAAACCTGGAATCGTCTTCACATATAATTACGTTTCTAAAAATATAAAACGTAACATTAGAATAGTTATTCATGCAAACACTAACGTTTGAGCAGCGAGCCAGTACGAAAAGTAAAATTGCAATACTGTTTATTATTGAGTTATTAAAACATAAAGTGTATTCACAAGTAACAACACTAGTTACTATCGCTTGGTGACAAGATGTATAAGGAAAGTAATTAATATCGATATTAGACTGGCAAAAATAATGAGTAAACATTTTAAGTGTATAAATCACATGTAAAATTAAGTACTTAATCTCGGGGGGCAAGAAAAGTAACAGTACTGAGTACTTGGATACTTCGGTTATCTGTTGAACTGACAAATTGATAATACTTGACAGTGTTTCCTTAAACATGCAGTACAAATAAAATAAAATTGTTATTAAGAAATTACTTGCGGCGGTATGAATAAATTTAAAATCATAGCAACCCGCATACCACAAAAACAATACGGTAAACACACAGAGTAGTGTACAATTTAGAGCCCTCTTGAAAAATTGCGAGCAGATTATGGCAAGATATATATATGAAAGTGATCCTATGTGCATTATTTGCCAATCATTCTTGAGGTCTCTGATTACTTTTATACGGCTTGAGCTTGGATATGTCCGCTTCAGAGCGGATGGCGATGACGGTGGAGGCAGTGTCGGCTCGGGTAAGTATGACTCCATGCTTAATCCACACAAATCGTATTCCTTTCTGCTCTGCAGATTCCCGGACTTGACGAAATAAAGTCTTATTTTGTAAAGTTAGATGTTCATTGATATAAATTTTTTGCGCATTACCTTGTATATTTAATTCGTCTGACGAGATGCCTTTTCTAAGGCGGGTTGCCGCAATAAAATTGTCTCTTTGTATCTGCGTGGCAAATTTGACTATTATGTTTTTTGGCCGGTGTGTATTTGACTGCATTTGGGGAACTCGATGGACGGCGATGACATCCCTTGGAAGTAATGGCTGTTTGATGACATCAGCTATATTTTCGACTATGTTCAATAGATTTTCTCCACGTCTTTCAGGCATATTGCTTATTTCCAGATTACAACTTCGCGACTTTTGTTCCATGACTGACAACTTGGTTTGTAAGTCTTTAAGTAGTCTGGATTCTATGGGATGCGTGGCATTTATGTTCTTTTCCAAGTTCGATACACGAGTGTCCACATCTTCTATCTTCTTTTCGAGGTCGGTATATTTTTCGCTCATGAAATTAATTGATGTTTTAACTTCTTCGAATTCATTGAGAAGCTTTGTGAATTTTACATCTTGTTTGCTGAACCAAGATTCCAGCATCGCGAGAACTGTAGCTTGAAAGCTATTGAAGTCATCACGGAAATCTGTATCCTTAGTTTGGTTGATGCCTTTTCTGAATGTTACATTTGGGGGAGGTGACTCTTTTTCTATTATCGAACCATCTATGCTCATTCCACCATCAAGAGAGCTATGTTCTGTAGGGTGAAAAGTTTTATTATTCGAGTCCATGATGCCTCTGTAGACGTACCACTCTGTGCTGACACTTGCGATAAGCTCAAGCAACGATGTGTGCGAGACCAAGTTTAGAGACGCGCAGGCCACGGACAGTACGGACACAAATTACACGACCACTTTGCTACGATGCGCACGGCGGAATGAAAAACGGCGGATGTGTGTGTGTATAGGGGATGCCTACGTCATAGTAGCTATATGCATGCAAAGTTCGATCGGTTTAAAATTGACAAAGTTTCATACAAAAAATTGCATCCCCTATTTTAACCCCTTGGGGGTAGAATTAATCAAAATCCTTTCTTAGCCTACGTCATAACATCTACCTGCATGCCAAATTTCAGCCCGATCCGTCCAGTGGCTTGGGCTGTGCGTTGATTCAGATCATTATGTCAGTCAGTCATCTTTGAGTTATCTATATAACTCAAAGTTATATATAGATTGTTGATATAGTAAATAAAATATATGTGGACACAATGTACTAAAACAATATAGAAGTTATTAAAGGAATAATTATTTCTGATGAGAGAGTCACGAGATTCGCAGCCTTACGGAGACGGATGGGATTAATTTAACGACATTTTTATGTTTGCAGATTGAATACAGTAAGACTGGCCATTTGTGATGTTCGATAGTCTTAATGATCTTAATATCAAACTTCAGTAAAACAACAATTCTTTGTACACACGGTTTTAATTGACTCATATCAGTGGCTCTATAAGAAAATAGATACATACATACATACATATCATCACGCCAAGTCCCTAGCGGTGTAGGCAGAGAGTATAGAGCGCCAGTTCTCTCTAGACTTACATACCTCTTTCGCTTCGTCCACATTCATCAGTCTCTTCATACATGCTCGTTGGTTTCGAGTACTCTTAAATAGTTACACAACGTGTATTATACATTATTAAACTTACATTACTGGATATTATAGGTACTACAATAGCATTGAAACTCTTAAAGTAGGCAAGCGAACACACCCACCCCACTGGGGTACCCATGAGAACTATTCCGCAAGGAACTTGACTCATGCTGGGCAGTCCGCCCTCCGACACGCGGAAATTTGTAACTCAATCATTTCACACCGATTTTTAAGAGGGAATATTTTAAATCTTTACCTTGAGAAGAGTTCACTTAAGTAAGAATGTATTTATTATTAATACAAAAACAGTCGGGTTTTTTTTCAGAATCTAATAATATATACCTTGTTTCATAGTAAATAAAGCTGACATTCTATTTGCTATTTTGGAGCAATTTGATTTATTTCTTCGTCTGGCGGATACATATGTTTACAATACCAAGTAAGTATAGTTTTATTTTCTTAACCACTCTCAACATACCCACCACAAATTTTACAAGTTGCTTGGCTTGTCAACTCAGGTCACAATCTAACACAGTTTTTGCGTGTGTTATAACTACAAACTACGCCCAATCCTTCCCGGAGTTGACAGAGGGCAAAGCGCCCGTTCTCACTAGACTTACAGACCTCTTTCGCTTCATCCACATTCATCAATCTTGACGTGACATGCTGGACAATTTCAAGTAGATACTATTGACGTTATGGTAACGTCTTAATGTGTCGGTAAATATTTATGTAAACCAGATTACATATAGGCATGTGTAATGCTGCCGCTAATCCCATAATTCTGACACATTTATAGTACATTCCCATACACTTGTCACAAAAAATATAATATTCTGTATAACCCTTTTTTAACTATTTGAAACATATTCAACCCTACACGAAGAAGACATTTCAGTCATAAAATTACCATCAAGCATAATTACCATCAAGCATAATTAGGGAGTATTATAAAATAGTTTGCGCGATGCCGCATGAATAGGGCATGTTTACATTGTCCATGAATGCATAATTAAATAAAGGAATAATATTGTGGTCATGAGAAAACCAGTGTCCGAAGAATATAATTTCTGTGGGTTTCCTTGTTAGACAACTGTCATGGTAATCAGAGGGAGGGGGAGATATGAATTGCGTAAGTTCTCACCTAGAATTAGAAGTAGGTAAATCTCATGCATGATTTATTTTTAATTTATTACGTAACATTTTGAAATGCGTGTAACAATAGAAGATCCTCTTTTCATCTGACAGGCACGTTTATGTGAGTTCATAAATATGTGCCTTTGGTTTTTGGTAAATACCGGGTAACGTAGTATAACAAATTGTCCTAAATAGGCAAATATAGACTAGAAATTATGAAACTGATGAAATAACTTAAGACATTTACACAGGGTTTAACTCAATTAATTATTACATGATATATTTAAAACCGAATATGTATGTTTTTATTATAAAAATACTTTTGACTCAATCTGAACGAAGGGATTTATAATTAAGTCTTAGTTTAAATTTGTTTAGCATTCCTAAAGCTGCATTTTTGGTCATTGAGATACAATTCGAGCAAAATAACCTTTTCACTGCAAAGGACAGTTAGTGTAAAGGTTCCAAAACAACTTAAACTGGTCATTAAACTAAGCAATGCTTAAAAAAGTTAATTTTCAACATGTGTAGACACTTGTATTCAAATAATGTAGCTCTTGTAGAGATCCGGTATGCCTTATTAAACACTTTTAACAATAAATTAAATTCTAATGGCTTGCTACATTATGATATGTATTTATAGCAGCGGGGCGTCTCACATCCCGAAGCAACCCCAAGTCAACACTCCGAGCTGTGGGCAGTATTTTCATGCTGCGAAGATTGGGAACTAGATGTTTCCACTCACGGTATATTATGAGAAGTCATGAGAAAAGTAGGCGTTGTTAGAAATATCAAGAAAATGGGCGGTACCGGTTAAAGTTTCATAAATGCGCTGTTAAAAAGATATTGTTTAAGGAACTGGGTTCTTTTTATGTAGGTACCTATATTGACAATTCAGTTATGCTAGATCTTTATTTTAATCCAGAGCCGTGGTGGCCGTGTAATTCGATTTCGAAATTTCGAAACGCATTGACTGTACCAATAAGTTTTTCTGAAATTGAGTACGTGATTAGTCACACCACAAGGAAAATATCGAGAGGAAATTTGCATACGTTTGATAAGTAATTCAAAGACGTCGTGTTTGTAGTAACGGTGATAGACTCACCATCTGTTGCATGTGAGCCTACCCTGGCCCTACCCTTCGGGGGCTTTTCTGGGAAGAATTAATCTACTATGTGCTTATTTATTTTATCTCCTAATAAATGTAAAAAATATACAAAGCAAAAGTGTGTAAAATAAGGCAAAGGAAGACCACATTCCAACTAACTATATCAAAACGATTGGTCAGTCCAGAGTGGGACCGCCAAAAGGACTCGATGCTGGCAATGATGTATGAAAAGTCTGATAAATGTGAATGAAGCGAAAGAGGTATGTAAATCTAGAGAGAACTAGCTATTCTCTCTCTACCGAGATGTTTGTATGTACATATTTATTTCTGCACTTGTTGAAATTAAGTGCTGTTTCATTCGTAAATCATTTCACAAACTTGACAAAGAGATATTTGAAAAATAATCGAAATAAAAACGTGGCATCCGGATTTACCTCTTCAACGTAAACTAAGCAACAATACGATATAAAACTGATCACAGCCCATTCCCTTTCAACCCGAGGGATGTGAGATTCAGGTGTCAAAAATTATACAAAAAAAGATCGTCAACGTATCAAACCTCGTCGAAAAAAAGCAATCACAAAGGAAGCTGCGCAATCTCAAAATCCAATGTGTTAGATCCTATTGTAAGGTTTGGGATCTGTTATTTCAGGTTAGAAATAAAGATTCCGATAAATTGGTCGCTAGCTATATTATATTATTTATAACAATACGGTAAGCTCTACGAATAAGTATGGCATTGCATCGCTAAATTATATAATAATATATCCTCACTCCTTTCCACAAGGGTCCCCGATGGGGTAGGCAGAGGTGTATCTTTGTGTCGTAGACAACAAGTTGAACCACTCGGCCACCACGGCTATTTACTTTACTACTCAAATTATATCGTATATTTACATTTTAATTAGGTCAGTATCTTTCTTAAGAGTTCTTAGATACAAATTCGAATTCGGGATTTGACTGTACCAATGAATTAATCACGACAACATCTTCACGGTGAAAATATCCAGAAGAAAGCGTACGTTTGAGAAGAAATTATGTATGAATAGTCGTGCTTCTGTTACGGTCTCATCATGTGTCACGTGGGCACTTTAATATGTCCATTTTGAAAATAGGGTTCGTTACTCTGTTACCCCTAAGAGGGCGTAAAGAAGACTTTAAAAAATAATATTACATAAATCGAACAGATCACTAAGTACAATTAATTCTGAATAAAATAACAAAATGATATATAAATTAAACTGACACTTGTCGTAACTCACTGTCCTGCGAGAGTGTGCCAAGAAGACCAGCAGCATTACATTGCTATACAAACTTTAATGAGTTATCCTGATTGTTCAAATGAACGAGCGAGCAACGTTAAATATACTCGAAGCCGAGTAAGAAAAATCTGATGAACGTGCATGAAGCGAAATAGATCTGATAACTGGCACTCTACTCTACCGTATTTGTCTACCGTCAGGGACTACGCGTGGTGATTTGTGTTTAGTAATTAATGCAGTCACATAATGAAGAATACTTTTTACATGGTGATGATGCAGCCCTGGTAATACTTGGGGTATATACTAGTATTATCAGGGCTACCAACTATACGAAACAATATGCTTGAAATACAAATCATGTAACGTTTAAAATTACCGAAAATATTAGAATCAAATGTTGTACCAAAGACAAAAACCAATTCGAAATCTAAATTACAGTTGCGTCCAATTGGACAAAAACGTCACAGCCCTGTCTCAGAATCCAAAATGGCTGGCGGTGACAAGCTGCATTGTTCAAACAGAAAAACGACACTATCTTTTTTACCTTTTATTCTTTATTCTTCTCTGACAATGGCTGCGCGGCCCGTGGTATTTTACTTACCTATGTCTTTGGACTTTGTCTGCTCGAGCGACGCGTTAGTTATACAGCTTTACTTTAACATTAGCTTCCATTCTTTGAAAGTATTATAATTAATCATAGTATTAAAATACTAGTTAGATTAAATATATATATACAGAGACGAAACGGATATAGCATGCGAAAGTATTTGCAAGAAGAGGCAGCGGAAGACCAAATTCCTGCATAGATGGGAACGTCAAGAGTAGTGGAACCGACGAGCATGTATGACGAGACTGATGAATATGGACAAAACAAAAGAGGTATGTATGTATATGTATTTTATCTAGGCTGCAAGACAAGCTTGTTGGGAATACATATTTTTTACACACTTTTGTGTGGTCAAAAACATCGTAAGAGAACTTTGTATCAAATTATCAGAGAAATACGATTTAGTCGCGCCAGATTTTGCATGTATGACTTCTATATATGTATTACCGACGAAAATGTAATATTTACCATTTTGTGTATGCGTATATGTATTTCCAATAATTACCACAGATGCGAAAGTTCTTAAGCAAACTTGGATAATGCTCCACAGATGTTAGCCTCGCAAGGGTCAGCTAAACCAAGCCAGCCGTGCCCTGCCAATCTAGTGCCTAATATCCCGATTGTACAAATTCAAGGCCTCCATTTGACGCCATTGTCACTCCACAATGGGCACAATGCAACTCGCATATTATCCATTCATATCATAACGCTTATAAATAAGTTTCACGGTGGCATTGTGGACGCTGTCTCCCTGAGGATATCCCGAACAAAGAATCCGTCATAATGGCTGAAACTTTGGATCTTACAAAGCCGCTCGCAACCCGTCATTTTCGTACCTATTGGCTATTTTATGACAATAACTCTATTGTTGTACTGACGGAGTTGTGTTGCGTATTGTGCCCATCGGAATTCGCAAAACTGGAATTGTCTCAGAATTGGTGCGCTAACGAACGTCGCCCGGGGCTGGATAATTTCCAACTCGAACATCGGGTATTGTTCGAAGACGCAGATGCTGCGCTGGTGCGTGAGCTTTATAAAAACTAATTGGGCGATTTAAAAAAAAACTTACCGCAGTACGTAGTACCATTTGAAACAAAGGAGGGCACATTATCATCATCTGCGGGCATTCACCGCGGACAATTGTCTACGGCCTTCGCGCAAGTCAAGCTGTGCGTGATAATATTTGGTTTCATCCAAACCTGGCGACCATTGTGAGTCTGGTCGGCCTGGCCACTTGAGCTCCACTCATTGTGTAGACAAGTAAAGAATTTCTAAGGTGTGTTTGTTTAAATTCTCCTTTTCGGCTTCTGTACGTTTGTGAATGGCTCCTGTTATATAAACACTACCAATTATAGTGGCGTTGGCCATGTGTACTTCTCTGGAAGCTACCATTTTTTGTGCGTGGTTATTGTGCGTCCCATAGGTATATAGAAAAGCATACATTTCTAAGGAGGTATTGGCAATGGTAAACTAAATAATATACAATATTATTATACCTACAACTTATTCTGGATTATAGATATATGTATATAATCACGGCGTATCCCTCACGTGGTAGTCAGAGAGAGTAGAACGCTAATTTAAACTTCCTCCAGTTTCTCTTCGGCTTCATCCAGATTCATTAGTCTCGTCATACATGCTCGCCGGTTTCGAGTACACTCGACGTTCCTTTGCAATATAGAACGTGTTAAAATTAAGCAATAAACTTGAGTCGGCAACCCTGCTGTTACGTTCAAAGACGGAACACTTGCCATGAGGTGGAGAATATGCTTATTGACTACTGTTACTACACAATTCAACTTATCCAGTAGACAGGAATGCAGAACTGATCTACCAGTTGAAGCAAGAACAGAAGAAATTAAGATTGAGTCTCAAGACTCAATGCCCTTTTTCCAACCCTGACTGTGACCTGTTTGCTGACGGATGGAAGGCTATCATGGTGACGTGTCTAGAGTATTATGAGATAAGTGTATGAATGAGGTTCTTATAATTACTAATAAGTGTAATTGCTTTTTTTGCCGTATTATGTATTAATAAATAAATAATAATAGTAACAATTTCAGTTCCCTGTGAGAACTCAATAATACCAAATCACACGGACCCTCATACGATGCCATTCATAGAAGGCATCAGAGTGGAAATAACTGATACGATATCTGTATTGTGCCACATTTTATGTATAAACAACGCACTCCGTCGGAAACTAATTTATCTTCTATTAAATTTGCATAAAGCTCAAAGTCCTTTGGCACTTCTTCTCTGTGTGCGGTTTGAAATTATTGTTTATCTTTCATAAGAACCCTTCTGCTTTTACGGAATTAGCCTTCTCTTGTCTTACGCGATTGTGGTCAGATAATATTGAATGGGTTTCTAATTTGGACCATGGGACCTTTCATGGGTTCAGTTGAGGTAAAGGGATGGTAGACCCGTAAAAGGATTAGTGCAGTTGTTTGAAGGACGAGTTAATTTGGCTTTTGTACTAAGACACTTACGGTATATTTTTTTCTCGTAATCTTGCAGCAAACAATTCAATTTGAATGGTTATCTTTATATATATATTTCTTCTGTGCGTGTGTATGTCACTGAACTCCTAAACGGCTGGACCGATTTTAATTAAATGTTCTGCGGATTCGAGAATGATTAAGATTTCCGGTGATGCTGCGGTCGTATTTCAGAAAATTTATTTTTTCACCCGAGCGAAGCTGTGTGGGACAACTAACTTATTATAAAATACTACATCCTACCGTTCCCGGTTAGAACAAAATATAATGAGGCGCACTATTTACTTACTACATCGAATGACAGTCAATTCTGGTTTCACTTTTGACGATTTTGCGTTAACATTTTTATTGTCTAAATTCTGTGACAATTGCAACCCTGTATCAGCGTCTAACAACCGACCCTTTGACTTGAAAAACGTCTTAACCTCTGGGACTCTTGGTATTCATAAATGTCCAATTAAGTGTTCCGGTCCGTTTTAAGTACCATTAAACCTACTGCGCGCGCATACAATCTGAGACATTAATTGTACAATTATTTTAAGCCATTGTTACATCGAACGGTAGTTAGGTGCTTTGTAGTGATGTCGGTAAAATATCGATTGATTTCTGGTCTTAAGCTGTTGTGTAATCGACAACGAAGCGAAATAGGTCTTTAAAAAAATCTAGAGAGAACTAACGCACGCTTCTAACTCGTGAGGAACTATGCTTGAGGAAAAAGATAAATAAATGGCAGATTTAATTCATTTGCATGTCTTTGAGTTTACTTTGAATTAAGTTGTTCTCTTTTCAAATATTCATTCTATATTGCTTGTATAGATTTGTTAATGATGACGGAAAAGCACATCATATATGATGAAGTTAGTCACACCACGGGTTTAACCCTAAGGAAAATATCCTAAGGAAACCTGCGTATGTTTGAGAAGTAATTTAAAGGCGTGTTCAATGGCACCAAATTCTTCGGAAAGTGGGTGTGTGGGTACTTCCTACACACCTCTGCCTACCTCTTCCTGGGACAATAAAAAACCCCTTGTGGGAAGGCGATATATCAATTTTAATAAAGTCATTTGTCTAATATTACAGCTATTACGCAAAAAAATAAATCGTTTAAACAAGTAACTGGATATGTATTTTTATATATATTATATTTACTTTTATTACGTATAAAATCATGGCACCTAACAATCACAATCGTCAGATCTGGTCCGATGTAACGACGTCGCAAACTTAAGCGGCCCGCATATATTCTAATTTGTCTCAAGTATCGATAAATCGTGTACAACTCATCCACTGAGTGGCACGTGGTCGTACAAAAGACCACTTCTTAGACCACTCATTACAGTTTAATGGTCTTAAAAGAAAAAATCTTGACATATACAGTGGCAGACAAACGTAGCAAAGCGGCTGTGAGTCCTAAAATATACCTTACCGCGTCTGTAATAAGAATGACGTTGCCTTAAAAGCTTAGCTCGTTGACGTTGTGATGAAAGACGTGTTATTTAAATTTGGCGTTCAAGTACTAAATTGTCGACCTCAAATCGTTTAGTTTTGTCCGCATCAAATGCGTAATTACTATCAAATGTTTATACATATACTAGCGACCCGCCCCGGCTTCGCACGAGTGCTATATAGATACTAATGATTTGTAAACCATCGCGGACTTTTTATCGATCTTTTTAAGATATTTTGTAAAATCCAGAGTACCTACACTAATTTGATCTATATTGTAAGGTTTCTATGCGATTTAAGCGCACAAAAATATGATTGTTACGACATCATTTAACAAATCTTAGATTTTCTGGAGTTTTCTGAACTAGGTATAATAATAATTATGAGCATGTATGAAGAGACTGATGAATATCAACAAAGCGAAAGAGGTATGTAAGTCTAGAGAGAACTGGCGCTCTATACTCTCTGCCTACCCCGTAAGGGACTCGGCGTGATGATATGTATGTAATAATTATGCATATAGTATACATATAAACCTTCCTCTTGAATTACTCTAACTATTAAAAAGAACTGCTTCAAAATGAGTTGCGTATTTCTAAAGATCTATGCATAGGTACATAGGGACTGACAGAGGGAAGCGACTTTGTTTTATACTATGTAGTGATATGTATATATCTTAATATATATATTTCTTGTGTGCGTGTGTATGTGACTGAACTCCTCCTAAACGACTGGACCGATTTTGATGAAATTTTTTGTGTGTGTTCAGGTGGATACGAGAATGGTTTAGATTCACAATTGGACCCGATAGGTGGCGCCACCATCGTATTTTTTCACCCGAGCGAAGCTGGGCGGGACAACTAGTATATATATATATATATATATATATATATATATATATATCATCATATCAAGCGGCATTTTATTTTTTTCGACGTCTTTATTAAGTGACGTAAAGCGCTTGTGTTCTGTTCATCTTGACGGGGAAGGTAGCGTAATAAAATAGAATGATAAACACAAATGTCATTACGCATCCCATTAATAAAACCGATGCGTCCAAATCGTTTCTTCTTCCAGCCTATGAATGACTACTTAATTGATTTTCATGTCGTGACGTGACACATTTTTAGTAGTCCGCTACAGAGCCCTGATCTTTGTGCTGGTCGCGGGTTTGATTTCCCTTCGCATAAGTTTGCTAGCGAATATGATCACGTGAGTCCATGGTTAAATCAGTTCTAAGTATGTATATCAGTCGCTGATTCAGTTAGATTGGAGTTTCCTTCTGCGGGCGCTTAGACTATGGAATGAACTCCCTGTTGAGGTTTTTCCAGAGAGTATGGCATGGATTCCTTCATGAAGGGTGTGATAATATTCCTATAGATACCCCTGGTGTTGCAAGCGTGCATAGGCGGTGGTAACCGCTTACCACCAGGCCTTGTTGTGTAAAGAAAGCTTTATGTGAGATGTAAATTAGAAAAATGGCGCTTTGTTCTAGGATGGTGCTCTACTCTATGTAGCAATTTTGTTATGTATTTTGATGAAACCAAAGTAAATGAATAATTTATGAAAACTTTTTACGAACTTACGAAGAGCCGTGGTGGCCGAGTGGTTCGAGCAGTTGCCTGCGACACAAAGATCGCAAGTTCGAATCCGGACTGTACCAATGAGTTTTTCTGAACTTATGTACAGTGATTAGTCACACCACGAGCTTTACGGTGAAGGAAAACATCGAGAGGAAACCTGCATAAGTCTGAGAAGAAATTCAAAGGCGTATGTATAGTCGTGCTTGAGTAACGGCGTTGAGTAAATTATAGACTCGCCATCTGTCACGTTGGCACGTAATATACCTCCGGTGGAAAGTGGGTGTGTGGGTATTACCTACACACCTCTGCCTACCCCTTCGGGGATCCTTGTGGGAAGGCGTGAGGATATTATTATTATTTTTTATTTTACGAACAGTGAAATGATCATTTAAGCCAATCTACAATGTCAATGGACAAAAAATATTTTAATGTACATCGTCGAGTCAGTGATCTTAGTTTATCTAAAAACATCGAAGTCCATTGTGGCACAAAAAAATGTTCAATAGTACACCGGCCGGTGTTTGGAACCTGTTTGCCATCCAGACACGGAGACGCCGACTCTTGAGGCTTTCTAAATGAACATTCAATTATTTTTTTATTATCCACGTTACATTCATTTTCACACCTTTGACACCGACAACGAAGCCTTCTGGTTGCCACTTGCCTCGTGGTTTCGAGTATACCGTCGTTCCCTTTGGGATAGGGAGAGGGAGTAGAGCGCCAGTTCTCTCTAGGGATTCTAGATAGAGACATATATAAAAAATCTGTTGCCTAAGTAATGTTTCATAACATCTTCTATGTGACAATGAAAGTCCAGTCAATATTGGTCCATCCGTTTCGGAGACTAGCCAAGACAAACAGACATACCCACAGACGCCATAAAAATATAAATTGTGTTTTTTTTACCAATAGTCAAGGGTCCTTGAAGGGGTAGGCAGAGGTGCATATTTTGGGTTGTCAGATGGAGAGTCCATCGCCGTTACTCAAGCACAACTTTTACGACATACAAATTTTAAATTTCTTATAATATATGTTTAAACTGCTGTTAAACTTTTTAAAAATGAAGAGACTGATGAATGTGGACGAAGCGAAAGTGGTATGTAAGTCTAGAGAGAACTGGCGCTCTATACTCTCTGCCTACCCCGTTAGGGACTTGGCGTGATGATATGTACGTATGTAGAGAAAGAAACTGTAATTTTGATTTGAATTGATTTCAGTTTTTTTCTCAGTACCTATAGATAACTTAGATAACTTACTACTACCTATAGATAACTTACTCACCTATAGATGAATTGCAATAAAAATATTATAAGGGGAGCTAGAAGATTAGCCCTATCTTCTGTAAAGTCAAGTATGTTTACTGCGCAGGTATATTTTAGAACAAAATGTCCATCACCTTTATGTAGAGAAGGATACATTAGTATCGAGTAGGCACTTAATTCATTTTGGGACAAGATTGAAATCCTCATTGTTCAATGCTTGCGTTCAGAAGCTCATTGTGTGAAGTGCAAAGTCATTTTAATCAAATTTCCGAACGTTATTTATCAGCCCCTTCGAAGTTTGAAACCATTTTTTAAATAAACACAAAGAATGCGTTCTGACTGAAGAATGCGTTACAAAAATATGTAAAGGATTTAACGATCTGTTCTTTTTTTAACAGGTGTACAAAAGCGAACCTCCTTGGTATTGCCGCTTATTAATTCTTAACAATATCTCTTATTGCATTGACAGGGGAAATTAAACTGTATCGTTATTAGGGTAAGGTGCATATCAATTTGGGTATGTATTGGAGACACGATCTTTTTCTACGAGATATGAGGTGTCCAAACTAAAGGCTTACTCAATGAATTTTTTTCGCTGTCTACTTAATGTTATTTTGTTTTATTCGTTGGCTACATATGTTTCTCTATGAGGAAGAGCCGCGGCGCATTCCGTTTGATTAATATAATCATACATGAGTACTCACTGTACAGTGTGTAGCCTGATTTGTACTTAAGTACGTCAAGATTAATTAAAAAAAAGTATCAATTTCAAAAACAGTCGAGGAAGCGGTATCGTTAACGTTAAAGATGAAATATTGCTCTCTACTCTCTGCTAACGAATAAATATTTTTCTCAAGGGTAGGCAAGGTATGTATAATTCGTGCATTCGTATCATAGCATCGTGGTGTTTACGTTGGTGGAGACGAAGCACCATAGACTATTATATAAGTTTAGAAAAACTTATTGGTACGGCCCACCGAGGGTTGAACCTGTAATAATAACTTCTCCATCTAAGCCACTCAGCTATTACAACTCAATTCTGACCTCTAATTCGGTAACTAAAAATTGCGAAGTATTGGAATGCACGATGCGTTGATGTCTTTTGCTTATTATGAGCTCAGTTTATTCTTGCATATCATTACGCCGATCCCTCACGGGGTAGGCAGAGAGAGTATATCAGTTCTCTCTAGACTTACAGACCTCTTGCTCTTGATCCACATCATCATGTTGATGCATGTTTCAAGATCCTCACGGCTGTAAGCGGAGTGAAAAGTGTAGGATGGAGGCAGTATATTTTTGATAAAATACATTTATTGTTAAGATCAAGTTACAAGTACATTAGATAGATCGAACATTTAATGAAGAGAGCGTCAAGAGTACCCAAGTGATCAATGTTGAAGTGATTTGTAAGCTTAGAAAGAACCCCGTTGGGGACTCCAAGGAATAATGTATGTAGGTATAATTTTATTTCCCTATAAATATATCTTAATATATATAAATTACGTGTCACGTTGTTTGTCCGCGATGGACTCGTAAACTACTTAACCGATTTCAATCAAATTTGCACACCGTGTGCAGTTTGAACCAACTTAAAAGATAGGATAGCTTACATCACAATTGGACCCGATAGTTGGCGCTGCGATCTTCTTTCAGGAAGTTTAACTTTTTCCCCCGGGCGAAGCTGGGCGGGACAGCTAGTAGATATATAGAAAGAAAAAATATATACATAATTACATACATTATTCCTAGTCCCCAATGGGGTTCTTGCAAACATACAAATAACCATAGAAACATAAACAATAGAGCTATTTTTATACATTTATTCATTAATTAAATGGTTAAATAATTAATAAAAATATATATTTATTATATTTGAAGTCTGTTAGAAATGGCAGTTTTAAATTTTATAAAACATCAGCCTGTAGAGAAAAACTGATCGTATCTCAATAAAAGAGTGTTTTGAAATTTCTTAACAGTCTATTTTATTTGTGTTTAGGTTTTGTTTGAGGCCTTTTAGTAATTAAAATAGCTCTATGGTTTTTTTATTTGACGTTTCATTTAAATTAATGTTATTAACTAAACGTAATAATTAATTGTAAACCAATCAAGTATATGCTGCCGAATATAAAATAATTTAAGTACAGTGGTTAGTCACAAACTTTGGGTACAAACTTTAAAGGAAACCTGCATACGTTTGAGAGGACTTTCAAATTCATATATATGTACGGTTCTCTCTAGACTTACATAAAACTGGCGCTTTATACTTTTTTTTTTTTTTTTTTTTTTTTATACAACTATAGTGGCAAACAAGCATACGGCCCACCTGATGGGAAACGGTTACCGTAGCCTATTTACGCTCACGATACCGAAGTATTACTTGCGCGTTGCCACTCTGTGTTCGGAGAGTTACAGTGTGTTGGCAGCATAATGGGTTTAATCCCTCTGCTTCCAACACAATGTAACAATCCTCCCCCCTCCCCAAGGAGCTCATTTCTGGAAACCTTATTCACCGCGTAGGAACACAACACAAAAAAATTGTGTTATTTGGCTACGGACTTCTATAAGGTGGTGGTCCTGCCCCAGTCGGGCAGCTCCCAATTCGAACGGGAAACCCGTTATGCCCTACCTCTCTTAAAATACTATCTGCCTACCCCATTACGGACTATTTACAATAACAACAATTAACGATATTTACAAAGAACAGTTGAAACTAACTACTTACAGATAAAATATTTGTCCCAAATCGGTATCCCGAGGCAACGTGCCAAGAAGACTAGCAGCATTGCCACGCTGGATAGCAATGCGGTATGTTCAGATATACCTATGTACAGTATTGTGCTAGGGAAACAGTGATGGAGTCGCCATCTGGACAAAAGTGCGTACCTTTTACTACGTAGCTCTGCCTATCTCAGGACTCCTGGTAATGTATGTATGTATGTATGAAGACTCCTTAGTATTAACAAAGAGATTCATCGAAGCTACTGTAACTTCAAACACAATAGGAAGGAACTAAACAATTATAATTCATATAAAAGGGGCCGCTCATAATTCCCATAGAACGGAAATACCGTATCATATCCTGAAACCATTACTTTCACAACGTATAGCAATTTGAACACACTTGTGTGCGCATGAGTTGATTTGCGCAAAGGAACCGTCAATTTGGACGTTTTGACGCAAAAAGTTGTGAATCAGGTAAAATAAATCGGTATAGATTTTCATTTGAAGGATTCCGTAGTGAAATAAAACTGACGCGGTTTTTTTTATTACTATCAAAATATTTCTCTATTTCAATCAAAATATTGGTGTAAGTAGGAACATTTTATATTAATGTAATTATCGGACTTAGTTCCATATCATTTAAATTCCAGTAAAGTCAGAGAACCAAAATCTTTTATAAATATTTAAATTCAAATGTATTTTTTTTTATAGCCGTGGTGGCCAAGCGGTTCGAATAATTGCCTGCAACACAGATTACAAGAGCGAATCCCAACTGTACCAAGGAGTTTTTCTGAACTTGGGTACGGTGATTAATCACACCACGAGCTTTACGGTGGAGGAAAACATCGAGAGGAAACCTGCGTACGTTTGAGATGAAATTCTAAGGCGTATGTATAGTCGTGCTAGTCCAACGGCGATGGTCTATCCACCTATCACGTTGGCACTTTAAAATATATCTCCGGGCGGAAAGTGGGTATGTGGGTACTACTTACATACCTCTAACGATATTTGAGAAAATGTGGGCTTGTAAAGAACCCTTTACTTTTACAGAATTTGTTCAATAAATTGTCCAACAACTAAGTACCATCTTAACTGAAATCGTATTGCGCTAAAATAATATCTATACAATTACGTTAGAAAGTCCAAAATAACATGACGCTTGCAAGAGACTATTGCTTCTAAATCATTAAGCACGGTTCACATACGCGACACAAAACGCCGGCCAGTTTACTGCCGCCCCATTTAACCGCATCGAATCGCAAATTTGCACAACAATCGATCTTTTACTCGAATATTCGCTTTTTTGGATACTCGATTTTTAACGCGTCTATTTATTGCGATTGTCCTATGCATTGTGTTCGGTGGCGTGGAAATTTGATTAGTCTTGTTGTGCAGATGTTATTGCATAGGATAGAGTAGTGTTAACGTGATTTCTATAAATCAAACACAAGTATCTGTAACCTTTAGTGATATTAAACCATTTATTGTAAAATAGCGGTCCGTCCCGGCTTCGCACGGGTGGATATAAGATTTTTTTATAAAAGAAAATATAGCCTATGTCACTCAAGGTAAATGTAGCTTTCCAATCGTGAAAGATTTTTTCAAATCGGTCCAGTAGTTTCGGAGTCTATTCAATACAAACATTCTTACATATTAATCTTTCCTCTTTATAATATTAGTAATGATATAATAAGAAGAGGCAGAGGAAGGCCACGTTCCAACTACCTGGATCAAATCGATCGGTTTCTCAAGGACGGGAAAGTTAAGAGTACTCGAAACCGACGAGCATGTAAGAGACTGATGAATGTGGACGAAGCGAAAGAGGTATGTAAGTCTAGAGAGAACTGGCGCTCTATACTCTCTGCCTACCCCGTTAGGGACTTGGCGTGATGATATTTATGTATGTATGATATAATAAGTATTGTGAGCATGTATGAAGAGATTAATGTGGAAGAAGCGCATCTATATCCGTATGAAGAGACTGATTAATGTAGACAAAGTGAAAAAGGTCAGTCTAGGGAGAACTGGCGCTCTATCTTCTATGCGTACTCCGTTAGGGACTCGGCGTGATATAAATGGATTAACACATAGGAAACCAACAAGATTGAAATAACATTAATAATAATAATAATGAGCGTGACACCACGTGACTCAGCTAGTATATATATGCTTACCTCGGTCACGTGATGAAACGTGTGTTTAAACCAGTCCCTTTGCTCTCCGTATATTGCGATTACCAGTCAAACCTCACTACGTCTTAATTTCCAGCGCGATTGATTATACATTTATGAAAGCATTTTCAACATCATTATACTCAAATCTGCTTATAAGTTATACTTCTGCAAATTGGGACTCAAAGAAAATATTAAGTAACGTCACCTCGGTTTCATTTGAGTATTAATCAAAATACAAGGTCGCATACAAATTAAATTAACGCGAAGAATCTCTTTTTATTAAAGAATACGGCCACTGGTTTATATTTAATCTTAGGTGGTTTATATAAACCTTATCTATAGAGTGATAAGGTTGATTATTGTTGTACCTGACTTAACTCATTATAGTTTTGGTTATGAGGTGTCAACGGACACCGAAGTTGTTTTGTTTTTAAATGTGATAAGAGATTTATTTCCCGCTGAGTTAAGGTGCGGCTTATATCTGACATTTATGATGCCACGCTCATGTCAATAAGAACGATGGTAATCACACATACATACACACCTATACGAATGTATATCTTTAATTACCATCCTTCAAAATCTCTAGACCGCTTTCGCTTAATCCACATTCGTTTCTCCATACATGCTCGCCGGTTTCGAGTACTCTTGACGATTATTTTCTTCATCGATTTGATCTAGATAGTTGGAACGTGGTCTTCCTATGCCTCTTCTTCCACTCACATTGTGTATCTGCTTCGTCAATCTTCACTCATATTCTCTACATGTCCAGAACAACGTAACGTTATCCGTCTTTGCATCTTAAAAATTACATATTTATAAAATGAGGTCGCAAGTTCGAATCCCGACTCGACTGTACCAATGAGTTTTTCTGAACTTAAGTACAGTGATTAGTCACACCACGAGCTTTAGGGCGAAGGAAAACCTCGAGAGGAAACCTGCATACGTCTGAGAAGAAATTCAAAGGCGTATGTATAGTCGTGCTTGAGTAACGGCGATGGACTCGCCATCTCCGTCCTTTTCCTGGCAGGTACATTTTTTTCTTGGAAACGGTGGTAATTTTAGTTTATATTAAATATGTGACGATCAATAAGTGTTCCCTGTGTCCCTTACATTGAATAAAATATTTTGATTTTGATTTTGATCTGTCACGTTGGCACCTATACACCTCTGCCTACCCCTTCGGGCACCCTTGTGGGAAGGCTTGAGGATATATTATTTTTATTATTATTATTTATAAAATATTTGTCGAGCCCATAGCCCTAAGTGACACATAAGTGAAGTAACACCCAGCACTGATTCTTTGCAAAATATTCTTCAGCCCACTTGCCCCGGGAATCCTAAACTTACACGAAAGATATTCCCTTACATATATGAGTAACGGAAATATGTATTTCTACAGCTCTCTTCCAATTAACATTACAAATGTAGGGAGTGGATCTAGTTCTTGATCATAGATATTACTAAATCAAAATTAAATAACTACGTACATATCATCACGCCGAGTCCCTAACTGGGTAGGCAGAGAGGGTAGAGCGTGAGTTCTCTCTAGACTTACATACCTCTTTCGCTTCGTCCACATTCATCAGCCTCTTCATACATGCTTGTCGGGTTCGAATAACTATATTATACAAATATTATCATAACTACATGGACTCACTGAGCGGCGGTCAGTATCGGCTTGTCCTAAGGCGCGATACACACGCAGCGGGGCGCCCGCCGCCACTACACTCGCATAAATTTGACATTTGTCACGGCATTAACACTCGAAAAAGGGTTTTTATCATGTCACCCTCGTATCCGGTAATCGGGAGGCCATATGAATATTTCTTTTTAAAACCTTTTGTCGTTCGCCGTGCATAATGCCTTATAAACGATGCGGGATTGTGGAGGTAGCGAAATTCTTGTGGCTTAAAACGCTCGGTAATTTTTCGCTAAATTGATATGATTTTTTATTTCAAGAACTCAAAGACGGTGCTTGCAAGAGTTCAGAGAACACGCCTTTTTGTCCTTGTTCATTCTGGTAGATAATAATCTGGACTGGTAGATAATAATCTGGATCTCTACACATGGACAACCCACCGTGAACAACACAGCTTATACTGGATGTCTACAGACTGCTTACAGTCTCTTCATACATGCTCGCCGGTTTCGAGTACTCTTGACGTTCCCGTCCTTGAGTAATAATAGTAATATATCCTCACGCCTTCCCACAAGGGTCCCCGAAGAGTAGGCAGAGGTGTATAGGTAGTACCAACACACTTGATATTATTATTATATTTTAGGTGCTAATGTGACAGATGGCGAATCCATCGCTGTTACTCAAGCACGACTGTATAGTCGTACGCGTAGATTCGCCTATGAATCGCGTCTCAGATGTATGCAGGTTTCCTCTCAATGTTTTCCTTCACCGGAAAGTTCGTGGTGTGACTAATCACTCACTGTACTTAAGTTCAGAAAAACTCATTGGTACAGTCGGGATTCGAACTTGCGATCTCTGTGTCGCAGGCAACTGCTCGAACCACTCGGCCACCACGGCTCTTAATGTATCTGTCACATTGAAGATCATGGAGTGCCTCACCATGGTTCCAAAGCTCAGAGCAACATCCGTATAGATCGGCCCAATTAGGTGTACTATGCAGGTGACGTGCCAGACCACATGGCCACAGGCTCTTACCGTTCTCACGCAAGTACTGGCACAGAACGACATTTACGTCACAGCCGGAAGCCGTCCGGAATGTTAATTGCATAAGATGGTATCTATAATAACTCATTGTGTCGCTAAGAGGACCATTATCGCTGGCATACTCTCGGCTTTATAAAGGTACAAACAAATGTATTCCTTTCATTTGGACGTCCTCATATTGCATTTTTAGACAATAACTACATGTTATAGATAGTGCCATCCACGATGACGCGCCCCACTTTTCATGTGTGAGTATTATCGGTACACACTGGTTACCCGTGAGTGCACACGCACACTATTGATAGAGTCGGGTCATACTCCCCGCATCCCGTTACCCCCTCGATTAGAAATAGAAACTAAGTCCCGACGTCTGTCTGTTCATGGTAAACTCACAATACTGCAGAACTGATATTTAACCCGTTTTCAGAAACAAGAGCGTATGTTTGACAGAATGACGAGTCCATCACCGTTTCTCAAGCACGACTATACAGGCGTCTTTGAATGTCTTCTCAAACGTATGCAGATTTCCTCTCGATGTTTTCCTTCACCGCAAGTCTCGTGGTGTGTGATACAGTTATCACATATTAAAATATGGAAACGTGAACAAAAAAAAAACGATACGTTATGACTCACGCTCAACTTGACGGCCGTCTGGTTTCTTAGGGCTGAGCTCTTCCCGCTGAGGGCAGATATTTGTGTGATGAGCACGAGTATTTGTACCTTAGTCTTGGATGTCCTATGTATTTATGTATATATATCTACATAAGTAAATATATCGTTGTCTAGTAACCATAACACAAGTTTTGTGTAATTTGGGGCTATGTCAATTTGGGTGGAATTGTCCCAAGGTTTATTTAATCTCTGCCGAATTTATATTATTTAATACCTCGGCGCATCCGGATTGTAAACTCCAAATACGTACAATATATAAATCAGGGAAACTATTCATTGTACACAAAACGCATAAAAGTGTTTACCACTGGGGTATATGGAGTATTTCACATGTTTATTGTGGCTACTGTGCGGACTGTAAAACTGTTCGGTCGGACAGACGGGTGGATAATATACGGCCACCAATTAAACTGGCGTTGTAGGCTTGCAGACATTCTTAATGATGAGCTACTGGCGGTCGTGTGGTGTTAGAAACGTTCGTAGAGCTCCAAACGCTTACACGATAAATAATTGAATTAGAAAAGAACACAAACATTATTTTATTTAAATTTAAATTAAAAATAATTAAAATACCTTGGGACAATTCCACACAAATTGACATAGTTCCAAATTGTACAAAGCTTATGTTATGATAACTGGACAACGATATATTTACTTATATACATAAATACATAGGACATCCAAGACTACGCTACAAATACTCGTGATCACACAAATATCTGCCCTCATCGGGAATCGAACTCGTGGCCTCAAGGTTCGCAGTCAGGAGGTCTAACTACTAGACCAGACGGAAAGAGGGGAGAAGAAAGACCCGAAACCAATAAGTTCAAATACCACTAGCCCAGTCTAAACAACGCTTCAAAGATCTACAACTGATATATATATCATTCGGACAAGTTTACAACACCATATAAAGTGATTTTAATTAAGGAGGGATATCTCATGAAATTCCACATTATAGCGCATTTATTGTTTAATGGACCACCAATTAGTACGTTTGATGTCAGTACGAGCGTAGGCCTTTATCTGATAGTTTATATTCTTATAGTTGTAATGAAGCGAAAGAAGTCTGTGAGTTTAATGCATATGTGCTGTCTCTCTGCCCCGTGGGTCACTTGGCGGGATGATATGTTGGTTCGTGACATATCTAAATAATTAAATGATAAAACTTATACTTATATATTTTCAGATCTTTCCAGATGGTAAGGTATCACAACTGATATTTAGCCGGAGAATTATTTAGGTTTTAGCGTGATAGATGGCGAGTCCGTCGTCGTTTCTCTCCCTACATACATAGATAATATAATTTCCGCCTTTACAGAAGAGTAGGAATATAAACACTCAATTTGTCAACGTGACAGATGGCATCCACTATTGATTCTTTTTTTTCTAGAATATATCTTACTTACACATTTATTACTGATAATTTCTTTCAGATACTTGTTAACACTGTGTGACTAAGTTTTTGCCTAAAACTAGGTCGTTAAAAAGTAAGTAATAGTGTATACAACAAACATTGTTTGAACGCAAATTACGAGGAGATATTACCTTATTAATCTACGTTGTTAGGCAACCAGAGCCTTTTCAAATTATTATAAATGCCAGTATGGAGTGACGGTGGATTTACGTAGGATTAAGTTCATACAACCAAGTACCCCACGGTTCACTCGCGTAAAATTTGATATCATTTTGTAGTTTTTTTTCTGGATTAGAATATATCTTGCTAATAATTTATCTCCTTGCCAAATACCGTTGAGCCTTCCTTGAGTGATGAACATGCTCACAAACTTTCGCATTTTCTTTAATACTCCCGTCCAGCTTTGCTTGGGTGAAGGAATAAAAGCTTCAGAAAATATTGTGAATCTAAACCATTCTGGAATCCACCTGAAGATACAGAAAATTTTATCCAGTGTCCAGCCGTTTACGGTTCTATAATGGACATACAGACAAACTTTCATTTATATAGGTACCTTTATATATGGATGAGTAGATCTTTGCCTTAAAATTGCATATTTGTCTTATCGTTGGTCTTATCCATAGTAAGAATTCAATTTGATTTTTTTCGATCCACGAACGTAATTCGACTTCAAAACGTGCCCCAATGTCTGCCAGAAAAGGTTAAAGTTGACCATAAACTTTTGATGTATAAAAATTAATTGTGAACGATATGAGATCACACCGGCGGACATTCTTCGGATTCCATGACACTTTAGTAGCGATACGTTTTTTTTTAATCGAGCGTGTAAAGAGTGGACCTATTCTGAGTCTGATTTGGCCACATATCATGGCAATAAAATTTGTTTGAATGAATCACTATCCCTGTTACTCTAGCTCACTATACATCTTTACTATACAAGCTCACTATACGTCTTTGAATGTCTTCGCAAACATATGCAGGATTTCCGTCACCGTAAAATTCGTGGTGTGGTTAATCACTATACTTAAGTTCATAAAAACTCATTGGTAGAGTCGGAATTCGAATTTGCTATTTGCAATTCGCATTTTTGTGTTCCTGGCGATCGAATGACCCGAACACCACGGCTATATAACTTAATATGACTAGACTTAGAAAGAAACAATTCTGAATCCTCAACTTTCCTCTCTTCTTTTGTCAATCAGCGAATGGAAGTATCTGAAGGTTCTGCCAAAAATAATAATAATATAATAATATATATATATATATATATATATATATATATATATATATATATATATATATATATTCTTTGGAATAAATCAAATTCCATAGACTAACATTTTATAATATAAATAATATCCTCACACCTTCCCACAAGGATCCCCGAAGATGTAGGCAGAGGTGCATTATAGGTTAATACCCACACACCCACTTTCCGCCAGAGGTATATTAGGTGCCAACGTGACAGATGGCGAGTCCATCGCCGTTACTCCAGCACGACTATACATACGCCTTTGAATTTCTTCTCAGACGTATGCAGGTTTCCTCTCGATGTTTTCCTTCACCGTTAAGCTCGTGGTGTGACTAATCACTGTACTTAAGTTCAGAAAAACTCATTGGTACAGTCGGGATTCGAACTTGCGACCTTTGCGTCGCAGGCAACTGCTCAAACCACTCGGCCACCACGGCTCATTATCATTTTAGATTAATAATTACACAGACCCATTGATACTGTTGCTTCTGTAACAAAATTAAATTAGAACGTGTTCTACGCGCGTATCTTTAGCTTTATATATATAATTCTTCTGTGAGTGTGTATGTCACTGAACTTCTCTCAAACGACTGGACCGATTTTGATGAAATTTTTGTGTGTGTTCAAGGATCCCCTTGAACACACACAAAAATTTCATCAAAATCATCTGGGAATGGTTTAGATTCACAATTGGACCCGATAGGTGGCGCCACCATCGTATTTTTACACCCGAGCGAAGCTGGGCGGGACAACTAGTATATACTTATATTTCTTCTGTATGTGTGTATGTCCCTGAACTCCTCCTAAACGGCTGGACCGATTTTAATAAAATTTTCTGAGTGTCTTCAGGTGGATTCGAGAATGGTTGAGATTCACAATTTGACCCGACAGGTGGCGCTGCGATTGTTTTTCAGGAAAAAAAGTTTTTCTTCTGAGCGAAGCTGGGCGGGACAACAAGTGTTATAATTACTAAGACTTCCATAAAAATGTGTTCTAATAAAAGAAACGCTTGTCATAAAAATGATATGGATACAACTCGTAAATTTCACGACTCTCAGAATTAAGTTTATTTATTTTAAAATATAATGAAAATTAGTTATTAGCGGTGGCCATTTTGTGGTTTGTTTTGCAGGATTAACTTGAGTAGGGTTGTCGTTTTAATGTTAGACAACCATCGATTTATAACACGAACGCATTATTCCAACCGCGGATTATGGCATTTCATGCGATCGAATGAATTATTGGGTTTCTTTGAAAGCTTGGTCTTATATTCTGTGCTTAAATGATGTGTACTACATTGTAGAATGAGTGATTAATCGCTATTAATCTAAATATAAAAAAAATAGTATGTAAAAATTATATACCCCCACGCCATCCCACAAGGGCCCCGGACAAGGTACAGGTACAAGGTACAAGGCAGAGGTAGGCTATATTTTAGGTGCCAACGTGACATAATGACTCCGTCGCTGTTTCTCAATCACGACTGAAGAAAAAATTAGGGAACATAATAGACTTGTTTTAGGAATTACGTAATAGGTAATTTTTAAAAGTTATTCTTACATGAGTACAAAATTTGTTGAGCAACAAAAAAAAATAAAGGTGCTCTACCTTTATTTTTTTTTAATCAATACGTATTTTTTAAGTGTGTGTGTGTGTGTGAAAAAAATATAAGATTTATCCCGAAAATGATAGTCATCTATTAAACATAATAACAGGCCGCAGGCAACACCGAAAGATGCATGTAGTTAAAAACATTGCAGCAGTTCAATTCATTCAGGAATTTGTTGAGAATACTAACATACATAACACGCCACGTCCCATAGCATAGACCGAGAGATTTCTCTCTAGACCTCTACCTTTATCGTACATATTCGTATAGGTCTCTTCGTATATACTTACCAGCTTCGAGTATTCTTGACGAAAATAGTGTATCATTTGAGAATATTCACGCTTTATTTAATATATATGTTTAGACAAAAGATACCGCTTTTGTATGAAACAATACCGGCACTGATAATAAACAAAGGTTACTGAATCTCATCAGATACAACACACAGACGGAACCTAATATACTAAATGTTACTTATTATTCCGACACACCGTAATGGCGGCAGAGACAAAGATATCCAAACTGACAAATGAGGGCCAAAGTTATGATATGATGGTTCTGTACAAAACGAATAACATGTATTTTCGGATTGGAATATAAAAGCGGGATACATTAAGGGTTACGGTAAAGGAAAACATCGAGAGGAAACCGAAATACGAGAAGAAATTCAATGACGTATATCAAAATTTCAAAATTTCTGCATACGGTTCGTATTTGGATTACGCAAATATGACCACGTTTCTGAATTTCGCCGTAGGCTCAAGTGGCTATCCATCCGACTTCGCCGGAATACTCATATCCTATCACTTCTTTACAAAACTTTGTTTGATCCTAGAGCCCCCAGATATCTTCAGGAACGCTTTGAATTTCTTTTTTCCAACCTGCACCTACTCCGTAAAACCAGAGAACTTGTCCTTAAAACTCCTACCTTCACCTCTTCTTCCTATTCCAAGTCTTTCACTGCGCAAGCTGTCCGTCTTTGGAACTCGTTGCCCCAGAACATCAGGCTTGCACAGACATTAATCTCCTTCAAAAAGCTTTTATTTGAACACTATTTCTCTTTTTAACTTGTTTATATATATATATGTATACATGTATATATTATTGTATGTATGTTATATAAGTATATGTTTCGTATTTATTTATGTAGAATGCCTATTATTTGTATATTATAATAATTGTTTCTATTTCATCCTCTCAACTGTCACACCTGCCTTTTCTTTCTCTGTTTCTTATCTCTCTCTACACTTGGGTTGCCTGGTAGAAATCGCTTTTGCGATAAGGCCGCCTATTGTGCCTACTATATGTTTTTCTTTGTCATTTCTGTTTGTTTTTGTAAATGTGTGTGTTTGTACAATAAAGGATATATTATTATTGTTATTTTTATTATTATAGTCGTCCTTCAGAACAGGCCGTGACCTTGCCATCTGATCTGCCACACTGGCACCCCACTTCTACCCTTCTGTGACGCATTATTCCTTCCTTGGCTGTTCTTATATAAAAAAACCTGATAGTAGTCAATTAAGTCGAATTAACATACAAGAAGTAAATTTTCAGTTAACTTTAATATGAACTACACTAGGAACCCTGGTCCGGCTCGATCTTGACACAGCTAAAGAAATGATAAAAATTACCATCTTTCTTTCTTTCTTATTCTTATTATTCAAAGTTACAATAAAAAGCCGTAGTACAATGACAATATTTCTAGCTTACATTTCTAAAACACTAAAGTAGCGAACCGTTAATCTTATCGGAGGCAAGGACCCCTAAATTATGACAAACGCTGGTCGGCCGCAGCTCTTTGTCAACATCAGGCGTTGTTATCGGAGTCATCTTAAAAGCGGTCAGATCGGGAACAATAAGTGAATCTTAAATGTACCCCTTATCAATGGTATCGCGGATATGTTAAGGTATAGTTTGTATCACGATATTAATTTTTTTTTATTGTGAAGGTAACTTGTGTCTGATAAGAAATTTAAGCACAACGTGAAGTTGTGCTCGAAAGAGATGGCGATAGACTCATCATCATATCTACGTAGGTGCATAATTACATAAGAGCCGTAGTTGGAACTAACCGCAAGTTCTAATCCTGTAGTAATGACTAAGGGAACTAGGGACTTCGGGAGAACTGGCGCTCTATACCCTCTGCCTACCCTGTTAGGGACTCGGCATGGTGATATATGATATGTAAATATTTTGTCACACGTAAGTCCACTACGGTGAAGGAAAACATCGAGGGGGTGAAAGATTTTTTCTTGAGAAAAAATCTTAAATAACTATGTAGTGCAGTGACAGTGTAGTGTAGTTGAGAAACGACTCTGTGCTCATTGATGTAAAAAAGAATAGATACGTCTTACCGCGCTCGGCTTGGCTAACTCAACACAAGCTAATTGGCTTGAGTCAACTTAGTCGCAGCTTGACTGGCAACGACGTAGCACTTATTCAGCATTTAGGAAAAATGCCTTCTTAGGTGCTTAGAAACTGCAGGACATATACTGGACGAGTGTAAAAAAACAAGACGGATGTGTCTTTTCATTTGTAAGTAATGTAAATTTGTTTTATCTATCAAAAATACGAAAATTTAACATTAAATTTTAATCTGAATTAACTCCTGCGACGATGCCACTGCGCCACTCGCGCGAACGAGACAAGTAGCGCGTTACGTTTAAGAGCGAAAGAGAGAACGATTAGCGCTCGACATATTGTCACGTGGCTGTACTGTTATCCCTTTCTGACAACTAGGATTCATATACCTCGTGCTCTTTTAATCTCATCAGTGTGCTTAATGCCGTTGTGTGAGTTGTGTATTGTGGCTATATGTAGGTATAGCATACAATTTGCCATGTTTATACTTCATATTCAAGGAGTATAACGTCTCTATAGATAAAACCTCATTGTCTGTGCTCGTCATCTCTTACGTTTGCACCTAAATATACTTTGCCTACCCCATCGGGGACCCTTAAGGGGATGCGAACAGATATCCATAAATCAGTTGTTAAATATTTTATCCAATGTTACAAATATTTTATCCAATGTATGAAGAGACTGATGAATGTGGACGAAGCGAAAGAGGTATGTAAGTCTAGGGAGAACAGAGAAGCGCTCTATACTCTCTGCCTACGCCGTTAGGGACTTGGCGTGATGATATGTATGTATGTATGTTACAAACAGAACAGTTATTGGACGTTTCATATAAATTTAAATACATAGGAGATCCAAAACAAGAATTCTCAGTGAGTGGTTTTCGAACACGAGACATCAAGCGTTGCGAGTGTCACCAACCTTTCAGTTCCAGCATTTTTTTTTTATTTATCTAGCTGTTATTCTAGAGTAACTTCGGTTTAATAGAGATCAAATGTTCCGCCGCCGCACCAAATGTTCTTTTCCAAAGCTTTGTAATATTTTCGTAAATATTTGCGTCCGGATCGCGACTCCGATCTCGTTTCAATACAATCGTGAGATGAAAACGATACTATCGAACGACGTTCGATTCTATTTTGGAAAACAATCGTTTGTGTGACGTCTAAGGGGACATTAGTTGGTTCTCAAAAGAGCCACAATCTTTTGACGTTTTTTTTGCTCCGACATTACAGAGCTAAATAAATATGAGTTTTACTAGTAATTCTGTTTGTGTTAACATTTTAGATATTAACGTTTAAGATGTAAAATAAAGTATGTAAGTATTAAAGGAGATATCAATACGTATGTATAATATCACGAATATTAATGGAGAGACTCACAAAAAAAATATTAATTACTTTTTCCTAACTTTCTCTTTATTGTTATAGAAAACGTCGCATGAAACCTATCATGATGACACATATTAATACAGGTATTAACCGGGTATATTCAGGCACCATTGACTATCTATCCATGACATGATTTTATCAATACTAGCCTCCCGCCCAGCTTCACTTGGGTGAAAATTACCTATTAGGTTCCTATTGTAAATCTAAACCATTCTTGAATCCACAACAAAAAGAAACATCAAAATCGGTTCCTCCTCCGGTGCATCCTCAAATTTTGAGGAGGAGTTTACTCGTATATACGCGCATAGAAGAATTATACTTATCTTCACGCCTTCCCACAAGGGTCTCCGAAGGGGTGGTCAGAGTTGTATATGTACCCACACACCTACATCCCACTGGAGATATATTTTAGATGCCAAATTGGCAAATGGCGAGCGAACACGACTATACATACGCCTTTTAATTGCTCTATAGCATCTTAATAGTCAAGCAAATTTAAACGCCAAACGATGTATATTGATCCTTTAAAAAGCATTGGATAAACGACAACAAATGTGTTCTTATTAAGCATACAAATGAATAATATACAAAGCCACGATTGCTTTGGCTTTGAAAGTAATCTCCTCATTGGTAAACATGCCTACTCAAACTTTTCCGATTCACATTAATAAGTCCAGAATTACCCAAACACACCATACTTATACAAACATATATAAAAATACTTTTTTACTTTTTACCAAAGGTTTATAAGGTGGACTAAAGCTGAATGCCCATTGTCGTACTTTGGGCGGTGATCAAGTCACAAAGAGATTTAAAAATGTACTCTTACTCCACGGTTCTGTTGTGCTTTCACACTGGCCTTTCTTAACTCTATGCCTTGGAGTTAAGGTCGAGATTTGTGTGTTAAATTATTTTAAAGTATCTTTCTAACGTTTGTAAGAGATGGTTCACATAATAATGATATTATTCGACTCTTTGGTATGTGTGGGATGATGATCATAACCTATTCTGTAGGTGAGGAAGTAAGCATGAAACATTTCTTTGTACAAGTGCGGGTATTACGCCTCAGGGACTATTGAACATTGGGTTCCGTACTCGTTCAGAATTTGTGACACCTATATATTAGTACATCGGAAATCGTTCAAATTTTAAAAGCTCGTGCCTTTTCAAGACGTATTCTAAGAGAATAATGTAATTTTTTATACCACTCGGGTGGCAAATAAGCATGCGGTTCGCCAGATGGTAAATGGTTACCGCCGCCTATGGACGCTTGCAACACCAAAGGTATTTCTCGCGCGCTGCCGACCCAGGAATCTTTTCACACCCTTCTTGAAGAACTCCATGCTGTACTCTCCAGGGAAAACCTCAACGGGGAGCTCATTCCACAGCCTGAGCGTTCGCGGAAGGAAACTCCTTTGGAACCGCGCAGTACAGTAAATTAATGTCAAAATGTTTATTTAATATATCTTACCATGTGTAAGAGCTATGGTGGTAGATTGCAAGAATATCAACTGTAGCAATGATTTTTTCTGAACTTAAATACAGTGATTGGTTACACCACGAGCTTTACAGTATGTATAGTCGTGCTTGAATAAAAGCGATGCACATTCCATCTCTTTGACGCCTAAAATATATCTTTGCAATAATTATATAATTATATAAATATATATATATATATTATTATATATATATATATATTTATATAATTATATAATAATAATAGGAAATATCCTATATTGTACACCTCTGCCTACCTCTTCGGAGACCTTAATAAAGATAGACCTATAAAGAATAGAGAATAAAATTTAAATTTAACATTAAATACATTTTACGGAACCCGTACTGCTTAAGCAACACGCAGCAAGTTGTAACACACATAACATCAACACCATATTACAGACCATACTAGGAATCATACCACCGAATACCGCACAAGCCAGGCAGATGGGGCAATAATTACTTAATATATGCGGTGGGACATATGCAGTATCAATGTTTATTGTAAAAATATATAATTTTATTCATCATCATCATCATGATCATCATGATGATCATCATCATCAGCCCACTCTAGTCCACTGCTGGACATAGGCCTCCCCTAATGAGCGCCATAGCGTTCTGTCTTCAGCATGCCGCATCCAGCATCTGCCAGCAGTCCTTCGCAAATCGTCATCCCACCTGGTCGGAGGGCGTCCTACACTACGTTTGCCTAGTCGTGGTCTCCACTGGAGAACACGTAATTTTTTTACTTTATGTTAAAAGCGTCTCATGAATTCCATCCATATTTCAGTGTCTCTATTTCTCTCAAGACTTGAAGACCTCTAGGGCTAGGGCTTTAAGCCGTGGCAGCAATACAAAGAATGCATGTTCGAATCCCGACCAATTAGTTTATCTGAACTAATGTCGTGCTGAGGACCACCGGTGGACACGCTGTCTGTCAGGTTGGCACCTAAAATATATCTCCGGCGAAATGGATTCGCGTGGGTACAACCTACACACAACTACCCTTTCGAGTATTCTTGTGGGAAGGCGTGAAAATATGTATATATGTTATTATACTGAAAATTTGAAATAAAAAAAAAGCATTCATCAAGCTGCTGATAAAATTAATGGCTCTCATTCTCACATAATATATACTATATGAAAGTCAAAGCAAAAGTGTGTGCAAGGAGAGGCAGAGGTAGGCCACGTTCCAACTACCTGGATCAAATAGATCGGACTCTCAAGGACGGGAACGTTAAGAGTACTCGAAACCGACGAGCATGTATGAAGAGACTGATGAATGTGGAGGAAGCGAAAGAGGTATGTAAGTCTAGAGAGAACTGGCGCTCTATACTAGAGAGTATAGAGCGCCAGTTCTCTCTAGGTACGCGTCAACGGGGTAGGCAGAGGCCTACCCCGTTAGGGACTTGGCGTGATGATATGTATGTATGTATGAAAGTCATCTTGTCTCTGTTTATTTAACTCAATTCCAATGTTGATCCCCATTCGCCCCCGAATATTCCTTGGAGTATCATCAAACCAAAACGTTATTTACCCAAACAATAATGCACCTGCTCTCAAATCGACTAACAGGTGAGATCAGGCCTACTATTTACGAATGACTATATCGTTCGTTTTGTACCAATCTTTTATAAGCCCGTACCATTTGTTTTTGAACTCATTGCTTCGAAACAGGAGTAAATGATATTAAATTTCTGTTTATGAAAACGTACCTTGAAATGCGCCTACTTTATATCTTAATTCATTGGTGTGTTATTTAGAGGAGGCTGGACCCACTTCTCTCTCGCTACCACGAACCCACGTCTACCACCGTTATACACTAAAATCTAAAACCTTAAAAGAAACTCCATATTTTCATTCACAACAAAGCTGATGGTATGACATCACTGCATTTATGTTCAAAAAATATTAGTACAGTCGGCATTCGAACTTGCAATCTTTGTGTTCCACGCATCTACTCGAACCACTCGGCCACCACGACTTTTCAGTGGACATAATTAATAAAAGTACGTAAACAAAGATAACATGACCTTAATTCAGTCTGGATGACAAGAACATAAGCGAGCCAGCTTTTAAACACACTTTAACTGCAAACTTGAAGTACCTATAAATCGAGTTACCAATAGTAGCTAAGGTGTAAGGGCAAAGGAATGGGCGGTGTGCCCACTCCCTGGACCACATTCCTGAGCGAGCTAGCAGACGAAGCGTCGCCGATACACGGACATACATGCATACTGAACTCATGTTGTACTCAATTGACATTAAACTTACACGATTAATAAAAGAGATTATTAATGGAAATAAGCAGGAATTACCTAATTATAAAGGCCAAGGTATATAATTATGTCATATCCTCGTATGATGTGATCTAAGTATATATACGATATCGAGTGTGTATGAGCAGAATATCGCCGTTTAAAACTTTATATACCTTTTTAAATTTCTTCGAAAGCGTATGTAGTTCTCGATATTTTCCTTCAGCGTTCATTGTGTGATCAATCGCTGTACTTAGGTTTAGAAAAAATAAACCGGCGACCTTAACTCGTGGTCGACTATTCAAGTCACTCGGCCATTACGGCACATTTTGTTATTAATACAACTTATTGATGCAGTATGCTACGAGCCCGCTTTATACACAAACAAAAGTTACAAAATAGAAACAAGGAACAATATTGGGCTAAGAACGCCACCCGTAGGGACACCCACATTTAAAGCATTTCACCACAAATCTAAACACTGGAACTAAGAAGAAGCCAGTAGGGTTTTGTACAATTAGACAATGCACACGACCTATTGTTTGGTACAATCGATACAATCCGCCGTATCCCAAAAATTGTGAAAATCATTGTCTAAAACCCCCCCCCTGTGGACAACAAATCGTAATGAAGAAAGGTGTGGAGAAACCGAACATTTTAAATATACAGCCAACTAGAAATATTAACGAAGTAATCCCACTCTTAATGCATGGCAATAAGAACTAAAGAAAAAACAGCACTGCAAAATAAACTTGTCAAAGGACAGAGTTGACAATGCTTTGAATGATTTGAATACTACTTATTGTCATAACGCTAAAGATCAAAGTCGTATAGCAGCTTAAATAATCCTGTAGAGTTTTGTGTATTTATTTTTATTTCGTTGTAAGGATCATTACTAGGTATTGTTGGGTAATTTCACGCGTTTGGCGACACTGCGGGCATTGGGAGTGGAGTTAACTGGAATTCTGATAAAAAGGTTTGCATGAATAAATGTTGTATTGTGGGACGTTATTTAGGCTAACAGTAGCATAGCCAGCGTGAAATTAGCGAAAATACTCAAGAGAAGCTATTTATAGTTGCTCAGTTCTGACTATTGAATATAAGAAATATTTTATGATTTCTTCGGAAAGATATTTTTATACATTATTTACAAACAAAAGGAATTAAGTCGAATATTTTAGTAAATAAATTAATTGCGAAGCCCAATAGTCCAAAAGTAAAACCAGTAATACTTGATCGTACTTTGTGCATCATTTTTAGTATTATTAATTACTAGCTGTCCCGCCCAGCTTCGCCCGGGTGAAAAAGTAAAATTTCCTGAAACACGATCGCAGCGCCACCTATCGGGTCCAATTGTGATGTAAGCTATCCTTTCTTTTAAGTTGGATCAAACTGCACATGGTGTGCAAATTTGATTGAAATCGGTTAAGTAGTTCAGGAGCCCATCGTCGACTTGATTGCCATAAAAAAGGTTATAGTGAGTCAATCTTAAAAGATAGACATATGCTGTCGCGGACTTTTTTTTAGAACTTTTAAAGAGGAAACAATTCCCTCATACATGATATTTTCGTAACTTAAACCGTTTACGCAGCGTACGCAACGGAAGCTCTCAAAAAGGAATATTTATTCCCGTTCTTGCAACATTTATCATTTATGCTTCGCTCCTTCCTATTAGTCATAGCGTGATATTATATAGCCTAAAGCCTTTCTAGAGAAATGGACCATCCAACACAAAAATAATTTTTCAATTCCAACCAGTAGTTCCTGAGATTAGCGCGTTCAAACAAACAAACTCTTCAGCTTTATAATATTAGTATAGATAAAAAAGGTTATCGTGAGTCAATCTTTAAAGATGGACATATGCTGTCGCGGACTTTTTATTAGAACTTTTAAAGAGGAACAATTCCCTCATACATGATATTTGTGTAACTTAAACCGTTTACGCAGCGCACGCAACGGAAGCTCTCAAAAAGGAATATTTTTTCCCGTTCTGGCAACATTATTCATTTATGCTTCGCTCCTATTGGTCGTAGCGTGATGTTATATAGCCTAAAGCCTTCCTAGAGAAAAGGACTATCCAACACAAAAAGAATTTTTCAATTCCAACCAGTGGTTTCTGAGATTAGCGCGTTCAAACAAACAAACAAACAAACAAACAAACTCTTCAGCTTTATAATATTAGTATAGATTCACACTACTTTTCCTTATAGTTTATAGTGTAAGTCTGCCTACCGTCCACTCATGTTTGAGTATTTATCGGTACATACTGATTACCTATGAATGCACATGTACACTAAAATTAAGAGACTCGGGTCATAGTATAAAGAGAGGAAGTAGGCTATCTCCGGCCCAATTCGCGATATAATTGCCTACTGTCTTAGGGTTGTCACTTTTAGCTAAATATTAGGCGCAGCTGTTCGCGCTTCGCTAGCAACCGCATGAACAGCGGCAACGTCAAGTCAACATTAAAAACTAACGACTGTCTCTTAGACTATAATCGAATTTGTTGTTATGATTCGAACTTTGTTTTATATGTATTTGATTTACTATTAGTCAATTAGGTACTCGTACATACTTATTTTGAATTACGATTTTCTGTAAGTAGGTAGGTACTTAGTTACTATACCTACAATACTGAGAAATCGGCATAACTAAACGTAAACAAAGAAATAGCGGCAAACCAATTGCCAGATCAAAAGTACCTAATACATTCTAGTAGGAAATTAGGCCTACCTACCTACTTCCTGCTTGATAGAAAACTAATACAAACAAAAAACATGTAAGTACGTAGGTATCTCATCATGAAGTAAAATTATATTATGCTAGAATAAGTGACTAACTTACCTTTCCTGTTCAATAGGTAATCTGAACAGAGACAGGTCTGGAATCGATGAATTATTAAGACACCCAAACACACAGCAATACGTTCTTCTGCGATTATCAGACATTTTGATGATGATATTGATGAATAAATCATTTAGCGGTGCCGAAAAGCCGTGACGCGCGCGCGACCCTTGTGCAGTGTTAGCCCCGACTGGCGCACTGAGAAACGGGTCGAGATTTTGTTAAAGCGTGCGTGTGTCGACACATAGATACAATAGCGCACACATACACGCCGCGCGCGGTGCGTTTGTATGAAGATAACCTACTTTGTTCTTTATACTATGCTCGGGTTATCCCCGCGACCCCTCGACTAGAAGATGGTGGGACGCGTTTTCGTGGATGGCACTATCTATACATGTTTGTAAATACAACGATTTCAAGTCAAATATAGTTGTAATTTGATCTCCTCTTCTTTTTTCTGATCTTTGCGACTCTAATGTAATTTCGCTATTTGACTTAAGAAATTACTCGGCTTAACAACCAGTTACAACTTTTACAGACACTTAAAGCTGCGTTGCGACACCAGGTGTCAGTCCCCCGTATATAAATCTATAACAATGGGACGCGCGTTCTGCCATTTGACCAATTGAATGCATTGGGAATTGTAACATTTTAATGCTATAATGAGATGTAATATATTTCTTTTGTACATCTTAATTTACTTTCTTAATGTTAGAACCTTGTAGAAAAATAAACGGCACGAATTAAAAGACGATATTTCACATACAATATATTGTTTTCAGTTGGTAGATCTTTTTCTAGACTAAAACATATTATATTGTCCAATATTATGTTAATCTATTTAAAAATCTATCTCTGTGCCCGATTTCAACAAATTCTATTCGCCTTTATAAGAGCCGAGCCCCTCACGCGGTAGGCAGAGAGCAGAACGCCAGTTTTCTCCAGACATACATAGTATTTCGCTTCATAGACACTCATTATTTTAAAGGTAATTGTATTTAATATAATGATGAATGAGCTTATATTTTAGAACCTTATAGTTAAAAGTAAGAGGAGGAAATATATTCTTATACCTAATATTTTTCGATGATCTTAAGGGAGGATTCTTAAGGGAGGGAGGGCACAACGGTTAATTGCCGTTCGAATTCGGAGCAGCCCGACTGGTACCATTACCTCCACCTTACAGAAGATCGCAGCTAAATGGCATTACCCTCGGGTGTGTCGTGTTCCTGTGGTGAGTAAGGTCGCCAGGCTCCAAGAGGAAGCGGTGTGTCGGCAGCACAGGACCAGTGGTGCAATTCCGCCGTGGTGGTGACCAGGCGCGGCATGTCGGTGCGGTTGTTAGGGAGACCCGGTGAAACGGCTGTCCGCTGGCCGCCCGCATATAGTAGGGGTCCCGAACCCAGGGATCACCTAATCTCCGCCCTGGGAGGCTGACCCGCACATGTGTGTAAAGTCCTTGGTGTAGTGGTCGTGCCGGAGGAGGAGACCGGAGTGGACCCGGCCGCTGCATCAGGGGGGGATCGGGGGCCCTTCCGACTTCCGCTCCGGCAATCCGCACTACCTGTACATCACTGCGGCGGATTGAGACTGCGCTTTGTCCTCTTTGATGCCGACACAACGATTCCTCTTCTTCCTTTTCAGCACCCTTAGAAATCTAAAATGGCCAAATTTAAAAATAGTAGAAGTTTCCCAGCGGCCTCCCCTTCCATATTAAAAATGGACTTTTGCAACATCAGGGGACTTCATTCTAATCTAAATGCAGTCCACCAACACCTTGAGACGACACAGCCGACTCTGCTATTTCTGACGGAGACGCAGATATCCTGCCCTGATGATACATCGTACCTGAACTACCCCGGGTACAAGATGGAACACAATTTTGTGCGCCGCGCCGGGGTATGTATGTACTTCCGGGAGGATATTTGCTGTCGACGTCTCCACGGCCTTGAAGACAGAGACCTGTCAATTTTGTGGGTTGCGCGTAGAGTATGGTGGCAACACCCGAATCTACGCGTGCCTTTACAGGTCCCATAGCGGTGACACAGACACAGTTCGCCTATTTGAGCACCTGCAATCGACAACGGACAAAGTACTTGAGCAGTACCCCTCCGCGGAGTTGGTGGTTTTAGGAGATTTTAACGCTCACCATGTTGAGTGGCTTGGCTCTCGGTCCACTGACTGCGCGGGGAGGGCTGCTTACAAGCTTGCCCTGGCTTATGGCTTCTCGCAGCTGGTACACGAACCAACCAGAATACCTGGTATCGAGGGCCATACAAGCTCTTTACTGGACCTTCTGCTGACCACGCGACCGGACAGCTATTCCATCTCGGTGGGTGCGCCGCTTGGCACATCCGACCACTGTCTGGTCCGGACGCAAGTGCCGTGCGCAAAGGCCGAAGTGCCCCGACCCCCGGGGCGGCGGCGCATGTGGCACTACAAGGCAGCAGACTGGGATGGATTGCGTGAGTTTTACGCATCGTACCCGTGGAGGCAGATCTGCTTTGCATCAGAAGATCCAGACCCCTGTGCAGCAGCCGTCGCTGAGACGATACTGGCGGGAATGGAATGCTACATCCCAAACTCGCTAGTAGCTACAGGGGTAAAGAAACAGCCGTGGTTTAATAAGCCCTGCAAGGAAGCTAAATTATCCAAGCAAGCCTTGTATGAGGCGTGGACCACGGCTCGATCCAATCTGGACCCCAACATATCTGATGCAAAGCGGAAACTTAATGCTGCCTCGAGGCACTGTAAGCGAGCGATTGCCAGGGCGAAATTCGATTTCGTCGGCAGAATTGGTAAGAGACTCGCTAGCTACCCTTCTGGCAGCCGTGCTTTTTGGTCCCTTGCCAAGGCTGCTGAGGGAAACTTTTGCCAGTCGTCCCTACCACCACTCCGTAAGCCGGATGGTAACTTGGCCCACAGTGCCAAAGAGAAAGCGGATCTATTGGGCTCTCTCTTTGCCTCGAACTCGACTATGGATGACGGAGGCGCCACACCGCCCACTATCCTGCGGTGTGAGAACTCTATGCCGGAGATAAGCATAACCCAACGGGAGGTCCGGCGGGAGATGCTGTCTCTGGACGTCCATAAGTCGAGCGGGCCAGACGGTATTCCGGCAGTGGTGCTTAAGCAGTGTGCTCCTGAACTGTGTCCTGTTTTGACGCGCCTATTCGCGCTTTCCTACTCCACCCAAAAAGTCCCAACTTCGTGGAAGACCGCCCACGTGCACCCAGTGCCCAAAAAGGGCGATAGATCAGACCCATCGAATTACAGGCCGATCGCCATCACCTCCCTCCTCTCCAAAATTATGGAGCGAGTGATTAACACGCAACTCCTGCGATATCTAGAGGGTCACGGTTTGTTGAGTGACCAACAGTATGGCTTCCGCCACAGTCGCTCAACGGGTGACCTTCTAGTATATCTCACGCACCGTTGGTCACTCGCCATTGAGAGTCAAGGTGAGGCATTAGCTGTTAGCTTGGATGTGGCGAAAGCGTTCGATCGGGTCTGGCATCGCGGTCTTCTATCGAAGCTTCCATCCTACGGACTGCCAGAGGGATTATGCAAATGGGTCGCCAGCTTTCTTCTGCATATTAATGACATGCTTTCTATTGAAGGCATTCATTGCTATGCAGACGACAGCACTGGGGACACTTACTACACGGGCCGTGCTAATCTCCCTCGTTCCACTGTGGAGGAAAGTCGCGAACGACTTGTGTCTGAAATCGAGAGTACACTTCGCAGTGTCTCCGATTGGGGTCGACTAAACCTAGTTCACTTCAACCCCACTAAGACACAAGTTTGCGCGTTCACCGCAAAAAAAACTCCATTCGCTGTGGCTCCACAATTCCAGAACACTCCCCTGAACATCTCGGAGAGCATTAGGATCCTTGGGGTCGATATTTCTAGCGAAGTTCAGTTCCGTGGTCATTTAGAGGACAAGGCTAAGCTGGCGTCGAGGAAGCTCGGTGTGCTCAACAGAGCTAAGCAGTACTTCACACCGCAACAAAGGCTGCAACTTTATAAGTCGCAAGTTCGGCCACATATGGAGTACTGCTGCCACCTGTGGGCTGGAGCCCCTGGATACCAGCTTGGGCCTTTTGACGCGGTTCAGAAACGCGCCGCTAGAATTGTCGACGATCCCATGCTCACAAGCGGCTTGGAATCACTAAGTCTGAGGAGAGACTTTGCCTCCCTGTGTGTGTTCTACCGCTTGTATAACGGGGAGTGTTCTGCAGAATTGTTCGATATGATGCCCACTTCCACCTTCTACCACCGCACCTCTCGCCATCGACGGGGAATTCATCCCCATACCTTGGAACCACAAAGGTCTCGCACTGTGCGCTTCCAAAGAAGTTTTCTTCCGCGAACGCTCAGGCTGTGGAATGAGCTCCCCGTTGAGGTTTTCCCTGGAGAGTACAGCATGGAGTTCTTCAAGAAGGGTGTGAAAAGATTCCTGCAGGGTCGGCAACGCGCGAGTGATACCCCTGGTGTTGCAAGCGTCCATAGGCGGCGGTAACCGCTTACCATCAGGCGGACCGCATGCTTGTTTGCCACCCAAGTGGTATAAAAAAAAAAAAAAAAAAAAAAAAAAAGATCTACGTCTTACCTGGTTTTGTAAGAGCATTGTCCAAGGAGAGGGGCTGGCGTATGGTTTGCTCCGTCGATTATAAAATTCTTGTAAATACCCGCAACAATATTAAACAGTGAATGTATTGATATATTGTTGAGTGCTCGACTCAGGACCGCTAACATTTGCATAAAAATATATGCGACAATACCGACCTGACCTTTTTCCAAATTCACTTTATATTTTGGGTAAAGGTACTTCCGCTACTTTAAGCCGATTTGATACTTGCACTGAATGAGAAACTATAAAAATTTGCCTCGCAAATGTTCAAGATATTCGAACTTGTATGATGATTAAAGCCCATACGGATGGTAAATGATAGTATACGCTATACAATGGCCAGGAAAGGGTGGTACACAAATGGTTAAATTACTACCTTGGCACAACTATGTAAAATCTTTTATATTTTATGTGTATAAAGTCTTCCATACAGATATCAGAATCATACTTGGAAAACTTTAGAATCGCAGCATACTCACGTACACTAAAGCGATTTTTACCTACACACCTTCACGTCAGGGACCTTTGTGGGAAGACTTTAAAATATATATAATAGTTTAATAATACACGTTTAGGATCAACTACAGCGTATACAACAGGAGTTCCAGATTTGTAAGTAGATTTTTGATAGAATCAACAGTGGGCCTCGGTGGAGTGGTGTCGACGTCGATAATGTTCCCCACTCACGGACTGCGTTTGAATATCAAGTAAAATTCAGTTTGCCCAAGTTACCGCATTCAATTCGCTAGCGGAAAGTTATAGATTGTTATTTTGTCAAGGGCCACAACTCCCGTATTTTTTTAGAACGTTTGCAATTACATAGGCCCTATGTACCTATGTCAAATAATATATTTATTCAAGGAGTGATTGAGAGCAGACCTGCATACGTTTGAGAAGATATTCAAAGGCGTATGTATAGTCGTGATTGAATAACTTCTCTTCTATATGATCTTGAATAATCTTGATGTTTTCCTTCACAAAAAGGTCATCGTTGGAATAGCTGTACTTCATCATCACACGTCCTTTGATACAGTTGATTCTGAGATCCAGTGACATACTTTACTATCCCGTTGACACGTAATAATGTCTCTGGAATTAGGTGCAGATATACATGAAACTATTATGTTAACATTTTATTTTTATCATTAAAATAGGCAGTAAAGATGCGTTTCCTTCGTAAGATGTGCGGCCTATCGATATTAGGTCGAATCTGCATGAAGCATCGTGCAGGGATTCGCAAAGCTAATTTCACGAACAAGGGTGTGATCGTAAAGATGAAGAATATCATGTTGGTTTAGACATACAGAAAATATGAATGAAGAAAGATTGACAAAGCAGATATACAAAGCGAATGTGTGTGGAAGAAGACCACGTTTTAACTACCTAGATCAAATCGATCACCCGAATGAAGCCACGTCGCTAGAATAATATATTTTTGTTAAAAAATATTCATTTTCTAATCGACCCTCTCTTTAAAGATAAATTCAAAGCATAAGTATGACCGTTTTTATTCCAAGCCGGAGTATAATTTACGAGCAGTTATTGTTTAAACACACATTTAGATGTCACTATAGAACATTCCCAGTGCACTAAATCATGTACAATTTAAAGAAACAGGTTCCTACATTACTTATTGTAATCGTTGTCTCAACCTTTAGCGGGACATAAACTTTATTGTTACAATGAACACTTGACTTTGAATCGCGACGAACCACACGCGGTGTCCTTTCTAACCTACGAACCATCTTCACAAGACCCCCGCCAACCCTTAAACGCTCAACTAATAAGGGCCAGTTTATCCCGGACGGTTGGTACTTTACCTTTATTATAGAAGACGTGAATTATGCTACAGATATTGTTATCACGTAGGCCGAGACGTCGTTACAAACAATAAAGGTAATTTTTACGACTGGCAACCCTTTGCGTTAATAAATTAAAAAGTTACCCGGGGGCTACGGCTGTGAAACAATGCCACTTCACCCTGTAACCCGGAGATCTAAGTTTTGTCGCCCTTGCTTAATGGGGGAGTTGCCCAGGGATGCCAATGTTGCTTTCAAACTGACGTATTAAAGACTAAAGGTACTCCGCGACTTCTCCTACGTTACATTTGGTTTGCTCACATTTCTGTCTCAGATCAGAGAGAGGGTCAGAGATCTCATTAAAAAAATAGTACCTATATAACACAGCTTGTTACTTTTTGAATTCGCTTTGCATACTTTTTTTTGTCGTTTATAGTTGTCGATTATAAAAAAAATACATACAATTAATGAACTTGTCTCTTTATAATATTGTTATTAAAGAAAAGCCATGAACTATAACCTTTCTATATTAATTTGGTAAGACAGTTATGTTCGCTATTCTATTGAGTTTTACGGTAAAGAAAAAAGTTTAAGGATCTGTCGCTCTACTATCTCTGCCTACCCTAAGGGATAATGTGAAGATCAAGGTTAAAAACAGTGATATACTTAAGTACGGTGAAGGAAAACATTGAGAGGAAACCTGCATACGTCTGAGAAGAAATTCAAAGGCGTATGTATAGTCTTGCTTGAGTAACGGCGACGGACTCGCCATCTGTCACGTTGGCACCTAATATACCTCTGGCGGAAAGTGGGTGTGTGGGTATTACCTATACAACTCTGCCTACCCCTTCGGGGACCCTTGTGGGAAGGCGTGAGGATATATAATAGATTTACGTTTACATGTTACACTGTGTAGTATTTAAAAATATTCACGACATCCACGCTTTACAAGTTTAACAAAAAACTAAGGAATTGGAATTTCTAAATCGCCCACTTATGGTAACTTCGGTTCAACCCTACAAGCTAGGGTTGGTTTTCATTGGGTGTGCGTACACACTACAGCTTTGTCGAGTACCCCAAATTAATTTTTGAGAACAAAATCCATTAGCGAATGAAGCTTTTTTCCAGCCATTGTCTAGGGTTGTCTCATAATTTACGCTTGGAGCTCGATTGGAGTCGTTTTTAAACTATGGGGCGGCGAATGCGATGCACTACCACGCCACGAAAAATGCATACCTAACATTATTCTAATAGACACTTTACTGCTTTTCGATAAGGTCTACATTTGGCTTGAGTTTTTTAGTAGACTTACGTTTTTATTTCAAACCGAGATGTTTTCTTGTCAACAATTTGATTTATGCCATCCAATTGTCTATAATTGAATGCGTGTAAATAGAATATTTCTATTTGTAGTCACAGTGGCTATTGTGTTATTATGTGCGGGCTTACATTAAATTTGCCATTGTCGGCTCGGTGGCATTAATGGCTAGCGATTTATGATTAAAGGGTTATTTTTATCCCATAAAAGTATATTTCAGAAGTTGATATGGCGAGTCCATCGCCGTTACTCAAGCATAAATATGCCTTTGAATTGCGTCTCAAACGTATGCAGGTTTCCTCTCGATGTTTTCCTTCACCGTTAAGCTCGTGTTGAGACTAATCACTGTACTGAAGTCAAAAAAATTAAAAAAAAACTTGAATGTTTCACTAACAGAGTATTTACTTATCGTACTGTTGAAATATGATCGCTATAGTATGTCTATGGACACTCTAGATTACACTACGAACGCATAAAGCTTAACATTAGGTAACATTTAACAAATTATTAAAAATATATGACACAAAAGCATTTACCGGTTCGCAAACATCGAACTTCCATTGTTTCCAAAAGCATCAGCTGTGTACATTCGAGCACAAAAACGTAATACCCCATTCTGTATTCATGTTGGATAATCCACACAATAAACCGTGTATGGGCGGCGCGATCAAAATAACTATATAAAAATACAATAAGCAGCTAATTCCTTGTACCCTTGTGTGTGCGTGTGTACGAGGTAGAGATACGTGTAATAATTAAATGGCGACTTTGTTCACATATATCGAGTTTGGAGAAAAAAAAAGAGATTGATTGTAAAACTCATTATTCTGTTATTTACAGGAATTGAATAATTCGGATTACAAAAAAAAATTACAACTCGAGCTTTACAGTGAAGGAAATCATCGTGCCGAAACATACGTTTTACAAGAAATTTAAAGGCGTATCCTTTAAATTTCTTGTAAAACGTGTGTGTGATGTGTGCATTGGACTGTTATATAGATGTCCTGTTGGCATCTAAATAGAACTAACACCTCTGCCGACCCGTTCGGGGACTTTTGTGAAGGACGCGTGACAGTATTTCAAAGAAAGACTGTAAACCCATACTATGTAATAACCACAAATGAAGTTAAATCAAAACCTTAAATTAAAGAGAATCGCCTCATTAGTATTCAAATAACAAGAAAACAAACAAAAAAAATATACCTACTAAAATATCGATTTGTTCGCGAAAATATCGCATTAAAGAGATCGATTCATAATAAAAACAAGAACATGTTACGTGATTGCATCTGTTCTTTTAAAAGGTATAATAACTGCGTGATATTCGAATTCAAAATCATTCCAAAATGGCGGGCCATTGTTACCAATTAGGTGAAGTGTACCGGTGAAGACTTAATCCTATTGGTCGCTTTGTGACGCTCGATTATTAAATTTCGTCCGAGGTTTATTGTGCAAAGCGTACGGAAAATCCTACATTATTAACAATTGTGTGGGCTATTGATGAATGGGAGTATGTAACAAATATCAAAATACGACCATACATACGACGATCTGTTCTATGTAATTTGCAAGTATCACGCTATTCTTATTGTGCTATAATTCATTACAATATAATAGTTTATGAATATCCATACGCCTTCACACAAGGGTCCTCGAAGGGGTAGGCAGAAGAGTGTGGATATATTGTGCCAACATGACATATGGCGAGTCCATTCCTGTTACTCAAGCATACGCCATTGAATTTCTTCTCAAGCGTACACAGCTTTCTCTCGATGTTATCCTTCACCCTAAAGCTCGTGGTGTGGCTAATTACTGTAGCTACTTAAGTTCAGAAAAAGTCATTGGTGCAGTCGGGATTGAAACGTGCAAGGAAGGTAAGTAATTTTTATTAATATATATATCCTCACTCCTTCCCATAAGGGTCCCCGAAGGGGTAGGCAGAGGTGCATAGGTAATACCCACACACCCACTTTCCGCCAGAGGTATATTAGGTGCCAACGTGACAGATGGCTAGTCCATCGCCGTTACTCAAGCACGACTTTCGAATCCGGGATTCGAATTTGCGACCATTGCGTCGCAGGCAACTCGAACCACTCGGCCACCACGGCTTATTAATATATTTCATCATTACGTGAATCGTTTATTTACAATAACAACAATTAACAATATTTACAAAGAACAGTTGAAACTAACTTCTTACGGATAAAATATAAGTAATTAATTTATGAAAAGTTTAAATTCGCAAGGGAACTAAAAAAAACTTATAATGAGGTAAAATTTATGAGCTTGTATGCTGGGAGTAACAATCGGTGTTAACAAGTGTCACATTCATTCAAAGGCGTATGTATAGAGAGAGAGGTAGGACATAACGGGTTTCCCGTTCGAATTCGGAGCTGCCCGACTGGGGCAGGACCTTATAGAAGTCCGTAGCCAAATAACACAATTTTTTGTGTTGTGTTCCTACGCGGTGAATAAGGTTTCCAGTCATGAGCTCCTTGGGGAGGGGGGAGGATTGTTACATTGTGTTGGAAGCAGAGGGATTAAGCCCATTATGCTGCCAACACACTATAACTCTCCGAACACAGAGTGGCAACGCGCAAGTGATACTTCGGTATCGTGAGCGTAAATAGGCTACGGTAACCGTTTCCCATCAGATGGGCCGTATGCTTGTTTGCCACTCTTGTTGTATAAAAAAAAAAAAAAAAGTATAGTCGTGCTTGAGTAACGGCGGTGAACTCGCCATCTGCCTCATTGGTACCTAAAATGTATCTCTGGCGGAATGTGGGTGTAGGGACGTGGTGGGTGTGTGTGTGTCGGGTATACACCTCTGCCTACCCCTTTGGGGACCCTAGTGGGAATATGTTTTATTATTATTATTATACGTTACGATATTCTATTAGTCGCCTAATCATTGAATAGTGTTTATGTACACAGATGTAATGACTGTATAGTTTTTATATGTAATAGTTAATAAGTAACCGCACCACCACACCTCCACCGCCACCGACCCGCCATCGACCGGGAATTCATCCCCATACCTTGGAACCACAAAGGTCTCGCACTGCGCGGTTTCAAAGAGTTTCTTCCCGCGATCGTGGAACGCGTAATCTATACTAATATTATAAAGAGGAAAGATTTGTTTGTTTGTTTGTAATGAATAGGCTCCGAAACTACTGGACTGATTTCAAAAATTCTTTCACCTTTGGAAAGCTACATTATCCCCGAGTAACATAGGCTATATTAAATTGGACCCGATAGGTGGCGCTGCGATCGAGTTTCAAGAATTTTACCTTTTTACCCGGGCGAAGCTTTCTGTGTGTTTCTGTGTGTCTTAAGCTAGATTCGAGAATGGTTTAGATTTACAATTGGACCCAATAGGTGGTGCTGCGATCGTGTTACGGGCAATTTAACTTTTTCACCCGAGCGAAGCTGGGCGGGACAGCTAGTTATATATATGTATGTAGGTATATGTATATATTAATCGCGGGTAGAACAGTACAGCTTATTAAGGATAAAGTAGTAATTGAATATTTGAACGAATTTCGAATGCGTTTATACATTTGCTCTAAATAACAAATTTAATCCATAATAAAAACAAACTGAAATCTTCCGGTCAAAACGGAACCGATCTTCCGTAAAAATGACGTCAACTTTAGAGGGTCGTCTCACACACAGCTGCCTGTTATCTCCGATCTTAAGCCCAGCGTACACTTAGCAAAAATATTTATTTATCTTAAATACGATCTGGATCTTCCCTAATCTGCCTTTTGTGTGTTGTGTGTTTGTTTTGTATCATACAGGGGATGTTTTTTATGCAATTAGCGTAAGCATTAGGGTGTCAATGTATAGGACTTATAGAGGATTTGTTTTATGGAATCTTTTGATAGATTGCTCGGTAGATGTTCGAGATAAGGACAAATTAAACTGTTTTATTACGTACACACACAACGCTATGTGTAATGATTTATTCGACTTCAATACATTCAAGTTTGGTTTAACGACAATCATTCATTTATTCTAAATTCTAAATGATATGTATAAATACTTCATAAATAATAATGTTAAATACAATATACTTATTTATTCTAAATTCTGAATA